>OY728156.1:357854266-359077599 GCA_963277665.1 Viscum album | reverse complement strand
CCTCTACCTTCCGCAACAGAGAAGATTGCACTATCATCTGATACCTGAAAACTCTACCACCTTCCATTAGTGCATCTAGGTGCAGGCCAGACAACTCCCCCATAGCCTTCCAAGTATCTACCGACTCTTGAACTACACCCCTTTATGACTTCCTGCTCAGACAACACGTGCCCAAGGAAGTGTACTTATCACGTCCAGAACTTGCACTTCGACAACTTCCCATAGAGCTGGTGCTGTCGGAGGACCTCCAAAACCATCCTCAGGTGCTCAGTGTGATCCTCCACTGATCTTGAATAGATCATAATGTCTTCGATGAACACGACTATGAACCGATCTAGATACTCCTGGAAGATGGAGTTCGTGAGTCCCAGGACCACATCAGGAGTGTTCTTAACGCCAAACGACATGACCACAAACTCAAAGTTCTTGTATCTGCATCTAAAGGTCGTCTTCAAGATGTCTCTCTTCTTCACCCTCAAATGGTGATATCTAGATCGTAGATCGATATTAGAGAACCATTATGACCCCTTCAACTGGTCAAAGAGATCACCTATCCTTGGAAGAGGGTATCGATTCTTGAATGTTACCTGATTCAGTCTCCTGAAGTCTATATACAGCCTGAAACAAGCATTCACCTTCTTTGCAAACAATACTGGAGCACCCCACAGTGACGCACTCAGTCGAACAAAACCCTTCTTCATCAGATCGTCAATCTGAATCTGCAACTCTCATAGCTCCGAAGGTGCCATCCGGTAGGGGGCTATCGAAATCAGATGAGCGTCATGTTACAATTCTATCCCAAACATGATGTCACATTGAGGGGGTAGAGTCGTCACCTCCTCAGGGAAGATGCCCATAAACTCACTGACGATTCCCGGGACTTCCACCATTTCATCATCAATAGACTCCACTGATAGCTCATCAAACAAGGAGGGGAGGTGTTCCCCTCGCTTTCTATTTCCCAAGAAACACTACTCACCGATGAAAGTCACCTGTAGTCCGCCAAAGTCTGAAAACACAACCCTTCTTCAGAAACAGTCAATGACAGAACATACAGAGAACAGCCAATCAATGCCTAGGATGACATCGTATGGCTATATCTGCAATAGAAGAAGATCCCTGACTGATTGATGTGGCCCTATCATCAGT
Organism: Viscum album; assembly: GCA_963277665.1. NCBI lineage: Eukaryota > Viridiplantae > Streptophyta > Magnoliopsida > Santalales > Viscaceae > Viscum > Viscum album. Next base: position 359,076,450 of record OY728156.1, on the reverse strand, counting down.
CTATATCCTCGAAAAACATATATCAAGTCCGTATGACCTCCGAATGGTGTGCTCAGCACCAGGGGCACTGTAAGTCTCTCAGCATCTAGACCCAAAGCACGGGCTAGACTGGGTGTAACAAAGGAGTGTAAAGATCTTGTATTGAACAAGATGTAAGAAAGGGTACTGAACAAACTGATCGTACCATGAATGACCTCCGGTCCTGCTAGAATTGCTGCCTCCGCGGTGTGCAACTACCTGCACCCGGCTCCTTTTCCTCTCAGCTGTCAGCCACCTCCCCGAACACACACTTGTCGAGGTCCCTGAGGAGTACCCTGAGGTCGGCCTCCTCCTACAACGTCTTCTCTCGGAGGGGCGGGAGCCTGCTGCCCCTGCTGCTGCTGAAAGGGCCTAGCTGGAAACTGTTGTGGCTGTAGTGGGCGCTGAACCTGCCCACCCTCGTTGTACTGCACTCTGTCCAGGCACTGATTTCAGAGATTTACATGGCTTCCATTGATGAATCACCTCGTTCATGGGCCTGAAAATAAGGGGCGAGGACCGGGGGATTTGAACTGGAACTGCTGAGGCCTGCTTCCTGCCGGTCAAAACCTAGAGGGTCCTGAAGCTAGGGGCCTGATGCTTATGGATTTCCCCTTCAACGGGCCCAACTGGATCCCTTCTCACAACACACCTCTCAGTGTGTGTATCCTCTCGACCACTTCAGCCATCTTCTGCACCTCCAGGTAAGTTGGTAAGGAAAAGGTAACAACAGCATACTGAAGAGGATGTCAGAGTGCCTCCTCTAGACGTCTCGCCCGAGACTCCTCATCCGGGAAGAGGTCCGGAGCAAAGTGGAGGAGATCCTTGAACTTGATCCCCAACTCTCTCACTGACACATGCCCCTGGTGGAGGGAGAGTAGCTCTTGTATCTTCTCATCCTTCATCGTGGAAGAGAGGAATTCCACCCAAAATTCTTTCTCTAAGTCATACAACGCAACCTCAGTCTCCCTCCTCTCTCCAAGATAAACCGTCCACCACTAACGCACTGCTCCCTGCATCTGGATGACATCCAAGGGAACCCAGTACTCCGTCGGAGCCCGAATCAAGCCGAAAGCTATCACTAGCTCCTCGATCCAGCTCTCCGTCTCCACGTATGAGATTCTGCCCTCGTACTTCCTGAGGGTCTGTCGCTGAAAAGCTCGAAGCGTCTTCTGCCACTGGTTATCCTCCTCCTCTCGATCGATCCTCTTTCGATCGTCCAAGTCAACCTCCTGGGCCTCGATCGTCTGTACTACTCATGGTCACCTACCAGGTACCATAAATATATGGTAAACAAAGAATTCTTAAGCTCGAGTAGTGTAGAATATTGTTCTTAAATTTTATTTGACTTCTTCATTTATTTTGAATCCCCAAGACACCCATGAAACATGAGAACACAAGTACTTATGATTTATGTACCTTTTCTAGGGTCTCTACCCTGCAATCAGCTTGGCCTCACTTGGTCGTTTGGTAGGTCTAGAGTCCTTGCATCAAATCACGGGGGGGCCTAAAATCCTATATCCTTGCCGGTCTTCCCTGGCATTATTCACGCACCAAGGTCACCCATCACTATTTCCCTACCATCCCATGAAATCCTCACTGTGCCTAACTCCAGACTCCATCCTATCTCTCAAACTAGGACCTCTGATACCATTCTATCATGACCTGCCTTCACCAAAAAAGAGGGAAGGGACAACAGATTGACAGAACCATCCTTCATTAAGTTGAAGGAGAGATAATGACCCCTGAGACCCGCCTTTAATAGGTCCCGAAGTGGAGACTAGCACCAATGATATAGAATCACACACAATATGGAAGGCATTACCCTTTTTATTTTAATAGGATCGAGAGATAAGATAGCAACCCAAACAAAACCAAAGATGAAAGTAAAGGTAAAACCAAAAGTAAACCATTCCCATATGCATGTTCAAAAGTAAGGGATACAACCAACAAAAACTCCAAAGGTATGTACCATGAAAAGGAAAAAAGACAATAGAAAATGCCGCAAGGCCCGAGCTAGTACGGTCTCGCACGATCCCTGATGTCCTCCTGGAAAACCGAAAATGGTTTTATATATGTAGGGTGAGCATACAAGTACACTCAGTAGGGAAAACCAAAGACTCTTGTGCACAAGTGGAGAGGAATTATAATGCCTTGTGAGAAAAGAAAACCAAAGCACCTATAAAGGAGAAATTATCCACCCAAGTCTCACCAAGGTGCACTCCCCAAATAGCACACGGTAAGTAACGTATAGTAATAGCACATCGATATTTGGGCACCCCGCACCAATTTCCCACTGGTTATTGAAGACATCCTACGCATCGAACCAATACCGCCATTCTCACCGTAGTCCCACTGCAAAACCCCACCCGCACACAACTGGGCCATAACCTCACTATTGTCCCACTACAAAACCCCAAACGCACTAACCTAGGCCATAACTGCTACCCCACCCACAGACACCTGGGCCATAACCACCATGCGTAACTACACCCGAAAAAACCTGGGTCAGAACAACTACTGTCACGCCTGAAGACACTTGGGCCTCATCTTGAAGACACCTAGGAAACAACCTGCCCACAAACATCTTGGCCAACAACCACAACTACCCTGTTCGAAGATTCTTGGGCTAATAATGGACTTTAGGCCATCACAGCCTGCCCAAAGAGTCTTGGGAAATTTGGGAAAAGGAGCAAAAAAGGATCTAATTACTAGCCACTCATAAGAGTGTTAGGAAAAACACCCTCCCCATGAACTGGGGTGTTCAGCACTAAGTGCTCAACTTGGGTGGGGCATGAATAAGAAACATGATAAATATAGATATATGTATAGGTAACAAGCAATCACCCAACCTAGGGTTTTCCAAAGCCAACCTAAGCACAAACACACTCGTCACTAACCATTCACAAAAGAAAATCACAAAACCCACAACAAACTCGTTCCCAAAACCAATTCCCCATTTAGCCCATTCTTATTTGCATGCCAAGTTATCCTGTTTAAGTAAAATTATGCACCACTAGGCAACTAAAACGCATAAGCACAAGCCAAGCGGAAAACTACATCCATGCAACAATTTAAACATTCACACCCGGTTGTCTTGAGAATTTACAAAAACGGAGGGATAAGTGAGGTCCCTCAAAGTAATGGAAACAAATCAAACCCCAAGACACAGCCCCATGTCCCCAGAACCAATTTTTTCTCAACAATAGAGGATTCCACCCCAATTCGTGATACAATTAGAGGATCCCATCCTCAAATTCACAACTAGTGAATGTATAACTACTGGGAATCCCATCCCCACCCATATCACCCCATCAATCAGCCAGTGAAAGAATCAACAAAACTGCTACCACCGACATAGGGTAGGCCCATGCAGGTATTTTTAGATTTAAATGATTTAACACACTCCATGGTTTCAATTCCACTATGCTTTAACCGGGGTTATCACAGAAAAGGGTTGATCCTGGTGCTTTCAATTTATTTAACCGAGTATATGTAATTAACCAATTCCATGTTACGGTTATTTAAACATCAAGGAGCACCGAGGTTCATTAGTGCACAAAGAAAGACCACCAATGACAATGATATTCAGTGAGCATAGGCTCATTCAATTCACAACACATAACAACATAAAGAGTAGAACAAAACATCGATCACACCCCCTTTCATTCTTTAAAGGTTCATTCATTGCCTTCGTTAAGTTCGGTTTATCCATTCCTATAGAAGAAGAAACGTACCCACCCCACTTGATACATATAAGGGAGAGATGAAGGAAAAATCCCTACTTGATTGATCAAAGATCGAAGTTTTTCTCCATGTTCCAGGAACAGGGGATGTGCAGCCTGCAGGGGGAGAAATATGCGGAAGACGTGCATAAGGTTTAAGTAGAGGTGCAACAAAAACCACGGGAAGAAGGACTCCAAGCGCGCCAGGAAGAAGAAATAAATTCAACCGAGAATAAAAGGACAAATCTAGCGGGAGATATAAAGAGTGTTACGGGATATAGAATTTCAAACGTTGGAAAAAATGGATCACGGTTTCCTATGTGGGTGGGCAGTTACACATGATGATATTAAAGAGTTATTTAATATCCCCCATCGGGGATGTTTCTCGGGATTCTTAGGAATCAAATCTGGGTTTTAAATTATATAAAAAAGGGTATTAAAATTAATTTACATCAAAAGAGACGTTACAGGAACAGAAAAGTCGGGTACTGAAAAAAAAAGAACGAAAGGCTCAGCGAGGGGACACGGTGTCGCCGTCACGGTGTCACTCTCATAGTGCCACCATCACGGCACCCCCGTCACGGTGCCCTCGTCATGGTGCCACAATAAATGGTGCCACCATGACCAGTGTCACCATCACGGTTCCACCATCACGGTGCTACCATCATGGTGGAGCTGTGTTTTTGGTAAAGTAATGGCCAGGGGGTCCGGGCCATTACAAATATAGTATAAGAGACCTCTTAGAGAGTGTGGAAGATCTAGAATTTCTTTATCACAACTCATAACCAATATAGGTTATATTGAAACCACGAGAGGAGAACCATGGAGTTCAATATATCTGTTTATGTTTTTTGACAAAGAATCCTTAGTTATTCAAACAACATTTGAGGAAGATTGGAACATTATCACCATTCTATATTGGACCTTTTGGTGTCAAAAAGTGGGTTTTGGAAATGATGTACCAAATCGATCATCCTTATTTATATTGTGGTTTGGATGATTTATTTCATGTTTCATAGATCTAGAGGAAAATTCCAGATCTTACACATGCCATAAATTATGGGGATATTGAGCTAGAGCCTAACACATCATATATAGGGAATCCAATACAGATTATATACTAGAGTGGGAAAGTCGGTTTATGGAAGACAATTTCTATAGTACATATTTCATGGAATCATGGGTGTATATACCTGAAAAAATGAGAGTAAAAGGTTAATATAAAGGATTAGTGGTCTGATGTTTCTGATAAGTACCATTAATGGTACTTTTGAGGGTTCAAAACTCATTAAAGGGGGTGAATTGTAATATCCTAACTTATTTTTGGTGCATGGGGCATTTAATGTTAATGAGATAATGCTTCCCTAAAATCATTTATCTCTAAAATGGGAGTATTAGATATTATTATTAATGGTATTAGGGAATATAATTTTATGTTGAAGGATTTGGAGTACCAAAGAAGCACGATGACTAAAAAAAGTGACCCATTTATTGGTGTAGATAAACTAGCCAGCCAATAATGCTAGCAGTGGTTCTCTAAAGATGCATAAATCACTGTAAAACTGGTGTGAACCCACTAACAAATTAATGGTAAATGGTAAAGACACACCATTCTTCTAGGCACATAGGGAAATTGGTGGCCAAGCAAAGGGAATCAAGAGGATCCCTTAACCTGTCGATGAGGCCAACTGGTGAGTAGGTGCACCTAGTAAGAACTTGTATTTTATTCTTATATCTAATCTATTTTCATATTCATCTTTATGAAATGGTCATATATCTATATTTTTTCTATTTTTGATGATAAACTAGTGAGGAATTTATTGGTGGTGGATCATTCATGTTTAAATTGTTTCTTCAACGAATCTCGATCTACCATTGTTATTGGGTGATTTTTGTGTGTTTTCATGAGTACTCATCCTAAACATATTCTTTATGGTGTATTGTTGAATTAAAAATAATCCAATTATGGTTTCAAGGATTATTTTTGGAGGATTCTATGTTTAAAAAAATATTCATTTACTATAGTGAGAATACTCAACATTGACGATGTTTTTGAGAAAATCTTTAATAACAATCATTAATATAACTTGTCCTTCTCGATTATTATCTTAAATATATTTTAATTTATTTTAATGATGATTTATAAAATATAATTTGATATAACTAAGGCTCTATTATAAAATCATAAGTTATTTCACAGTATATACTTCAATTAATGATAAATTCTGAAGATTGGTGTTCCATCCATTTTTATAACTCAAAATTGATTTCTCTTGTGAAGACCCTAAGCACATTAATATAGAATATTTTTATATTTTATTATTCTATTTAATACCTAATATAAAATTATTTCATGAAGAAATAAAACAAGATCTATACATCATTTACATGTGATCCATTCTCTGTGGGTGGGTTATGTGTTTATTCATTGATTCTGTGTTGATCTCTAGAGTTATTCATTAACATCCTTGAGCTAATAAGTTCATTAACTTTTTTGGATATTTTATATACTTATTTCAAAGTTTTCATTATTATGTGGGACTTTTTTTAACAATGTTTGTGTGTGATCACATGTGGGTGTATGTGTAACAAGGATACTTGATTATGATGTTACATGAATTTTCTTGCATCTTACTATCCATATTGGTTGTGATTACATGAGTTTTTTCCAATATATTTTCAATAATGACATATTCTACCTTTCTTGAATTATTTATCCTATAATATGAATAGATTACTATTGGATTTATATTTCTTAGTTTTCATGAAAGGTGTACTATTATAGTATGATTACCCCAAGTAGGGAGTATTCTTGATATGTGGTGATGATGAGAGATGAACTATACATGGGGATGAAGCATGATAGACTAGTTTCTTGGCCCAAAATTTATTCATCATTATTTAAGAGTATACATGAAAATTTTCAATGCCATTACGATATTGAGTATTTGATTAGTAGTAGGCCTTATTTTTTGACCTATGACTTGATGAATTCTAGAAACTATGTGATATTTCGATAGCCTTGGGACTAGTTCTTTTTCTTTTCTAACAACTTGATCATCCCTTCAATATAGAGACTATGTAGGTATGACTTGGGATTATGTTGGTTTGGTTAATATATGAGTAATCAATATAAAATTGTAATGATTTAAATCACATATATTATTATAATGGAATACAAATAATATATATAAACACATTTGGATAGGGCTGCATTAGAGGTATATTACTAGATTTTTTTCGAACACCATGTATGGGAATTTTCATGTGCATGAAAACATCAAGTTAAGGGATCCATGAAAGATCAATGGGCCCATTGATGATGGTTGTGCTGAGGAGTGTGGATTAGGGAGCAGTATAAATATATACTCTAGAGGATAGTGATTTTATATATTTGTGAAGAATCTTTCATTTATACATGGGGTTGTCTTTTCACAATAGGAAACTTGTTTAGTAATTTGTTTGACTGGTATTCCATCTATATTTTTTTCATGTTAACTCTTATTATTATATTATATTTTATTATTTTATGTTATTAATTAGACATGGACATGATACTGTGGGTATAGTCTCTACACAGTTTGAATTGGGCCCTCTTTGGTAGTTGGAATTGTAAAGGAAAATCCCTAGAAGCATATAGTCGGTGGATAATTTATCACATTGGCATTATATACAAGGAATCGTAACCTGAAATAAAAAATAGGTCAATAGTTTAGGAAGACACGATACATACTTAAATCTAAAATGAAAATTGAAATCCAAAAATATTTCATTTATTTTTCATTGTGAGTAACATAATTCTCTTTATCATATCCTTTTATATCAAACATAACACACTTCCCCACATCATGGGGAAAGGAACATTTAGAAAGGGGTGAGCTTTAATACCCACTAATGGTTTGAATACATTGGATAATGGTATAAAAAATGAGGTCTAATAAATAGATAAAGGTAAATAACTTAAAAAAAAACCATTTAATCAGTACGTTGATACTGAAAAATAATATAGAAGGAATAAACAAAGATCACATTAATTTCAATTAAAAAATAACATGAAATTGAAATATATACTTGGAAATTATAATGAATAAAATAATCCCATAGAAATTGAAAAATAATATCATTACGAGGGAACACATAATGTTGGACATCATAAACATACATCCAAGGCCTTCTGACAAGGCATTTGACATGAATGGGTAAAGCCTTTAACAAATACCAATGCTAGTTTGTCTCGTGAGACCTACTTATGCATCGAGGGGATATAGCCGGCCACACCCTTCAAATTCTAAGTCTATTGAATTATTCATATTAATAAGGATAAACATAATAAATGTAAACATTTATATAAGAAAACAAGAATAAAAAATGTTAATAAGTTTCCAATAAATAATCATAATAAACACAAAAATTAGTATTTGAAAATTTTCATAATATTAGGGAAAATTTTTTCATAGAAAAAGGCTATTGAAACAAGTAAAGAAGGATTTAAATAAATGAGTGTTCAATATGGTCAAAAAATCTATACGTGATATATTAGTTTACAACTCATTCTTTTCACACTGTTGTGAAATGTTAAAAAATATCTATATCAAAACATTAAAAGATGATACCCTTTAAATAGTTTTGTTAAAAGTAAAACATGGGCAAAAATGACATTAATAAATAAATTTAATAATTTTAATGAAATTTTGTAATAAATATATTTAAAATATTGATACTGATGAAAAAATAATATTAAACTAAAAAGGAACATAAAGTCGGATTTCCTTATAAATAAATTCTCCAACTATTTAAGTATTAAAGAGAGAAAATCGATACTATTAAATCAAATGTTCACGAATAGTCAGAGAAACAAAAAAATACAATATTTTTAAGATAGAAATATCAATATATTCACCTAATGGAGACTTAAAAATAAAAACTATTTAATAATGTTGAGATTTTGAAATAAAGTCACTTATTAATAGTTTTTTGTTTAAAATTACTATTTCATTTAATAGTTGATTTGTATTTCATGTATGTTTTTGATATGTTATTTACAGTACCTGTATATTGATCAAGTTTATAATATATATAGAATAAAAAATGTGAAATAATTATCTTATATATTCATTATAGTATTATTTATAATATTCCATAAAAGGTAGAGAGAATATGAATTACACTGTTCATGTAGACGGTAGGCCATGCCCACACATGAATACTGCTTTCAATTATTTTGATGGATAGAATGAATGAATTGTAAAAATTAATTAAACTATATAGAATAATTATTATTTAATATAAACCATATATATTAATATAATCCATCATTATTACCATCAAAGTCAAAATATAATGAGAAACAAATCACATTGCTTGATTGAGGCAGTGGTACACATGTGCGTACAAGTGACCCTATCATTTTCCAATAGAATTGAATTTAATAATATTTATAAGATATTATAATTTTTTTAAAAAAAATTCATAAATATCATATATATATATATAAATATATATTAAATCTATCATTATATCTTGCCAGTAGAGCTAGTGACGGAAAAGGAATTACATCGGTTCACAAGGTAGTAGTCCTCCGTACACATGATAGAAAAATTCATTTACTATTTGACAGAATAAGATAGTGATATAAGTTATTCTATTAAAATAATAACATATTAGTTTTTTTACTATATTGGTATTACTATTTCAACATTTTTTTGAATATTTGAACGATTTTTTTGTTATAAATAAATTAAGACACATGGTAAAGAAGTATACCACTTATTCAGAGAACCTATTTTTGTTTATACCTAAATATATTCAATAATGATTTCATGATAGAAAACGGACTCTAGGATAGAAAGAGGAATTTATGGAATAGATATTTGTAGGTATTTGATGAACCAAGGGCTCTGGAAGTGTTAAGAGAATAAGAGAGTGGGTGTAACTTTATAAGGGGAGGGGGAGGAAATGATTGAAATTTTTTAAAATGATAAAAAATATCGATGTTTAAAACATTCCAAAAGAATAAAAAAAGTTAATTATATATCTTAAGCTAATATAATTTCAATATATAGGCATATATTATAAATTATATAATTTTATATGTTATATGAAGCCTTATTTTTATAGTTTAAACATAGTTAAACCCATTTTAACCTCAATCTGATAATTAATTGTTACTATTAATTAATACAAAATATTAAGTTGACCTTATGAAATAAAATTGTTAATTATGATTCTAAATATGGATTCCATTTTTCCAAATTAAATTAATAAATGTGGAAGAACATAATATTAAACTAATCCCGCAAACATGATGGGGAAAATAGTTTTTCAAAGAAAAAGTATTCTTAATTATTAAAAGTTTTTATATCTAAAATCAAAATAAAAATGATTCAAATGAATAGTTTTTTTATTTCTAATATTATTTTACTAATATTAATTTTATATCATTTTGAAATAATATATAACCTTTTTAAATTCTTAAATTAATAGGTAGTTGTGAATAGAAATTATTAAATTTTTCACTATTCATTTAAAAATTAATCTTTTCAAAAAAAATTAAAAATTAACTAGAAGATAATTTTTTCCTGATGATTCAGAAATTGAATTTATTTTTTCCATGTTAATATTTCTAAATTGAGTAACAATTAATATTATAATAAGTGCACAAAATTCTATAAAACTTATTAGAAGAAAAATAATGTTTTTAGGAATTATTTTATATTTATTATTATCCCATGCCTAAAAAAATATTTTATGGATTTTAATAAATTTAATTATATATGTAATATATAAATTTTTTTAAAATAATTCACTAATATCGATTCATTTAATTTTTATGATAAAAAAAGAGGCATCAACATATATTATTTGGAAAATAATTTCTTTTTATTTCAATTGATTTAAATTATTATTTTTAATCAATTCATAAATAAATAATTTATTTTATTCAAGGGTAAAATATATAATTTTTGTAATATATGTATTCTAATATGTTGTAGCATTTTCCCATATAATCCCTTATATTAAACCAAATGGTTATATATTACTCATCCCAATAAAGCATATCACTAAATATCATCAATCACCTCAAAATCAAAAATATTTTATCTTATAGTATATTTCTAAAAATCAATATAATATTTATAAATAAAACAATTTGACTAAAAATATGTCATATTAACTATTACATTATGTAGGATAGTGGTAGGCACTACACCTGTATCACTCATGGGTGTGAGTTCGTGTCATGTAGCCATGTTGAATGTGAAGGGTGTCACTCCACATGTAATATATCATTTTTATAAATATATATTAATATAATTACTATAAAATTCTAAAAAATATAATGAAAATAATTTTAAAAAATATTTGTTATCAAATAACTCTTTAACCACAATGGTTTTCTATTTAGCATTCATTTTTTCAAAAAAAAACAAAAAAACTAAATTGATTACTATTAAAATGACATTAATGATCATATTAACCAAAAATTTAATCGATTCCTTTAAAAATATGGGAATCTCATTCTTACTTAAATAATAATTCATGTTAATCATAAGGGTTATATATATCTTAACCATCATTAAAAGAATAAAAAATGTCTCCAATGTACTTCAACGATGTAACATAGTAGAAGGGTTGTCTCTAACATTGAACTTGTGATAAGTCTTAAATTCGTAACCCTTGATGGTATACGAAAATCTAAAGTTAATCTTAGATGAATGAATATATGGTTCCAAAAATTTACTGAATCCTTATACGTTTCATGATTCCTTTAATAAAAATAACATTTATAAAAATACATTTGTGACATAATTATTGAATCCTGATATAAAAAAATCAATCATTTCTATTCAGTGATTTGTATAAGATAAACCATTTTTGTTATATGTGATAACATTTAAAAGAGGTAATTGACATGTATAATTCCAAGGTTCACCGCATGCATGATAATGAACTATAAATTTATCCTTAGGATAAATTTATTACCTTACATCATACATGTAATTTTTCCTTGGTAATTCCTTTCCCTATACCCATCATTTCCACACATTAATGATTGAATTGATAAATAATGATCATTGTATCTTTCCATATTTTTTAAATGAAGAAAACTGAGATTCTTATTTACCATGGTTTCCACCACTTGGGATCTAAATGATCAATTGTGTTCTTTTATTTTGTGAGTCCAAGATTTGGCTATTGTATAAGTTGTTACTCATATACTAGAATAACTTATTAAGAATAATTACAATATTTTTAACTCCAATAATAATCATATTTGGTTGGTCATAGTCACCACATATTTATTAGATTCAATGTTAATATGATTCATTCCAATTCCATCCATTGACTAAATCAAAATTCAGAGCATGAGAAATAATAAATAGACTATAAGACCACACACTCATTTATATGATGTTTAAATCCAAAAACCATATTTTAAATGCATTACATAATTGGTTTAACAATGGTAATTCATTGTCATTATCTATTGAAATACTTTATGATGGTTTTTAATGAAAATTTGAATTAATCATAGAATATCCTTGATAGTGTTAAATTAGGAGTGCAGTAAGGCATGTTATTATGCACCAAGTGACGATCATGTCAAAGGCCAATCCACCATTGGATTTTTTACCCCTAGGTTCAACTATTGCAGATCAACATATGCTTGTATTATCCAAAAAAAATATATTTTTTTGGGAAAATCACATATTCATTATTTTATCAAAATATTTGGATGTTATCATATATTTGTAATATCTACATTTTATTCCATAGGTTTCTGGTATTTAATATATGTTTTTTTCAAAACCAAGCTCCCAAGGTTTCTACTAAAAATTATATAATAAAAATTTTCAAGACCTCAACTATAGTGTCCTGGAGTTAGTGGTTTTAGTATTATAATGGAACTAAATATATTGAATAAAATCCTAAAGATTAAAGAATTTATAATTCTTGGATGACTAGACACATACTTTAATCTCATATTACAATTTATAAATTCCAATGAAACATGAAATATTATTCATGAACACAGCTATTATACTTATAATATCCCTCATATCAAACATAACACAATAATAGGAATCTTTGGGAATGCAAACGTATGAAATAGGTTATCAATAATTCTCTGTAATGGTATCCATACAACAAATGTTATCATAAAAAAATAATGAATAATCAATTTGGAAAAGAAAATAATGAAATAAAATCCATTTAATAAATATCTTAATAATGAACTATAATATGAAATGAATAAATTATGATCAAATATATTCCATGTAAATAATAAGATGATTTTTGAGACTACCCATTATTGAGTCCCACCTTTTCAATATAATTAGAAAATTTATTGAGAAAACGAGAGTGATTTTGAGACGAAAATTCTTACAGCATAACGACTATACAAAATGGTTTTAGAAAATATTGAAAAGAGAGGTTAAGGGTATCCCACTCATAAATAACTCATAATATAGTTAGTGTTCATTATAAAAAATAAATAATATCATGGTATGGATATTTGAGTGGCATACCACACGAAAAGGAATCTTGAAAGAAAAGAGAAGTTGAATATTTTTAACCAAAATGTCTGCAACCTGACGGTGTAGCATGAAATTCAGAAAAATAAGTTGATGAGAGTTGAAAGGGTATCTCATAATTTGGACATAATATGGACATAAATAAGGAAATATAAGTACATACCACAACATAATAAGATGGAAACTAGAATACATAACATAAAGGAAGATATGACATGGAAGGGGAGGGTGAAATATACCCTTACCTTGAAGAGTAACTTCAAAAACATCATTGTTTGGACATTGGGGGGATTGGGGGAACCTTGAGAAGAGTTATTATGAGGTAAAAATAATAGAGCTCTATTGTGGAGTAATTTGTAACGAATGTAATGAAGGAATGGGTTGGTATTTATAGCAAAAGTGAGGGAATGTTTTATTAATTTCCAAGGGACATATCATTAGTGGTATTTGAATACCATGGGCTTGACCATGATATTTTCCAATGGTATTGGCCAGTTGGGAAACCTCATAACATATCTTACTATTCACTAGTTGAACAGAATTATTACATCATTTTTACATAATTAGTGATGTCGTTACACACACTGACACCCAAAAATTTATTTTCACTATCAACTGAAAAATAAAACATTTTATAAAAATTCCCTAAATTCACCTTAACCTAAAATCAATGATCTGAATTTAAAAATGACCTCCATTTTATGAAAATAATCTTCAGATTATGAGATATTTATGTTTTATGTAAAAACACTATTTACCTAAAAAAATACCAATACTAAAATAATAATTTCAGAAACAATTTTTTACTTATGCTATTATATCACATTTCCATTAAATATTCATAAATTATATTTATTCTTTCATAAGTGATGTTACTATTCCATTGGTCACATTACTATTAATAAGGTTAATATTACTATACATACATTAATTTTCACTAAAATTTAAATTGTTCTTATTAGACTCTAAATTTATTTTTGATCACAACTGTAGAAGACCATTTTTTTAAAATAATTTCACATTCTTAATTATTTAAAGTATAGAAACATATTTTCAAATAGCTTTTTATTCAAAATTTACCATTAAAATTGAGATTTTATAAATTTATCCTATATTTATCTTGATATTTGAAATTCAAAAAAAATTCCATAATAAGAAATAACAATTTTATTTATACAAAAATATTTCCCAAAGTAACTAAGGCCTCATTAAATAGCCCCTTATAACACTTACTTGGACCTAAGTGTAATTTGTGGTATATTGATTGAATATTTTTGTGGCTCGGACAACATTGCCTAAGTGGTGATTTCTGTCAGGATGAAATTTTTCCAATAAGCGATTTCGTTCAAGCTTAACATGTTAGAGTTTGGCTTGGGTTTTAGCCATATCAAAGCCCAGCATTGCCACATCCTTCCCAAGTTATGAAAAATGGGCTTCATACGACCCGAGTCTACTAGATGAGGCCATTGACTCTTCTTTCTCTATTAATTAACCATGATCACTTGTATTTATAAACAATAATCATAACGTTAAGAGTATATTTTTCAACAGTCATATTACAGTAAAAAATAAACGATCTCATTTTAATTATACTCACTTCATTAATTAATGGATATAGTTTTTTTAGTATAAAATAACACACAAATTTATGAAAAAAATATTAATCTAAAGTTTGGGTCGCCACAGTCTTCCCCCCATAAGATATTTTATCCCCAAAATTTCCACTCATACTCTCTGAAAATAAGATGTGTTGGAACTTTTGTCTCATTGACTCCTTTGGTTCCCATGTGGCTTTCTCACATTTGTGTTTCTCCCATGACACATTTACAAGGTAGGTAGTCTTGTCGCATATAACCTTGTCTCTACGGTCCAAGATCTCCATTGTTTGCTTCTCATAAGAGAGGCAATGTTACAGTTGTAACAACTATGGATTTAGTACATATAAAGGGTAAGGTATGTACTTTCTCAAGAGGTATATGTTGAAAACATCATACACATGTGCTACATTTAGAGGAAGTGCAAGACGATAGGCCACTACTCCTCAGCGACTTTTCTAATATATCAGAATATCATCAATAAAAACTACAACATTGATATCAAGGTAGTCATTAAAGAATCTGTTCTTAAAATCCACAAATATATTAGCTTCATTAGTCAGTCTGTAGGGTATAACCACAAACACATAATTCCCATATCTTGATTAGAAGTTAGTTTTTCAAATATCTTCTTTCTTCACCCCTAATTGATGATAACAAGAACGAATATCAATCTTAAGGAATAATTGAGCCCCACAAAGTTGGTCAACTAAGTCATTCATTCTTGGAAGAGGATATATGTTCTTCACATTGATTCTGTTCAGTTCTCTATAATTAATGCATAAATTATTTGATCCATCCTTCTTCATCACAAATTAAACAGGTGCTCCCCAAGGAGAAACACTCAGTTGGATTCAATCCTTTTCCGAAAGATATTGGATTTGTTTCTTTAACTCCTCCTACTCCACATTTTCCATCCTATACAGGGTCTTTGAAATCATATGAGATCCAGGTATGAGTTCAATGGAGAACTCTACCTCTCTTTCTTGGGAGGTCCAGGTAACTCCTCATGAAATTTGGTATTCATAGATGATGGGGACATTCAATATCCTTAAACTTTCATTTAATTCTTCTTCTTCACCGATCAAATCCCTAAATTAGGATATAAGGGTTCTTTTAGACATAGATATAGTTGATATATCTCTCAATATAAGATAACCATAGGTTTTCATTCAAGATTTCTGAGATTTCGTTGCATCTGCATTTGATATTAGCATTATAAGTTGTGATCCATTCCATCCCTAGTATGATGTCGAATTCCAACATAGGATTGAATTCATGATTTGAGATAAGTATACTCTCACTAATTTAAATACTATAGTTTCTAAACACTGAAGATTCTTGGATAATCCCAGCAAAAGTCTTGACTGGTAACCCTACTTTTATCATTTCAGGACTTGATTCTAAATACTTTGCAAACATGGAGGATTTAAGGGAATTCCTAGAACTATAATCAAATAAAGTACTTACAAGATTTGAGAGAACCCAAGAGTACCTGTCGTCACATCATTTGGTGCATCAACTTATGGTGTCATGATAGCAAAATAATGAACTTCCTCCCTTTTCCTTTGTTGAGGTTGATGGTGGATACCCTCCACTACCCTCGGGTTTGAACTATGACTTGAAATGTGCCCATGTTTTCCACATTTAGAGCATTGGACATCTGGTATGGACTACACCATCTTACCCTTTTCTTTAGTGTTGGAAAGTTAATGCATCACCACACTATAAAAATTCCACACAATATAGTCATCTCTTCCACTCTTGTAGCACTTCCCACTTCTGGGCAAGAAGTTCCCTGAAAGCTTCTTCCCACATTTAATACAAATGGGACATTTCACTTGATTGCCTCCTCTTCCCTGATCAAATGTCCTCCCTAAGATAGTCCCCAATGATCTCTTCATTTTATTAGATTTATGAGATCACTGCATCTCACCAAATTTCACTTTGACTTTTATAGCACTTTGCACGATCACCCCATATATATCATAGTATTGGTTGGATATATTCTTCCATATTTGAGGTCTTAGTCAATAAAAGAAGTATCAACCTTGCCATTAGGATCCATGAAAAGTATTGAGGTTTAAGGAAAAAGACTAGTGAATTTCATCTCATAACATCCAAAAAAATTCATTCTCTTTCTACTTTTGTTTGATAAATTCTTTCTCAATTATTGTTCTCATAGAAGGATTGAAATAATTTTTGAAGAAGATACCTTGGAACTCTTCCCACACCATAGCTTCAACCTCTACTCTTGGCCTAGTGTTTTTAATCAATTTCCACCACTGATCATGTTCTCCCATTAAATGGTAAATATCCAGGGTGACATTATCTTGTTTCGAATAGAAGAGAACTTAAAAGATTTTCTCAATAAAGATGATCCATTATTCCGAAAAAATGGTCCAGTAGATCCAATAATGGTTGGGGGTGGTTGATGCATAATGGACTCAACAGAACGTTGTTCCCTTCACAGAGAGACTGGTTTCTCAGCTTGATTCAATTTATTTCCTTTAACTGGAGTCATTTGGTTCATCATTCTCATGAAAGATTCCATTCTGGCCTACATCAGTGGGACACCAACACATGGTCCATTGTAATCACTATTTGCACAGTTCCTCTAATTTCACTCCATTTTATAAAATATTAAATACGTAGTTAGAATCTTATTCCATTTAAGAATATTTTAACTATAAAGAATTTTATGTCTTAAAACATCATTCTTAAACACTTACATTTCTCCATAAATCCTTCATAATGATTCATAAAAAACATGTGATTATCAAAATATTTCCCCTGGGTGTCTCAAACCAGGAGAGCAGCAAGGCATGTTTTCATGTTCTAGGGTACCCTGGGTTATCTCCAAAACTCTTTGTCAGAGTTTTCACTCCTCGGTACATCTGTGCCACGGCCACAACCACTTGTTCATATCTTGACAAGTAATTATTTGTTCAAAAACCACTTACATAATATTTGACCAAAATATCAAGAAGTTATCCTATATTTAAACATTTCTATATAGTTATTCTAAATTAATTCAATTACTAATTTCCCCTATCAACTAAACTTATCTTTGATACCATCTATGGTATCCCTATTTTTTATTACATAACTATTCATTACATTTTACAAACAGATGATCTGTATAGTCTAGTGTCTTAGAAATCATGAAAGATATACATGAAAAGATAAAAAATTCTTCTAATCCACTTATAAGGATTCATAATAGTTTTTTATTCATTACAATTACTGCATCTCAAAATTTGGAGACATACATCAAAGAAAGGGTGAGCAGATAGACCAATAAGGATAGCAAGGGAATCTTTTTTACTTGTGATATTAATAAGAACTTGATGAAAAACCTAAAGACCTGAGAAATATAATAAAAAGAATATCAAAAAAAAACATGAATCATACATTTAATATGTGTGTACAACGATTCATTTTTAAATTTATGAACATATCACTAAGGTCTATCCCAAAGGTGTCATAAAAATTAGCACAGTTGTTCACTAAGGTATCGTGAAACTTTTCATATCTAGAGACTAAATTATATAACTAATGCATTAAAGAAATATTAGGGAAAAACTATAATATACCTATATTTACACTTTATCCACATATATAAAAAGCATAAAGGTCATAAAAACCCAAAAATAGTAATAAAATTGGTTTCACTTTAAAATCGTCATCTTTTAAAGTTGCTTAAAACATAATCGTTATATCTTTTATAACCCCTGAAAAAGGAATGAGAGTTTCATGTATGTCAATTCCAGAATATAATATTTCATTTTTTTCTTTTATGAATACCCATAGAAACTAAAATGTTTTTTTTACTTCACATAAATAAAAAAAGAGAGTTTCTTGAGAAAGAGAGAGAGTTTTTGAGACGAAAATTCTGCTGCATAATGGCTATACAACATGGTTTTAGAAAATATTGAAATGAGATGATACAAGGGTCACCCAAACATAAATAACTCATAATACAGTAAGGGTACATAATAAAATAGAAATAAGATCATGGTATGGATATTTCAATGAAATACCACATGAAATGGAAGCTTGAAAGAAAAATAGAAGATGTGATTTCTTTTTCGAAACATTCTGCAGCCTAACAGCATCGCTTAAAATTCAGAAAAATAAGTTGATTAGAGTGGAAATGGTATATAATAATTTTTAAATAAATGGATATAAATAAGGACATAGAAAAACATGCCCCATCACAATAAGATATAAATTAGAAGACATAACATAAAGGAAGACATGACTTAAAAGAAAAGGGTTGAATATTCCCTTACCCTGAAGAGTAATGTCAAAAATTCAAAGGTTGGAACCTTGTGGGGGATTGAGGGAACCTTGAGAGGACTTATTGGGAGGTAAAAATACCAGAGAATAGTTGAACAGTAATTTGGAATTAATATAATTGGAGGATGAGTTGATATTTATAGAAAATGTGAGGGAATATTTTATTAATTTCCAAGGGACACCTTATTTTTTGTATTTGAAAAAAGCAAGGGCCTACCCAAGGTATTCTCTACTTGGGAAACCTTATAACATATCTTACTATGCACAAGTTGACCAGAATTATTAAATCATTGTTACATTATTAGTGATGTCATTAAACACACTGAAAATAAAAACTGTATTTTCACGATTCACTGAAAATCAAAACATTTTATAAAAATCAGTTAAATTCACCCTAACCTAAAATAGATACATGGTATTCAAAAATAAACTCTATTTTATTAAAATAATTCTCTTATTATGAGATATTTAATTTTTAAATTAAAAAACTATTTAACCGAAAAAATACTAATACTTAACAAATAATATCTATAGTAGTTATTTACATATTCTATTATATCACATTACCATTCCATATGCCTAAATTATATTTATACTTTTTGAAGTGAGGTTACTATTCCATTGGTCACGTTACTATTCAATAGGGTAATATTACTATTCATACATTACTATTGACTAAAAATTATGTTGATCTTATTAGACACTAAATTTCGTATAGATTATAACTGTAGAAGACCATTTTTGTAAAATAATTTCTCATTATTTATTATTTAAGGTATACAAAAAATATTTTAAAATACATTTTTTTTCAAATTTACCCATAAAACAGAACTTTTATAAATTCATCCTATTTTTATCATGATATTTTAAAATCACAAATTTTACCATAATAAGAAATAACATTTTTATTTACACAACTATATTACACAAAGTAACTAAGTCCTCGTTACATAGCTCCATATAACAACTGCATTGGACCAAATTGTAAGGTGTGCTATGGTGATAAAATCTTGGGGTTGCTTGGACATCATTACTAGATTGGTGATTTCTATCACCTTTAACTTCTACTGTAAGAAATTTTTTTCAAGCTTTATGTGTCGGAGTTCAACTTAGATTTTGTCCAGAGTAAAGCCCAATGACGCCACCTCCCTCCCATGATCTGACAAATTGGCATGGTATGGCCCGAGTCTATTGGATGAGGCCTTAAATTTTTTTATTAATTAACCATGACCACTAGTATTTATAAACAATAATCATTACATTATGAGCATAGTATTCAATGGTCATATTGACTAATGGTAATATAACAGTCAAAACCCAAGAGTCTCATTTTTATTATAAACGCTTCATTAATTAAAGGATATAGTCTTTTTGAGTTTAAAATAACACAAAAATTTAGGAAAAAAATATTATTCAAATCTTCATGTCGTTACATCAATAGATATACTAATAAATAGAATAATCACGTGGACATTAATATCTAATCACATAAAGATGGAATTCATAATTTTTTACATCATAAACACCCCATAATGACATTTTTACGATGCATAACACATTAATATGTAAATACACATCCAAATTCATAGTCTACTTTGTGTCGTGAGACATAATGATACATTGAGGGGCAATAGAAGCCCCCACCAGTCACCGACTATGTCTAATTCATTCCTAAAATTATAGTTGTGAAAAATAATTTACATAAACATTCATATTGAGAAACTACTATAATAAATTTTAATAACTTTTTCAGTCTATAAACATTATCTTCATAAACATTAATTGTCGAAAAATAGAATACAATGTTACCAATTTTTCTAATCAATTAACAAAATCATAAAACATCTAGATTATTATAGATAATTGTACCAAAATAGTACATCCCCTTTAAAAAAAAATTCACACTATTGTATAATGGTTTTGATAGATGGTTATTTCGCACATGTCATATAAGTAAAAAACATTATCTTCACACTATTTTATGAATTTTTAAAAGTACCTAATTCAAAAAATGGAAACAAGCATTCTATCCTACCATTTTTAAAAAATTATAATATTACTAAAATATTATTTATTATACCATTCAAATAATTATAAAAACCTTTTTAATATTTTTAGGAAACATGGATATTGAAGGAAAATTATTTTCTACCTAAGATAGAAATAAAGCTACTTTTCCTAAAAATATTTTTTAAATAATTTAAATTACCAATGAGAGTAACATGACACTGTTACATGAATATATAAATAATTTGTATAGTATAATTAAATATATATTTTTATGAAATAAATATTAATATATTACCTATAGGTAGAAATAGGCATAAACAATCGCAATGAATAATGAGATTTTAAAATAAACCCCTACCACTTCTGTAAATTTTGAATTGTAAACCCATTATAGAATTAAATTTAAATTAAAAATATAAATAACATAAATATGAATAGATTTAGGATATTAAATATAAAATTTGGGTAATATACACTACATTAAATAAATAAGTGTGGAATATTGTATATGTATCACAGAAGTAACAGTGAGATGAAAAACCCTCACCTAAGCTCCAATTTCCATTGTATGTATATAAAACTCCTTTATAATAAATATATTTTTTTTATAAATATTTTACTGAAAAATAATTTATTATTTAAAACCTTGATTGATTTGAATATAATCTTTTATCTCCCATTTTTTAATAGTTATTTGTTAAAAATCATTATTTTGGGTAATAACTATATTGTTTTTCATATATGTTTTGGTTTTTATATATTGCTCCTTATACATTGATGAGAGTTATATCATCTACATAATGTTAAATATGATATAAATATCATATATATTTATTATATTATTATTTATTATATTCCATTAAGGTTATGTTAAAATTTAATTAAACCGTTAATGGAGATAGTAAGTCGTACACACAGACGAACACTACCTTCAAAAACATTTTGATGGTTGGAATGAAAGAAATGTAATTAATAAATAAAATTTATATAATAATTATCATATCTCTTAGAACATATTTTTTCATCAAATCTCCCTTAATTACCATCCATATAAAATTAAAATTAAAAATGAATCACATCACATCGTGGAGGTGGTAGTCCACACATACAGTCGAGTGACATTAGATAAGAAGGTTATAAGGTTGATGTGGTATAATAATTACCTAAGTATAAACATTTCATAAAAATAATATATACATATATACATATCCATCATTATGTCTAGCAGTGAGAGGAGGTGATCGAAAACAAATTACTTCGGTTCGTGAGGCGGTAGTCTTCCATGCCCATGATCGACAGTTTCATTTCACATTTGATGGAATAAGAGGTGGAAATATGTTATGAAATTTACATAATAATACATGATTATATAGAATATACTGGTGTTATTAATTCATAATTTTTTTAGAATATTATATGTTAACTATGTAATAAATAAAAAGAAGACACATGGTTATGAATTATACCTCTTTTTTATAAAACCTCTTCAGTTTTATACCAAATGTTTTTATAGATTGATTTTATGTATCATAGAAAGGAATATAGCTCCTAGGAGATTATTAGTGAGTGTATATTTTGTGCTATGTTATGAAAAAAATGTATTTTTAAGTGTGAAGAGGAGATTAGAGAATGTGTAATTTTATTATTGGGGAAGAGGATACACATGGAATGTTTGAAACGAATAAGATATACCAACATTTTAAACCTTCCAAAAGGCTCAAAAATGGTTATTTATAAACAATTCAATGAAATGATATTTATATTAAACTATAAAACCTAAAATATACATGTGTATAGGTTATTTAATCCTTTTCATTTTATTTTAAACATAGTAGACTTATTTTAAGCATAACGGTGGTAATTTTTTTCTATTATTAATATTAATTATGATAAAATATTTATTTTACCTTATTGTATAATATTATATGTTATTATTAAAAATATTCAACCCATCTTAAAAATAACAATTCATATTATTAGTAGAGTTTAATTTGAAATATAACTCACTAAGTCACTGAAAGAAAAAAAATTCTATTGAAATATATTATTAAGTAAATTTTTTTAAAAAAAATATATAAAAAAAATTCAGTTACCTAAATAGGATTATATAAAAATTTAAAATGATATTAAATTTATAATTTTTTTTAAAAAAATGATGCTCTCTTATTTCTTTAAATGAAATTCCATTTTTTAATAAAAATCATTATAATTTTCTCTATATCAAAAAATTAGACTTTTTGGAAATTATCAAAAAATCATTCAAAGAAAATTTTTCCAAGATTATTTCATATGTGAAGTTATTTTTTAGAAATAAATGTTCAAAAATTTATAAAAGGTTATTATATTATTAGTTCCCAAAATTTAATGAAACATCTCTTTAGAAAAATTTAGTTTTTAGTTTAAAAGTTTATTAATTCTTATCAAATTTTATAAAAAAATATAGATCAATGGTAATATAATTTATTGAATATAAAATATATATATATATATATAGTTAAAATCAGTCACCAATCATGATACATTTTATTTATTTATATAAAAAATCATTAAGCACAAAAAAATAGTTTTTTAGAAAACTAATATTTTACGTTCAAAATTTTTTTTAAGAGATTGATACCTATTGAATTTATATTATAAATGTGTATCCCATAAAATCATCATAATATATTTAGTAATATTCATACCCATAAATCCAATGTATAGGTGATAAATATCAAATTAAATAGTAATATTTTTATTGTTTATTGTGGTTTTTTTAAACTCGGTGTTGCAGGTTATACAAACGATCGAACATAATGATATTATTTTAAAAACATAGGGAGTTAAAATCTATCCACATTAAATAAATTTCATCCTCAAAATTTGAAAATTTTCTAGGAATGTAGGATTTTGATATTAGGAAAAAAAATTGTTGAAAACCCACATCATAGAAAGTATTAAAAACATACTATTGAAAAATGGAATAGAGAAGAAGAAGGTCATATATAATTAGACATAACATTCTTTCCAAGTAGGAGAACCTGGGTGGGATGTGAAAATTTACACGATGATGAAAATATATATAATTATGGATAGTGATATATATCATAGATTACAAAAAATTCAAGGATTAATAGAATTGTAATGAATAGGAAACAATAATCTGATGAGGTGAGAAAAAACTATAAGTTCATCAGAAATGAAGGTAAATGTATAAATATTTTATTTCATATTATTTTTACTAATTTTTATGGATTATTTTACTATCACTATATAGAATACTTAAAAATATAAGAAATATCTTTTGGTTTCATAACAATAATTTCAACCATTTTTTGTGCTTTGATAAATTTCACTAGTGAAAAAAATGACTTTTCATGTCATTTTTTTCTTTTTTTACATTGGTTATTAGGTACTTCAATTAAAGGAGACATTTTTAATATTTTTTTAACATCACTTAAAAATATAGATATTTTAAAAGAATTATCTAATTGGTTTTTGACATCGGTTATCAATAACCTACACGCTAAACTGATTTGGAATTGATTTTTATGTTATCTATTGGGTAATCTATGTGAAAAACTAATGTTGAAATTTTTTTTTCGTGTGGGTTATCTAAAAATATGTGAAAAAATAGTTCTTCATGATTTTTATTTGATAAATACTATGAAAACCCATTGATATTGTATTTTTCACTTCAGTTATCAAAAAACGGACATGAAAAGGTATTTTTTAAAAAATATTTATTTTTAACACTCTATTCTATAGCCGAAAATATAATAAAAAAGAAGAATACAACTAAAATAAGAAATAAAATAGTTATCAATACACATTTACAATTATAACATCCAAAATTATAATATATTGTAAAATCAAACTAAAATCTAGCCAAACACGTAAAATTACTTTAAGACTCAACAAGTAAGTTTTTGGGATCTTGGGCATTGTATGATTGAGGTTCATCAAAAAGATTAAAATTAATAAAAATCATTTAATAATTTTTTTTAATAAAATAAATGAAATATTATAAATTATAATTAAATAAAGCCTATTATAGCATTGTAACTGTAAAAGTTGAAAAAAATTTATACATAAATATTAACATATAATACAACATTATTTTGAACATTTTTTATGAGAAAATTGTTAAAATGTGTTTTTTAATGAAAATAATATTATTACGTAATATAGATAATACATATTAATAAAAAATAAAAAAAATAACCTTCTCTTTTACATATTTTATCTTGGTTCTCTTTTTAATGGTATATCGAATGAAATTTCTTCCACTATTATAAAATAATATGAATAAAATAAATTTTAAACAATTTATAATATTAAAATGTATTAAAGAATTCACACTTACATGTCCAACACATCTGTAAAATTTTATCTCACTTTGTAATAGATAGTGCATAACTTGTAAGGTTCCATCTTTCATAGAAAAAACACCTAACAACCATTGGAAATTAAAATAAAAGGGAATTTAATGTTAGTGGTTATTATGTTAAAAGTTATATTAATCTTTGTGAGACTTATGTTTGATACTCTTGAAGATATAAAAACATCTAGTATTGAATAATTGTATTCTTTTGAAATTTTTAGTAATACAAAATGTTCTTTAAAATTAAGACATTGTCTTTATTATAGGTGAAATAAACTAGGGGTCCATAAATCCATTGACATAGTTCTTTTTATGATCCTTACAACTCCTATAAATATACATAATATAATAAAACTTTAGAATAAATTTTAATTAACTTTAATACATGAAACATTTTATGTTATGAATTACATGGAAAAAACATTCATTGTGTTGGTGCCCAACTAATCTCTAGTAACATGTTGTATGATATCATTTCTCAAAATCCCCACTAACATTAAACAAACAAAAACATCATCCTCATGTTTAATATCATTAATATCAAAAAAAAACATTGTAAATGTTGACAATATAAAAATACTACAATAATATTTATCTAAAGTCATAATTTTTTTATATTATAAATAATGTATTTTGATACATTTATAGTATTCCACTAAAAATAGATAAATATATAATCCTTAAAATGTAAAAACAATGTTAATAAAAAACTTAATAAAATATAAAATATACACATACCACTATGATAATATGCCATATATATATATAGGTGTCCAAACTAAAAAGTGGTTTTTACTTTCTCCAGCTATACTCTCCTCATATTTAGGTCACAGTAATTCAACCAGTATATCTATAACAATATATAATGTGACACTATATTGCTCCATCTCTATCTGTTAATGATGAATGAATTCTCCAATATAAAATATCATCCCATATGAAATAATATGATGTGTGGATCCAAAAAATATTACTCAAAATAATGGGGAACCTATAGAGGATGGGTTGTTAGAGAGGGATAATGAGTTGGGTTTGTAGGTAGAGGTGGATGAGTGGAAGGTCCTGGTAGAGTTGGAGGAGATGGAGTTACAGTCTAAGACTATATTTCTAGGATTACCAAAAGTTATTGTCCCAAATCTTTGATCTTATTATCTAATTTCACACAAATATCATAAACATGAGCCTCCAAATATTATTTATTTTTTTAATTAGTATCCATTGTAGAAGTTATATAACATGGTATCACTTTTTTTAATGATAAAATTGTTCAATATCCTCATATAGAACCATTGTGTTCAGGATTTCCCAATGATGTAGCTAAAATATACTGCATTCCATTAGCTAAAAAGACCCATTTTGTGCTCTACACCTCAAGATAATCTTGCATGAATTATGTTAAATATTATTTAATGAATACAAATATATAATAAATTTAATTTACATAAATAATTAAATAAAAAACATCTTATAATCCACTAAGTTAAAACCTGTGACTCTTATGTAATATATTTTCTTTCTTTCTCTTCCAAGACCACTTCCAAATTTCAGGTTTAGCTTAGGGTGGAGGGGAAGCCTCTGCCGATTTTGAACATACAACTCTCAATTTATGATACTTTTCATCCATAATTATCTCTCCTGAATACATATACCCTCTCTGAGATAACGAATTAGGGTATCTGTTTCTAGATTGGATCTCTTTATGAGATCCCCTAAATTTCTATAACTTAATAATAGTGAAATCATTAATAATATAATTATTATAAAAAACCTCAAAAATGTAACATTTCACTTACCAAAAACAATTCTTGTCTCCTAAATTTAAAATTTCATCCAATTATATCTTTCTATAATGATATATATATCACATGGATTGTGATGTTTTCTATTGGAAAAAATGAAATCTGATGTGTGTGTAGACTTGAAATCCCTCCATCTACTAATATCAAGTGATATAATTTACCTCATAACTCATCCACTATCGAGTATATCAAATGTCATCTGATAATAAAGTGGAAAGAGTATAGTACTATAAACCTTTTAGGATATTTAAAATAATAACAAACAAGTATCCAAAATAGCCTCCAACAAGTGATATTGTTTCAATTTGTCAGCATTTCACTAATCATAAATAAAAATAATGACATTTCTTTTAGCCTAAAATGATACAGAATTGTTTATTTTTATTTCTATTATGACCTATTGGAATTTCATTATCATCAAAATCTTCTAGTATTCTACGGTCTATGATATGATCAACTGATAATTTTGGTAAACATGTGCTCACTTGACTACCAAACCTGAAACTCATTTCTTTTTCTTGAAGGATTAGATATCTTATATAAAGAAGGACGAGGATCATCAAGATGATAATGTGGAAATTTCTCCCCATAGTTATGTGTACGATCATCTCTGGAAGTGTGTGGTGGATTAGTTGATTCATCTATTATTATTTTACAAATCAAAGCAAGAAACAATTAGTACATAAATATATTAATTCAAATATTACAACACTTGTGTAAGTAAAAAATGAAAAATCATCACCCAACAATGTAAAAAAAATGAAAAATTACTCATTTTTATTATAATTATTTTATTTAAAGAAATTCTAAAAAATTTAATGAGATATGTAATGTAATATAAATGAGTTAAATGATATCGCTAAATTTTTTCTGAATAGTAAAACTTATGTAACCTAATAAATAATTTATTACAAAAAAGAAATTTTTTTCAATATAAACATATAAAATATATTTTGGTAATTAAAATATTATATTTAAAATAATTATTTAATGAAATAAAACAATAGATAAGTTACGTAAGGGTAATCATGGTAATCTAAAGACAACTAAACTAATATTAACAGGAAAATTTACTTATTAGTTATAATATGTCTTTAAATAATGAAAATAAAATTAAAATATCTAACATTTTATAAAATTTTAAAAGTATATGAGAAATAATAATATGTTTCTTATAATAATAGGAAAGTACTAAAGGATTATTTTACCAAATTCCTTCATCATAATCATTTTGTATGAAAATAATCAAATCGACAATGTGATCATCAATATTATCTATTAATCATTACATGGATGTAGGGATCTCAAACAAATCCACATCTTTCTAAAGATTATAATCACCATCATTCTGTATTTTTCATTTTAGAAAAATAGTCCATTATATATCTGAATGACCAAGAAAATAATTTTTTTCATGTGTATATACTATTAAATGATTAGTTATGTATTTAAATCTATTCAGAATAATAAGTGTCATTCAAAATTCAACATGTCTGGCACTGTTGTTACCAATAATCCATTATTAGTTAAATAATGAATCTTGAAATTTAATTTAATCATCCTCTCATATTTCTTCGATGAAACTATAATATCAACTTCATACAGAAATTGGGTTTTTTTCATAAGTACTTCACAAATTTGTTGCTTCTATGAACACCAATATAGTTCTATTCTATATTTTACTTTTGTTGCCCTAATATATTGAATGAAATGTATATCCATTAATTTCATACCTCGACTATGTCATCCAATTTAAAATTGGACCACAAAATTACCATCTTAATGTTTTTGGACCATCTTATCTACCTAGCATGGTCTCTCTAGACCATGATTTTTTTAGGCTCATTCAAAATCCATATATATTTCTTATTTGGATAACATTGATTCAACATATTAATAGGAAATGTTATATATGGTTGACCATCATCCATGTTGTTAAAAATGTATAAATGTACCTTATTTATCTTTTCACTAGTAAATGATTTTATATTCAAGGCATAGATCCAATATCCCCATAATTAACTTGTTTATGGAAAGACTGAGGCAAACCAATGTTCTCCACTACATACATATATCTGCTATAAAACTCCAAAACCTCCTTAGAAATATACTTCTCAACAAAGGATGCTTTTTTTATATAGATTCCTAACATATCTCGTTAATATGATTATATACATTTCAAAATGATACATCCAATGTACATATACTGGTCCAAGAATATAAACTTCTCACACAAAATGAACAATGAAATACACATAGTTTTCAAAAAATGAGGGAGGAAAATAAATTTCCAATTAAAAAAGTATTATAATTTTATTATTGTGAAATATTTCCAAAGAATTCAGATCTGTCAAATTATTCCAAATTAAACTAAAAAATAACACACCTTCCTGATAGTCATTATAACACTAATGGAAAATATTCCATGAAGTAAAACTAGTAGGATTTGTCGCATCATGATGTGATAATCATGAGATTCTATACCTGAAAGCATCAAATTCTTTATGAAACAATTTTTTTACATTTGATGAATATTCCTACAACACTATGATATCTTGTAGACACCAAAAAATATAATTTTCTCTCTTTAGGATAATGAATGACATACTAGGGGACTGAATGTTCTCCTTCCATCAGAAGTGGGAGCTAACTGAAAATGTATTCCCATTGAGAGTAATTCCAATCTCACATTTAACCTATCTTTATTATTTTCTTTAATATAAATCAATGTTTCAAAAACTTTCTCAAAAATATACTTCCCCACGTGCATGTCATCAATTTTATGTGAGACCTCATGATATCTCTGATAAAAGTGATCAAAAAAATATTGACTTTTTCTTCCAAATATGTCTATCATTACTATATTTATGTTTCTTTCTGAATTCCATATCATGGGTTTTAACCCTTTGAAAATATGTATAATTAGATTAGGTTTTTGGAGAAATATAAAATTAATATGACTCATTAAATGAAAATTTTAATCTTTTATAATAGTGATCTATTGAAAAATATTTTGATGGCCAATGTAAACTATTTTTATACCATAATAAATTTGATAATATGAATTCTATTATTCCAAAATTGGACACGCTTTATGCCCCCATAACAATGTATCCAGAAAAATGTCCATATATTTGGATGTAATTTATAGTGAACATAGTATTTTTCATGTAGTTGGAAATACTCCAAATTATGTGTCTAATACAACCTAATACCATCATCCCATAAGATTTTCAAATAATTAATTTATAGTGACAAGAAAAAAATAATAATATTTATGGGTTGTTTTTTTCTAGAGATAATTAAACTCATTATGAAATATTTACACTTTATAAAAAAATCATGAGGAAAATTATAGGTTACTAATAAAATAGTACATATTCTATGTGTGCTACTAAGTCATTAGTATTGATTCATGTAATCCATGTATAGTCCATGTATGTGATTTCCAACTTAATTTGGGAATGTATGAAACTGCTGATCAATTTTCCTCCACCAATGAAAATCAGCTGGATGCAATAATTTTTCATTACATATCCACTCATATTTATTATGTCTTAATAACATATCCACTCATATTTATTATGTCTTAATAATTATTAATCATGTGAATTTTTTGTTTAATATTTCACTTGAGGAAATATAGGAAAATACCAAAAATCCATGGTTGGGTTCATGGGAACAACTAAATCAGTATGTAATTTTTTATTTCAACTTACACCATGACGTCTCACATTTATGATAGTTTAACATAAATTCATATTCTGTCCTTTATAGAACAAAATAATCCAAGCTTGTATTCATTTTTTTTAACCTAATACCATTGGTAATAGTTAATTATTCACTTTATTATTTGAATCAATAATATCATGATATTTTTGAGTAATATCCATCAAGAATTGTAGAAAAGTATTAAAAATCATGTCACTTCATCCACATTTAGACATAAAGTTAACAAATCATAACAACAATGATAAAACTATAAATTTTATTCAACCTAGATACAATGGGTTTCCAAAATCACTATATAGATTATAAATTGTTAGTTATTTATTAATTTACTGTATTTTAATATCATGAATCTTTTCTTTAATTTCATTAGAGTAATCATCTCACAACGCATCATCATTAACAGTTCCCAAATTCTTCTAATTACACAATGAAAATTCAAGGGGCTATAACATGAATTAAAACCAATCTAAATTAAACAATATTTGTCATCTATATTTTTAAATTTATTCTCATTAAATATATTAATAATGGAATTAAAATAATTATCATTTATAGATCATTTAATTTAGAAAATTCCAAAAAAAACATTAACCCCTTCCTCATATTCATCTCTTATTCAATGTTTCTTAATCCAACATTATTCATTATTATCTATAGAAAATAAAAGAAAGTAAATATCATTTCACAAGAATATAGTGGTGAAAATTTTAGAATAAGTGATTCATGTCGAATGAGGATTAAATTTATGTTAAAGAAGTCATAATTTGAAAGTAAGAAAACATTAATATTAAATATATATATATATATATTGAAAATGAATAATTATATATTTTAGAAAATTATAAAATATAATTTCAAATATAATTGATAAATGAAAATTCATAACCCTTTAAATTTCTAATCCAAAATAACCACATATATTATTTATATTTAAAAACAACATTAACATCCAATTACTTTTTCAAAATATGTCACAACAGTTTTTCCCAACTTATTTATTTTAAAAAATGAAATCATTTTAAATTAAAATTTAATTAAAATCAAATTCAATGATTTACCTTAGTTTAAGGGAACAATTTAAAAATATACATCACATTAAAAAAACTGAAATCAATGGTTTAATGAATTATTTCGTTAAATATAATAAAAAACTTGTTTACTCTACTAGATCCTTTTCTAGATAAATAACATCATATCATCATAGATAAAAAAAAATTATTACAAACTATTTTTAATAATATTCAATGTGATGATACAACATTCATAATTTAAAAATAAATAATATAATATATAATACAATACTTAACAAACAATATATAAGATGTTATGTTATAACAAATTGTATATATAGAGGGTAACTTTCTCAAGAATTCAAAATATATAAATATTTTATAAAAAAATAAAAAATGGGATATAAACCAGTAATCATAACATAGAAAAACATCATAGAGACTTTAGTAAAGAAAATAACAAATAATAATCTTTTTAATTGAATTATGATTACATTATGAGTTGTTATTTAATAAGTAAATAACATTAATGTATAATTGAATTTATAAAAATGGAATGCACATAACCTAATGTCCCGCTAAATATATGACGTGTTAATTATGAAAATAATTGTATCCCAAGTTTTTCTATATTATGTATTATTCTATAAGATATATTATTATTGGCACATATCTATCATTATATAATACATCATCAAGGAATAAATTTTTATGATACTATGTTGAGGAAAATCACTCAGTATATATGTAACATATAAATGAAAAAAAATACAATAGTATATCTACATCCATGTTAGGAATGGTTATATGAGAAAAAAAAATGGATATTTAATTATCTTAACAATATAAATTCAATGTAAAAATTAATATAATAAGCTATAGGATTGAAAATAAAAGACATTACAATTAATAAAAAATGTTTTATATATGCAAGTGTGATTTAATACTATGTCATAGTTCTTTAAAAAATCCCATAGAATTAATGGATTGATTTCATTATTGTATAAATGAAATACAATTCCATATTACTTTTGAAATTTATTTTTCTCATTATTACTACTTTATAGAAACAATTTTCATTCATGTTATAGGAATTACCTAAACATTTACCATAAATATTCTTACCTCCTACCATTATTGTAGGATATCATTAAAAATGAACATTATCATTTAGGAGGCCATAAAATCTATAAAATAATTAATTAAAAGAAAACACAATAAATAATTTATTATAACCCAGTAATAATAAATCATAAAAAACCCTGGGTGGGAAAATCAGACATGATTCTAATTCCATTACTATCAAAAGTAGTAATTTATTCCACCAGGTAATATCCCAATTCAATAATATTATTTTTAAACAAAAATTTTATTCGTTAAATTTTTACTTCACAACAAAACGATGGTAAGGAATGATTTGAATAAATGGAATAGAAAAAACAAACATTGTTCATCCATTAGGGTGGATAGAAGTGAGAGACTTACTTTAGAGTTTAGAGATGAGCCAATTAAAATCGCAACAAGGAGGTAGAAAAGAAATGATGATGTATGAAGATTTAAGACCAAGATTAGAGCCCACCAAATCTAAGAAACATTGCTAAAGATTCAACACGAGGGAGGTGAGATTTCTTTAATGATATCGAATAACACTAAATTTCCTAAAAAATGCTATTTATATAATTTTAAATTGTATGTCACATTACTTATCTTATAAAGGACATGTGGATCATATTTTTTATGTACTATCATGGTGGTTATATTGTCAAAGATGAGTTACATTTTAATTATCGTGCCAGTTATCTTTTAACTGATGTGATAAAGTAATTAAAATTTCATATTTATTTGTTAAAATTTAATGAACATGAAAGCCCTCTTTGTCAGGTTGGTTTCTGTATAACCAATGTGATAAATAAGGAAATTAGTTATCTCATGTTGATTTCCTTATAATCGACATGATAATGAAATATACAAGGATTTTTCTTGTCTACTATGGATAGTCAATATGATTAGTCTGATGTAAAAATACCTATTATACTATTATTTCCACTTTATTTATTTCTCCCAGAAATGAATATCCATGATGATTTTTTTATTCCTAAAGTGATAAAATTGACATTTAAGATATCATTTTATCTATAAAAGAATAATGTTCTATTTCTCCTATATTTTTGAAAAGTAAAATGGTCATCATAATTTAGGACAATACCCAACATTAATAATCCTCCAAACTAATTTTAAAATTTCATAATAAAAAAGGGTTTGAAATAGCTAATTAAATAAATAAATAACCATACATCTCAATTAGCCTCAATAAACTCAACATTAATGAATGTTTTAACCCTTGATGTTATCTCACACACTTCATCATAAACATCCAAATATATATTAATATATTTCCCAAAAAATGCTTTATGTATGACTAAATGATAATATATACCTCAACCCCATATAATATCTACCAAAATATGAAAAATATACTCAAAATAAAAAAAATTATACGATAATATGTTTCCAAAAATCAACCGAAAATTTATTCATTAAACAATTTGTGTAAAACCAATGAAAATTAGCAAGAAAATCACGATAGCTAGTGGAAGGTGCTACACCCTTATCTCCCACTAACTCTGTGTTTATACCGCACAGAATTTCTAAATAAGATAGGTTGTCACCAAACATGAGGTATTTCCTTTTTCAAAAACTACTATAATATATTAATTATTATGTTCCAAAAATATGATTAACATAAAAAATAACATTAAATATCAAATCTCTATTTGCAACTATGGTATTCTATGTATATTATTATTCCCTTAAAATCAATTAATATTGATTAACTATTATTAACATAGCATTAATGATCATATTAACCCTAATGGTTATCAATATATTTATACTAATTAAATGAGAATTATTACTCAAATATTAGATCATGATAAACTTAAGGGTAATATATATATATATATCAACTATACATTATAACTCAACAAATGTATCCATGTAAATACTATCAAATAAAAGCTTAAGCAGCTTTGCATAAAAAATATCACATGATAAACAATAAATTTATATCCCATAATGGTAACCATAAATCATCAATTAATATTACATAAAAACCTATATACATCCCATAATTTACAAAATCATTTGATTTTTTGTGAATATTATCATAAAAATTCCATTAAAAAATATAATTCTACCACATAATTCATGAATCCCAAAACATAAAATTTCAATCATTACACATCAATGATTGGAAAAACATAAACACTTCCTTGGACATGACATTAACCACAAAACGATGGTAATGACTTGGATAATGACAAATTTTCCCATAATTAAGATTTTAAACTATAAACAGATCCCTATGATGAAATTTGTTTCTTTCCATCAAAATAATATACTTTCCTTGACTATTCCATGCACTATACCCTTATTTTCCACCCATAAACCATTTTTAAATTCATTTGAGATATTATCTATATTTTATTTTTCCACATTTATGTCATGAGGGAAATTGAGCCCTTAATCCTCCACGTTCTCCACTACAAGATCTCTCAATGAACTCCATTATTCTTTTATTGGGAGAGTGTGAGAGTTGGTTAGGATATATACTATTAATGACATATCAAGATAACTGATTAGGAATAATCCCAACATTTTTCAATCCATCCATCATACATTTTGATTTCTCATAATCACAACATTGTCTATCACATCCCCTACTAACCCTATTCTTTAATTTTCTTTCCACTGAATAATACCAAAAATCATAGTGTCATAAATAATAATCATAGTCTAAGAAAGTATAATCATTTATAGGATTCCCATGCCATGAAACCTTCTTTTTAATCTAATAAACCACTGGTTAAAACTATGTTATAAATTTTTTTTATCTATTCAAATCATTCTTGATGTTTGGTAATGAAACGTTTGTTAAGCCTATGCATATATTTCAGGACTGTCAAACTAGGTGCGAAGAAAATCCTGTTTTCATACACCAAGTGATGATCAATTCAGATATCAATTTCCCAATTTAGGAGTTATTACCCAATGGAAAAAATATGAGAGAGCCATATCAGCTAGTAATAACCATAAAAGGATGTATTACTCTAAAAACCACATATTCACAACATTAATAATTTTTTTGGATGTTATCCTATGTTTAGAATCATCCTCAAATTTAGTCATTTGGTTAAGTTCATTGATATAAAATTTCCTAAATCTAGATTCCATGGTTTCTTCTAAACATTATCTTATACAAAATGTAATGATGTCAAACCTAATATCCCAGAGATGATGGACACATTAATATAATGGGAAAATATATAAGGAATCACATATTGAATTAATTAAAAATTTAGTAGTATATGATGATTAGATACAATATTTAATCACAAATTATAATTGAAAAAATTAAAAAAATTATGTAATTTTCATTTTCAACGCTATTATTCCATTTAGCATGTCTCTAAATATCAGACATAATAAACTTCTTTGAATCATGGGGAAAGGAAACATATGAAAGGGGTGAGTTATAATTCCCACTAAGGGTATTTTTACAATGGAATATATCATAAATAAAATAATGAATAATAAATATGGTAAGGTAAATAATTGAAATAAATTCCATTAAAAAAATATAAACATTATTTATAATATAGTATGAATAAATTATGATAAAAATAATTCCATATAAATAATAAAATAAGTTTTAAACTTATTGATGGATATTATAACTAATCAAATAATCACATGTACATCAATAAATAATCTCATAATGAAGGAATTTATAATTATATATATCATAAAATACAATCAAGGTCTTATTCCAATATATATTATAGAAATGGATCATGAAAGAGCCAAATAACATTGTCTGTTTTTCACAGGAGACCTACATGTGCATCGATAGTCTATAGTGTGCCCCTCCCCTCACTTAATATGTTCAATGGATTCACCATATTAATGGGGTAAATCATAATCCACATAAACATTCAAATTTAAATACAATCTCATAAAATTTTAAAAATTTCCCCTATAAATAAACCTAATGAATATTAATATTCATTTTGTAAAACAAGAATATGAATGTTAATAATTTTTCTAATCAACAAATATTGTCATTGACCATCCATAAGATAATAATGAATAATACCAAAATAGTACATCATAGTAATACTAAACATAAATAAATCAAATAAATAATAAGGTTGGTATCAGTAAATCATATTCACAATGGAGAAAATGGTAAAATGTGGTTTTTATCTTTAATGAATAATGATATAATAAAAACTCAATTAAAAAAACTCTTCATCAAAATATCATTTTCACTTTCCAAATCTATGATAATTAATAATAAATAAAAAAATTAGGGAATAAATTATCTTTCAATATAATAAAAGAAACTTTTAAAAACTACTTCAAAGCATTATGTGGTCAAGAAGGAGAGTAATTCCATATATGAGGTATAAGATGAGAAACATTCATTTAACATTAATATAAAAAGGTTGAAAAGTACATTGTTCAAAAGACAAAAAGAAGATTCTTTAATTTTTTTAGAAAATAATTCATGGGAAATAATTCCTTTGATAAATAATTTGTAAAATTTTAAAATCATTTTTATGTTTTTTTAAATAGATATTGAAGAAAAATGATATTTGACTAAAGATAAAAATAAGGATAGCTTTTACTATTTCTAGTTTATCTATAATTTTAATTAAAAAAGAGAGGAAGATGGTACATTTAATCCAATAGTCCATATTTATATATAGGAGATGAAAATATATTATGGTTAAAAAATAAATATTATATTTTTCACCCAAGGTAGACATAAACATATACAATCTTGAATAATGGTGAGATAGTGAGATATATCGTTACCACATTGGTAAATTTGGAATCTAAATCCCATGCAAGATATAATTTCAAATGATAAATTAAAATAAAATTATGATATATAGATTCCTGATACAAAATATCAAATGTGTATTATTTTATCCACACTAATGAGATAAGTGGTTAAAATGGAATATGTGTCAAATAATTAAAAGTGAGATGATAATCCCTAACCTCATGTTGGAATTCCTTCACATGTGTTTGAAAATTATGTATAATAAATGCATAATACTTATAAATCTATTAATTAATAAAAATAAAATATATCATAGTCTATATTATTCTATTATAATCATTTATCACCCATTTATTAGAAATTCTTTATTAAATAGCATTGTATCACAAAATAACTGATTTCTTTTTCATGTATATTTTAGTTTGGGAGTTTTTTTCCTAGTACATTTATC
Organism: Viscum album; assembly: GCA_963277665.1. Taxonomy (NCBI): domain Eukaryota; kingdom Viridiplantae; phylum Streptophyta; class Magnoliopsida; order Santalales; family Viscaceae; genus Viscum; species Viscum album. The sequence continues at coordinate 359,038,055 of OY728156.1, read as the reverse complement.
ATGGTTAAATCATTTATATTATTTTAAACATAATATTAAAATAATATATATCCATTATATAAATATTTATAATAATACATAAAATTTATGTAGAAAATGAATTGCATCATTCAAGGAGATGGTAGGTTGTAGGTATGCAAGAACACAGTTTCCAATTTTTTAATGCATGGAATGAAATAAAATTGAACAATAATTAATAATTTAAAAATAATTTTATAACATTTAAATTTTATATTTTCCAAAAATATATAATTATTACCATCCATTAATAAAAATAAAATTATTCACATATTTTGTGGATTCAGTAGTCTGATCATACACATGAGTGATGTTATTGATTTCCAACAATTTGGAATGTAAGAATGTATATGTGATATTATAGTCAATAAAGTATAATAATTTCTTAAATATAGTATATATTCAATACAACTATCATTATATTTCTCAATGTGAGGTGGCTAAGGAAAATGAATTACATCAGTTTTTGATGCGGTAGTCTATTGTATGCCCAGTCGACTATTTTGTTCCCAATTTGATAAAAGGACAGATGGATATAGATTATAAATTGACATAATAATATATATTTATATGGAAAATAAAAGATTCATAATATTTGGATAATATTTGAAAGAGTTATAGGAAGAAATAAAATTAATATGGATGGTTAAGAACAATAAATATTTTCTGGAGAACATCTTTATTTTTAAACTAAAACCCTTAATATAATTAAATTATCATTAAAAAAGCAATATAATTTATGGAGAGTAATATAATGAAATTATTTTTGAAGGTATTATCTGATCCAAATAGAATTATATTTGTTAATAGGAGAGGATATGGGGTGTTTTTTTATATCTGATGAGAGGACACACTTAGAATTTTTGAAAGAATATAATGTGCCCACAATTTTCACATTTCAGAAGGATAAAAATAGCTTATTTGATAACATAATATATATTATGATCGAAATATGGTTAGAAAATAGAAATTATGGAAGCATATAGTTCATTTTAACCCTTATCTTTGTAGTTTTACCCCCTATAAACCCATTTTAATCTTAATAGTGGTAATTGATTTTCTCTTTTTTATAATTAATTAAGAAAAAAAATATTGGAAATTATAATGTAATTATATTTATTCTGATTATAAATATTGAATCATTTTTTACAAATTCTATTCATATATTCGGTAGAATTTAATTTAAAATTAACCCTATAGAGTTGATGAAAACAATGTTCTTTTTCCAGAGAACAAGTTTTCTCAAGTATTTATATCATTAATCCAACTAAAATTAGTTCCAATAAAATAAATTTAACTAGTTGACTTATTATTTAAATAATTTTACATTTATTCGATTTTAAAATTTAATGGAACTTTGTAAATTCTTTTAATGAATAAGTTGTTTTCAAAAAAATCAGTAATTGTTCAATATTCATCATAAAATAAACCATCTTAGAAAATTCTAAAAAATATACTCTACGATAATTTTGAAATATTTATTTCAAAAATTAAGATTAATTTTAAAAATTAATTTTCCAAAATAGATAATGTTTAAATTTAAAATTTGTTTGAAAATTACAATAAAACAAATATTTTGTAAAATATAGGTTTTGGCCTAAAAAAGTATTTATTTTTATCTAATGCCAAAAAATATTTAATGAATGTAAAAAAATTTGATTGAATCTATAATATATAATTTTTTGTAATTTAATTCACAAATATTTGAAATTTAATTTATTATTATAAAAAAACATTGCACCCATAAATACATTTTTTAGAAAAATTATTTCTTTTACCTTCATAGAAATTAAATTTTCATTTATAATCAATTGACAAATCATGGATTTATTTTACGCATATTTAAGAAATATGTATTTGATAATATAGTTAGAACTACTCATACTATCATGACCCATCCTAGTGGGGCCCGCACCGCGACTCCACAAGCCCGCCTCCAATAGACCAGGGGCTAGTGACTGGCACCGAGTAGGCATATTACTAACATGGTAGGCGTTGCCTAAGTACATGTACACACACACACATCTCCAAGGCCACAAATGATGAAATTTAAAAACACTAAGGAACAAAAAAATGCATGCATACAACTAAACCCTACCACCAGAGTACAATGGAAGGTGAAGTGTAGAAAGTAAACTGGGAAAAAAATATAATCCCACCAAAACAACAGTCTAAAAACTGCAAAACCCAACCTTTAAACCCAAAAAGGTATTGGGACTGCTGCTTGTAGTCGTAGGAACGCCTTGGCCTGTAGGGATCTCAGAGTGCTCGGCCCTGTCCAAGACCGCTCTGGACTCTGTCAAAAGTCTGATCATCTGCACAAGACATGACATGTGCGAGAAAAGACCGTTCAGGGGTGAGTATAACAATACTCAGTAGAGGACCCTGAAAACCACAAAGTAGTACACAATGTATTGGTACAGTCAGCTATGCATAGAACAGAACATATAGAACAAACTAGATATACTCAAAACCAAGACCTGTAGTCCAGACATAAGTCACACAACTGCATACCCCCAGCTAGGGGTTCAATTCAAATATTCCATGAAGCACTCATTTCGAGAGAACACACTCCATGAGTCTTATGGCTCTGATTACGTCCGTCTGAGAAGTATTGTTCATCGGGAAGCGTCATGAGAGGTAGTTACCCTCATTTCAGGAGACACAATCATGAGAGAGAAGGTTATGGAAGATAGATTCACTCATTATGGGAGATAATCTTGAGTGGGAAAGATCATGATACACGGATGAGGATCACTGCTAGGGCCATGGTGGATACTTCATCTCATTAGGAATTCACCTTCTAGGTAGAGGATCGATGCCCGGTGGAGTTGTTCATGTCGATGCCGGACTCTACCTATGGTCAAGAATGGATAGAGGATCTCAATCGGGGTCTCTTGGATTGATGCCTCACTCTATCACAGAATTTTCTGCTGAAGGGATCATACTCCAGTAAAAAAAGGAAAAGATGCCTGACCTTTAGGGGAACGAGAAGGAGGGGCACTAACCCAAACGAAAGATGTCCAAGTTGTAGAGAACAAAAATACCATACCGTTTTCCAAAAAGTACATGGTGTGTAGAAAAGTTACACGTAGTGTAGTTTGACCCCAAGTACTTCACGTGTACAAAATACCATGTTGTAAGGCTAGTCGTGTACAAAAACTGAATACATGGCATGTAGTACAATGTACATTCCGTGTTTGAGTGGCTGGGGTTGTCTCCATGTACACTGGCCATGTGCATGTACACGGTCATCAACCCATGTACACTGAACTGTGTAATCGGTACATGGGATGACCCATGTTACTGTCCTTTCTTGGCCGTGTGATGGAGCACACAGGTGTGTACTATAGCCCCTTTCCGTGTACCCCCTGGATACACACCGAGTTCTGTGTAGCCGCCTCTTCCATGTTGTACACGCTGTGTCGTCCGAAGCCGTGTAGTCCAACCCGTATCTTTGTACTTCCCAAAGTACACACCGAGCTTTGAGGGAATTCTAACATGTCGTGTGACTAGGGTTACACACCGTGTGATTCTTCTCTGGCCCCAGAAACCCTATCCACCACCACCAGTACTACACGGCGTGTTCTTCGAAAGTACACACCGTGTATTTTGGAAGTTTCCAGAAACGACGCTCTTCGCTGGCATGCCCCCTCGTGCTGGTCGGATCATTGATCCGGCTGTCCAATAGCCACGAAACTCTCAGTTTTTGGTCACCCAGACTCCAATAATCTTCTTCTGGTGTTTCCGGACCTTCGATCGGCCCCGAAAACATGCCTTGATCATCCCTCACAAAGAATGCTCGAAGAATGACCCTTCCTGATTCGGTCTGATCCATCGTCCTCCATCGTCGTCGCACTTCTGCAAGGTCACTATGGTGTCGATTCTTCAAATTAGGAATGTTTCTTCACAAAACGGACACGCAAAGATCTGTTGTTGATCGCCCTGTGAAGAAAGTGAAGAACACGAGAAAGAAAATGGAATAAATCCAATGAAACAAAATTTGAGGAACGAACCTATGTCGTTGTTCGTCATGGAGTTGATTTGCTCCTATTAAAAGGCACAAACGGAGGAGAAATAAACAACAATAAATCAACATGGATCAATTCCCCAAAATCATCTCAAAGAAAATCCCTTCCGCAAGAACGTACGGATCTGCGGATCAACTTGTTTGTGGTTGATCCACATTCGTCGTTCTGAATTAAAAGTGGGGAAAAAATTTAAATAACAAACCCCTACCTCAAGAAGGGATCAATAGCCAATAAAGAGGTCATGATATCTTCATCTTCAAGATCCTCAAACCTTGATGGCACAGTGATTCTCAACTTCGATCCATCATCGCTCATCACCGAGAGTTTTCACTGGCGTTTCTCTCAATCTTTCACCAATGATCGACGTTCGATTATCCAAATAAAAAAGGAAAACGTATTTGAAATTAAAAAATACGTAGTGGTATTAATGATTCCAACTTGTCATTCTTGATTCATTATAACGTGACATTTAATTAAGGAAACATGTGCCCTGTTTCCGTGATGCAGCAGATGTTTCTATAAAAGAAATAAAATAAACTTGCGAATTTATTTTATTTTATTTTACTTAAAATGTCTGAAAATTAAATTTTCCCCACAACCCTCACCGGTCGAGGTTAGGCTCATTATTAGGTAAATTTGTCGTCCTGGACACAATGGTGCCCTCAGATTTTTAATCTGGGCATCTGTTTGAAACTACCACAATCGTGCACAAGTGTCGACTCACTTAACTTAAAAAAAAGATCAAACCACCATTCCAGGCTCACTAGGCCTCGGAATGATGTTCTGTCTTCGTACCTGGTCTCGAAATAATTTCATATAAAATTTTAAAATAATACAGAGAAAATATGAGACATTACATTCTCTCCACCTTGCTGATTTATGTCCCCAAAAATCCAAAACAAAGGCTACTCAAAATATGTGGGTACTGTGCACGAATCCGGGCCTCCCACTCCCACGTACTCTCCTGAAGATTACCATGCTGCCACTTGACGTGCACCAAGGGAATCAATCACCCATGAAGGATCCTCTCCTGCCGATCCTCAATCTCTATTGGGTACTCAGCAAAGGTCACTCCATCATCGATGTCCAGCTCACCCCAGTCGATGGCGTGCGATGGATCATGCATGTACCTCCTCAGCTGTGACACATAGAAGACATCATGTACCCGATGCAACTGTAGCGGTAGAGCTAGGTGGTACGCCTCTTCACCAACACTTCACAGTATCTGGAAAGGTCTGAATAATCTCGAAGATAGCTTGCTGCCTTGGCCAAATCTCGGTAACCCTCGTCGAGATGAGACCCAAAGAAAGATGTGGTCTCCCTCTTTGAACTCCAGAGGTCTCCGTCGTCTGTCAGCATAAGACTTTTTCCGGCATTGTGAAATCTTCATCCACTCTTGGATGATCTGCACCTTCTTGGTGGTAATTCGCACCAACTCTGGACCCATGAGTTCTGACTCTCCAGGGTCGTTCTAGCAAAACAGTGACCAATAGGGTCGCCCATACAAGGCCTCGAATGGTTCCATACCAATGGTGAAGTGGTAGCTATTGTTGTATGAAAACTCCACCAGTGGTAGCTGGTCCCCCCAACTTTGACCAAAGTCCAAGACACAGAATCGCAACATGTCCTCCAAAACCTGAATGTTCATTTCCATTTGACCATCAGCCTGGGGATGAAATATTGTGCTCAATCATAGCTGAGTCCCAAAATCCTCTTGTAATCCCTTCCACAACCTAGATGTGAAATGAGAATCTTGTTTCAATACTGTTTTCAAGGGGACTCTATGAAGCCAAACTACCTCCTACACATAGAGGAATCCCAATATCTCTACGGTACTCTTCTCCCTGATAGATAGGAAGTGGGCCGACTTGGTGAGCCTGTCAATGATCACCCAGATAGAATCAGGCACATTGGATGTTCGTGGTAAGCCTGTCACAAAGTCCATCGATATTCCATCCCACTTCCACTCTTGAACTTCCAGGGGTGAACTAATCCCGCTGGAACATGGTGCTCGGCCTTCACCTACTAGCATGTAAGGCATCGAAAAATGTACTATGTTACTGCCTTCTTCATGCCTGACCACCAGAACTATTGACAGAGGTCTTGGTACATCTTTGTCACTCTAGGATGTACCACCAATGGGGATGTATGAAACTTCCTCAGGAACTCCTCATACAATGCAACCGGTACAACAGTGCATCATCTAAAATGAAGTATGTGCTCCCCACCTTGCAAATATCTATCAGGAACATGTCTTGTGGATAACTGAGCATGTAAGGCCACATAGTCAACATCTTCTAGATATGCCTCCCTAACACATTTTAAGAGTGTAGGGGCAACAACCATCGACTGTATGTAAGTTTTATTCTCTCCATCCATGAAGGACTACTACAATGTGGATAACTGCTCTGTCGCCTCACTAAATAGTTGTGAGCTCGAACTTCTGCTAAGAGCATCTTCCACCTTGTTCCCCTTACCAGTAGTATAAATGATCTTGAAATAATAATCCTGGAGGAACTCTAGACAATGCCTCTACCTCAGATTCGGATCCTTCTGTGAGAATATGTACTTGATGCTCTTGTGGTTAGAGTAGACAATAAACCACTCACCCATAAGGTAGTTTCGCCACATCTTCAATGCGAAGACTACCGCTTCCAACTCGAGATCATGGGTCGTATAGTTCTGCTCATTTGGCCTAAGTTGGAGCAAACCATAAGTAATCACTACCTGCCTCTCCATTAGGACACAACCATGCCCGGCCTCTGACGCGTCATAGAAAAATATGTACTCGACACCCTCCTCTAGTAATCTCAAGACTAGGGCACTTGTCAAACTCTGTCTCAACATCTCGAAAGTCTACTGGCACTTCTCCATCCACATGAAGGGTTGCCCGTCCCTGTTCAAGGCTATCATTGGTGCTGATATCTAGGATAAATCAGGAATGAACCTCTGGTAATATCCTTCCAACCTAAGGAAGCTCCTCACCTCCGTCACGTTCTAAGGTGGCTCCCATGCTAACATAGCCTCCACCTTGGCAAGGTCTACAGCTACTCAATCTGCTAAGATGACATGTCCTAGAAAGTGGACCACCCGAATCCATAACTAGCACTTTGATAGCTTCCCATAATGTTGGTGATCTCGAAGTATGTCTAGAACTATCTGTAGGTATCTCGCATGCTCCTCTTCTGATATCGAGTACACAAGGATGTCGTCGATGAAGAGCAATATGAACCGGTCTGTGTACGGCTAGAAAATGTGGTTCATCAGTTCTGTGAACACTACAGGGGCGTTCATCACACCGAAAGTCATCATCATGTACTCATAGTGATTGTATCAGCATCTAAAAGCCATCTTTGGTTTATCCTCGTCCCATACTCATAACTGGTGATAGCCCGATTGAAGGTCAACCTTCGAGAACCACTGTGTCCCTACTAGATATTTGAAAAGGTCAGTGATCATTGGTAGTGGATACTTGTTCTTCACCATCAGTTGGTTCAGGCTTCGTTAATCCACACACAACCTCAGAATCCCATCTGCCTTCCTAGCAAACAAGACTAGGGCTGCCCAGGGTGAAACGCTGGGTCTCACGAAACCCTTGCTATGCAAATCCTCCATCTGCACCCTCAGCTCGCGAAGCTCTATGGGAGCCATCCGATATGCTGATGTGGAAATCTGTGTCGTCTTGGAGTGTACGTCAATGCAGAAGTCAATTTCTCGGCAGAGAGGTAATGCTTGTACATCTTCGAGAAAGAGGTCCTCATACTCCGCCACTACTGCTGGGAACTGGGAGCTCACAATATCCACTTCTCTGAGGGAAAGGCTAGCCAACTCATGATCGATTGGTTTCACCCTCCTATGCACAAGCCCATCCTGTGCTGCCTGTTTTTTCCTTTCTCCGACAAAGGAAAACCATGTTCCATCAGGATAGACACACCACACTCTTTGCCTAAAACAGTCAATCTGGGCATGGACCGAAGATAATTAATCTATACCGAGAATGGCATCGTAAGGCCTCGACACTACCACCAAGAGGTTCCAACCAAAAATCTCGCCTCCAAGGGTAAGATCACACTATCTAAAAAGGTGCATGATCATCGAGTCTCCTCTTTTAGGTGTCTCTAATTGTAAGGATCGAGTCTACAGTTGTACTGGAATCTCAAGGTTTCATGCAAGACATGTGGATATGAAGGAATGACTAGAACCTAGGTCTATCATTATGGCAGCTAAGGTAGAAAAGACATAGATCATACCTCATATCATCCCTGGAGACCCTGGGTCATATGCCTCGACCACATGCAGTGTCCCCACCCCTGTACCCCAGCTCCCTGAGTGTGGTGCAGACCTCTTGGGTGTGGTGGTGGAAGTAAGTCAAAGCATCTGCCACCACCACCAGCTCTCCCTGCTCCTCTACCACGTTTTCTGCCAGGAGGTTCTTTCTGCTCTACTCTCTGCCACTCCCTCAGTGATCCATCCACCGCTTCCCTATCAGCAGCTCGAAAGGTCGGGTAATCCCTAGCGAGATTTGCCATACCACCGCACACATAGCATCGCTTCTCCCTAGGCTCACTGGATCCATCCTGAGAGCCATGTACTATCGATCCTCTATCCTGGGTCCTCCTATGACATTTACCACATCCAGATCCCTAAGCCTGATGTTGGAACCCTGCCATCGCGGTCTCCGCACCTATCTGCCTACTACTGACCGTCGTCGGCTGTCACCGCTCCACCAAGAAGCTCTCGATCACCAAGGCCCACTCGAGCACTCCTTCATAAGTAGAAATGAACAGAGGCATGACACTATCTAGGATATCTCATCGTAGACCTCCCTCAATGTTCCAAGATATGAAGTGCTGGTCCCTAACCATATCGATCGAGTACCGTGCGAGGTTGGTGAACCTCGATGAATAGTCAGCTACTGTCATACTGCCCTGCTGGAGCTAAAAAACCTCCTGGATGCCCACAACTCTCAGCATAACTGGAGAGAACTCCTACATAAAGAGTTGCTCAAACTCCATCCATGAAAGAGTCTCCTAGTCGTGAGTTTGTGTGGTCAGACTCCACCATCGTCCCGCCGAACCCGTAAGAAATCTCGCTCCTAGGATGAGCATATGGTCTGCTGGTTTCCTCACTAGATGGAATCTCTAGTCACCACCTCAAGCCGGTCCTCAGCCTCCTGAGGGTCGGGCTTTCCTCAGAACGTGAGGGGTATCTATCTCTAGAACTCATGGAGGGCTCTCAACCAGCGCTCCTCATCGGTCGATAATGTAGGTAACACAGGTTGCTCCACTGGTGGCGGTATAACTAGTGCACCACCTGGTTGAAATTCCTGGGGAACTGGTCCTTGTATCAAAGCATCATCACTGAGGGGATCATCCTCGTGATCGTGTTGCGGAATCCTAGCGGGTATGCATCACGGAGGCTTCCTGTAAAGAAACAAGATGTTCCACGGTCAATGAGTATATCTAGATAGCTGACACAAAGTACATGGAAAACACAACCTATTATATATGATACATGTAACTTTATTTTACTTCCCCGCAACCAGTTTTTTTATGTACCGAGTAGAAAAGTAGGTTATCAGAGTCTTGGTGTATGGATATGTTGGCTTCCACACCAACAGTGGAATCGCTGGCATAAAATCTGAACTCGAAACACTAAACGTTGTTGCCCCAAACCGATCTCATAGACTCTCGGTCCAAAGGTAGAACTGACCACCTTTAATACCACTCTGTCACAACCCATCCCAGTGGGGCCTACGTCGCGAATCCCCATGCCCGCCTCCAAAAGACCTGGGGCTGGTGACTAGCACCGAGTAGGCATATTACTAACATGGGAGGCATTGCCTATGTAATTATACACATGAAAATAACTCCAAGACCACAAATGCTAAAATGTAAAAACACTAAGGAATAAAAAAATGCATGCATACAACTAAAACCAACAACCAGGGTACAACGGAAGGTAATGTGTTGAAAGTAAACTGGGCCAAAAATTCAATCCCACTAAAACAAGAGTCTAAAAACTGCAAAGTCCAACCTGTGAACACAAAGAGGTGCTTGGACTGCTGCCCATAGCTGTAATAATGCCTCAGACTATAGGGAACTCATAATGCTCAGTCATGTTCTGTTCCACCCTAGACTCTGTCAAAAGGTTGCTCGTCTACACAAGACATGACACGTGCATGAAAAGGACATGTAGGGGAGTGTAACAATACTCATTAGAGGACCCTGAAAACCACAAAGTAGTACACAAAGTAAAGGTAAAGTCATCTATGCACAGTAAAAAACATATAGAACAAACCATATATACTCAAATCCCAGACCCGTAGTCCAGAGATGAGTCACACAACAGCATACCCCCAGCTAGGGGTTCAGTTCAAAGATTCCATGATGCACTCATTCTGGGAGAACACACTACATGAGTCTTATAGCTAGGATGATGTCCGTCTGAGATGTACTGTTCATTGGTAAGCATCACGAGAGGTAGTTACACTTATTTTGGGAGACACACTCTTGAGTGAGAAGGTTACGGTAGATAGATGTACTCATTACAGGAGACACACTCTTGAGTGGGAAAGATCACGATACACATATGAGGATCACTACCAGGGCCATGGTAGATACCGTGACTCATCCAGAATTCACTTTCTAGGTAGAGGATCAAAGCTTGGTGGAGTTGGTCACATCTATTCTGGACTCTACCTAGGGTTAATAATGGATAGAGGATCTTCATCCGGACCTCTCAGATGGATAACTGACTCTGTCACAGAAAGTCCTGCTGAAGGGATCATACTCCTGTAAAAAACAGAAATGATGCCTGAACTTCAGGGGAACGAGAAGGAGGGGCACTAACCCAAAAAAATTATGTCCAAGATGCATTGAACAAGAGGACCATGCCATTTTTCAAAAAGTACACAGGGTGTAGAAAAGTTACACACCGTGTAGTCTGACCCCGGGTACTGCCCGTGTACAATGGCCCATGTTGTAAGGATGGCCGTGTAGAAAAAATGAGTACATGCCGTGTCTGAGTGACTGGGGTTGGCTCCATGTATGCTGGCCATGTGCCCGTACACGGTCATCAACCCATGTACACTAACTTTTGTAATCGGTACACGGGGTGACCCATGTTACTGGCCTTGCTTGGCTGTGTGATGGAGCACACGGTTGTGTACTCCATCTTGTGTCTATGTACCCCCTGGATACATGTTGTGTTCCGCGTAGCTGCCTCTGCCATGCTGTACACACCATGTCGTCTGAATCCATGTAGTCTAAACTGTGGGTATGCATTTCCCAAAGTACACGACAAGCTTCGGTGGAAGCCTAACATGTCGTGTGACTAGGGCCACACGCAGTGTGATTCTTCTCTAGACCCCAAAACCCTATCCTCCAGTTCCAATACTAAATGGCATGTTCATTCGAATTACACGTTGTGTATTTTGGAAATTTCATGAAATGATGCTCTTCACAGGTGAACCTCCCGTGCTTCCCTGATCATCGATCCGGTTGTCCGATCACCATGAAACTCTTGGGTTTTGGTCGCCCTGATGCGACAAAGCTTCTTCCAGTGTTTCCGGACCTCTGATTGGACCCAAAAACATGCATTGATCTTCCTGTGCGAAGAATTCATGAAGAACAACCCTTCCCGATTCGGTCTGATCCATCATTCGACATCATCATCGCACCTCTTCAAGGTGGATACAGTGTCAATTCTTCTATTTGGGATCGTTGAATCATAAAATGGACACACAACGATCCATTGTTCATTGCCCCAAGAAGAACATGGAGAACCCAAGAAAAAAAATTAAAGAAATCCAATGAAACAAAATTTGATGAACGAACCTCCACCGTCGGTCATCACAGCATTGATCTACTCCTATTAATAGGCTTAAACAGAGGAGAAATCAACAATAATAAATCAACATGGATCAATTCCCCAAATCATCCCAAAGAAAATCCCTATTGTAAGAACATACGAATCAACCGATAAACTTGTTCATGGTTGATCCGCATTCGTCATTTGGAATTAAAAGCGGGGAAAATAAAATTTTAATAACAAAACCATACCTCAAGAAGGGATCAATCACCGATGAAGAGGATGTGCTATCGTCATCATCGAGATCCTCCAAACTTGATGGTGCATCGATTCTCAACTTCGATCTGTCGTCGTTCGTCGCTAAGAGTTTTGTCCAGTGTTTCTCTCAATCATTCGCCAACGATCAACATTCTATTATCCCAATAAAAAATGGAAATGTATTTGACATTCAAAAATACTCTGTGGTATTAATGAGTCCAACTTGTAATTCTTGAGTCATTATAACGTGCCATTTAATTAAGGAAACAACTGGCCTATTTTCGCGCTGCAACAGATGATTCCATAAAAAAATAAAATAAACTTGTGAATTTATTTTATTTAATTTTACGTAAAACGTCCAAAAATTAATTTTTTCCCCCCGACCCACGTCGGTCGATGTTAGGCTCATTCTTAGGTAAAGTCATCATCCTGGATGCAACAGTGCCCTCAGATTTTTAATCTGGCCATCAGTTTGGAAACTGCCACAACCGTACACAAATGCCCACTCACTTAACTTAAAAAAAGTTCAAACCACCATTCCGGGCTCAATCGGCCCCGAAATGATGTCTCGTCTTCGCACCCGGTCTCGAAATAATTCCATATAAAATTTAAAAATAATACACGGAAAATCTGAGACATTACACATACACAGAAATCCAATGGCAAGTTCATAACTATGTTGTTAGTTAATAACATTTCAATAGTATATTACAGTTCATTTAAACATAGTGTTGTGGGTCGTAAATGTTATCGAACATAATTATTTTATTTTAAAATAACATTCTGTTATTGGAATATGAGTTCAAATGGGTAGGGGAACATGAGGTCATGTGACTCTCCGGTTCATAACCAATGGTTCGATTCAAGAACATTATATTTTAAAAAAAATTGTGGTTTGGAAGTGGTTGAGAAGGGGTAATTATATATGATTATTTTGAGAGGATTTTCCTGAATTAATCATCCCCAAATATGTATGATGATAATTTTATCCTTTAAAGTGGATAAATGGTTGAACATAATGGATATATTCTAATAATTTATTAATTCCCAAAATTTAGAGATATGTTTATAGATATTTTAATTCCAATCATTGAGTAAAATGAATTTCACACATTTTAACATTACCATTGTAACTGAAATTTTACCATAGTAACTTATATTTAGTGAAAAACGAAATTGTCCTATATACATAATTTTTATGTGATCTTTAGAATTTTAATTTCCATTTAGTTTAATCCATTTTATAAAAGTGATGAATTTAACTTTAAACTGAAAATAATATATATATAAATATATTAAAAGATGAATCTTAAAGATTCATTTTTATTAATTTTTATTTAAATAAATTTATAATAAAATGAGTGTAAATATATATTTTTATGAATTAAATTTTAAAATTATATTCATCGTTTAAAAGTGATAATGCTTTTATTTATGAATTATATTTTTTAATTTATTATTATAAATTATAAAACATTTATATACCAATTATATACTTGTATACTAAATGACCATATATCCAATAACTCTATATATGATGGCTATATTCCCAATAACTATTTATCCCATGACTATATATATATTGATCACATTTCATTCCAATTTATATAGTTTTAGAAATTATGAAAAGAAATCCTTTATTTTTTGAATTATCTATCAAATTGTATAATATAGTTCAAATTATCATTCTTATTATAGGTATTATGCTATTTATGAAAAAAATTGATAAACATTTTGGATCACAGAATTTTTTTATACTTTTGTATTTATTCCTACTGTAGTTTTCTTAATGACATTTTAAATTTTATTCTTCAAAGGTATTAACATTTTTCATTTAGTGTAATATTTTATTTCAATAAAATAAACAATAGTTCATATTAGTTTAGTGATGTGTGTGAAATAATAAATTCAAAATAACGTTTATTTAATAAAAATTACCGTTGTAAAATCAGTGGATGTTACAATTATGAATAAATTAACTAGATTCTATTCGTAAGCATAGTCTAAACTATCCAAATTAATTATCAAATATTCCTAAATATAAAACCCCAACCAATTCTCTTCCACCAATTTAGAATATGTTTTAATATTATTAACTAATATATAAAAGCACACCTATAATACGAAAGGGTCCAGTGATAATCACAAAATAATCTGCACAAATGAAGGGAGGAAGTACCTCTAAATTCAATCTTCAAATAGATACCATGCAATAAGATATGATAAGGAATATATTAAGCATTAGATGAGTAATATAAAATATATGTATTTAATAAAAATTATATGATGTATTTAGAAAATAATACAAATGATATCACAAAATATAGCAAAGATATCTCAAATAGATATATGGTCTATCCTTGATGCCATTATAGTGGATGCTATAAATAAAACACTATGAAAATAACCACTAGATCTACCTACCGATGATAAACTCTATGATCATGCACCAAATTAATTTTTGATCTACGTAGGCATAAGTTGAACAATTTACATGTTTGAACATAGAGGCAAAAAAATAATACTCAGAATGGTCACCTTAATAAGTGAACCAACTCTATAAAAATATAGTGTCTATGTAAATCAAAAATAATTAATGTATTAATCATTATAATTAACTATACATCATCACAACCATATTCCAAACCAATACTTATATTGCATTCCAAAACCCTCACTATACTAACCATTAATAGTCATTACCTATACTATATAATTAATTATATTCTAATATCATAATCCTTCATTGATTTCCTCCCATGATGATTCACCAAAGATAATTATCTCATAAGATATTGGAAGAAATATGCATCTCCTGTGATATATTTTTATATCATGATCTTTGGAAAAATAAATATATCAAAGGATATGAAAATATTTAATGTTTTCATAATTCATAGTGTCAGGTGTATGAGAAGTGATACCAACTGGTGCATCATTGTTTATATAATGACATGGGATTTTGGACACGCTACATTAATACTATATCCAATATCTTCGGTCGCACACAACATCTGTCTAATGAGACACATGAATTAAATGAAAAATAAGATAATAAAATTACATGAATCATATAATCATAATTTTATAAAAACATAATAGTCAGTTAAAATTATTCTATATATTTTTATTTTTTTAATATTTTTAAAAAGATTCAATTCGAATAAAAATTATTTTTTTAGGGATTATATGTTACCTTACTAAATATTGTTAATCATAGTTAAAATATTATTATAATAGGTAGTATTTATTTTTATCAACTAATATATCTATATTCATTTATTTATAAATTTATAAGAAATAAGATTAAAAATTCTTGATGTTTAGAAAGTTATTTTGTTTATAAAATGTGTTTTTGATTATATATGTAATTTTTATTTATAAGATAATTTAAAAATATTAGATTTTGAATTTTAAAAAGAAATTTCTTTTTGTATAATAAATTTCAATTTTATCATAGGATTATTTTTTTTACTTTTATAAAAAGATTGATTTTTACGTGGATCATAGAAAATATCATTTTTATAAATAACGTGTCTTTTATGAAGATATCTATATATAAGAATGAATTTTAACTTTATGAAAAATATTTTTATGACCTTACATATTTTATATTAGTGAATTGATGTTAAAAAATGATTTTATTTTATCTTAAAAAACCTATATTTGAAAATTTAGAAATTAATTTATAAATTTTCAAAAAATTGATTTACTACATTATATAATTAGTATTTAATTAATAATTAATATAACTAATAAAAAATTTATAAAATAAAATGTATTTAAAATTTGGAATCATTATTTCCCAATTTTTTAGTATGTTCCTTTTTATTAGCAAGCATAAAGGATAATTTACTTTTGTAAAAACTAGTTACCTCAATAAAAATTGAATGAGGTAAAAAGTGTTAAACCAAGAGGGAAAGTTCAATATCATGTTGATAATATCTTTTTCAATGGGGTTTTGTGTCCTTTTTATACCTTATCACACCCCATATCCATTATATTCCACTTTTTTAGAAACATTCTTTGACTGCGGTTTCCCATTATTAAAAAGTTTTAGGTATTTTCAAAAATTCCCTACCATTGACTTATAAAAGGGTCAGTCCTCTCCCCAATAACCCTCACTCTAAAACCCATATATACATACCCAAACGTTAATCCAATTGTCTCTAAAAAGTTACATTCTATCTGTAAGTGGGATTTTTATTCTCGAAAGACCATCCCTAAATGGTTTTACCCCCTTTGTAATAAAGTTAATCCAATAAGTGAGGTATACATTTATAACTTTACTTCTATCATCTCTATTAATTTATCTGCATTTATTCTACCTAATATTCCATAATACCATATATTTATGATAAAATCTGTATAATTATTAAACTATAATGTTATTATAACTATTGTAATGGTATTAACCACTATTCCTATTTCTATTAATAAAAATGAAATTGTCATTCATGTGTCTTGGTGACTATCGCCTCCACAACAAAACATGTTTCTTTTTCCATAACTAACATAAAAGCATTATGATTTTAAAATATTTAATATATATGTTTAATATTTATGAAATATTTATTATTTTTAAATGATAATAAATATTATTAATTTTCCCCATCATATAGAAAATGAATTAAACATCTATGGTTATATTTGTACCAACAACTCTGTAAAATGATTGTTTTTCATTTGTATTTTCATCAACATATGAAATGGATTCTAATGTCATGGATTTTTCACATGTATTACTTTTAATTATTATATGGAATTAATTCGAGATGAGGCGTTGAGAAAACATTCAATTCCAATTCTTGGTGTACCCAAACGATTTATTAAATATTTTAAATAGTGTGTGAGAGTGATTTTACAGAAAAGATAAATAAAATCTATATAGTTACATGGACATGAAATACTAGGGTACTATTGTATTCTAAGCAGTGAATTTACCCTAGGCGAGGCCTAACATCGGTCAGCGTGATTCAGCGGTGAAAGTTAATTTTTGGATGTTTTAAGGAAATTAAATAAATAAATATTTTTTTAATATTAATGTGACACAACAACTTTTTTTTTAATATGTAGGAGCCTTGGGTTAGGCTCATTATCAAAGAAAACATTTATGAGGATCTAGAGAGAACATGGAGAACTCTCTTAATAGAATACGATGAGGTATCCTATGATCAGTGATTGATGAACATCACTTGGATGAATCTCGCCAATGACAATGACATGATTTTTGATATACTTGAATGAATGATCCATCCTAGAGGTAGGGAATCATAATTTTAGATTATTCATTTCCCAGTTCTTTTATTTAACAATGAATGTTGATGAACCCACCAAAATGTTGACCTACTTTTCAATTGTTCTTACAGGATGGTCTTTTTTCTGGTTTTATTGGGGGTTTGATTCTATATTGATTTAGTTTCATGATCATTCTAATGGAAAAGATCAACAATGTACTGAACCACAAACATGGTTCATTCCTCAAGTTGTTTCTATGTGCTTCCTCCCCCTTTTTCCTCACGTGTTCTTAATTCTTCATGGAATTATGAACAGATGGTCGTTGAGCATTCAAATCATGGATCAATAATCTAAAATTTTAGAAGTGTCATCATGATGACCTAGAGAAGGTGTCATGGAGATGGTGAAAGACTGATTAGAGTATCTTGAA
Organism: Viscum album; assembly: GCA_963277665.1. Classification (NCBI taxonomy): domain Eukaryota; kingdom Viridiplantae; phylum Streptophyta; class Magnoliopsida; order Santalales; family Viscaceae; genus Viscum; species Viscum album. The sequence goes on along the minus strand of OY728156.1, from coordinate 359,020,268 downwards.
TGATATGGTTTTCGACCAACTTTTGTGAGCATGATTGGAATGGGTTTTTGGAGCCGAACAAAGGCACAAAAAATACCAATTTGATGTTACCATGGCAACAGAACCCTGAATCATCAGTTTTGAGGTGAAAAGATCATCAGAATGATCATCATAAAATCAACTGATTTTCATAAGGTAAGATCAATCGTTCTAGAAAATCTAAAATAATACAGCATGTGTTACGGATCACACAGTGTGTGGGCCCATCTGAGTGGATAATTTGAATTCGGGTAGAAGTGAAGTGATATATGACGTGTAAAACCTATCACAGGCTGTTTAGGAACTTTTCTGAAACATGGTGTGTATCTCAATGGATAGACAGAGACACGGTGGAGTACACGAAAATTATTCCACCACATGGATAGACCTATGCTAGTTACACGGTCTACCCTATGTATTGGGACATAGGTAAGAAAATATAGGTTTAATCCATACACTTCCACATAGACAACATACACGGGGTAGACCACAGATAGTAGAGCATGTCGTGTGACCTTATATACACGTTGTGTAAACCATTTCTACCTGACATGTTCTTCTAACTTGAGATACTATACATAGGTGGTACCTAGGGTCAAGGGACTAGATTTTTGACCATTCTACATGCATTTAATTATTTCAACATGGTTTGATCTCCTTATGCAGCATTTCTAGGAACTATTTAATTTGGGTTGGTTCCCCTTTCTTGTTCCCATGAATGTCAGTTCGTATCATTTCCTATCCATAGTTTAATAACCCCCTTCAAAATGAATTTTTGGATAAAGGTAGGAGTCCCCTCCGAGAGGCCCAGAGATGGATCCTATATCCATTCATGTGACCTTGGTAGATTCAGTTTATAGATACATCCAATCCTACTAATTGTCATTCCTCTAATTAGCAGGTGAATCTGGATGAGTCGTGGTATATTACATGGCCCTAGAAGTGATCCACATTCGTGTATCATGATCTTTCCTCTCATGGAGTTGGTTTTCATGGAGTGAGTGTATCATATCTTCTCTTCAGATCTATCCGCATATATCCCTCTAAGAGCAGTTCCCAACTAATAGTACTTCTGAAATGGTAGTCATTAGGGCGTTCAAACCCAGTAGTTAGTACTCTTGGATGAGTACTATGTGGAATCGTCAGAATAAATATCTAGTGTTGATATGTTTTCATTATTACTTACATCTAGACTACGGGTCTAGGTTTTAGTATATCTGGATATGTTCTTGTTATATATAATAAAGACATATTTTCTGGGGAGTTCACTATACCTTTTTTTAGGGTATTTCATTTTCGGTTTTGGGATGTCATAATGAGTATTGTTATACTCACCCATGCATGGAATTTTTTCTCACTTGTCATGTCTTGTTATGATGATAGTCCTTTTGACAGAGTCCTGGGTGGACCAAGACCATAAAATGAATTGTGAGTTCAATATTGGACAAGTATTTCCAACAGTTTAAACCAGTAGTACCAGTACCTATCTTGTTTATAGGTTAGACTTTGTAGTTTGCAGACTCTTCTTTTTGGTGGGCTTATATTCTTTACTATTTTACATTACTACACATTTTTTTCTTGTTGTACTCTATTGGTTGGGTTTAGTGGTATCAATGAATTTTTGTTCCTGTGTGTTTTTTACATTTCATAATTTATGGCATAGAGATGTGTGTGAGTACACAGATACATAGGAAACGCCTCCCATGTTAGTAATATGCATACTTGGTGCAAGTCACCCACCCATAGTGTATTTGATGTAGGATTGGGGAGTCACAACATGGTCCCCATAAAAACATGTCATAATAGAGTTGTATCATAGGTGTTCGTTTCTAACATAGGGCTCAGAGTCTATGAGATGGATTTGGGGAAATAGTCTTAAGTGTTTTGAGTTCAGCTTTTAGGCTAGGGACTTCAATATTGGTGTGGGTGACCGATATATCCATATACCAAATCTCTGATAACCTTTCTCAACTTGGTACATGAGAAAACCAGTTTCAATGGGAAACAATAAAAGTAATTTTTTTATATAGGAATGGTTGCGATTTTCTTCCTTCTTGAGTCAGCTATCCAAATATACTAATTGACCATGGTACATCTTGTTTTCTTATAATATGCCTCCACAATGTATACCAACTAGGATTCAGTAGATCTATCATTAGGATGACCCCCTCAGTGATGAGTATTTGATAAAGGATAGAGTTCCCCATACATTATGTCTAGGTGGTGTATGGACTAGACCACCACCAGTGGAGCAGAACATGGTACCTAAAGTACTAGTAGATGAGGAGTGCAGGATGAGTGCTCTCTATGAATTTCATAGACAGATAACCATTAGGTTCCAAGGTCATCCCAACCCTCATGGGGATGAGGATGGCCTTGAAGAGGTGACTAGAGTTTTCCATCTAGTGAGGAATCGATCGGACCAGATGGTGATCTTAGCAGCAAGCCTTCAATAGGGTTTAGTAGGGTGATGGTGGGGTTTGACCACATAGACTCATGATGAGGCTACTCTATCATTAACACAGTTTGATCATCTATTTATGGAGTATTTATCTCTGGCTCTATTGAGATAAGAACATATAAAAGAGTTTCTTCATGTCTCGTATGGAAGTATTATGGTAGATTACTATTCATCAAGGTTCACCAACAACTCCAAGTACTAAATAGATATGGCTAGGGATCAGTACTTCAGGGCTCGGACCATCGGGAGAGGTATGCATTGGGACATCTGATACAACGTCATACCTTTTTTCATTTGGACATATGTTGTAGTGATTTAGTGATCTTTGGAGGGTGAGAACATCTTTGAAAAGAAGAAGAAACTAGTGACTGTCAACTGTAGGTAGATAGGTGCAGAGACATCGGCAGTAGGTAGCCAATATCAGACATAGGGATTAATATATGGGAGATGTCATCGGAGGTCCTACTAAATCGTATCTACAGTCCGGGGCTCTTAGTTCGGATCATGTCATCATAGGGAGAGGTGATACTGCACATGTAATGATATAGGAAATATCACTAGAGATTGTCATTCGGTTAAGCTATTGACCAGTAGGTGGTAAAAAGATCACCGAGTTTGCTGCAATGTGTGGAGCAGGTGGATCCTCCTAGTGGAAGATGTGTTATAGGAGTCGGGAGAGATATAGAAGGTGGCATACCTTTTGATATACTACAACAACCACCCCCAAGAGATCCATTCTAGGCTCAGGGAGCTAGAGGACATGGGCAGGGGCAGCTACATGTAGTTGGGGCATATGACCTAGGGACTCCCAAGATGATATGTGGTATGATCTGTGTCTTTATACTTTATATTTCATGTTTATAGAAATAGTTTCATGTCATCATGCCTTTCCACATACCTTGTATAAGGCCTTGAGTTTAGTGTAAAATATAATAGTCAACCTTTACACTTAGATACACCTATAAGAGGGGATTCGATAATCAGAAATCTTTTCCAACACTATGATCTTATCATTGGAGGAAAGAGTTTCAGTTGGAACCTTTTGGTGGTAGCATCGAGACCTTATGATGCCATTTTTGGTATGGATTCACTATCTATGGCCCATGCTCAAATGGATTGTTTCAGGAGAAGGGTGTGGTGTGCCCGTGGTGATGAGATGAGGTTTTATATTGTTGGTAAAAAGGAAAACCATGTAGCATAGGATGTGCTCATGCATAGGAGGGGGCTGGAAATCCCTCAGGAGTGGGGTAGAATTACCCTTAAAATAGAATATGTTGTGAGTATTTAGTTCTTATTCATAGTGGAAGAGTACAAGGACACCGTTCAGTAATATTTTCTAAGATTACCCCATCCTGGAGATCAACTTCAGCATCCATTTACACCCTAGGTTGAATCTTATATCAACACAAGCGTATTGAATGGTTCTCACAGAGCTTCACGGCCTGAGGGTGAAGCTAGAGGACTTGAAGAATAACTAGTTTATGAGACCCAGTGTTTCACACTAGGTCACCACAAATTGTTTTGTCAAAAATGTATATAAGATATTGAGGTTTTTGTAGATTATTAGCACTTGATCCTAGTGATAGTAAATAACATGTTCCCACAGTCAAGTATTGGAGGCCTCTTTGTTAAATTGAGAGGGGAATGATGGTTCACTTTGGCTGACCTTCGATCAGGAAATCACCAGCTATGAGTATGGGATGAGAATATACCGAAGATGACTTTCAAATGACGATACAATCACAATGAGTACTTGTATATTCCCTTTGGCATTAAAAACACCCCAATAGTGTCAATGGGATTCATTAACTAGAGATTTTATCCATACTTAGACTGATTCATTGTGGTATTCATCGATGATATACATCGGTACTCAGAATCTAAGGTGGAGCACTCGAGACACCTATAGGTAGTTCTCAACTTACTCAGTGAGAACCATCTTTTTGGGAATCTCATGAAGTGCCAGTTATCTATTCAGGTCGTCCACAATCTGGGAAATGTTATCTTAGAAGATGGAGTAGTAGTGGACCCGGAAAATGGTGAAGTAGTGTTATAATGGGATCCAACTAGAAGCATGACATAGGTGCAAATATTCCTTGTCCTAGTAGTATATAACCAGAATTTCATGCGTGATTTCTCCTATAAATCAGCATCGATGATAGATTTTCCTCAAAAGGGGGATCATTTAATGTGGAATGAGAAGTGTCGGCCAACTTTTAAGTAGTTTATGAATATTTTGATGAGTCCTTTGATCTAGATATTACATGAGGAGGGATTCAGGTATGTAGTGTTCTGAAATTCTTCAAGGACTTGTCTTGGTTGTGTCTTGATGCAGAGGCAATAAGTGATTCCCAATGGATCACACTAGTTGAGGCCACATGACTAGAGATATATGAACCACAATATTGAGTTAGTAATGGTAGTAATTGCATTTAATACACGACGACACTACCTAATGGGAGATCATTTTATCATCTAATAAGATCATAAGCGTCTCAAGTATATATTTTCACAGAAGAATATGATCTTGAGATAGAGGTGATGGATAGATTTACTCTAGGATTATGAATTTGAGATATTCTATACTCTTGGGATAGATAACATAGTGGTATATTCTCTCAGTAAAATATCTATCTCATAGCTGTTAAATGAGTTGTTGGAGTATTTGGTCGCGTCACAGTTATCCTTCATGGATGGAGATGATTCATTTTACCTTGAGTTGATGGTTGTAAACCCTATACTCTTAAAGAATTATATGAAGGTGCAACTTAGGGATACTGAATGTGAGACTTTGCAAGCTCATTTTTTCATAGGTCATGATCCTGATGGCTATTCAAAAGGTGGGGAGAACATCAATATTTTAAAAGTTAACATAGTTGAACCAGTGGATTTGTAGGAGGAGGTCATAAGGGATCTTCAGACCTCCCATTTGGTGGTGCACACTGGTGTGGTGAAGTTGTACCAGGGCCCCCAACCTCAGTTTTAGTGGAGAAGGATGAAAAGTTAGTGGTAGAGTTTATTTCTCAATGCCTTATGTGCTAGTAGCTAAAGGATGAGAGCCATGTTACAATGGGTATAAAACACCACTTGAGGCACTGTAATGGAAGTGAGATGGAATATTGATGAAATTAGTGATGTTTTACCTTGTACATCTAGGGGACATGATGCCCTCTAGGTGTTCATTGATTGAATCACCATATTGAGCCACTTACTGGTTATTTGAGAGAAGAGTTCAGTAGAGTGTTTGGAAACCCTCTATGTTCTGGAGATAGTGTGGCTTCATGTTTTTTCATAGATGATTGTTTCATATTGTGATGCTCATTTTAGATTTGGATGATTGTTTTAGATCATGTTAATCGAAGGGATTACATGAGGTTTTTGGGACTCATTTATGCTGAAGCATAGAATTTCATCCCTAAACAAGTGGCCGTATAGAGAGTACCATTCATGTTCCAGAGGACATGATGTAGGATTTCATATTGGACTTTGATTGAATATGAGAGGACCACCGACCACTGATGGAGTTAGCATAATGCAATAGTTACCACTACACTATTTGTATGACACTGTTTGATGCTTTGTATGGGTGACCATGTTAGTCAATACTTTTCTTGTTTGAACCTAGAGTGTCAGTACTCATGGTCCCAATGTTGTACGAGATACTACCAAGTAGGTGCACATCATCCAGGGGAGGATGAAGACTGTGTAGATCCAAAAAAAACATATGCTGACTGAAAGTGGAGTTATTTGGAATTCAAGGAAGAATAACATGTATTACATTGTGTCTCACCTCAAAAATTGTTTCTAAGATATAACTGAGGTGGAAAATTATCTCTGAGGTTCATCAACCCTTTTCAAATAATTTTTTGAGTTGGCGAATAGGCATACCACATAGCTCTACCCACACAGTTTCATTATGTACATGGTGTCTTCCACATGTCATAGTTTAGTAGGTAAATGCATGACCCATCAGATGTCATTGAATGGGGTGACAAATTCCTTTGATGCGTGTCTAGGGGAAGCAGATGAATCATTATGAGAGCACATGGGAGTGGGAGGCCCATATTCTGGTGTTGTACCGACATATTTTTGTATAGACTTTGTTTTTGGTTTTTTGTGGACATAAATAATGAATGTGGGGAGAATTTAATGTCTCACATTTTTTATGTTTATTATTTTTTTAATATTTTATGGAATTAATTTGAGACTAGGCACTAAGACGATGTTCATTTCTGAGTCATGGTGCTCCCAAAATAAAGTAAAAATATATTAGATTAATTAAATTGTGTGTGTAAGAGGTTTTATTGAAAAAGTTGAATGACTTAAAAATGGTAAATGGATCATAAATCTTAGGGTACTGTTGTGTTTAGAGTGATGACTTTACCTTAGGGAAGCCAAACATCGACCATCATGAGCCGACCGCTAATGTTATATTTTGTATATTTTAAGAAAATATATTAAATTAATATTTTATTTTATTTTTAACAATACAGTGAAAAAATGAAGCATTTTTTAGTTTTTTAATAAGGAGACCATGGTTAGGCTCATTTCCCTGGAAATATTTCTGATGGCTTTGGAAAGAACATGGAGAATTCCATCGACAGAAAATAATGACGGAGCCTTGGATCTGAGATCAATGAATGCTTATTTGATGAATCTAGAAAACTATAGTGACATGAAAAGCTATCTGGTTCAAAAAATGATCAAACCATTGGAAAGAGAACTGATATTTCATATTATTCTTTTTACCATTATTTTATTTGATGACAAACATAGATAAATCCACTAACATGTTGACCCACAGTTCGATCATTCTTACGGGAGGTTTTGTTTTCGGGTATGAGTTGGGAGGTTGATTCAATTTTTATTTATTTTTTTGATCAATGAAATGGGTATGTTCTAGGCCATAAAAAATGGATTAGGTTCATTACTTAAGTTTTTCTTATACATTTCCTTCCGCTTTTAACCCTGTTCGTTTTTTGTTATTGGCGGGGTTATGAATGGAAGATCGTTTCACATTCGAATCATGCCGCAATGATCTAAAATCATTGATCTAGCATCTTGATGACCTAGAATAGGTGCGAGGGTGATGTAGATGGAGAGATAATTTTTTTTATGAGATATGGTTCTTCTATAGTATTTTGTGTAGATTTTTGGAATGGGTCTTCAGAACCAATAACCAGACTAAAACCTACCTATTAAGTGTTTCCACGGAAAGACAACCTTGAATCATTAATTTTGAGGAAAAAAATCATTGGATCAAATGATGGAGAATCAGCCGAGGTGCACTGAGGAATAATGACCATTTTGGGAAATTCTGATGAAGCCGACATGTGTATTGGAAAAAATGGTGTGTGGGACCAGATGAGCGGTGTCTAGGGTTTTGGGAAGCAGTGAAGTGACACATCATGTGTGAAAAATGTCACTCTGTGAGTGGGGCCATTCTTGGATTTTAGATTGTATCTTGGAAGACACAAGGACACGTGGTGGATTACATAACATGTACTCCACCACATGGCCAGACCTAGGCAGATTACATGGGCTACCCTATGTACCAGTACATAGGTAGACAAACACGCATTGAATTCAGGTACTGGAACATGGACAACATAGACGGGGAGAAGCCCATATAGTAGGACAGAACATTTAACCATCTCTACAAGTCATTTATACTGTTTCCGCATGACATGTTTTCCAGTCTCGGGCCATTGTACATGCGAATTACCTGGGGTACAGGGTCACAACATGTGACCCTTCTACACGTTGTGTAATCTTTTCAACATGGAATGATCTATTTTCCCCCCATATCTTGGACAAGTTTCATTTTGGTTGGTTTCCCTTTCTCTTTCCCCTAATGGTAGGTTGGTATTGTTTTCTATCCACATGAGTATGACCACCTTCAAGAGGACATTGTCGATAGAGTCAGGAGTCCCTTTCGAGAGGCCCAGAGAAGGAACCTATAACCATTCATGTGCCCTATATAGAGTCAGGTTAAGCACATGAACAATTGTATAAGAAGTAGGTACTCTACTTAGTAGGTTAATTCAGATGAGTAGTGGTCTATGCAATAACCCTGGTAGTGATCCTCATCCAGGTATCATGATCTTCCCACTGGTGGAGTAGGTTCTACTAGAGCGAGTGTATCATATTATCTCTTTAGATCTATCTACCTTTCTCTCTCTATCTCTCTTTCTCTCATGGTGGTTCCCAATGAATAGTTAATCATGGAGGGATATCATAAAACATATCAGACTCATGAGTGTGTTCTCCTGGATGAATGCTTTGTGGAATATTCAGTCTGAATCGCTCATGTTGATATGTAGTCGTTGTGACTTACCTTTAGACTATGGTTCTGGGTTTGGGTATATATGGATATATTCTGATCACAAGTACTATAGACATATAAGGTGTATAGAAGACTATATGATTAATTTGTGTATTTATTTGTGGTTTTGGGGGTTCCTTCCAAGTATTGTTATACTCACTCCTATAATAGATTTTCACGCACGTGTTATGTATTATATAGATGAGAGACCTTTTGACGGATTCCATGGTCGACCATGATCGGAGAGAGATTTATGAATTCTAGATTGGATGAGGAGTTTCTACGTCTTTGAGCCATAGTCCCAACACCTATCTTATTTATAGGCTGGAATTTCTAGTTTGCATACTCTTCTATTTGGCCTGAATGTATTCTAGCCTAGTATACTTTACTTTACTTTTCTTTCATATTGTACAATGTTGGTTGGGATTAATGGTATGAATGAATTTTTAATTGTTTGTGGTCTTTACAGTTCATAATTTGTGGCTTGGAGATGTGCGAGTGTGCACAAGTACATAGGCAATGCCTCTCATATAAGTGATATGTTTTCTCGGTGCTAGTCACCAGCCCCTGGCCAATTGGAGGAGGGCTTGGGGAGTTGTGGACCAGACCCCACTGGTATGAGTCATTAAATGAATCATATTGAGAATATTATTAATTTCTAAATATTATGTTTATGATATTATTCATATTTTTCTAATTTTTTTTAAAACCTATTAACAATATGAACAATAAAAATTAATTGTAAATTAAACTATACTATAGAGCGTTCAAATATAAGGAATAATATTTCCCTATAATATATAACTTCATATAGGTTATATTCTTGTTATAATTATTTTCAATTTTTATATAACAAATTAGAAAATTAAAATAACATCATTATGCATATGGTATAATGATTTTACAACTAAATCATTTCATAATCGTCTATTAATTTCTATATATTCATGTTTTGGTTTGGTAGACGGCCTATTTAAACAATGATATAAATTAATATCATAGATGAGTATGGGAATTTATTTTCATGTAATATGTTTTATAAATATGTGATTAATGGGATTTTTTGTTCTAGAGTTTAAATAAAAAATTTACCCATTATTTAATAAATCAAGATTCATTCGCTAATAGTCATCAAGACATGCTTAAAAACAAAATGATCATTAGGTTTACTAACCAATACTCCCATAAAAATAAATTATAAGATTATAAGTAATTATTAAATATAAATTAAATTACATGTTATGATCTAATAATGATTAAATTTGGGATAAGAATGATGAACAACACTGCTATTACCAAACTGATTTAAAATGATCATGATTACTCACACATAATGTCAATAATAAATAATAATAAACAATATAAATGTACGGAATAATTATAGGTAAATTTTTTTAATTGTAAAATTCATTAAAAATATTATTAAATTGTTGATTAATAGAGTTAATTTTGTTACAACAATGGTTAGGTATCATTCCGTCAAATTAGGAATTAACATAAGAAGTTTTTATGGTCTCAATTAAATTTTTTTGAGACATGTTACATGTTGTGAATTATGTTTCATTTAAATGACGTTCTACTAATTTAATATACCTTGAATGTTCAATACATTATATCCATGTAATTATTGGGAAATATTAATAAAAGTAATTTTCTTTTATTAAATTTTATTTTGAATCATATATTAACCGTAATCATAATTGTTTTTTGTATCTCAATTTATGTTCAGTCTTTTCTAACCATTCTCTTGAACTTATTTCATATATGTTGGTTACATTAGATAATTTTTTTAATTATTTCTTATTATATATTTTTTTATATTTTTATCCAACATACCCCTTTTGAAATATTTCATGTCTCATATAGTAGGTTTCCTATAAGTGAAATTGATAACTTAAATATCTTTTGCATGAGTTATATTATTTTATCCTGAACTTTTGTTTCCCCTGGGTTTGTTATACTACATAATATTTTATTATTTTTTATTTTTTAATAATTTTTGTGAAAATTAATATTTCAAACAAATATGACTTTATTAATCTTTTTACAATGTTTTTTTAATAAAAAAATTTAAATTATTAATAATGCTCATTTCATTATCTAATATTTTATATTGGGATCCACAAAACCTATAGGAAACATTATGTCATTTTCAAATCTATAATAACGGTAATTATTTTTAAAAATGAATTTTTTCAAAATAATTTTACTTTAAATTTTCAAAATTAACTTTTCAATGTGACATGTCAGCTAAAATTTTACTTCTATGTTAAAAGTATTTTCTAAAATATCCGTTATGTTGTCTTCTCTATTTCCTCATCAAATACAAAATGATATTCACTAAATGGATTTATGTTATTTGATTTGTTATATAATAAATATATATTTATAATTTGGTGGGTTGAACTAATGATATGAAAAAAATAGATTCTTTATCCATTCTTGTGTGTTACCGTTCAAAGCATTTTTTTGAAATGATATTTTTCGTCTATGTTAACATCATTCAGAATTTACTTCTTAGAGTGAGTATGTGTTCTTATGAAACCATCTACCTAATTTTTGTGATGGGACATGTATCATTTTTCTCTATAAAATATATGATATATCAATTCTGTTTTAATTCCTAATAATGCATTTTAAATGGACATAACTTTTATTATAATTCCATTATATTGTTAATACCCAATTTGTATCTTCATTGATTGATGGATATTTACCATAGTTTCATTCATTAATTGATTGGGGAAATTAATTTCATAATTGAATAACCCTTATATATATTGTGTAAATAATTCAAAAATTAATACTTTTTTTGAATAATATTTACTGTGAAAGGTACCTGATGTCATTGGATATCAATTTAACTTACATAGGTTTATCTTGTCAATGAAGTCCTTATGTGAATCAGTTTGAAAATCATGTGGAACCCATTCAATTCGATCATTTCTGTATGATGTGATGAACTAAATCTATTTTCCTTCTAGGAGTAATTTTTTATATGATAAATAATTAATTCCTTATAAAACCTGTATGATAAAATGAATGATGCGAGGGATTCTATATTTCCATCTAATAGAATGGTCAAAATATTATATATTTTGATAAAATAGATTCCTAACTAATTTTTAGTTTCTCGTAAGCATGGAAATTTAGAGTGTAACTCATTAAATCAATTCTCCCTATACTAATTTTTCTTCCATATTTTAAGCTATCTTAATGTCACTCTATCATACATCATATTTAATAGGTAATGTTTATACACACTTTTAATTTATAATTTTTTCATTTTGTGATGATTTTTGATCTATTATTTGTTGGGTTTTTTATGTATCCTGATTATTCCCATATGTTAATCTTATAATAACTTATGATATTTCAATATTATCAGCACTATTTAACCTTACTAATCATCTTATTTTTACCCTTTCTTAGGTTTCAATTTCCCTACATTATGAAGATTTCAAAACATTATAAAGGAATTATATCACGATTACATTAAATGATTTGTCTATGAAGTATGAGATAATAAAACATATGTTTACCATGTTAGATACAAGAGAGTTATAAGATGAAATAAGAATTACATAGTTAAAATAAAATTATTATAGTCTGAAATTAATCATTCATAGGAGAATAAGTATTGGTATTTATCTTTATAATTCATATGACGATTTACATGTATTCCATTAGATATTCCCATTTTTTTTATTTAGAATTTAGATGAAACATGAATAAAAAAATAAATCATGGAATTGTATGTATCAAAAAATTACTTTAGCTTATAATTGAAAAGGGAGCACATATAAATGGTTAAACATTTTAGTATATTCTTGATCTGATAGAATAATTCAATCATACTTATCTTCTATAAGGTATTGGGGTTGTTATATTACTATAAATTGTCTCTTAATACACTAAAACAATTTCAATAGTGATATATATTTATCAGTGATTTTACGGTATATTCTAAAGTTTATGAGGACTATGTGAAACATAAAAGGAATTTTATTTTGTTTTTTTATTTAATACAATGTAATTTTATTTTTTTGGTATCAATAGACATTAAAAGTGATTCTTTTAAAGGATATATTTATGGGGATTAAAATTAGAGAACACATGATTGGGTTATTGATAACTGTTAGATTTAATAAATATAGGATGGTGAGATAATTAAGTGTATATAATTTTTAATAAATGTGATTTATATATTATTCATATCCTTTGAATAAGTAATTGATTTAATGTAAAATCGATACATGATATTTTAAATGGTGTATATCATATTTTTGGGATCATGATATATATAGACTAGTGTGTGATGTTATGATGAATTTGTTGAAAATAAGAGTTACTTTTTGAAGGAATAGATGATTTATATTTCATTTAATGTATATGAGAAGAACTATTTTTTAATATGGTATGTTATATATAATATACGATTATGATATACACATGGTGGGGTATATTATTTTATGAATTAATAAGGTTGTTTAAGGAAATATATGTAACATAGTATAGCATAACAGGGTATGTTAGACGTCATATTATAAATTATATCCCTTATGAAGGATATATTAAGATTAACCATACCAACTTATATCAATAAGTATTTATTAAAATTTATAGGGATAAATTTATTTAAGCGGTAATAATGTAATCACCTTAGATTTTAGACCCTTTAAATTAATAATATCTTTAATAAATCTCATAAAATGAAATTTTGAACTAAATAAAACCTGACTAAAACAAACTGTGTAATATTAAAACTACAATAATAATATAACCATTGGTATATAAAAATAATGCAATCATTTAAAATAATTACATATTACTATTTTCATTAATTAATATTTGGAAAAGGATACCTTTTGAAAAAACATTTAAAAATGTCATTATTGAATTTTACCTAAATAAATTAAATTGATCACAGTTAAATGTATATTATAATGGGTAATTTTTTTATATATGAAATTATATTTAAATATTTAATTATTTATAAATCTATATGAAATAGGATTCAAAATGATAATGTTTAAAAATGTAACTTTTAAGGAAGTTTCTTTTTCTCTATATATTTCATCTATTATTTAAAAGATAATTTATAAATTTTGGAATTTTTATTTGAAAAATTATATTCAAATTTTAATGAATATTTTCAATATTATCTTATGGATATTTTCTTGTGATTTTTCTAAAAATAATTATTTTTCGTTCAATAGTGAAAAAATAATATTTTATCAATTTACACAACTTTTGCAACTTTATTGGCATGTTGGTACGAATTTAAATATTATAAAGTTTTTTTTATAAGACCAAATTTTCATTTTATAATTTATTTTAATATTTAAAATATTTGGTGCATTTAGAAATAACATATCTTTCATTTTAAAACATAAATTATATTTTTAAAAAAAATATTATTTTAATACTATTGAAAGTTAGTATTTTAAAATTAATTTCACTGGTGATAAAAAATTTATATAATAAAATGGAATTTTTTTTCATTATTATGATTAAATTATATAATAATCACTAATTTATGTTCAAGAATAATGGATGAATTACATTGGTAAATACTAGTTACCTCAATAAAGATCAAAAAGGGTAAAAGAGTGTCTACCCTAGAGTAAAAAAGAATAAAAATGTTAAAAATTATGTGAAAATGGAAAATTTAGTCCCAAATCAACCTTATAGATTACCTGTATATTTTCCCTAATTTTGGAGCTTCTACCCTTAATAGTGAATTCCCATTGTTAAAATATTTATGGTATTTTCATAAATGACATCCCTTTAATGTTTTAAATGGGAACTCCTCTTCTCACTTCCCCTCACACCAAGACCCACATATATAAGAAATAAATATACCCAAAACTTTCTTATATATATATATACATTCAAGTGGTTTTCATCTTTTCCAAAGATAATCCAAATAAAATATTGGCCACCATTGTAAAAGAGATAATCCGTATGTGTTGGATAAAATGCTAACTGCTTCTTTTTCATTTCTATATATTTGGGTGAAATTTATTCTAAATAAAAGCCTATTAGACAGTATTATACAAATAAAATAATTATCATTGTTATAATAATATGAAATTATAATTATTTTACAATCATTAAACACCCTTCCATGAGTTATTAAGAAATATGAAATAGTCCTCAGTTTGTTGGGTAGAATATCGCATGCCCGACACAATGTGTTTTGTTTTATATAACCACCTTGAAAAGATTTTCACAGCATAGAATATAATATATTTGAATAGATTTAATAAATATTTTATATTATTAAAAAATCATATTTCTAATTTTTACCATTCTATGGAAAATGAAATTAATATCCATGTATACATGTGGACAACCACTTCCATGAAATGATTGACTTTCACTTTTCATTTTATTAACACCATTGTTATATATTCATGAAAATAATTTTACTAGAAAAATATTATGTATATGAAATTATTTCAGTCATGTACGTACCGACTGTATAATCTATTGAAAATATGATCAATAAGAATTTATGTTAATTTCAATTGTCCAAAAGAAAATTTTAAGTGTGTAAAAATGACTTCAATATTCAATGATATTAATTCACATAAGTTATATTCTTCTTATAATTATTTTAAATTATAATATATCATTCTAATGAACAATAAATATGATTATTATTCTTCTATTATTCTTATATTACAAATAAATATCTTCATAGCCATCCATTAATTATGGTATGCTCTTATTTGGGATGGGTTTTCCACATAATTAAACAATATATCAAATTTAAATCATGAATGACTATAGGAAATTAATTTCATGTATTATATGATATAAATTATAATATAAAAGGATTATTTTATTTATACAATGGTAATATGAAATTTTAAATCAATTTTTAAGAAAATAGCCTTCGTCTACTAATAATTAGTGAAGCATGATCATTAAAAAATTCATCTAAAATTATCATAATAAAAAAACAAAAAATGAAATTATAAAATTATCAATAATAGTAAAAATAAATTAAAATTGATTTTCTGATATAGTAATGATGATTTTTTTTGAAGAATTAATAAAAACATATTTAATTTAAAACTAGTTGAAAATGATCACAATTACTTATCAAAAATAGATAACATTGAAAGAAAATACATAGAGATAATAAATGTAAATAATTTTTATAAATACTAAAAAATTTGAAAAAGCCACCAAAATTGTTGATTAACATATTTACTATTGTATACTGAAGTTTAGAGTGCATTATGACTAATCAAGAATTATGTTACGGTTTTCTCTTACTCTCGATTAGGATTCTTTGAGACATGTTACATATTGTTTATAATATTTCATTTATATAAATTTCTATATATTTAATACACCATTAATGTTTTATACATTATATCAATGAAATTATTGAGATATTTTATCCCAAATGAATTTCATTTTATTAAATGTTTTTTTAACTTGAGTGTTACCCTAAAAGTAAATGTTTTTTCATAACTCAATTTTTGTTCATTCAGTTATTATAATTTTCTTAAACTTATTTCATATAAGTAATGTGATTTTTTTCATTTGATCAAATTATGTGATATCCTTTAATTGATTAAATTTTACCTTGTAAACCCCTTTCAAATTATCTATTCCTTATGGGTAATGATTCCCAAAAGAGATTTTGATAGCGCAAATCTCCTTTCCTCGAGTTATAATATTTCATCATGAACATTGATTTTTCATTATTGGAATCTACCACTATAATATTTTATTATAATAAATTTTATAACCCTTTTTGGTAAAATTAATTTATAATAAAAATAATATTTTAATATTCTTTTTATTATGTTTTGTTTCAACCAATGTAATTTCAAATTACGAGAAACCTAATTTTTATAATTTTATGTTTTATCATTGGACCCACATTTCTTAAAGAAATATTTATGTCATTTTTAATAACCCTTTTATAGATATACATTAAAAAAGTAAAAAAAAATTCAAAAATCATTCACCACACATTTTAAAATGTTTTTTATGGTGAAATTTAGGTTTTTATTTAACGTGAATGTTAGAATTTTTTTCTAAAATATCTTCTAGGTAGTCACCTATATTTTCATATTTATATTCAAAAGAATTTATTTTGATGGGAATTAAGTTATTTGTCTCACTCTATAGTAAATAAATATATTTATAATTTGTGGAATTGAACACACTTTATCAAAAAAAATTGATTCCTAATCCCTTCTTATGTGATATGGTTCATAGTATTATTTTTCAAGTTTATTTAATCTATGTCATCACCCTTATGATTTTTTATTATTAAACTAGATATAAATTCTTATAAAATCATCCATATTCTTTCTCTAGATGGATGACATAACATTATTATCTATCAAATATATGATCTGTATCTATATTTTTCTTACCTAACAACCAATGATGAATATAAATTACTTTTCCAATAATTCCTTTTCTTTTTGAATACCCATTTTACCATTTCATTGTTTGAAGGGTGTTAAATTGGGAAACATATTTCAATTGACTATAGAAATTGTTTTCATAACCTTACACCAGTTATTTCAATTGTATAAATACCATATTATTTATATTTTTAATGGACTGTCATTAAAGTGAAATGAACTTGATGTTATTGGACACCATTTATTTTCAAGGGGTTTATGATGTTGATGAATTCTATATGTGTGTCCATTTAAAAAGAATTTGAATCCCGTTTTTTTCCATTATATCATAAATATTTGTCAAATGATATTCATTTATTTTCTATGCATTTGTTTGATAAGATTAATAATTAAATCCTTATATCATATATAGGTATGGATGAATGGTAGGTGAGGTCATATGTTATCATCTAATACACTTGTTAAAAGTTTATTTCTAGTGAGACAAATTATTCATGAGTATATTTTAGTTTCTCATAAGAGAGGGAGTTGATGATATGGTTTACCAATGTAATCATCCCTATAAAAATATTTGCGTCGAATTTCTAAGGTATCCTGATGTTACACTCTCAAGGCTCATGATCATTGTATAGTTTTCGACACTCTTTTGATTAAATAATTTTTCATCATTTCATGTTTTTTTCATTCCTTTGTTGTGTATAAATTTATTATCTATTCTTATTATACCTATATTCTAACCTTATTATCACTTATGATATTTGATTATAATGACTTTTTTCCATAAATTTTCTGTAATTGGGATCTGAATAGTTCTTTTAGGTTTCATATCATTATGATGATTGGAAAAGTATCAAATGTACTGAAAATTTTATTATTTGTAGAATTTTTGGGAGAGTTTTAAGATGAATTGTGGATTGAGTAGTTTCATATTAAGGAAATAAATCCACAATTGAAACAAATAATAATGTTTTTCTAATTAATGTTTTATGAAAAATCAATAAAATTATTCACCTAAAAGGTATTAGTAATGTGTTTTAATTCAATATTTACTTTATGTTATGCAGATGAGAGGTTCGTGTATATGAGATGCTTCAGTTAGTATCAGGGAAGAGCTTATATAAATTTGGATATTATAATGTTATGGTTTATGAATGAATTTAGACTTAGAAATTTCTTCAATAATTGATAAGATAGGTTTCATTATAATTTAAATTTTATAAATAACCCTTTAAATTCCACTAGGTAACATTGAATATTTTGGGGATTATGATATGATTAATTTAGTGATAAATATGTGGATAAGTCTATGTAAATGATGAAATCGCGTTTTTTTAGTAAAGTGGAGATTTTTTGGTTTCCAAGATATTAAATCTATATATGGATACTGGAAAGTGGATGAATCCACTTTATAGATGCACCCATAGTTAATAACCCCAAAAATGCGGGATGAACGTTGAATTAGTCTTCACACTTGTCCATATGAAGCAGAACTTGGACTCCATACCCAGATATACACTCATAAAGGATATGGTTTCGTCAATATCATTCTCTTAACAAACAATTATGGATGGCTTATTTTTTTAATTACATTAAAGTTTTATGTTAATAATTATGAGATAACACAAGGAAATGTTACCTATGTAGAATATAGATATTTATAATATGAAACAATTATGGAATAGAAGAAATGTATGTATCGTTAGTTGAAAATAATTTGACATTATAAAATACATAATTGCATTTTGATTTCATATTCATACCAGAATTTAAACTAATTTTATATGTTGTTAAATTAATCATTTTGGTTTTATAATTATTTATGAAATAGGATAAAGAAAATTAATATGAGAAATATATGTATGTCTAAAATTCTATTTATTATATCCAAATAATGGATAATACTTCGATGTGTAGTAATATTACTCCAATATTCTCTCGATACTAGAGAGCATGATCATTAAATTTTATAAAATTATATAAGGTAATTGTTTAGGTAATATAATGTGTTCTATTGAGGTGATAGTGGATATAAATTTATCTACATTTTCTAAGAGATTGAAAAAATAGTGATCCATAAGGACCATACAGATCACATCTCTGTAATATCATTCTTCAAAAGGGAATCCAAAACACGATTGGATTCCATGTATGAATGTGAGGAAACCAATATGAAATGATTAGTGGCCTGAAGGAATTTAATCCATTGGGATAGAAATATCAATGGAAGACTCACCATTTTAGATTTTATGTCTTCAACAACAAGCTATTAGTCTTAATCAATCTTGGTAGATTTTCATTCATCTTGGACTACATTTTTAATAACATGGATAATGGCCAATAACTCTGTCTCAAAAGAAATTCCAATTTTGTTGTAGTGGTAAAATCCTCCGTTAATGAAGCCATTATGGAAACATAATACATCATTACATCCATAGAATATTTTCATGAAATAAGATTCCCCATAAACATTAACCATTATCTATTAAGGAATTGGGGGAATCCAACTCATGGAATTGAAAACCAAAGGGCTTAGAGGTTTTCCATTCTCACCCAACTACCGTTCAATATTTATATCAAAATCGTATCATCCATCTCACTAGTTTGTATGTTGGGGGAAGAGAAATCATGTCTATTAACGGCCATTATTCCCACATGATTTGATGGATTCTTTTCATCAATGATCAATGTATTTAAAGATTTTGTTTAATAAGTTTTACTTAAATGTATGAAAAATATATTTTATGGTATCAATAACACTGAAATGTGATATTATGATAAGGATATATTTTGGGGGTATATATATTGGAGAAAAAAATATTAAAATGGAAAATTACTAATTTTAATAAATTATTAACGTCTTAGTAATTAAAGGTTGATTGATTTTAGGAAAACTGAATTATATAGTATTTATATCCCTTGAATTAGTTATTAAATTAATGAAAATTTGGTCCCTAAAATTTTTAGGGATGCTTTTTTCATTTTTAGGATCTACATATATAGAGAGTTGTGTGTTATTTATGAACAACTAGTCTAAAAGAAGTGTTAATTTCTGAAGGAATACATGATTTCACTATAGTTAATGACATGAATATTCAAATAGTTTTGAGAAGAGTATGTAATATAGAATATATGATCTGGGTAAATATATATTGGGTTTCATGACTGTATGACTGATTATGGTTGTTTAAGGTATTAAAATTAAATTTGTATAGCCTATGAGAGTATGGTAGATATTTTAATAGAAATTATATAATAAATGTTGGATATTTTAATATATTCCATATCAACTGCCATAATTTTGTATTAATCTAAACTAAGATGAAAAAATATAATTAAGTGGGTATAATTAATTTACCAGATATATTGGGAACCATAATTAATACTATCTTCAATATATTTTGTTGCAAAAAATTCCAATATAATGATACATGAGACAAAAATGAACCATGATATATTAAATTTACCTGATTAATATAATAATTCTCATATAAAAATAAAATAATAAAATAAAATAATTATATATTTATTTTTTTATTAATATTTTAAAAAGTTACCCTTTTGAAGTACTATTTTAAAGGTGATGGGGTGGTGTTTTTTTATTTTACCTTAATAAATTAAATTGATCATGGTTAAATTTTTTATAAGAGGTAATATTTATATTTATAAAATAAAAATTAAATATTAATACATTTCATCTACATTCCTAGACACATTAAATAGTTTATATTTTCTTATTAAAATACCCCCCTCAATGGTTTTGTGACACATCATATTTTTTGAAATATTTTTTTAAAATGAATTTAATATTTTTAATATTATTCATTACACTAAACACCAAGTTTAAATGAAACATACTATATTTTAAAAATATTATTATTTAATTTTAAATTAAAAACCATTCCATTTATGTTGGGAAAAAATCCCTCAAGGTATCAGTGAATCATTTTTTAGGTAATTGTGTTTGTTGACAAAGTGGACATCTATGTGGTGATTGTTGACAAAACAAAACAATGACATAAAAATTTGTTGACAAAGGGGATTTGATGGTGGAATGTCGAGTTTAAAAACTGTGGTCAAACGATCCATGTTGGATTCAAGAACGTCGACAAAGGAATGGATGATCTGGAGGCAGTACAAAAAGAACAGATACAAGGTGGCATCGTTTTCCAGTGTTTGCCAAATTTGTGGGCCTGAAAATCATCAAATGAAGAAAAGTGTTTTTTGGAAAAGGGACTTGCGCACCGTGTACTGGAAGGCTTAGAGACTTGCATGCCATATGTTTTTCAAGATCAGGACATCAAAATATGGAAAAGGAAAGAGGGTCGCGCAAGTATTGGGTTGGTCGTGCAAGTGACCTGCGCGCCATGAAGAGACTTGCACGCCGATGCCTAGAAGGATTAAAAACTTGTGTGTCACTTGTCCTTCAGGATCAGATCATCAAAATATGGAAAAGGAAGAAGGGGTGCCCAAATTTTTAAGTTGGTCGCGCAAGTGTCTAGGGGGACAGAAGAATTACGCGCTGAAACTTGCGCGCCGAAAGGAGACTTGTGTGCCGTCACGCAGGGTGTTCAATTTCCTACTAATACAGGACCACCCCTTCTCATTTTTAACGGAGTTCAACACTTAGAAAAATCATAACTCATGTCGCGCGGGTGTGGTGGTCGCGCAAGTGGTGGTGTGTCGTGCAAGTAAGACTTGCGCGCCAGATTTGAAGAAGCGAGATTGTTGTTTGTTGCATGCCAATGTTGGTTTGGACGTAAAGGGAAGTGCGTCGTGCAAGTTTGGAGTTGAAGAAACTTGTGTCGCGCAAGTGTCTGAGGTGGACCTGCATGCCTGTTGTGACTTGCATGCCGATACTTGCACGTCAGGTTAGATCGTCACGCCAATTAAGGTTGATTCACGGCAGTTATTCAGGGCTGCGTGATGGCTGGAAGATTTCCCGATACCTTCGGTGCCAAGACAAATTCATCTACGGGTGAAAATTAGACTTCAACAGAGCATCCACATACAACATAGGATGTACTAATTAGAGATAATTAAGAGACCTAAAAGTCCATAAACTGTGAGTGGATCCTTTCCAGAGTAGTGAGCAAAGTAAGAGTAAGAAGGTTATCCTCTCCACCGACACTGAGCCAGAGAGAGAGAAACAGGGAGTGACCCCTGGGAACGCAGTGAGCTGACCCTAAACCTTGTAAAGGCAGTGAGTCAGGGACAGAGTGACTGTGTTCAAACCTTGTAATCCACAGCTAGTGAAGTTTAATAGAATTTGGTATGACCGAAAACCTATCAGTGTATGCTCCTTGGACGTATCCCTTAGCGGTGAACCAAGTAAAAATTGATGTGTCATGTGCTTGATTCACTTTCTGTTTATATTGTGGAACAGGAAAGAGAGAGAAGAGTGTTTTGCTTAACAGTGAAACAAGATCAGAACGAGCTTTAATTTTAAATTAGTCATACCCAGATTCACCCCCCTCTCAAGGTATTCAGCCTTGTGGACCTAACCATTGGTATCAGAGGGAAAGGTTGATATTTGTTCTTCTCTCAATGGAGGTCACTAATCATAAAGTGCTTCCGATCTTCGACGGATGTAATTTTCAGATATGGAAGATTTGAATGCAACACTATTTCTGATCTTTGGGAATGGATGTGTTTTCAGCAGCTATGCATGATATCACAACTGATATTAATAGTGGTGCATTATCAGATGCTGAGCATAGAGAGTTGGATGCTGATTCCAAAGCAATCAATGACATAGGGAGATCCCTTTCCAATCCCATCTATACAAAGGTGATGTCATGAAAAATGTCACATGCCATGTGGGAAAAGATTTTGAACATTTATGAATGAGATACAAAGGTCAGAGAGGCAAAGCTACAAGTGTTTCGGAACAAGTATGAAGATCTGAGAATGAACCGTAATGAGTCTATTGATGCATTCTTTGACAGGGTAAATTCTGTGGTAGAAGACATGCGAGGTCTTGGTGAATCTATCAAAGACATAAATTATAGCATCCTGCCTTTTTATAACATAAACTTTCATTACATTACACAAAACTAAGGATCTATAAGGTCTAGTGTCTTGGAAACCAGGAACAAAATACATGAAAGCAACATAAATCATTCTTCTTAAACACTTGAAAGGCTTCTCCTTAAGTTCATCCTAGGTTCATTACTGCATCACATAACCTGGGGACATACATCAAAAGAAAGGGTGAGCAGAAGGCCCAGTAAGGGAAACAAGAGGAACATTTTACATGAGAACTTGATATACTTCAATAAGGACATGAAAATAACTTTAAGGCATGAGAAAGAAATCATGAGTCATTTCATAATAAAAATAACATTTTTCATAACTTGAAGATGTGGCTACATCATTTAACATAGACAATCATGAAAATATCACCAAGGTCCATCCCCAAGGTGTCATTTGAAAATTACCAAAGTTATTCACCAAGGTATCGTGAAAATTGTAATCTCTAGTGGTTACATCATTACCCAATTCATTGGAGCGCTATCAGGGCGCACCCTTAAATTTGCCTTTATTATCATGTGATCCACATATATCATCATCGAAAATTTCATAAATAACCCATATAGCATAAAGGAAATGGGTTTCATTTAATAATCATAACTTTTTAAAAACTGCTTTAAAGACATGATCTTTATATCACTTTAAAACCCACAGAAAAGGAAGGTGGGTCTCAGGTATGTAAATCCCAGAATTTAAAATAAAACATTTTGGGTATATATGTGAATACCCTTGTAGAAATAGGAGCTTTGAGTATTCACTTTATAACATAAAATAATTTTTGAGAAAAGAGAGAGGCATTTTGAGGGGAAAATTCTGCAGCATAACGGCTAAGTTTCAGGGTTTTAGAAAACATTGAAATGAGAGGGGACATGGGTCACCCAGTCATAAATGATCCATAAAACAGTAGGGTGAAATAGTAAGAAGGACATATGGACATGGTAATGAAATTTGTGGGACATACCATTTGAAATGAAAAACATGGAAGGAAAAAAGATTAGATTTCTCTTATGAAAATTCGGCAGCCTAACGGCGTTACTTAAACATCAACAAAAATGATTTGAAAAGATCAAATAGGATCTCTCATCATGTTAACATAAGAGTTCAGTATGATAGATATAGAGATAATTCCCCAACATAACAAAAAGGATCTTGAAAGAATTGACATGAAAGTAGAACTTCAAAACGAGAAGGGTGAAGAACCACTTAAAAATTCGGCAGCCTAACGGCGCCACTTAAAACTTCAAAATACTGAATTGAAGCGATCAAATGGGGTATCTCATCATATGATCATAAATGATCAGTATGATAATTTAGAGATCATACCCCACAATAATAAAAAGGAACATGAAAGACTTGAATGAAAATAGAACTTGAAAACGAGGAAGGTGAAAGAATCCCATAAAAATTCGGCAGCCTAATGGCGCCACTTAAACATTCTTAAAACGAATTGATGAGAGAAAGGGGGGGGTATCTCATCATATGAACATGAAATAGGCAGTAGGATGAATATAAAAGAACATCCTCCAACATAAGAACATGGAGTATAAAAGAAAAGACATAAAAGAGATTACTTGAAAAGAAAGAGAGAGGTCGGATCCCTTACCTTAAAATGTAACTCTTAAACCTCAAAGGTTGGGACCTTGAGGGCTTGGGGGCACCTTGGGAGGACTCCTTGGGAGGTAATGAGACCAGAAATTCGTTGGGGAAGAGTGGGGAGTCGAATTGATGAGTGGAGGGCTTGGTATTTATAGGGAAAGTGAGGGGACAAGGCATTAATGGCCAAGGGACACCTCACATGTGCTTTTCTCAAACCCATGTGCTCTCCCTTGGCATTTATCATGGATTTAGGCCACATGGGGCCCCCAAAACAATAATTCATCACCCTTGGCCGGAAAACCCTTAAAATATCTCATGACATCATCATGACACAGCTATGATGTCATTAAACATACCGAAACCCTAAAACTGCATTTTTACTACTCACTGAAAAATTCATCTTTCTCAGAAAAATCCCAAAATTTCACCTTAACTAAATATAGATGCTCTAATTACATTTATGAACTCCATTTTATAAAAATAATATTCCAAATATTTTTAATTTAATTTTTAAATAAAAACACTATTCATCGAGAATTCATTTTTTTTCAGAAAAAACCCCAAAAATTACCATAACATAATATCGATGCTCTGAGTTCAAAAATAAAGTCCTTTTTATAAAAATAATTTTCTAATTATTTTTAATTAAATTTTTAATTAAAAAACACTATTCACCCGAAAAAACTAATACTTGAATAATAATTTATGAAATCGTTATTTAACCATTTTATTGAATCACATTACTTAATCAAGGTGCCTAGATTATTTTAAAACTTTCTTTAAGTGAGATTACTAATCCATTTGGTCATATTACTAATCCTAATCATAAAATCACTATTCATAATTTACTATTCATCAAAAATCATGTTGATCTTATTAGACTCTAAATTTCGTACTGAACATAATTGTAGAAGACCATTTTTTGAGAATCATTACACATTTTAAGTTATTTAAGGTTTACACAAACATTTTTTTTTAAAATATCCTTTTGAAAATTCATCAAAAATATGCATACTATTTTTATCCAGTCATTTGAAAATTCATAAACTTCATCATAAGAAGAAATCCCAATTTTTATTTAAAACAAGGATTACACAAGGCAATTACGGTCTCGTTACATAACCCCTTATAATACCAGCATAGGACCTAAGAGTAAGGTGTGCTAGGGTGATAGAATTTTGGGGCGGCTCAGTCAACATTGCACGAGTAGTAATTTCTATCAGTTTTAACTTCTCACGAAGGCGATTCCGTTCTAGCTTCACATGATGAAGTTCGGCTTGGATTTGGTCCAGGGAAAAGCCCAATGGTGCTACCTCCTTCCTGAGCTCTGTTAGATGGGCTTCGATCGGCCCAAGGCTACTAGGTGAGACCATCAAATCTTCTTTCTATAATAATTAACCAAGATTACTTAAATTTAGAGACAATAATCAAAACATTTTGTTCACGGCGGTCATATTGACCGATGGTCATATAACACTCAAAAACCAATGGTCTCATTTTATTTATAATCATGCTTATCAAATAAAACATTTTTTTTGAGTATAAAAAAAACACATGAAATTAGGAAACAAGATTTATTCAAAATTTCGGGTCGTTACAATCTTCCCCCCTTAAGAAATTGCGTCCTCGCAATTTTTTTTAAATTGGGTTTTGAAATTTCATTGAAATTCCCACATCGGAAAAAGAGTCAGTAGCACTATTACTTTAAAAGAAAGAAAAAGAAGTACAAAGGCCACCCGAGTTTACTCATACTAGGATTCCTTGTAGGAAACATGGACATGGAGGAGAAAACAAAGGGTAACGTTCTAAAAGAGAGTGATAGAAAACATGATTATAAGGAAGTTAACCACCAGAAAATCCCAAAATTATGATGTGTGTAAGTGGTCTTTGATTACCCAGTAGGAAACGTAAACCAACAACGTTTTTGTTTTACGTTCCTTTTCATAACTTTAAGGAATTCATTTACAACATAGATAAATAAACATAAGGAAATATATCTACCTTCATGTAGAGTTTCATACTTTAATAAGCTTCTACCAAAACTAATATTTTCTCCAAACGATGAGCATTCAAAACTACTTGGTCTCATCAAAACACAAGAATCATCTTCTAGAGAATCACATAATCCACAAAAGATCAACTATCAATTTCTTCTATCTTTAAGCATTATCCCAAATTTAGAAAGGGTAATGTAAAACAACTCTTCAAAAAGAATCCCATAGGAATGGAAACTACTTTTAAATCTCCAAAGTTCCATGGTAATACCCAAAGTTCATCATAGACCATTCCATAAATAACAGTCCTTAAAATTCCTCAAAATAAACCAAACTAAGATTGAAACCCAAATACAACAAGGATTTGATAACATAGTCTTCCAAAATAAACTTCATTGTTCATCTCCAAACAACATAAACCACTCCTAACATCTTATAACAAAAGTAGCTAACCTAAACATATTTTACCCAAGATAGGTTAATCATTCCCGTAAGTAACCTAAATTACTATAAGTCCACCTTAAATTCATTGATTCATCAAAATATAAATAAACCTTACTCCTCAATGAAAATACCGTTGTAATCTATTTACCTTGATCATATATGGTCCTCAAAATAGTGAACGTCTTCCAAAATAATAATCGTCTTTTAATACCCTAATCATCTCTGTCGTATTAATACGGCAATCATAGCATTTCCTATCACATTGGTTGTTGGGACATGCTCTTCCATTTCCCGCCATTAACTAAGAAAAGAAGCTATAGTTAGGGGCTTAAATACTTAGCCAATAATCATGAAAAGAAACTTAAAGCATCTAAGGATAACATGTAGAAGTAAAGTATACCCTAACTTGTGATCCCCTAGGTTCCCTCCTAGGTTATTCATGATCATATATTCTTATGTGAACCTTTATTTTATTTTATCTTTGTTCCTTTAACAATGGTTCATACTAAGCTTATGAATTTACCAAAGCATATCCCCCGGGAGTGTCGTAACCAAGAGTGCAGCAAGGCCCGTTATCGTGTACTAGTTCCCGTTCGAGTCTAGCTCAATCGGTGTTTTCGGGTTTTACCCCTATGTACATCTGTGCCAGAGCCACCTCTACCTGCTCGTATCCAGACAGGGATGTATTTGCATGGAAACCCCTTACTCAATACTCACCAAAATACCAAGAAGATTTCCTATATTTAAACTCTTCTATATGGTTCTTCCTAAAGTTTTTATATCCTAATTTCCACAAATAACTAAACCATCCTTTGATACCAACTATAGCATCCTACCTTTTTATAACATAAACTTTCATTACATTACACAAAACTGAGGATCTATAAGGTCTAGTGTCTTGGAAACCAGGAACAAAATACATGAAAGCAACATAAATCATTATTCTTAAACACTTGAAAGGATTCTCCTTAAGTTCATCCTAGGTTCATTACTGCATCTCATAACCTGGGGAAATACATCAAAAGAAAGGGTGAGCAGAAGGCCCAGTAAGGGAAACAAGAGGAACATTTTACATGTGAACTTGATATACTTCAATAAGGACATGAAAAGAACTTTAAGGCATGAGAAAGAAATCATGAGGCATTTCATAATAAAAATAACATTTTTCATAACTTGAAGATGTGGATACATCATTTAACATAGACAATCATGAACATATCACCAAGGTCCATCCCCAAGGTGTCATTTGAAAATTACCAAAGTTATTCACCAAGGTATCGTGAAAATTGTAATCTCTAGTGGTTACATCATTACCCAATGCATTGGAGCGCTATCAGGGCGCACCCTTAAATTTGCCTTTATTATCATGTGAGCCACATATATCATCATCAAAAATTTCATAAATAACCCATATAGCATAAAGGAAATGGGTTTCATTTCATAATCATAACTTTTTAAAAACTGCTTTAAAGACATGATCTTTATATCACTTTAAAACCCACAAAAAAGGAAGGTGGGTCTCAGGTATGTAAATCCCAGAATTTAAAATAGAACATTTTGGGTATATATGTGAATAACCTTGTAGAAATAGGAGCTTTGAGTATTCACTTTATAACATAAAATAATTTTTGAGAAAAGAGATAGGCATTTTGAGGGGAAAATTCTGCAGCATAACAGCTAAGTTTCGGGGTTTTAGAAAACATTGAAATGAGAGGGGACATGGGTCACCCACTCATAAATGATCCATAAAGCAGTAGGGTGAAAGAGTAAGAAAGACATATGGACATGGTAATGAAATTTGTGGGACATACCATTTGAAATGAAAAACATGGAAGGAAAAAAGATTAGATTTCTCTTATGAAAATTCGGCAGCCTAACGGCGCCACTTAAACATTCTTAAAACGAATTGATGAGAGAAAGGGGGGGGTCTCTCATCATATGAACATGAAATAGGCAGTAGGATGAATATAAAAGAACATCCTCCAACATAAGAACATGGAGTATAAAAGAAAAGACATAAAAGAGATTACTTGAAAAGAAAGAGAGAGGTCGAATCCCTTACCTTAAAATGTAACTCTTAAACCTCAAAGGTTGGGACCTTGAGGGCTTGGGGGCACCTTGGGAGGACTCCTTGGGAGGTAATGAGACCATAAATTCGTTGGGGAAGAGTGGGGAGTCGAATTGATGAGTGGAGGGCTTGGTATTTATAGGGAAAGTGAGGGGACAAGGCATTAATGGCCAAGGGACACCTCACATGTGCTTTTCTCAAACCCATGTGCTCTCCCTTGGCATTTATCATGGAGTTAGGCCACATGGGGCCCCCAAAACAATAATTCATCACCCTTGGCCGGAAAACCCTTAAAATATCTCATGACATCATCATGAAACAGCTATGATGTCATTAAACATACCGAAACCCTAAAACTGCATTTTTACTACTCACTGAAAAATTCATCTTTCTCAGAAAAATCCCAAAATTTCACCTTAACTAAATATAGATGCTCTAATTACATTTATGAACTCCATTTTATAAAAATAATTTTCCAAATATTTTTAATTTAATTTTTAAATAAAAACACTATTCATCGAGAATTCATTTTTTTCAGAAAAATCCCCAAAAATTACCACAACATAATATCGATGCTCTGAGTTCAAAAATAAAGTCCTTTTTATAAAAATAATTTTCTAATTATTTTTAATTAAATTTTTAATTAAAAAACACTATTCACCCGAAAAAACTAATACTTGAATAATAATTTATGAAACCGTTATTTAACCATTTTATTGAATCACATTACTTAATCAAGGTGCCTAGATTATTTTAAAACTTTCTTTAAGTGAGATTACTAATCCATTTGGTCATATTACTAATCCTAATCATAAAATCACTATTCATAATTTACTATTCATCAAAAATCATGTTGATCTTATTAGACTCTAAATTTCGTACTGAACATAATTGTAGAAGACCATTTTTTGAGAATCATTACACATTTTAAGTTATTTAAGGTTTACACAAACATTTTTTTTTAAATATCCTTTTGAAAATTCATCAAAAATATGCATACTATTTTTATCCAGTCATTTGAAAATTCATAAACTTCATCATAAGAAGAAATCCCAATTTTTATTTAAAACAAGGATTACACAAGGCAATTATGGTCTCGTTACATAACCCCTTATAATACCAGCATAGGACCTAAGAGTAAGGTGTGCTAGGGTGATAGAATTTTGGGGCGGCTCAGTCAACATTGCCCGAGTAGTAATTTCTATCAGTTTGAACTTATCGCGAAGGCGATTCCGTTCTAGCTTCACATGATGAAGTTCGGCTTGGATTTGGTCCAGGGCAAAGCCCAATGGTGCTACCTCCTTCTCGAGCTCTGTTAGATGGGCTTCGATCGGCCCAAGGCTACTAGGTGAGGCCATCAAATCTTCTTTCTATAATAATTAACCAAGATTACTTAAATTTAGAGACAATAATCAAAACATTTTGTTCACGGCGGTCATATTGACCGATGGTCATATAACACTCAAAAACCAATGGTCTCATTTTATTTAAAATCATGCTTATCAAATAAAACATTTTTTTTAGTATAAAAATAACACATGAAATTAGGAAACAAGATTTATTCAAAATTTCGGGTCGTTACATAAATATTGTGAAGCACATCTTGAGAAAACTTCCACCTCATTTTAATCCGAAAGTTTCTGTTTTGGAAGATAAAACCCAAAATAATTGACATTGGATAACCTGCATAACACCCTTGTTGCATATGAAATGAGAAATGATGATAACGACACTGTGGAAAAGGGGAAATCCAAATAGGTGTCATTTAAGGCCATGAAGAAGCTCACTATTGAATATTATCAGGAGGAAGAAGAGATAGATGAGTTAATGTCATTATTCTCCTCAAACCTTCAAAGAGGAAAGGACAGTTCAAAGGGAAACTTCCTCTTATATGCTTTAAATGTGGAAAGGTTGGACATCTCACAGCATGATGTCCCAAAAAGATTCAAGAAGAAAATGATGAAGATGATGTTGAAATTCCCAATAAGAAATATTCAGCCTATGTGAAATGGAAGAAGCAGTTCAAGAGAAATTTATTCATGAAGAAGAATCTTTTTTCACAAGAAATAGATAGTTCAGATGAGTCTGAGGTTAAAGAGGTTGAGGAGATTGAAAACTGCAAAGATTGTGGATAAAATGCTATGGTGGCGGTCATCGGTAGTTCTCTTGAAAAGAAAGAAACTGACGCTGGAGAAGAAGAAGATGAAGTTGAAGGAAGAGTTGATATGGAAGCCTAGTTGTTCACCAGGAAAGAAGCAGCAATTAAGCTCAGACGTTAAGGCTGATTCAGGGCTTAATAAGAAGAAAAAATCTGTGGCAATTGAAATCAGACCGCAAGTACCCGTTCCGAAATTGAAGGTTTATTTGGGGACAAAGAAGAATCAGAATATTCAGAAATCCCAAGGGGAAACTCGTAATGTTGAATCAACACAAAGGAATGCACCTTATATCATGTGTTATTATTGTGAGAAGATGGGACATTCGTAGTATGTGCGTTCCATAGCCAAGAGATATCGAAGGGAACAAGAACAGAGGTGGCAGCCAAACAGAGAACGGTTTGCCAAAACATATTTTGAAGGACATTGTTTTTGGTGTGGTGGATTTGGGAACATGGCTAGGTACTACACTTCGACCATACAGAAAAATGTGCCAAAGAAGAATCAAAACATTCGCAAGCAGCATATCAATAAACTAGCATGTGAGTTGAAATGAAAAACAGATTTGCATCTTTGAAAGATGAAGCTCGTCCATCATACTCCGAGAAAGAATAGAAGTCTCAATCCATGTCGAGTGTGAAGGAAAAAGTATGGACCATGAAGAAGAAAAATGAGAAGGTTGTGGTGGAAGAAATTTCCCTTAAGGCATCAGATTGCTCTGGTGTATGGATCCTTGATAGTGGTTGCACTTCCCACATGACGAGTAATAAGGATCTTGTTACAGGCATAAAATATGACAAAGAAGGAGTTGTAAAATTTGGAAATGATGAAGACCTGAAGATTTTTGGATCACGAAAAGTCAAGTTTGGGGGAAACAAAATGAGACGTACTGATGTCTTGGTTGTAGAGGGTCTTAGTCATAACTTGTTTAGTGTCAGTCAACTATGTGACTCTGGGCACTCTATCCGATTTACCAAGAAGATGTGTGTTGTGAAAGGAAAAGATGAAACAGTTGTTTTATAGGGAAAAAGGACAAAGTGAAATATTTACCTTGTAGGTGGGGAAGAAGATACGTGCCTTTTATCCAGAGAGTAAAAAAACCAGTTGTGGCATAAGTGACTTGGTCATCTATGCCAACCATCCATAGAAGATCTGGTAAAGTGTGATTTTGCTAGGGACCTTCCCAAACTTTCACATGATCGCACTCATATGTGTGATGCTTGCCAACAAGGGAAGATCATCAGAAAGACATACAGGCCAAAGGAATAGAAATCAACTAGAGTACTCGAATTGGTGCATGCTGATGTATGTGGACCAATCTCACCATGAGATATAAATGGGAAAAGGTACTATGTTCTTTTCATTTATGATTATAGCAGAATGGTCTGGGAATTTGTCATTTCCCATAAGACAGAGGTGTTTAGTTGCACAAAGCAGTATAGGAGGGAATCAGAAAGGATGCTTGGGCAGAAAATTCTAAAGTTTCATGCTGATAACGGTACAGAATTCACAAACAGTCAAGTCAAAAACTATCTTGAGAAACATGAGATAAGGCATCAAGTTTCATTAGTGAGAAGTCCCCAACAGAATAGAATGGTTGAGAGGAGAAATCAGATCATCAACAACATGGTCAGATCGATGCTTATTGAAAAGGACCTACCAAAGAATTTTTGGAAGGAAGTAGTTTTGACCTCGGTCTATATTTCGAACAAGTCTCTATTGTGTCTGAATGAAGGGAAGACCCTGTATTAAATGTGGTACGGAAAGAATCCAACGCTGAAATACTTTCAAATCTTTGGGAGTAAGTCTATCATTATCAATAAAGAAAATCACAGGAATTTTGAGTCACGAGTAGATGAGGGGATATTCCTCAGATACTCAGGGAAAAGCAAAGCATATAAATGTTTCAACAAAAGGCTAGGAAAAATTGTTGAGAGCAATGATTCACTATAGTTGAAAATGAACAGAATACTCAACGACCCAGTGAACAGTTTCTAGATAAATGTGATGATGAGGTAAGCAACTCAGGGGGAGCAGAAGTGGCAGAGGCTGACTCAGAAGAAGATACTGATGATGAACAAGAAAGTGTCAAGTATGTGTCTGTAAGGAAGCTAAGGAGTCGAGCTGAAATTTATAGGTGGAATATCATTGGTGATCAAACAGCTCCATTTCAGACTCGAAGAATGAAATCAATACAACAAACATTGTTTTTATCTCAAGTGGAGCCGAAATGTTTTTTCGATGCAGCTGAAGATGAAAACTGGGTTCATGCTATGAGTGAAGAGCTTGATCAGATTGAGAAGAACCAGACATGAGAGATTGTTTGAGTCCAGAAGACAAGAATGTCATCGGGACTAAATCGGTCTATCACAACAAGATGAATGAAGATGGAACTGTGATTCGGAACAAAGCATGGCTAGTTTTCAAGGGATACGCTCAGTTAGAGGGAATATATGTTGATGAGACATTTTCATCGGTTGTAAGGCTGGAGACAATCAGATTATTTTTGGCCATAGCAGTGCAAAAAAGTTCAAAGTGTTCTAGGTGGATGTCAAATCCGCATTCTTGAACGGTGTTCTGGAAGAGGAGGTGTATATTAAGCAGCCATATGGTTTTCTCATTCATGAGGATGAGAACAAAGTTTGCAGGCTGAAGAAGGTGTTGTATGGGCTGAAACAAGCACCAAGAGCATGGTACTCAAGGCTTGATCAGTATTTGAAAAAGCCCGGTTTCTAGCGTGGGGGAGTTAATTACAATCTCTATTTCAGTAACGACAGTAATCAATGAATGATGGTGTTGGGGTATGTCGATGACATAATATTTGTTGGATCAGATGAATCTCATTGTAGACAGTTTTCTGAATTCATGAAAAATGAGTTTGAAATGTCAATGATTGGAGAGCTAACATTTTTCCTTGGTCTACAGGTGACACAAGGAAAGAATGGAACATTCATTTCTAAATCCAAATATGTGAAGGAGGTTTTAAGAAGGTTTGGCATGGATAATTCCAAGGAGATGAAAACTTCGGTTGCTACCCGGATGAAATTATCAAAAGATGAGGATGACAAGGCAGTTAATATCACAGAATACATGAAAATTATTGGAAGTTTGTTGTACTTGACCATGACAAGGCCTGATATTGTTTTTGCCGCATGCCAAGCAGAGAGATATCAGAGTAATCCCAAGGAAAGCCACATGCTTACTGTGAAAAGAATACTTCGGTATATCAAAGGCACTGTGGATTTCAGTCTGATGTATAATGACAAATCTCAATCAGTGTTATTGGGTTACATAGATGTAGATTGGGCTGGATCAACATATGACAGAAAATCAACGTTAGGAGGTGAATTCTATCTTGGTGGATTGTGTATTTCTTATGTAGGCAAGAATGGAGATTTTATTTCATTGAGCACCACGGAGGCTGAGTATTTTGTGGTCACTCAAGCATGCACACAACTATTATGGATGAAGTAGCAGCTTGAATATATGAGAGTTGATGTGAAGTCTCCGATCGGAATCCAGTGTGATAACTAAAGTGCTATAAATCTCATCAAAAATCTCATCCATCACTCAAGGAAAAATCACATTGAGATAAAGTATCATTTTATCAAGGAGAAAGTTG
Organism: Viscum album; assembly: GCA_963277665.1. Classification (NCBI taxonomy): domain Eukaryota; kingdom Viridiplantae; phylum Streptophyta; class Magnoliopsida; order Santalales; family Viscaceae; genus Viscum; species Viscum album. The sequence continues at coordinate 358,985,152 of OY728156.1, read as the reverse complement.
AGCAGAGAATCGTGAAGTTGGAGTATGTGCCTACAGAGCTATAGGTTGCATACATTCTGACAAATTTCTTACCCAAGGAAGCTTTTGAGAGGCATTGACTGGCTCTGGGAGTTCAGTCGACTCCCCGCACTTGAAAGAGTGTGGATGTGGAACCCACCCCCTCACCCGAGGGATGATGTGTTTTTCCCTAATGTGATGATATGTGTTCTCTACTCTGTTACATACTGCAAAGGAGTGTCCTTTGGGTTCGTTAATAAAGGGGTAGAATAGTGAATTGTTCAAGGGGGAGAGAGTGGAAATTTAATAAATCATGAATGATATGGGGAGAAGATGACAGGTGGAGCAGCCAGATAGGGGGAGTTGAATCTAGTTGAATGTGTTTAGCCAGATCTTAGCTTGGACAACACAGGAAATAGGGCTAAAGAACTTTTGAAGCTGAAAAGAGTTGAAGCTGTAAGTATAAAGGGGGAGAGTATTAAATCACAAAATGCTAGAAGTGTTCGATCAAAGAATAGATATCACGACAGCTGAGAATCGTGATAAAAGCAGAAGAGTGACGTTGGAATCTGGTAAAAATATTTCCAAAACATGGTATCAGTTTGGTAAAAATTGGTATCAGTTTGGTGTCAACAATGGATATCAGAGTTTAAGTGATTCGTTGATGAACTTTTCATTTACTCTTGTTTCTCACGCCGAGCATTTCTCATGTGGGCTTAGAGTATGTGTTGAGTAAATCCTTGATCGCTATCAGAATCACAAAAGGCGAGTGGTGGCTGAAAAATTAACAATGTATCTTTTCATGGAAGAGTTGTCAACAAACCCAAAGGGGTATATTGTTGGAAAAAAATCTCTCAAGGTATCATTGAAGCATTTTTGAGGTGATTGTGTTTGTTGACAAAGTGAACATCAATATGGTGATTGTTGACAAATCAAAACAATGACATACAAATTTGTTGACAAATGGGATTTAATGGTGGAATGTCGAGTTCAAAAACTGTGGTCAAATGACCCATGTTGGATTCAAGAACCTCGACAAAGTAATGGATGATTTGGAGGCGGTACAAAAAGAACAGATACAAGGTGGCATCGTTTTCCAGTGTTTGCCAAATTTTTTGGCCTGAAAATCATCAAATGAAGAAAAGTGTTTTTTGGCAAAGGGACTTGCGCGCCGTGTACTGGAAGTCTTGGAGACTTGCGCACCATATGTTTTTCAAGATGAGAACATCAAAATATGGAAAAGGAAAGAGGGTCGAGCATGTATTGGGTTGGTCAGGCAAGTGACTTGCGCGCCATGAAGAGACTTGTGCGCCGATGCCTAGAAGGATTGAAAACTTGCGCGCCACTTGTCCTTCGGGATCAGATTATCAAAATATGGCAAAAGAAGAAGGGGCGCTCAAGTTTTTAAGTTGGTCGTGCAAGTGTCAAGGGGGGCAGAAGGCTTCCGCGTTGAAACTTGTGCGCCGAAAGGAGACTTGTGCGCCGTCGCGTAGTGTGTTCAAATGACTATAAATACAGGACCACCCCTCCTCATTTTTAACGGAGTTCAACACTTAGAAAAATCGGAGCTCCCGTCGCGTAGGTGTGGTGGTCGCGCAAGTGGTGGTGTGCTGCGCAAGTAAGACTTGCACGCCAGATTTGAAGAAGTGCGACTGTTGTTTGTTGTGTGCCAATGTTGGTTTGAACGTAAAGGGAAGTGTGTCGCGCAAGTTTGGATTTGAAGAAACTTGTGTCGCACAAGTGTCTAAGGTGGATCTGCCCGCCTGTTGTGACTTGCGTGTCGATACTTGCACGTCGGGTTAGACCTGCGCGCCATGTAAGGTTGATTCACGGCAGTTATTCAGGGCTGCGTGAAGGCTGGAAGATTGCCCGATACCTTCAGTGCAAAGAGAAATTCATATACGGGTGAAAGTTGGACTTCAACAGAGCATCCACATACAACAGAGGATGTATTCATTCGAGATAATGAAGAGACTTATAAGTCTATAAACTATGAGTGGATCCTTTCCAGAGCAGTGAGTAAAGGAAGAGGAAGAAGGTGATCCTCTCCACCGGCAGTGAGCCAGAGAGAGAGAAATAGGAAGTGACCCTTGGGGAAGCAGTGATCTGACCCTTAACACTGTAAAGGGTGTGAGCCTGGGACAGAGTGATTGTGCTCGAACCTTGTAATCCACAGCTAGTGAAGTTATTTGGAATTTGGTACGACCGACAACCTTTCGGTGTATGCTCCTTGGACGTAGCCCTTAGCGGTGAACCAAGTAAAAATTGTTGTGTCTTGTGCTTGCTTCACTTTCTATTTATATTGTGCAACAGGAAAGAGAGAGAAGAGTGTTTTTCTTAAGAGCGAAACAATATCAGAACAGACTTTAAGTTTAAATTAGTCATATCCTGATTCACCCCCCCCCCCTCTTAGGGTATTCAGCCTTGTGGACCTAACAATTTGAATAATTGGTATGAGGCATGGAAGATGCGGGGGTCAGGCTATTTTTGACCCCCCCAACTTTATTAGAAAAAAGACACAGTAGACTGGGGAGGGGAGGGGTCAAATGACCCACACCCAAAAAACCATTAACAACCCCAAACTCAAAAACCCAAAAAAGAATGAAAGAACACGAAAAGAAAAACACGGAATAAAATCAGAACTATCTCCATCATCACCTCCTAGCCAATCATTAACAAGCATCCAGCAGCACCATAACCACAAGAAGTAAATTCATCAGCAATTATCAACATGATATCAGTAGCACCACAGTAAACCCTACCTCACCAACACTATATATTAGCACCATACGATGTTTGGAAACCATCTGCCTATACTCCAATCCTAGCTCATCCAACATACACCATTGAACTGCGCTGCCCATTCGAGACGTGCCCTTGACGCCAATCTGAACAACGAACGCCATCCCGACACCGCCACATGCACTATCATTCCAAACCGAAATATAGTCTAGTGTGATGGGAAGGGTAGATAGAGCATAGGTGTGTGCATGAGTCAAGGGGGATTAAAGCAGAGAGAAGTCAAACCCCGTAATCCAATTCCAAGAGTCACCCAAGAGATCATTCATATATCTCGCATCAGCAATATCACCCAAAGCCGGCTGCCAGCCACAACAACCCAGGTAGTACCAAACAAAATAAGTCACACACAAGCAGCAACCAACATTCCTCCCCAAAGTAGGAAATGGCATCCATATACCTGAAATCCAACAAAATGGACCTTGGAACCAGCCATCATCAGGCATAACACATTCCAAAGCAGCGCAAGACGCCCAATGCCAATACCCATAACCATTGTACAGCACCCGAACCACCTTAATCAGACCCAGATCCAAACAACACCTCACATCAGCCCCTAAGGAAGCACCAGAATCACACAATTGAATTGGGGACAACCATAAATGAAGTCAAGGAGAACAAACAAAGACAACCTTAACCATAGGCTCAAGCCATGACCATTATCAAGAAGCACATAACCCCGAACCAGATCAAAACTTAGTAGACATGAGCCACCGGAAAGAATCAACCTCGAGGAACAAGAATGAACCTGCACCTTCCGCATCTTCTGAGAAGATCCCAGATCTTGGAAATAACGGACTGCAAAACCAACAGCAGCATCATCAGATTTCCCAGAAATTGCTCCTCGACCAAAAATGCCACCCTGGAAAAAAGGGCACCACCACATGGAAGTAGCATTTACATCCACCGAACCCAAGCCATTCCACTACAATAACCAAACCAAGACAAAGCCTACGAGGTTTTCCAAACATCGCCAGATCACACCCATGCACACAACCAGAGAAGAAGACCAAACGAGCCTGTGGATTCCAGATCTACCAAACTGGAGCCAAATCGTTGAATGAGATGATCCAAGCCAATGCCTCCCGGAAAAGCAGAACACCGCCAAGCCGATAACATCCAGATTCGCGCTGCAGCACCAAAGATCACCGCCGCAAGAGTCTTCCAAGTCCTCCTTGAGATTGAAGATACGGTCCGCACGAACAAAGCCCCATCTACATCACGACACACAAACCAGAAGCTGCCGGAGAGGGATCCAAGAGGAGACGAATGCCGCTAGGGGCAAGAGGTCCCAGGCGAGAGCTGCAGCAACTTTATGGGGTTTCATTTTATGTTTTTCAGTGATTGCTATTAGTCATATTAACTATATTATGAATAGGTATGATCTAAATGTGTATAAAATTATTTTTTTTGTTAGTCGATCAATTAAAAAAAATGAATTCAATTTGAAAATAATGGAAATCTTTTTCTAGAAAAACATTTTTTTTTTAAATGTGTTTTACCACAACAAATTTACCAAAAAAAATTAAATATAATTTATTTAAATTAATATATAATGTATTATATAAGAGGATTTACATTCATCTTTTTTGTTTTTATACAAGTGATAAGAATATGTCAAATTTAATGATGAGAAACAATATTTTTTTAAAAATCAGCTTCATCACATTTTTTCACATTTATTTTAAAAATAAACATTGAAATCTATTGTTTTTTTTTTGAAATATTAATGATAATTTATGGAGTCATCATGATATAATTATCTTAGGACGAAGTTATTATAATTTTTTGAGATTAAATTTTTGATGAATAATGAAAAATACAATTTTTTATTAATCATTATCATTTAATTTAAAAAATTTATAATTTTAAAAATTACATTAACATAGTTTTAAAAAATTATTAGTTCAATAATATATCTATTAATCCAATTTATGTCATTTTAATCTATTTCAAATTGAATTAAAAAAATAATAATTTATAAACTTTTGAATTTTTTCCTTTTGATACCCCGATTTCTCATCATGTCTGTGAGATTATTCTTAAATTCAAAATTTCTGATTATGTAAATTGAATCTAGAAAATGAAATAAATATTTGGAATTAGATTAATTTATATCATCTAATTATTTCAACTTTATTTTTTATAATAATGAATTGTAAAAATAGTAAAAACTATTTCCCATGATTAAGGTAAAAATGATTTTACTAGGGGGGTTACAAATAAAAGATAATTGTTAAAAATGACCCAAAAAAAATTACAACAACCATTTAATATCCATATTTAAAACTAATCACTTTTTATTTCTATAATGGCCAATTTTGGATCCTTTTTTCAGAATAAATTACGGTCTCTCCTTTTTCTTTTAAAAAATTATTAGTGTTCCACTCACTTCAAAGAAAAAGGCCACCCAATATCCCCTCATATTCACACTTTAAAAACCCATATAATCAGGCAAAAAATTAAAAAAATAAAATAATTAATTCTCCCTTTACATCATAGAAGCCATATTTTGGTCATAAAAGCATCCTGAGAATCCTTTTAGTGAAAACCAGAAGAAGTTTCCTGTAGAAGAGGTAACATCCCTAATCGATAATTTTATTTTATTTACTACCACACTACCGCGAATTGTTATCAAACAATTATGGATCAATAAAATCAGTATTTTACATATATTTTAATGTTATTATGAGAATTAATTTAAGTAAATCATTCTTCTTTTCCATAAAATGGTTCTTGAATTCATCATTATTGTGTATAGAGGACTACCACCTCATGAATTTATGTGATTTGTTTTCCATAACAAACAATGATGTAATTATATAATGATGAGTTTATTATTTATATATGATATTTTGGATATTAATATTTATTGGAATCATTTTAGAACATATTATTCCTTACTTACCATTCCATGGGAAAATGATAACATTGTTCGGGTGTACGACTGACTTACAGCTCACGAAGTGATGTGATTCATTGAAACATTACATGGATGGTAATAAGGATGGTTTTATTTGAAAATATGTGATATATGCAATATAAAAAGTATTCTAGAATGGTAATATATTATTTGAATTTATTTCTTTGAACCCGAATAGAAAATGGAAACAACCTTCAAACATAAGTACGACCTACCATCCACATGAATAGTTATCCCATTCTTAACATCTAATATTTACATATTACTATATATACATATATATAGAATAATTATGATATTAATATCACAATAATCTTCATTTATATTTTAGATCCATGATCAATTTAAGAGGAATGAAAATAATAAATCAAAACAAACATGAAAATAGATGTTAGTACCTGAAATGTTATATTAACAAAGAAATTTTTCGAAAATTGTTACTAAATTGTAATATGTAATATTATATTTCAAAATATACATTGTTATTATTCTATAATGGATTAATAATAATCATATATTTATTAAATAGTTGGTTTAAATGTGTATGAATAATGATTAGACTTATGGTAAGGGATCTTCGTCTTACATTTGTTTTTTATAAGAAAAATTCCTTATTATTTAACTCAATGGTTTATGATGACAATATTGATTTTGTAATTAATTTATATTCTATTGGTTATACCCTGATAAAATTGTTATGAAACCCACTTCTTTTTTCATATTCTATGATATTATTAAAAAATGAAATGATTGTGAAACACATCTCTTTTCTACTGGTTATTAAATGATATAATGTTTACGAAACCTATTTCATTTCATGGATTATGATGTGATGAATTTTTATGTTCTTTTAGAACACATGTAAATGATTTTCATTACGTGATGGGATAGACCAATATCTCCCCCCCAATGAATAGGCAAAAGTTCTATATATAAATAGATTTAAAAGACCATAATGGGGAGGGGAAATGATTCATTAAGGTACTTTTTCCACAATTATGGTCTTAGTACTAAAACTTGGGTACTAAAATGGTTTTTATAGTGAACCCATTCAACTATGATTACCTAATCAATGAGACTTTACTACTATGAAAATTATTTTCTATTTTGTTTAATCCACATATTTATGTCTAGTGCCAATTTTATTATCTTATGACTCATGTTCTCTGATTTACTTCTCATTAATGACTTATGAACTACCTATATTTATGAAACAAGTAAATATTATGATATTTGAAGAAAATGGTAGTGTTTAAAATCATATTTTCGGGTTCTCATACCATTATGATCATGTTGTGTTCACGTATTTTCCTCGTTTTCCCTTACCGAGCATCTAATCTCACCCTTTATTATGTTTCCATTACCTTGGCTATGAATGAATGTTTAATGTTGGGTAAAGTTATGAATTTTACTAAAGGGGTAGATATTTATAGGAGATATTAAAGATTGTTCCTGAAATAAGAAGGTCTTGAACTAGGTTTCCAAAAACACAAATATGTTATGATCCTATAGAATTTGTTTGTATAATGTAATGAATATTCATCAAGAATATATATTATACTGTTTAAAAATCCTGACATGTGGAAGTTGTTGTCAATGTAATGGTTTAGTTAACCTTTGGAAACAAGGGTGAAAAAATTAGTGATATCCATGGTGATATTTCCAAGGACATGTCCTGGAATTTATCTAAGTATACGACTAAGGATGAGTACAATTATTGTAAAATTTCATAGAAATTTGTTAAAGGAAAGAGAATGTATTTCATAAGAAAATATATCTCTAAAAAGAGACTATATGTTGGTTTGGCATTGACATTGATGTACCTAGGGGTAATAAATCCAAGAATAGTGCATTTGGTTGAATTCATCATCAACTTGTGCATGAAAACTGGACATGTTGTACACCTGGTTTGACACTTCCTAGGGATATGCTTTGAAAATTCAAAAAATCATTATGAAAAATCAAAAAATATATAAATACATCATAACTATGAATAAGATAAGATAAACCATACATGTTAATGATAAAAAAAATCTTCATGATTTGGACAACCTAAACATGATTTTTCAAGATTATGTAGTTTCCTACTATGGATATTGTAACCAACACAATGATTTTATTTTTTTTTCTAAATGGAGAGAACTAGAAGAAATATAATTAGGGTTGATTGTGATATATAATATAGTGATGAGAAACCAAATCGGCTGATGACTAGAGTGATTGAAATGGTAATCATGCATAATCAGTTAACACAAGACCTGATTTACAATGTGTGCTTAAACCAAATCTGAGAACCACCAAAGAATGGAATGATCGAGTTTGATAGGAGATAAGATATTTAAGAACATAGTGGAAATGATATTTAGTTTCCAATATGTTTTGAATGTGGGAAGAATCACCCATTATTATTTCATGAAGGGATGAGAAAATGTTTTGTATGTGAAAAATAAAGGCACTAAGAAAGTAATTTAAAAGGAAAAATGGAATTATTGGATAACTCAATGGATGAGAATAATAATCTTTCTAATATATCGTTTATTATTAAATTTTTTAAATGTTTGAAGTATCAGAATTAGAAAAATCTATGTCCAAAGTGGAAATCTCATGAAGATAATCATTAAGGTTGTATAAGTAATATATTTTTTGTTGACGATGAAGAGGCTACAAATTAAATATGAAATAAAATTGGTATCAAGGAAGAGGATAATAAATCATAGTTAATGGCATGATTAGGAAGTGGGATGACTGAAGTGTTTATGTATTGGAATTTTGGAATTATGTTATATGAATCATGAAATATATAAGTATTGTTAAATAAGAAATTTTTATTATGTATTTTCAAAAATATTATGGATGGAATAAATGATCAAAAAAATTGATTTAGTAGAAAAAAGATAGTTTGCTATAGGGAACATAACCATCAATATGTCCCTGATGTTAATAAAATGGTGGTTATTTTGGATAAAAAGTTTATTGATATGACTTATGTAAATTGTATAATATTTATGACCATTTTACTTACTAATGATTTGTCAATAAATTGGGTTATTTTATCACTTATAGAGTTTAAATAATTATTTGATGTATGTACTATGTTCAATAATCTACTTTTTTAATGTATTGAATTAGGAAGTATGTATGTTATTATTGGCGTATTATGTTAATTCAGGTTATTATTTGGTTTTAGAAAAACATATTGTTGGTCGGAGTGGATACTCAATGGGGGGGGGGGGTGAATTGAGTTCCAATAAAAATTTCTATTAAAAATATTTCTCTTAAAATCCCCCAATTTAAAAACAAAGTTAAACTCTAGTGAATTTATACAGAGTGTAAATGTTCAATTAATTTCTCAAATAATTATTAGGTCTCAGTTAAATTAATCAGAAGATGAAATTATCATTTGAAACTAACTTACTAGTTTATAATAAGTATAAACACTTGAAAATATAACTATCAAAGTTTCTTTAAAATTTTTTGTATTTCAAAGTAGTTAGCAGTGGAATATGATATAGTTTACTTATGATTTAAACTAAAATGCACAACAGATGTAATCAAGAGGTTTAGTCTCAAGCCAAGACATAGTCCTCTCAAAAAATTTATAAAAATTGATCCACACCCTAGATCGGGGGTAAACAATAGTACAATATTGTCTAGGACCAAAGACCTCTACCACAGTTTTTTGTGGGAAAAACAAAGACAACAACACACGAGCTGTCCAGGTCTTAATCGACCTCTACCACTATCCACAATGGGAAACAAAGAGTTATGGAGTTTGAGTGAGGATTTAAGAATCCTCTAGTTTAGCTCAGGAGACAGTGTGTGTATAAGATAAACAGGGTACACACACTACTCGAAATGTAAATGAAATAATCACTAAAGTATGTGAGAAATAGTTTACAAAAGCTTTAGTGATAGGCACTGCAGCTCCGGACTCATTTAATTGGTCATAAAATCTTCTGAGTCCTTCTCTGGTTTTTCTCTAAAAAATAGAGTGTCATTTTATTCCTTGTTCCGGGTACAACTTATTATATTGAGTGCATGAAGTGTTTGTTGTAGTTATTCACTCAAGATTTAGCTTTTGTTTTCCTTCAGAATAAGTTTCTTCGTGTATGTCCAGTGTTCTTGGAGTATGGATTTCTTTCGATGTGCAGCTCGTTTTTCAGTATAAATCTTGTATGTACTCTTCGATTTTACTTATTGCTTCTTGCTGCTTGCTTGTTACATGCTCCTTGTTCATCTCATTACAACGACACCACCTTTTAGCTAGGTCTTTATCTTCCCTCTTATAGCTTTCAGCTCTGGAAAATGGGAATGATTATTGTTTGCATGGGTACTTGGTACGGTTCCCTGACATGGCAACAGAATTCATTAAATAACATTAACTGCATTAAAAACATAAAATGTAACCATTAGCTTAATAAATAAATAGTATTGAGAGTATAGAGTTTGACTGGTTAGTCAATCATTAGTAGCCTTCTGTTGGTAGATGTGTGCAGTGGACTTTGTGTAGGAGGACCTTCCATCGGTATCTCTTTGAATATACCGGTAGCTCTATATACCGGTGACTTCTTTCCATCGATAGCTCTTGATCCATCGGTAGCTCTTGGGATATCGCTAGTTCGATGTATCGGTGACTCTGTACTTGTATCGGTAGCTCTGGTTATCGGTATCTTCTATTATCGGTGACTCTGTACTTGTATCTATAGCTCGGGTTATCGGTAGCTCCTTGCATCGGTAGCTATTTGCACTTGTATCGGTAGACTTACTCTATCAGTAGACTGAATCTATCGGTAGACTTGCTTACCGGTGGACTTATGCATATCGGTAGCTCGACGCATATCAGTAATCTACTTATCAGTGGTCTTACCTTATTGGTGACTCTGTCTATCGGTAGACTAAGTCTGTCGGTAGACTAAGTACCGGTAGCTCTATAATAGTAGCTATATGCAGACCAGTGATTTAATACTTGTCTGTTTTATGAAAAACATATCCGAATGGGTTAGAAGTACTTCAGAACTAATATAAACATGGGATAAATAATGATTAACATATTTTAAGGATTACTTTAATATTATTATCATCTTGATAACAGAATATCATATATTGAGATAATTAGAATATATATAAACATTAATTGGGATTATCAAATTATATGAAAGCATAATTGGGATTATCAAAACAGGTGAGGTCAAAAATATCCCCATTTTTGATAATCATAAATTATGACATTATCATTGTAAAATAGTGAATGATTGTATCAGAGGATATATAATTAAATTCAATTTTCTCAGAGGTAGAATTAAATGTGATAGTATCAGAGATAAAAGTAAATGCAATGATATCAGAGGTAAAATTTAGTGGTATCAGAGAGTTAAATGAAGTGGTACCGGAGAACTAAATGTAATGGTATCAGAGGGGAAAAGCATGATAGCTCTTCCTTAGAGAAAATTCCCCCCCCCCTTTGATATTTTCTCCCCATTATTTATTCTCCCTTTAATAATTCTCCCCCTGGGTGAATATTTCTCCCTCTTTGATACTTACAGAATATTTCTCCCCCTTTGTAGAATATTGGTAAAATATTTACCCCCCTTTTAGATAATCAAAAAGTGGGAAACAACAAAGAGAATAGGAAAAAAATGAGAAAAGAGATAATAGCTAGTTTCATTACATGGTGTAAATAAGGTACAAAGAAATAATACAAAATACAATGGATTCATATCAGACAGTCTAGACACTTGTTCAATCCACATGCTCAATGTGAGCCTTTTCCTTTGGATCAGAAGAGGATTTAGATGGTGTGGATGCAGGTGAAGGCTTAGGAATTCCAGAAATGATCATAGGAGGCTGAGCCACAGAAACTATTCCTGGTCTGTACTGAAGAGTCCTTTGAGTGATCATAGGTGTGAGGCTTCAAACGACTTGGGCTGGAGTTATCTGAACTGGAGAACCAGTAGAGGCAGAGGCAGGTAAGCCTGGAGGTATAATCACTGTCCTAAGATCAACATGCAGGAAAGGCAACAACAAGTTTCTAAAATCCATAATTATTCTTCCTCCTCTCTCCATAACAGATATGAAGTCATCCTTGTTCTCCATAAATTTGTACAACGATTGAGTCAATTCCCTTAGTTTTCTGACTTGCTCTCTGATGGCTTGATTGACAGGAGGTAGCTTTATATTTTCCTACAGAAGTTTGAAGTTATTTCTGAGTTGATTCTTGGTGAATATCTTAGATAAATAGGAGTCCACTTTTTCTTTCACTTCTTTCTGAGAGGCAGAAGCTTATATTATATAGTCTTGGACTATCTTTATTATTTCTCTAGCTGAATCTCTAGTAGCAAGCAAAACTTTTCTCAATTCAGATGAGTCCACAGAGCCACTGGTTGAAGCTGAACCAAGCTCATCCTTCATCACAGCTCGAATTTGATTCAAATCTACTGAGGGTTTAGATGCAACAGAACCAATAGAGAAGGTTACTGTTTCCTTGAAGTTTTTGGTCAACCCACTAATAAGATTTTGAACTTGGGAATCCTGGGTTTTAACATGATCTTTCATGGAGGTTTTAAAACCTTCGAACACTGAAACCATCTGGCTTACCACACTCTTGACATAGGCTAAGTCTTTGTCTACTTGAGATTTTGAACTCAGGTAAGATTCCAAAGAGATAACCGATTTATTTAGAGTTTCAAGATCTGCTTCTAGTCAAAAAACTTTATTCTGGAAATCTTTAGCTTCTTCCATTATTTCTGCCATAAAGGTTGAAAAACTACAACCGAGAGAGATTTCAAATGATCTTTCCAACATACTCATCTATTCAGAAAAACAATGCTTTATCTCAGCAACTGAGGCACTAAAAGATTATTTCAGCTCATCCTTTAAGGATTCCAGATCAGCCTTGGTGATTATATCAGCATGTGCAACTGCAACGGGTACTCTTTCAGATGCTAAAATGACCACTGATTCAGTCATGATCGATTTAATTGAAGATACTACAGAAACTTCCATCTTCTTTACCTCTTCCACAAAACTGTCCTTCATCTTTTTCTTTAAAATATCCAGGTCATGCATTCTGGCCACATATTCAGGCAGAAACTCAGTTTCAACATCATAAATGATTTTTGATCTATTTAGAGATGCTTCATTCTCAGAATCAGGATAGTCTAAACCACAGACCACAAAAACTGGGTCTTATGCCAAGTCCTCAATATCAACAACCAATGTAACACTTCCAAACTTGGTTTGATTCTCCCCCTCAACTGGTGCATCCTAAAGTAAAACAACAACATTCTCAGCAGCATTCTCAGCAGGTCTTCATTTTTCAGGAGAGTCTTCTACTATCAATTATTTCTCTGAAATAGCTAGAGGGTCTTCCAAAATTGGAAATGGTATGTCAACTTCATTTGCATCCATAGCAGGCACTAAAGATTTTCCAATCACTGGACTAAGGCTCAAATCAGCTGACAGAGATGCTTCACATTCACGAGTATCTTATTCATTCTCTACATCGGCCACTTCAACATCCTCTAAAGAAGATTCTTCCTTATCTTATTTATGTTGATCTAGATTTTCAGGAGCTGGGCTAGGAGGTAAGTCAGGGTCCCCTCCTTCATCAACAGAGGACTCTTCCTCTTCTGAATCATCACTGTATTCTGGCTCCTCATCATTAGGTCCCAGATCTGGATCCCTGACATCCTTCGGTCTTGAAGGATGATCCACATGATTGAAATTATTATACACCTTCTTGTCATCAGTGAACCATTCTCCTCTCCATGGGTTCCAATTTATTTTCATGTATTTTCAAATTTTACTGGTGATACATAAATTGTTCCTTAATACCACTGTCTCATCCTGAGAATCAGCTATTCCTTTCAATTTGATCATTACTGAGATCAACATGGCAAAGAACAAGGCATTAGTTTTTGATTTGGGTCTAATCATATCCTATATTTGAGTCATTAGCAATATGCATAGATTCACCTTGACTCCATGTCTCAAAATATGCAGGAGATTGATATCCTGATATCTTAAATTTGGAAAGTCTCCTCTCCTTGGTATTAAGACATACTGAACAAACATGAACATCAATCTGTTCTCTCCATCCATTTTAGTGACAACTAATTGTATTTGATTTCCATCACCAGTAAGCTCTTCCAAAGTTGTCTCATAATCAAAGATATCACTATTAGGTGGTATAGATCTCGAGACTTATCCAGATACACCTTTTTGTGTAACTTTCAGACATTCAACCCACTCAGTTGATGAAAAGGACAGCTCCTTTCCATTCAAAAATCAAGTTACTCAGTTCTCATCTTCAGATTTCTCAAAACTTACATAGTTATAAAACTATTTCACTAGCTTCGGATAGTAAGGACCATTGTTGTTCAAAAAATATTCTACCCACTTTTTATCTTTCAGCACTTTGAGCACTAACGATTTACTACCCAGCAACCATTCCACGCACAACTCTTTTTCGATCATAATAACTCTATTATGAAAATAAGGATTTACTGGTCATCTTCCTAATCTTTTTCTTCCAACATTACCACTTTCTTCTGGCTCAAGAATTTTCTTCTTTGCTTTCGGCTCATCGGAGTCATCTCTGATGGTAGGAAGTTTGGTTTTTGCCATCGCTAGTTCGAGATATTTAGTGTTCTCGAAAGATTCAGGAGCTAAGGATTGATGGTAAGGGTATGAGTCTCGGTGGACTGAGAAGTATATATGAACTTATTTCTATCATTTATGAATTATAAAATAAATAAATAAAATAATATAAAGTAAAAACTACTCAAATTCTGGCGGCATACAGATGTTTAAAACAACACACTCATCAGTAGGGTCTATCGGTGAGAATTTGTATCAATGAGGATTTATCGGTGAGGTATTATTAGTGGGGATTCATCAGTGAGGTATCCGCATAGGTGAGGTTTTATCAATGAGGTCACATCGGTGAGAATTTACATCAGTGAGGATTTATCAGTGAGGATTTATTGGGGAGGTAGCTACCGATCATAGTTAATCATACCTAACTCAGGTCTAATGTAACTTAACCTATCTGAACTCAAAGGTTTGGTGAAAATATCGGCTAATTGATGTTCAGTACCTATAAATTAAAGAGTAATATCACCATTTTGGTAATGATCTCTCAGAAAATGGTGCATTACATTAATGTGTTGGCCCTAGAGTGAGATATAGGGTTCTTCAAAATGTTAATTGCACTAGTGTTATCACAGTTGATTGAAGCATGCTTAAAGTCATATCCATAGTCCAAAAGAGTTTGTTTCATCCACAAAATTTGTGCACAACAACTACCAGTAGCTATATATTCTGATTGGGCAGTGGATAATGCAACAGAGTTCTACTTTTTACTAGACCAAGATACTAATGATTTTCCCAATAAATGGTATGTTCCAGATGTGCTTTTTCTATCCAACTTGCAATCAGAAAAGTCAGCATCTAAATAACTCATTAACTCAAAGGATTGTCCTTTTGGGTAAAACAAACCTAAGATTACAGTGTGTTTATGATACTTAAAAATTCATTTAATAGCAAGTAAATGAGATTCTTTTTGATTAGCTTGAAATCTTGCACATATACACACACTAAACATAATATCTGGTCGACTAGAAGTAAGGTAGAGTAATCTTCCAATCATACTTCTGTAATTGGTTTGATCTACTGGTTTCCCAGTTTCATATGCATCCAATTTACAAACGGTACTCATAGGAGTATCACTTTCCTTAATACTATCCAAACCGAAACGTTTTAAAATATCCTTTTTATATTTACTTTGATTCAAAATAATACCATTTTCATTTTGAGAAACTTGAAATCCAAGAAAATATTTGAGTTCTCCGATTAAACTCATTTCCAATTCATTTTGAATACTCTTTGAAAAATCAGTACATAAGGAGTGTTTAAGAGATCCAAAAAAAATATCATCAATATAGATTTGAACTATTAAAACATCTTTAAAATTTCTTTTAATAAAAATAGTTGGATCAATAATCCCTTTCGTAAAACTTTTTGAAATAAAAAAATTACTAAGTCTATTATACCAAGATCTTGGAGCTTGTTTTAAACCATATAAAGCTTTATAAATTTTGAAAACTTGACTTGGAAAATGAGGATTAGTAAATCCAGGTGGTTGTTCAACAAAAACATCTTCAATTATAAAACCATTTATAAAAGCACTTTTGACATCCATTTGATATAACTTGAAAATCAAATGAGAAGAATAGGCAAGTAGAATTCTAATGGATTCTAATCTAACTACAGGTGCAAAGGTTTCCTCATAGTCTATACCTTCCTCTTGACTATATCCTTGTGCAACTAGTCTATCATTGTTTCAAACTATGTTTCCAGATTCTTCAACTTTGTTTCTAAAAACCCATTTAGTGCCTATTGTCAAAGTGTCATTGGGTCTATCAACTAATTCCCAGAATTTGTTTCTTTCAAATTGATTTAACTCTTATTGCATGGAAATTACCCAAAATTCATCATTGATTGCATCAATGACATTATTAGGTTCTAGCTGTGAAAGAAAGGCTTGATGTTCATCCTTGTTTCTTAGAGAATCTCTAGTCTGTCTCTCTCTATCAAGATTACCAACAACAGCATCTAAAAGATGATTCTTTAGAATCCATGTTGATCGAGTAAAGGTTGGACTAGAAATTCCAGGTTCATCTATAGGTTCAGGTTCTATAGAAGCAGATTCTGGAATATGTCCAGAACTGGATGTTTTTATATAAGGTTCTTTAGATTTATCATTAAGGTCCAGAATAGTCAAATCTTCATCAATATTTTCAAGAGAGGTTTTAGGCTCATGTGGATCAGTTTCATCAAATTTGATGTGAACAGATTCTTCCACACATTTGGTGTCACGACCCCTCCTTGGGGCCCATGCTGTGACTACCCCAAGTCCGCCTTCCATAGGCCAGGGGCTGGAGACTATCACCAAAGCCGTAAATCCCGATAACTGGGAAGACATTGCCTTTATAAAAGTAAACAAAACAGCACAGAGTAAAAGCGGAAGTGAACACTAAGTACAAAAGGAAGTGCTGAAAAGTAAAAGGTCCATAATACAAACCCAATCGAATATACAGCTACAACTAAACAAAAGTGCAACAGAAAAGAAAAATAGCTGGAAGAATGGAAGCAGCTCCTGGGTCGTCCTCCTCAGATCCTACCTGAAGGGTAGGTACAGATAGCGCAGCTCCTCGATCGTCCACCATGGATCCTACTTTTTGGGTAGGTACAGATATCCTCCACAACTCTCTCGTCCGTCAACCTCCTCCGAGTGTCGTCTTGTCATGAAGTCCACCACCGGACACTGTCTTGTCGTGAGGTCCACCTCTGGGTACCGTCCAGTCCTCGAAAACTCGGCCTCTATCTATGCTACCGTTGTCTTCAATCAACACAATGAGGTGTGGGCATAGCCCGTGCAGGGGTGAGTATAACGATACTCAGTAGGGACCCCAAGACCCTCATGGTCTCATTAAATCTAACAAGGATAACCACAAAAAAACATCTCAACAGATAACCTCTACTTAGGTATATACCCATACATATACCTAAGTTATCAAGTAACCTATCTCAATCATGAGGAAACACAAAAATTATGAAATCAACGGATAACCACTACTCAGGTATATGCCCATACATATACCTACGTTATCATGTGACCCATCTCAATCATGAGGTAAACACAAAGATCATAGACTCAGCTCAAACCAGGATTTTCATTATCAAAACCATAACTGCTGAAGAGCCCCGTCTCTGGAGTGTACAGTGGTCCTGTCACGACTCCGAGGTACTGATCACTAACTTAAGACTGCTGAGGTACTTCTCCTGTCGAGTATCGTGGGTCAGCCACCCTAACACAGTAGTGCTTCGCGCCGGGGTATGCCACCCAAACACAGTAGTGCACACCCCCTAATAGCCTGCAGAGGTACTCTCCAGATGAGTACCGTGGGTCTGCACTGTCACACAGTAGTGCTCTGTCCGCCATGGGTCTGCACCCAAACAAAGTAGTGATCCGTCCACAGAGCTAGTCGACTCACTCCAAGTCGAGTCGGTCAAGCAGTCGTCAGGTCTCAGCCGGCTACACGGTCTCCGTACTCCGTACGCTCGTCTCCGGGAGGGTCCTCTCCATGAGCTACAGGTCGATATTCCAAGTATCTCAAAGTCCCATGAAGAAGTATCTCAAAGGACTGCCTCATCATAGGTGTCTCAACGCAACAGACGTCGTGTCAATCAGACGCCTGGTCTGTGAGTTATTAGCCTTTTCGTCCCAGGGGCCTGCTTGGTTTCTTGTGCGAACCAACCCGGCCATATCTCAACTGTACCCTGAACTCCCATGGGGTATACTCATAGAGACCACTTCTCAACGTGATCACCAACGCCACTGACGGTTCATCAAACGGGCGTCCAGTCTGAAAGTTATCAGCTTTTCCGTTCCAGGGGCCCGGTTGGATTTCGGGTACAATCCAACCTGGCCACTATCCAACTACAACCAAAACCCAGGCGAAGTATGCCAAAAGTTCCGTCTCATCAAGAGGAATCCAACAATGTCGACAGCACATCAATCAAATGTCTAGAGCTCAAGATATAAGCGTTTCCGCTTCAAGGGCCCGGTTGGTTTCATGTTCGCACTAACCCGGCATTACACAAAGTTCTTTGAAACCCTGAATGTAATATACTGAAATGACCACCTCGATCCAAGGATCGCTATGCAATTGACAGTGCGTCGATTGGAGGTCAGTGGCCCAAGATATGGGTGTTTGAAAGGAAACTGCCCGAAAATAGGGGGTTCGGGCCCGGTCCGACCCGGCCCGAGACCCACTGGGTCGGCCTGAACCTAGTCTAGGTCCGGCCCGTTTGGGCACTGCCCGACCCGAATGGCGCAGCCTGTCCCGATCTGGGTGCAGCCCGGCCCGGCCTGGGTGCGGCCCGACCCAGCCTGGGCGGCCTGGCATGGCGCTGGCGCTGGCGCGGTGCTCAAGTGGCCAGCGGGAGCGGGGGTTACAAACCCCCATAGTCGACGTAACCGACGCGGCTTTGAGCCACACCATTTCGCCTCCTGAATGGCCAAGCCATTACAGTTTGGCCTGCCGTCGCGGCTCAGCCGCGGCGGTTCCCTTCCGGTGGCGCGCCACCGCCGCCGGTCGCCGGCACCGCCGTGCCGGCGTGGCGCGCCTCTGCCGCATTCCGCGGACCACCGGACGTGCTCTGTTGGTCCGTTTTGCTCACCGAATTCGCCAACGGTCCTCCCGGGACCCGACCTTCACTACGGAGGCTTCAAAATGACTTTTTGGCCCCGTTTTTCATCACCCGTCAATCCGTGCACAACGATCAACCAGCGGAGTCTTTGAATCGCCTCCGCAGCCCCGACTCTGGCCACGGTTTTGTTCGGCCTCAACGGCACGACGCGACGGTGCCACGCTTCTTCGCCGCATTTTTCCTTGTTACCGCGCGGTGCGACGGCACCACGTCACTTCCATTTCATGCCACGAAGATAACCATCAAAAAAATAAAAAGGCGGAGGAGGTTCGATTGTGTTTGTGCGGTCCGACCTCCTCCGTTATTTTGATAACAGATGGCTGTTAATATCAAAGAATTTCCAATTAAAATCCAAACGTAAAGACAAAACCCTACCTCGAAAAGACGCCGCATGTCGTCGTGCCGCGGAAAGAGGCAAGCGTCACGATGATCGGTCATCGCGGAAGATCGGTGCCGATTCCGTTGTCATCAGATGAAGAGCCGTCATCGATGGAGATGTTTCCCATGGTGGTGTCTCCTCTCTTGAAACGGAGAAAGAAGAAGAGAAGGCACATCATCGGTGTCTTCACGTTCTCTGTCGGAGGCATTCTTCGTCGAAGAGTTGGTTCTCTTCCCCATAAACTCAAGAGATCACACCCAAGAAGCTTTCCCCCAAATAAAATAATAAGCTACCTTATTATTTTATTTAATACAAGACACTTGAAAATTCAAACTATTCAAATCAAAATTAATTAATGAGGTTGAACTCATTAATTACAAAGTGATGGCATGTATTTAATGTGAAATGAAGTCACATCATTTAATACAAGGGGGTTTTAAGGGGAAGAGTTAAGGGGGTTATGGAATTTGAAGGGGTGGGGTTAGTGTGGGCCCCACATCACATTTAACCTCACTTAGGTAGTTAGGTTCACCCAACATCCATCCCTAGGATTTAACCACTTTAAAGAAATAAAATTAGTTGCACAAATTTTATTTCTTGGAAGTCTTTATCCACAAAACTAAACAACTCGTCCCGAACAAACAAAAATCTGGAAAAGGTATTCTTAAGAAATTACCGGTGCTGCAAGTTCATTGGTTCCCTCAGATTTCAATTCTTAGCAGCGGTTTAAAAGTTAGAAAAACCCACTCATTCGTTCACTGAACGTACCTGAGCCTAACTTCGGAAATTAATTCTGAGCACACCGGGCCACAGAATCAAGTGCCGTAAATAACTGCGTTCTTGTAAAATCCCAAAAAAAATTAAGAAAAAATTTCCCTTGAATTTTACGAGTCTTTAAATTACTCCCACCTTAGGGATTTACGTCCTCATAAAGCTTTATCACAAACTTGGGATACAAAAGCGGTACTGAGCACGCATCTGAGGCTTTCGCTCTCATGTGCTCACCCGGAGGTTCTCGTACTGCTAGTGAAAGCGCACCCAAGGAATCGACCGTCCTCATAGGATCCACTCATGTTGATCCTCAACCTCTACTGGAACCCCGCCAAATTCACCTCATCGCCAAAGTCTAGTTCCCCATGGTCGATGACATGCATTGGGTCAAGAACGTATCTCCTCAGTTGCGATACGTGGAAGTCGTCGTGCACCCGGTGCAACTGAGGTGGATGGGTCAAGCGGTAAAACACCTCGCCTACCCAGCAGAGGACCTGGAAAGGTCCACTGAACCTCAGATATTACTTGCCGCCTTGGCCCCATCTCCGTAAACCTCATCGAGGTGAGACCCGTATAAGGACGTGGTCGTCATCCTTGAACTCTAGAGGCTTCCTGTCAGCTCTGTGTAGTCTCATCAGCTGTGATCCATAGGTGATCACTGCCCACTCCTAAATCAGGACACACCCAAGTCCAGTCCCTAATGCGTCGCAGTGAACTATGTAACCAATGCCCACAGGCTGGGCGCACTGATCAACCCAGCTCCTGAAAGCTCTGCCGGAAGTGGTGCCGCAACTCTGGAGAATTTTGGCACAAAAGTATGTTTGGCCATCTCTTGAGTGATTGAATTCACCCTCTTATGCATGATTCCATCCTGTGCTTCCTAGGTTTTCCTTTTCGCCAACCAAGGAAAACCCCATCCCAACGTTGTAGATAAACCACAACCTTTTTGCCTAATACAGTCAATTCGTGTATGAACTGTGGATCCAATCCATACTCAAACCAACATCATAAGGCCTTGACGCTGCCACCAATAGATTCTAACCGAAACTATCACCTCGTTGGTCAGATCACACTGTCGGCGTAAGTGTGATTATTGAGACTCCTCCCAAGTTATCTCCAGACGTGAGGGTCAAGTCTACGGCTTACAGGAAACTCTAGGTCTGGGACAAGATTCATGAAAGGAAGGAATGATTCGTATCAACGTCTGTTACTACGACAGCTAATAGTGGACACAGACTGCCCCTCGAATCATTCTTAGAGAAATTGGGTCACTCTCCTTGACCACATGCAGCTACTCTCTCCCCCTTCCATCCAGCTCCGTGAGCCTGGCGGGGACAACAAAGGCGGGTGGTTGTAACATGTTGAAATGTACACCACCACATGCTGCTCTCCTCGCTCTGCTTCCACATCTGCTGCTCTATAGATTCATCTTTCCTTGACACTTCCTATTATTGAAACATTTTACACATCCAAGTCTCTAAGACTGACGCCAATTCGCATCTTCCCACTGTTAACATTCACTGGCTAAAACCGATCAGCCAAAGAACATTCAACCACAAAGGTTCTTTCAAGCACCCTAACATAAGTAGGAATGTATAGAGAAAAGAGTGCTTACTCGGATATCCTTTAAACACACCTCGCTCTGAGGTACGAGCTCCAAAGCACTGATCATATCATAGTAATCAAGTACCAAGAACAATCGGTATGCCTCGATGATTACTCAGCTACTGAAACATCATCCTGCCGAAGCTATATAAGCTCTAAAAAAACTCTCAGCCACCTCCTCAAGCCATTTCTTAGCTGCCTGTGTGTCGGGCTCACCTCAGAACTTGAGGGTATCTGATGTTGGAACACGTGTAAGGAAGTAAGGCTACATGTGTCACCTACCAGTACCGCCGGTTGTAACTGCAGAACAACTAGTAGTGATGTATAGCTGACACACTACCCGAAGGCACTATCTCAGGCATCGGTCCACATACCGAAGCCTCATCACTATGTGGACCATCCTCATGGTCACTCACTAGAAAACACTAGTATCCAAGTCCACCATCCACTATACTGATGTCTCTGTTAGGCGGAAAACTCTAGCAATCACCTCCATCCAATGCTCTACTGTCTGAGAATCTGCCTCGCCTCGTAACCTCGGAGTCCGCTGCTGTTGGAACTCGTGCAACGCCCTCTGCCAGCGTGCATAGTTCGCTAGTAAGGCTGGTGTCATATACTGCCCAATAGGTGGTGGTGCTGCTGGTACACCACCCGAGGGTGCCAACATAGTAAAAAGGGCCCTGCACCAGAGCCTCGCCGCTCGGTGGGCTGTCATCGAGTACTCTCTCGGAACTCCAACTGACTGTCTGCGTTGAGACATCCTGATCAGATGCGACATGGTCAACGATTTATACCTGGTGATCTGACCTGGTTTGAGATGACTTTAAAACTCTTGGAAACACACACGCAATCAGTGTTTTTCATGCACAAAGTCGGAAATCACTAGTCAGGGTCCTGGTGTACGGATACGTCGGCCTCCGCACCAACACTAGACTCCCTGAACTGAAGACCACACTCGGTACCCTTAACACTATTGCTTCACAGAAAGGTAATATCAGAGTTATAAGTTCTGCGGTAGAACCAACTCCTCTGATACCAATTTGTCATGACCCGTCCTCGGGGCCCGTGCCGTGACTACCCCAAGCCTGCCTTCCATAGGCCAGGGGCTGGCAACTAGCACCAAAGGCGTAAATCCCGATAACTAGGAAGGCATTGTCTTTATAAAAGTAAACAAAACACCATAGAGTACAAGCAGAAGTAAATATTAAGTACAAAAGGAAGTGCTGAAAAGTAAAAGGGCCAGAATACAAACCTAATCAAATGTACAACTACAAATGAACAAAAGTACAACAGAAAAGAAAAACAACTGGAAGAATGGAAGCAGCTCCTGGGTCATCCTCCTCAGATCCTACCTGAAGGGTAGGTATAGATAGTGCAGATCCTAGATCGTCCACCACGGATCCTACCTGAAGGGTAGGTACAGATATCCTCCACAACTCTCTCGCCCTTCAACCTCCTCCGAGTGTTGTCTCATCGTGAAGTCCACCACCGGATACTTTCTTGTCGTGAGGTCCACCTCCGGGTACCGTCCAGTCCTCGAACACTCGGCCTCTGTATGCACTACTGTCATCTGCAATCAACACAACGAGGTGCGGGCATAGCCCGTGCAGGGGTGATTATAACGATACTCAGTAGGGACCCCGAGACCCTCAAGGTCTCATTAAATCAAACAAGGATAACCACAAAGAAAGATCTCAACAGATAACCTCTACTTAGGTAGATACCCATACATATACCTAAGTTATCAAGTAACCCATCTCAATCATGAGGAAACACAAAGATTATGAAATCAATGGATAACCACTACCTAGGTATATGGACATATATATACCTACGTTATCAAGTGACCCATCTCAATCATGAGGTAAACACAAAGATCATAGAATCAGCTCAAACCAGGATTTTCATTATCGAAACCATAACTGCTGAAGAGCCCCATCTCTGGAGTGTACAATGGTCCTGTCACGTCTCAGAGGTACTGCTCACTAACTTAAGACTGCTGAGGTAATCCTCCTGTCGAGTACCGTGGGTCAGCCACCCAATCACAGTAGTGCTTCCCACCGGGGTATGCCACCCAAACACAGTAGTGCACACCCCCTAATAGCCTGAAGAGGTACTCTCCGGACGAGTACCGTGGGTCTGCACTGTCACACAGTAGTGCTCCGTCCGCCATGGGTATGCACCCAAACAAAGTAGTGCTCCGTCCACCGGGCTAGTCAAATCACTCCAAGTCGAGTCGGTCAAGCAGTCGTCAGGTCTCAGCCGGTTACATGGTCTCCGTACTCCGTACGCTCATCTCAGGGAGGGTCATCTCCATGAGATACAAGTCTATACTCCAATTATATCGAAGTCCCATGAAGAAGTATCTCAAATGACCGCCTCGTCATATGGGTCTCAATGCAACAGACGACGCGTCAATCGAACATCCTGTCTGTGAGTTATTAGACTTTTCGTCCCAAGGGCCCGGTTGGTTTCTTGTGCGAACCAACCCGGATGTATCTCAATTGTACCCTGAACTTTCATGGGGTACACTCATAGAGACCGTTTCTCTATGTGATCACCTACGCCGCTGACGGTTCGTCAAACAGTTGTCCAGTCTGAAAGTTATCAGCTTTTCCGTTCCAGGGGCCCAGTTGGATTTCGGGTACAATCCAACCCGGCCACTATCCAACTACAACCAAAACCCAAGATAAGTATGCCAAAAGTTCCATCTGATCAAGAGGAATCCAACAAAGTCGACGTCAAGTCAATCGGACGTCTGGAGCTCAAGATATAAGCATTTCCGCTCCGAGGGCCCGGTTGGTTTCGTGTTCGAACTAACCCGGCCATACCCAAAGTTCTCCGAAACCCTGAGTGTAATATAATGAAATGAACTCCTCGATCCAAGGATCGCTACACAACTGACGGTGCATCGATCGGAGGTCAGTGACCCATGATATGAGCGTTTGAACAGAAACTGCCCGAAAATAGGGGGTTCGGGCCTGGTCCGACCCGGCTCGAGACCCCCTGGGTTGGCCCGAACTGGGTCGACCCGAACCGGGTTTGGGTCTGGCCCGTTGGGGAGCCGCCTGACCCGAATGGCGCGGCCCGGCCCGGCCAGCGCAGCCTGGCCCGGCTTGGGTGCTGCCCGGCCTGGCCTGGGCGCGGTCGGGCCCGGCCTGGGCGGCCAGGCCTGGCGCTGGCACTGGCGCGGTGCTCGCGTGGCCAGCAGGAGTGGGTGTTACAAACCCCCGCAGTCGACGTAACTGACGCGGCTTTGAGCCGCGCCGTTCTGCCTCCGGAACGGATAAGCCGTTACGGTTCGGCCCACCGCTGCGGCTCAGCCGCGGCGGTTCCCTTCCGGCGGCGCGTCGCTGCCGCCTTCTGCGAACCCCCGGATGCACTCCGGTGGTCCGTTTTGCTCACCACATTCTCCAACGGTCCTCCCAGGAACCAACCTTCACTACGGAGGCTTCAAAATGACTTTGCGGCCCTGTTTGTCGTCGCCCGTCAATCCGTGCACAACGATCAACCAGCGGAGTCTTCGAATCGCCTCCGCAACCCCGACTCTGGCCGTGGTTTCGTTTAGCCTCAACTGCACGGTGCGACGGTGCCATGCTTTTTTGTATCATTTTTCCTTGTTTCCACGCGGTGTGAGGACACCGCGTCGCTTCCATTTCAAGCCACGAAGATAACCATCAAAATAAATTAAAAGGGGGAGGAGGTTCGGTCATGTTTGTGCGGTCCGACCTCCTCCGTTATTTTGATAACAGATGGTTGTTAATATTGAAGAACGTCCAATTAAAATCCGAACGTAAAGACAAAACCCCTACCTCAAAAAGACGTCGCATGTCGTCATGCCGCTGAAAGAGGAAAGCGTCACAATGATCGGTCATCATGGAAGATCGGTGCCGATTCCGTTGTCATTAGAGGAAGAGCCGTCGTCGATGGATATGTTTCCCGCTGTGGTGTCTCCTCCCTTGACATGGAGAAAGAAGAAGAGAAGACCCATCGTCAGTGTCTTCGCATTCTCCGTCGGAGGCGTTCTTCGTCGAAGAGTTGGTGCTCTTCCCCATAAACTCAAGAGTTCCCACCCAAGAAGCTTTCCCCCAAATAAAATAATAAGATACCTTTCTATTTTATTTAATACAAGCCACTTCAAAATTCAAACTATTCAAATCAAAATTAATTAAAGAGGTTGAACTCCTTAATTACAAAGTGTTGGCATGTATTTAATGTGAAAGGAAGTCACATCATTTAATACAAGGGGGTTTTAAGGGGAAGAGTTAAGGGGGTTAGGGAATTTGAAGGGGGTGGGGTTAGTGTGGGCCCCACCTCACATTTAACCTCACTTAGGTAGTTAGGTTCACCCAACCACCATCCTTAGGATTTAAACACTTTAAAGAAATAAAATTAGTTGCACAAATTTTATTTCTCGGAAGTCTTTATCCACAAAACTAAACAACTCGTCTTGAGAAAACGCAACTCTGGAAAAGGTCTTCTTAAGAAATTACCAGCACTGTGAGTTCATCGGTGCCCTCAAATTTCAATTCCGAGCACTGGTTTAAAAGTTATAAAAACCCGCTCGCTCGTTCACTGAACGTACCTGAGCCTAACTTTGGAAATTAATTCTGGGCACACTGGGCCTCAGAATCAAGCGCCGTCAAAAACTACGTTCTTGTAAAATCCCAAAAAAAATTAAGAAAAAATTTCCCTTGAATTTTACGGGTCTTTAAATTTGGTTATTTGATTAAATACTATAGGCTTTTCAAGATTAAGAAAAACCAAGAAAAATTCCTTCATCACTTTTAGAAGCAAACTTATCAAGATTATCTTTTGTATTAAGAATAAAAACATTGCAGCCAAAGTCTCTAAAGTAACTAACTTTAGGTTTTCTATTGTTCCATAACTCATATGGGGTCTTCTTGAGAATAGGTCTAATAAAGACTCTATTAATAATATAACAAGCTGTATTCACAGCTTTAGCCCATAAATAAATAGGCAGGTCATATTCATTAAGCATGGTTCATGAAATTTCTTAAAGGGTTCTATTCCTTCTTTCTACTACACCATTTTGCTGAGGTGTCCTAGGAGCAGAAAAGTTATGACTATAGCCATTGTGTGAGCAATAAGATTAAAACTCATGATTTTAAAACTCACGGCCATGATCACTTCTCAATGTTTTAATATTAAGTCCACTATGGGTTTCTACAGATTTGGAGTATTTGATAAAGTAAGAACAAGATTCACTTTTGTGAGATAATAAGTATACACAATTATATCTAGAAAAGTCATCTACTAGGACATAGACATTGTGCTTCCCATTTTGACTAGAAACTCTAAAAGGTCCAAATAAATCCATGTGAACCAACTCAAGAGGTTGAGAAGTTGAAACTTCTTTATTTGATTTAAAAGAAACTTTATGTTGCTTTCCCTTTTGACAAGGATTACAATATTTGTCTGATGGGAATTCAAGATTAGGTGGGTCTCTAACCAATTTCTTCCTAGTAAATTTTCTAAGTGAATAGATCTTTTTGTTTCCTAATATTCTGTTCCAAAGACAGGATTCTTTTTGAAAAGCATTAAAACAAGTAACATTTTGTCTGGCTAAAGAATTTAAATCAACAGCATAAATATTTTCATTTCTCAATGCAGAAAATACTAAAAGATTTTTAGAGTTAAAAACATTACAAGAATAATTATCAAACATAACATTAAAACCATCATCAAATAATTGAGAAATACTTAAAAGATTGTATTTAAGTCCATCAACAAATAAAACATTAGAAATCAAAACTGAATCAGTGTTACCAATCTGGCCTAAGCCGATGATTTTTCCTTTAGAATTATCACCAAATGTGACACGACCTCTATCAACTTTTATTAATCTTTTGAAGCATGAACAATCTTCAGAAATGTGCCTTTAACATCCACTGTCCAAGTACCATACCTTCTTGTGAGAACTATTCAAACATGTTTCCTACAAAATAGTTTTAGATGGAAAATGACTTTGGTACCCAGATCTTCTTGGGTCCAAAAAGGTTAGCAATCAAAGCTTTAGGTACCCATATTTGTCTTATGGGTCTCAAATAATTTACAGAATCAATAGATTTTTAAAGATAAACTTTCTTTGATCTATAACCATATGAATAGCTAGTTGAAGCACATGAATTTCCAGAACTGGAATTAGATAAATTTTGTCCAGACTTAGGAATAAATAATGTTTTAGTAAACTGTCTATTTCCAGGTTGGTATCCCAAACCAGTAGTGTACTTTGGTGTAACTTTCTTACCTAACATTTTAGTAAGTGTATCTTTTCCCTTTTTGAACTTTTCTATGTCTTTTATAAGTTGATCATTAGACATTTTTAGTTCAGTATTTTCCTTTAACAGTTGAGCATTCTTTTCTTTTTCTATACCAAGAGCAGATTAAACATTAGTAGTAAGAGAATGCTGTTTGTTTAATGACTTATATTTATCCTTGAGTTCATTACAAGTTTCTTCCAGCATATTACAGTATTCAAACATTTCATCCTTAAACATATTTTCAGATTCAGAATCAGTTCCCAAATTATAATCATTCAACATAATAGAAATAGGTACATCATAGGTATTGGTCATGAAGCACATGTTGGCATGATTCTTTTCAGAATCAGAAATTTCAGATTCACTTGTGCTGTCTTATGATGCAATCCAAGTATCTTTCATAGCTTTCTTGTACTTCTTGTCCTTATAATCATGTTTCTTTTTGAATTTTAATTTTGGACAGTTCTCCTTGATGTGTCCTTTCCTCTTGGACTCATAGCAGACTATATCATCTTCTTTATTGGATTTCTTCCAATCCTTATTCCAATGACCCTTGTTGTAAACTTTCCTTTGTGGTTAGATTTTTTGAGGAACGTATTCTTCCTATAAAACTTCTTGAATCACTTGGCTATTTGAGCCATCTCAGTATCACTGTCAGAGTCTGAATCTTCACTTGTTAAACTTCCAGTAGGTGCATGCATTTTCTCCTTGTCTTTGGTCTTAAAAGCAGAAGACTTGAAAGACACAGATTTTATCTTGGGTTCATCATCATCCTTTTTGTTTACCTTGAGTTATTCCTCATACATCATTAATTCACCAATAATCTCTTTTACAGGGAGAGCACCAATGTCACATGATTCTCAGATTGAAACAGAAGTGCCCCTCCATCGATCAGGTAGACATCTCAAGATTCTCATGATTTGTTCCTTTGCTGGAACGACCTTTCCAAGTGAGCTCATAGTATTGATAATCTCATTGAACCTGAGATACATGTCAGAAATAGGTTCATCGGTCTTCATTTTAAAATTATCATATTTAATAGTATAAGTATTTAATCTCATTTCTTTAACATTAGTTATTCCTTTATGAGAAACACCCAAAGTATCCCATATTTCATAAGCAGTTTTGAAAGTAGATATTCTATTAAATTCTTCATCTCTTAAATCACAATACAGGGCATGCATACCTTTACAATTATTATTGTAAGTAGTGTTAGTAAGTTCATACCAAGTAGTTCATTCAGTTTCTGGAATTTTATATTGATACTCTATAGCAGTCCAAATATCAAAACACATACTTTCTAAATGAATTTTTATTTTACGTTTCCACTGGGCATAGTTGGTGCCATTGAAGAAAGGTGGTCGGTTAGTAGTAACACCCTCTAGTTTATTATCCATAACTAGATTTTAGAAAATAAATTAAAGAGATAAAATTTAAAACTAACAGAAATTTATGATCTTTAAAGATGAAACTAAAATCATAGTTGAAAAACAGAGTGTTTTGAAACCGTTGAAAAACAACAACCTCTAATACCAAATGTTGGTCGGAGTGGATACTCAAGAGGGGGGTGAATTGAGTTCCAATAAAAATATCTGTTAAAAATATTTCTCTTAAAGTCCCACAATTTAAAAACAAAGATAATCTATAGTGAATTTATACATAGTGTAAATATTAAATTAATTTCTCAAACTTTGATTAGGTCTCAGTTAACTTAATCAGATGATGAAATTAACTTTTGAAACTAACTTATTGGTTTACAATAAGTATAAACACTTGCTAATTTAACTATCAATGTATCTTTAAAATAGTTTTTTGTTTCAATGTAGTTAGTAGTGGAATATGATATAATATAATTATGATTTAAACTAAAATACACAACAGATGTAATCAAGAGGTTCAGTCTCAAGCCGAGACTTAGTCCTCTCAAATAGTTTATATAAATTGATCCACACCCAATATCGGGGGTAAACAATAGTGCAATACAGTCTAGGTCCAAAGACCTCTACCATAGTTATTCATGGAAAAAACAAAGACAATAACACACAGGCTGTCCAGGTCTTAATCGACCTCTACCACTATCCACAGTGGGAAACAAAGAGTTATGGATTTTAAGTGAGGATTTAAGAATCCTATAGTTTAGCTCAGAAGACAGTGTGTGTATAAAATAAACAGGGTACACACACTGATCAAAATGTAAATGAAATAATCACTAAAGTAAGTGGGATAGAGTTTAGAAACGCTTTAGTGATTTTTAGTGCATCTCTGGACTCATTTAATTGGTCATAAAAGCTTCTGAGTCCTTCTCTGGTTTTTCTCTGAAAAACAGAGTGTCGTTTTCTTCCTTGTTCTAGGTACAGCTTATCAGCTTGAGTGCATGAAGTGTTTTTTGAAGTTCTTCACTCAAGATGCAGCTTGTGGTTTCCTTCAGAATAAGTTTCTTCATGTATGTATAGTGTTCTTGGAGTATGGATGTCTTTCGATGTACATATTTTTTTTCAGTAGAAAGATTGTATGTACTCTTCGTGTTTACTTCTTGCTGCTTGCTTCTTGCTCGTTACATGCTCCTTGTTCATCTCATTACAATGACACCACCTTTTAGCTAGGTATTTATATTCCCTTTTATAGCTTTCAGTTTTGGGAAATGGGAATGATTATCATTTTCATGGGTACTAGGTACAGTTCCCTGACATGGCAACAGAATTCATTAAATAACATTAACTACATTAAAAACATCAAATTTAATCGTTAGCTTAATAGATAAATAGTATTGAGAGTATAGAGTTTGACTGGTTGGTCAATCATTAGTAGCCTTCTCTTGGTAGACGTGTGCAGTGGAGTTTGTGTAGTAGGACCTTCCATCGGTAGCTCTTTGAATGTACCAGTAGCTCTATATACCGGTGACTTGTTTCCATCGGTAGCTCTTGATCCATCAGTAGATCTTGGGCTATCGATAGATCGATGTATCAGTGACTCTATACTTGTATCGGTAGCTCTGGTTATCAGTAGCTCCGGTTATCGATGACTCTGTACTTGTATTAGTAGCTCTGGTCATCGGTAGCTCCTTGCATCGGTAGCTGTTTGCACTTGTATCGGTAGACTTACTCTATCGGCAGACTGAATCTATTGGTAGACTTGCTTATCGGTGGACTTATGCATATCGGTAGCTTGACACATATCAGTAATCTACTTATTAGTGATCTTAGCTTATTAGTGACTCTGTCTATCGGTAGACTAAGTCTATCGGTAGACTAAGTACCGGTAACTCTATATCAGTTGCTATACACAGACTAGTGACTTAATACTTGTCTGTTTTATGCAAAACATATCTGAATGGTTTAGAAGTACTTCAGAACTCATATAAACATAGGATAAACAATTATTAACATATTTCAAGGATTATTTTAATATTATTATCATCTTAATAACATAATATCACATATTGAGAGAATTAGAATATAGATAAACATTAATTGGGATTATCAAAGTATATGAAAGCATAATTGGGATTATCAAAATAGGTGAGGTCAACACATATGACTAATGTATTCACATATTTTGTATTTGATAATTAAATTTAAATAATTTGGGGATTAATATTAGGTTATTTTATATATATTTAGTCACTTTCAAAAAAAATTAATTTTTTTTAATGTTTTAATGGTTATCCATTTATGAAATGGTTTAAGTTCAATTTTTGATGAGGTTTTTGATATTAATGTATTATTTCATCATATAAATATTTATGAACTACATGTGATTGTATTTTTTATGATAATAAATAATTATGGAAAGAATGAATTTTAATTATTTTATAGATCATATTTATTTCTCCAGACATGAAAAATTCATCTCTTAGAGTAATAAATGAATTGGAAAATGATCAAGTCCCAACCAATTGATGCGATTGTGTTAATAAACTGGAATGAAATCAAGTATGTATATTATATATTGAAAATTAACCCATATAACGAAAGGGTTATTGAAATAAAATTTATCCCAATTATCCTCATTTCAGATGATATCAATGACCTTTTCACACCTATTTTGGTTATGGTGTTGTGGGCAATAAATTTCTCCTTGCTATGTTCTATATCACTATCCATCTCTAATTGGATGTTATTTTTTTATTATATGTTAATGTTTTCAACTCCACACCAATATTTTCTTATTTATAGACACATTATGTGTTATTACATATTAGCATAAAAAATTCCTCTCTATATTTCAATGAAAAATATAGATTAACCCTTTTTATGATGTGGGATTCCCATAATGGAATTTAAAAATGTTAAACCCATATTTTCCAAGAATAAGTTTAAATTGTGAGAGCCCAAAATTTTAATTAGGGTAAAATGTAACATAATAATTTTTGATGAAATAATTTTTTCAAATTAATTTAATTTTTTTTATTTTTTTTATTAGATGCCGCATTGAGTTTAAACAAAACACATCATACTATTAATATAATATCATTTAATATGATAGTTTTCAACTATTAGTTTAAATGATAGGTATGAATAGGATTAGAAAAATTAGGAAATAATTTGGATTAATAATATATATAAAACAAATTCTCTGGTATCTTAATTGTTAAAAATGAAGATAATAACTATTTGAAAATATTGAAAATACTTTTTGTAAAAAACTATTTTGATGAAAACAAACACTATTTAACAAAAAAAATTAAAACAAAACTATAGTGAATTATATCATATAAATGTGAATATTATATTTTTAATAAATTGTTTAGAATTAATCTTATGTGTTTAATATATATTATATGAGAAAAGAATCATGTTTGACACATAAAAATTGTATTTTTCCAAAGAGATATTTTTTCACATTTTTTTCACTTATTTTAAACTAATTTTCAAAAATATTATATATTTTTTTAAAAATAATTTTAGAGTTCATAATGTTATTATTATTATAGGTTTAATTTTTGAGAATTGTTTTGAGATGATAAATGTTTCAATGAAAATTTCAAAAATGATGGGTTTTTAAGATTATCATTTCATTTAATGATTTTTAAATCTAAAAAATATATTATACTTATTTTAAAAAATTATTTAATTATTTATATATAATTGAATTCAGGTATTTGTAATTATTTTAATATGAAATTTTTATTTAATTTTTTTAAATGTTGAACATTTTTTTCTTGAAAATTTGTTTTCTTGTCGCTTATACGAAATTAGTTTTAAATGAAAGGTTTCCATTTTTGTGAATATAATATAAAAAAATTAATTCCATATTTTTAATCATAAAAATATATATTATCGAGTATGAGAAACATTATTTTTGACCATAATTAATTTTAATAACAGTAGATATAATTTACTATGGGTATGATAGAAATGGGTTTACTGGGAGGAATAAAATGATAATGGTTCAAAGTGACCCAAAACATATAAAACACCAATTATAATTCTTTATTTTTACCATATGTCTTATAGGAAAGATAATATACTTTTCTGGTTGCATGTGGCACGTGAAAGATGAGGGTCAATATTTTTCTTTTAAAAAACTACAATTGTGCCTCTCACCTCGCTTATAAATGGCCATCCGTGATCCTCTCTTTATCACACATTAAAAACCCATTGCACTATATTATACATATGAATATCAAATAATTAATTCAATTATATCATCTTATATGACTCCTTTTTCTCTAAACTACATCTAGTTATGCCTTTTCATGCAAACCAAAAGAAGTTCACGAAGAAGAGGTAACATCCCTAATCGTTAATTTTATTTGATTTATTTCACAAAATCAATAAAATATTATTAAAATATTACAATTTTTTTTATTATAATTATTATATTATTTCATTATCTCAATGGAATAACCTAAATCCTTATCCTAATCAATCATCTGGGTCATCAAATCATTATTTGTGTGTACAACGAACTACCACCTCATGAACAAATGTTATTTATTTTCCATCACTACCTCTCACAACTAGATATAATTATGTATTTATTTTTTATATATGATATTTTATAATACTATTATTCTTTTTGAATAATGATATCATATATTCCTTGTTAATTCATGTTATGTGGGATTACGATAATGTCGTTCATGTGTGTGGTGGATGACTGCCTCATGAAATGATGTGGATCCTTCACAGATTACATGAAAATTAATAAGAATGAGTTTGACTAAAAATATAATATTTATTACATAAAAGTTATTCTATAATTTTAATATAATATATAATTTTTTTTCTTTTAACCTGTCAATAAAATGAAAATAAGGCCCATGTGTATATACAACCTGTCATCAACAAGAATATGGAATCTCATTTTCTACTGATAACATTTATAGATTACTCCAAATAATTATATAAAAAATATATATTAAATTTATTCATGTTTATAATTATGTATATTATGGAAGTATGATAAATGTAATTGGTCTGAAAAAAATCAAAATGTACACGTAAAACAAAGAAATTATTATCCAAACCGTGATCTTAACAAGTAATTATTAATAAATAGGTAATAAATGGTCACAAGTAAATAATATAATGTATGATAAATATTTTTATGTTCATTTTATATATTTATAATAATATTAGATTTATTATACATTAGGTTCAAACACATATGAAGTTTGTCGAGACTTATGATAATAGATTTTTGTCCCACTTTTATTTTCTATGTGACAAATGTTATATTAACCATGTTTTCTTTTTTATGTGTTGCATAAAACTCCATTGAATTTATCTTTGGATGGATATAATTAAAATTATGGTTATTTATTAATCTATTTTTGGACATATATTTCACGGGGATCAAGGTTCAAAAGTTAACAAAGAAAAAAGGGATTTGTGTCATAATTTTTTTTCTTTGAGACATAGGTTATATTATACATATATATTCTTTTATAATGAGTCAATATATATCATTTTTCCTCTAATATCATGAATTAATTTTTCTTCATTATATTATAAGTTTAACTTTTTGTTATTCTTTCATGTGGATTATGACTTATTGTTACGAATATGGTAAGAGTTTTGATGTTACAATCACATCGTATATCTGGATAATATATTATTATGCATCCAATGAAGAAAAATATTGATATGCCTCTAAATAAACACATTAAATATATTCTAATATGTTTATACCGTGAGAATAAATATTTTACCATAATTTTATCCTCATTATATTCTAAAGATTTCAAAATAATATTTTTTAACCAAAACCATATTTATTTCTCTCTTTGGTTGAAAAATATTTTTCCTCCAATTTTTTTTTTCTAAAATATGTTTTTAGAAATATTTTTAGAAATATTTTTATCTTTATGAAAATAATTTATTTAACTTATTTTTACAATGTTTTTATGTTTTCCAAAAAACATTTAATGCAATATTCAAGTAATTTTACAAACAATCAATATTTGGATTTTAGCAAAAAATGTGAAAAGAATATTTATTTAAACTTGTAACAAATAAATAACATTTCCCAACATTATGATAATTATATTCCGTGAATATTCAATTATATTATTTCAAATTTATTTTCAAGGAAAATTATTTTCAAAATGTTTTATGTTATATAAAGTGTTTTCTATGAGGAGATGATATTTTTTTCAAGAAATGTTTTATACAATTTTTAATGTTTACTTTATATTTTTTATGTTTAGTTTCCATGAAATGTATTTACAATATATTTTATGAATTTTAGTTTTAAAAATTTATTTTCAAACAAAATATATCATCTATAAGAATCATACCATTTGTTTTATGTCCTAAAAATTAATTTACAACTATAATTAAAAACTTTGATATAACTAATGATTTTTTAGGAATATGAACCAAGGATACCACTATTATTACATAAATGAGTAGTTTATGATTAAAATATTTTTATGAAACCCATTTCAATTCCATGTTTTATACAATGATAATATTCTTAAGGAACCATATTTTTTCATGAATTATTCTATGCTGAAATGATGAAATGTTTTTGAAACTCATTTCAATTTAAGGGTTTTGATATAGTGAATGTTTATTCATCTTTCTTCACACAATTGTATTACATTAATTTTATGATTAATGAAAACTATATAAAACTAAAATTCATTTGGAAATGATCTATATCTCATAATATTGATTGAAATATAATGTCCAGAGAACCCAATTCGGTAAGAGATGTTTTCTAATATGATGATATTGGGAGTGAGCCTTGACTAGAATGATGGTTTAGTGAGTGAACCCATTCCCCTGTTATAGCCTTGTAAATGATCCAAGACTAATATGGAAATGATTTTTTATGATTACATGTATTCAACAATTATATGTATATGAAAATGTTATGCTATCAATGATTATGTTCTTTTATTTACTTATGATCCATTTAATTCAAACTTCATAACTTTATTCCATGACTCAATGTGATCTTATTTGATATACGTGGTAAGTTTTTAAAATGGTATACTCATGTTCTCATAACATTATGATAAAATTATGTTATATCCCTTTTTTACCCTTACAGAGCATCTCAGCTCACCATTTTTTATATTTCTTTTTCCGTGGTTATGATGAATGGTTTTAGGTCACGTATGTTTGTGAATATTACTAATGGGGACTATATTTATTTGAAATTTTGGATATCATTCATGAAAAAAAATATTATGTACACGGTCTCCAAAGACTCTAAACTATTATTGTTCCAAGGAATGTGGTTTTTTAATGTATAGAAATTTAATATAAAATATGTAAAATACATATATGAAAATAGTGGTTTTATATGGGACTAACTCTATTTTCCATGGAGATAATCTAATAAGTGAGGTATGAATTTCAAACCTCCCTTTATCATTTACATTTGTTTATGTAAATTTATTCCTCCACAAATTCAATTAAACTACATTTAACTAATAACATGAGTATAATTATTATACTATTATGATAATTTAATGATGTTATAAGCATTAACCACCATTCTATTTTCTATAAAAAATAATGGAACTTCCATTCATGTGTTCTATGGACTACTATCTCCATGACGCCACATGTTTCATTTTCACTAATCCCATATCATTGATAGTACAAATATGGAATTTAATATATAAGTATAATTTTTATGATTTATTTTATATTATGAAATGATATGTTATTTTAATCATTTTCACCTTTCTATGGAAGGGGAAATCAACATCCATGTGTATGGGTGGACTATCGCCTCCATGGAATGATTGATTCTCATTTTTATTTTCATCACATCCTTATAAGGATAGTCATAATAATGGTTTCATTTTATTAATATATTTCACATAAAATTATTTTGGTTTTATAAATACAAATCATAAAACCTATTACCAATATGACTAACAAGCATTCAGGGTAAATACAATTTTTACAAAAGAGCATTCTAAGAGAAAAAATTTGATTTATTAATACTATGAATTATCTTGATATATTATATCATATTAAATGAATTGTTTGGAATTATAATATATCACACTAATAGACACTAAATACGTCCATTGAGATTAATGTATAATTATATTACAAATAAATCAATTCATAATTATCCATTAATTATGATAGGTCTGTATTTGGGTTAGTTTAATAACCTATGGAAGAAATGATATGAATTTATACCATGGATGAACATAGGAATTTAATTTATGAAAATATATGATATAATAAGAATTTTTTTCCAAAAATATTAATATAAAAATTTAACTCATTATTTAACAATGCACCCTTTGTTTATAAATAATCATCCAAATAAGCTAATCTCTAAATTCATTTATAATGATTATAAAAAAATACCATCAAATTAAATTTTAACATTAAAAATAATTATGTTATATGGATTTTTTTAAGAGATTCTAATAATTTTCTATGTTATTAGGGGGGAACACTAATAGAGATATACTACTACTATATTTATTGTTCATGAGGGAGTAAAGGTAGGCAGAAACCATTGATGATCATGGTTCATAATTCAAAATGTAAAAAGGTTATAACATTCTTGTTTTATCTTAGGCATAAAATTTTTACTCTAATAAAAATTTATTTGAATATACATATACAATAACTTTATCATTATCAACTTGAACTTGATGTCTTCACTAAAGTATATACATTATATGGTGCTAAAGAAACCAGTGATTATATAATTATTTGATTCTAACAAAAGGGATATAATAATGTTAAGATATATTAGTGGTTATACTATGATAATGAAAATAATAATATAGTATAAAGAGGGTGATCCCTTCTTATAAGTAAAATTATATAAAAACTAAAAATATCATTTCTTCCAATTGTTAGTATTTTTAATTAGTATAAATTATTGACTTAATAAAATTCTTGAAAAAAAACAACTCTTGATCACGATATGTGGTAAGATCTCACATAAAATCCAAACCATATAAAAATTATTATGTGATTAATTTATTTATTATTTAAGAATGTGGGTGAGGAAATGACATAGGAGTGTGAATCATGAAAATAAAAAATCACGGGGGTCTGATTTACTAAGTTAAATTCATTAACTCCTTGTTGTAGTTTCTAAGAACCCAATTCCATGATAAGGTAATTTGACATTTTCATACAATAAGAATTTTGGATAAAATGAAATATTATAAATTTAATATTATTATTATGGTTTATAATATTTATTTCTAGGTAATAATGATAGAGATAACCATAGAAATATTATATAATCCTAAGAATATATATATATGGTAAATATAAAAATTATAAAAAAATATTAAAATATATGAGGAAAATGTTGAATACAGCAAGACTTCTGGTTACAAGAATGGTGGCGAATATTTAAGAGTAATGAATGACATATTTAGTGGTATGAGAGGATTCTAAGAAAAAATAAATGATAAACACTGATAAAAATATTAGTAAAGTGCTTACTAAATATAATTGAACCAAATACCTCATATTTGGAATATATTTATGAAATATATTTGGATGATATGTATGACACCATCCTAAAGTCTGAGAGGATACAAATTCCTATTTTCATAAAATATGAAAAATAAGAAATAGGTTTCAAAGCTTGGAACGAGATGAATAATGAATTATAAGTATTCTTTTGGTGCTAAATGAAATTATATAAATATGATGAGTGTGATAAAAATCATAAAAATCATGCTTATAAAATATAAAAATATTAAAATCCAAAAATGTTAATATAAATAAAATATTATATACATATGGTTTAGATTTGAAGGGCATGAAAATATTTTATCATAATTTCATATGAATAAAAAATTATTAGACTCAACTGAAGAATATGAAAAATAATTAAAAATAATTATAGTTAAAAGGTATTCCTTAGAAAAGATATATAAAATACAATAAAAAAGGATGAAATTTAGATGAAAAAATGGATGTGTTCTATGTTTAAGGGAGGAACACGACTCTTCCCCAATATGTGTTTCAGTGGAGGAATGTTGTAGAAAAGATATTAACATTATAGACCATATTTAAATTAAATATTATATTTTTCATAGTAGTGAGGGTAATGGAGAATAAGCTTTTATGATTTATATCCTGAAGATATAATTCATTGAATTCCTTGAATGGAAGACGAGAATCATGAAAGAGGGTAAAATTTTTAAGAACTAAATTTATTGGATAAGGAATATTAATGATGAGTTTCCCTGAAAGGAGAAAGAGAAAATTGAGGAGATCCAACATTTAAATTCTAAATTTATAGAGGAAGATAAAATTATATAAAGGATTAGGGAATAATCAAGATGTGTAAGAATAAAAAATCATTTTAGCTAAATTAATATATCTTAAAACAAAAAATAATCATATAAAAATAATGTTTGAATTTGAAAAATATACTAAGTTAGGTATTATTTATAGTAATACAGTTAGAACTATAGTTAATTTGTTTTGGTAAAACATACACCATTAAAATCTTTATTATTTATATTTTTATTTACTAACTATATTGAAATTTAAGTAATTAAGAAAAAATATAGGTTGAGAGAAACCCCCATAAGAAGTTTACTATACATATTGTGGGGTATTATTGTAATAATAAGTAATAATATAAAAAATTTATCTAAAATAATGATGATATTTCCCCATAATATCATGTATATTTTTCAAGAAAGAGAGACCAATTTTATGGAAGATCAATTTTTTGTGTTTATTTTTAGTGTTATTGACCCTATGTTCATAAAGCCTATAAATTTTTCTATAATATATCTCTCCCTTGGAATCAATTATGGATTTATTTTAGGGGGAGGTACTATGGAAACATGCGTAATATATCTGGGTTTAAGCAATCCATATCAAGATGACCAACATGTTTACACTCATGAATCTTATTTGATCATATTGATGATATCTATGGTTGGTGATACAAATAAGGTCACTATAATGAAGAGTGTGTTACCATTATTAAAGATAAATAATTTTTTTTCCAATTTTATGATGCAATAAAATAAAATTATGTTATAAAAATAACTGATTGTTGCGGTTACTCTAAAATCTGGAAAGTGGGGAACCTTGGAATGTTGATAATGGATGCTTAAAAAATATGAAAAAAAAGATAAAAATATCATGAAAGGTATTAAATAATTTTATGGAAATGTAGTAAATTTTGGAAATTTAAATTAATTAAATATCAATGGAGTTTGTTATGTTATAATTGAACCTAAAAAAATTCAAAGGTGGTTTTATTTTTAATGGATTTTATCATAACATATTTAGTGTGTATCAAATATCTGATTTGGAAAATGAGGAAAACTTTAATAACAAAACTTCTAATAAAAGTAATTGTATATATAAAAATTATCATAATAAATAAATGGATTATGGAAATATATTTTAGATTATACATCATAATAATTCTTCATACCTTACTGCTAGAGGGAAAAATATACTCTAGAAAAAAGGATTTGGCCACATTGGTCAAAAATATTTGAGAGAAATATATATTTAAAATGTTATGTGATATTTTCATTAATTGTGGAGTGATAGATATTAGGTATTTAAAACTTTAGAAAATGGTAAAAATTTTAATGAGATACAAACATGTGTTGAGACACTATAAAGAAGGCCTTTATAATCGGTTTATTCAATTTTTTTGGAACCATGAGACACAAATTTATAAAAGGAGACTTAATTTATCACATTAAATAGTTGTTATACAAAAATGACATACATGTTATTCATGAATATCAATTCACTAGTAGTATATATTTTCATGATTTATATAATTTCTATTGAAATATAAAATTGATTTTGAATCAATAAGTTGACAACGAATAATGTGGAGAAGTACACTATTAGTGGTTCTTAATCTTACTTTTGTATGCTATTAGACATCAATATAGCATGCCTGAAACAACCCAACAAAATGGCATTATTGAGAGAATTAATTTAACCATTTTGGAGATTAGAAGAGATTTTATTATAGATTTTTGGGGCTAAAATATATTTATATCGAATCTACATGCACTACTCTGAGCCTTCAAAATTAGTGAATTATAAAATCCTAAGTAAAATTAATCCCTATATTAGATTTGATATAACCTGAGGGAAAAAATGAATTACTTTAGAGTCCTTGGTTTTCCTTGCATATAAAAAATTCAAGACTCAATTCATTGAATATTTTATGGTAATGTAGAGGATATTATATTTCATTGGTACTTATCTATTAGGAGTGGATGCATATAATGGAATAAGAGAGTACAAATGTTTTTTGATTATTTTGATAGAATTATTATTGAAATCCAACCCATAAAGAGTGTTATAGATATAGTATGTATTTGTTAAATAGATGGATCCAATGATAATATCTTTATAATGAATAGTAAAAAATTGTTTGAGGTAAAAATAGGAGTAATAAATGATGATTTATATCAAAATAGTTATGAGTAAATTGTTTTTTGATAAGAAAAATAGAAGATTAATAAGAAAAAGGAAACATGTTGAGATAAATAACATCATTAAAGAGTATTAATAATAATTTAATAATGTAAGAAATCGTAGATATGTTGTGCCAATATTAGAGTAAACCTAAACAAGATTGAGGTTTTATGATCATACCTCTCTTATTTCTCAGGTAAACCCATTTTAGTTACCAGATCGTTGATTCATAATGAATGGATTGAAGATATCAATGTTGATTTAATTTATATTGAGAAGAATGAAACTTTGGGAATTATTCTAAGACTCATTGAAAAAAATTTCATTGGGACCTAGTTAGTATTTAAAATAATGTGAAATTAAAAAGGAAATGTAATAATGAAAAAGATATACTTATTTATAAGATATATTACCAATTCGAGGGGACATACTTTGAAGAGTCTTTTGAACATATTTGTAGATTGTAGTAAATCAATATGTTCCTTTCTAGGTACGAAAAAAAATTATATAAATTATCATATGGTTTTCATGTAAACCCTTTATAATAGTTATTTGGTGGGGGAGTTTTACATTGAGAACCAAGATGGTTTTGTGTTTGTTAAATATGAGACAAGAGTGTAAAAATAGAATAAATATCAATATGTATCAAAAGTGGACCCATATATCTTGTACAAAATGATGTAAGACTATAGAAAGAAATTAAATTTTATTAAATTTAATTTAGAAAATAACATGTACATTTTAAAAAAACTTGTACTTGTAATGTTATCATATACGATAATGATATCATATTTGTAGGTGATAATTAGAAATTATGCCAAGAGTTTTTTAACCAAACAAATTAACAATTTAATATGTCTATACATTGTGAGATCTAATATTTAATGGGGTTATAATTAATTAGAAGATAAAATTTCATTATCTTTTCCTAAGAAAATTATTATAGAGATTCATTTATTAATTTTCAAATAGAGGAATCAATGATGGTGTCTACACCCACTCATGTGAGACCAAATTTTTCTAAATTAATAGATGGTGAGAGAGTTAATAAAAATGAATTCTGAATATTGATTTAAAGGATATATTATATCAAAGATTATAGACTAGGTATTATTTGTTTCTTGAGTCTCATTTAAAGATATCATAGTGACCAGAAGGTTCCACGATTTATAGATGTTAAAAGTGTTCATATATATATATATATCAATTGTACTATGAGTTATACTATTCATTGAAATATGGGAAACAATTTTGATAAATCTATGTTTAAGGATTATGATTGGGTAGTTTATTGTGAGGATATATAGTCCACCATTGGTATATTGTTTCTTTGGGTCATATATATGTGAGTTGGATCATTATGAAATAGAATTAAATTTCATCTTTTATTACTAAGGCTGATTATATTTATCCTAATAATTCCTGAACATAAATTATCTAGTTCAAGGAGTAGCTAATATATTGGTATATTAATATTGGAAGACCTCTCAAATATGATTGTGATAATAAAATTTATATTAACCAATCATAAAATCAATTACAATAATTATGGTCCATGAATATTGAAATGGGAATGTGAGAGATTCCATATCATAGTAATGGTTATGGTCATTTTAAAATAAATTCCAAAAATATTTAGTTAATTTTTCTACAAGTTTTATAATTGTGTTCATATACAAGATATATCTATATGTATTAGTAAGAAATGAGTTAAAGAAAAACATGTTGTCGTAAAATATTAGTGGGTGAGTAAGTGACTCAAGGGTGTTAATCATGATATAACCAGTCACTGGGTTTAAATCCTTCATAAGAATTTATAATATTTTTTACTACTGAATAAGAACATTCCTCAGTTGTTTCTTATTTTATATGAGTTTTCAATTTGGGATATCTAATGTAAACAAATGTAACAAAATATATATGGAAATTAATGTCACATCTCATCCAAATATATATTAGAAAAATTCCTCAAAAATAGACTTTAGAATCTCTTATAACCATTCCTCATTTTCTCTCCATTTATTATAATGCATTCATTGAGTTCCTATAATCTATTTAGGATAGTATATCATTATCAAGATAACAATAATATATAAAAAATATAAACATATTTTAGTTATTTTAATAACTTTATACCTTAGTATTATTACCCGCCTATATAATTTATCATTCTAATCAACATTTATCGGATTTAATAAATTTCATGTCTTTAAATAGATTAATATATTTATATCATCCCTTTAACTCCATTTAGTTTCATCCTTCAAGACACATAGATAAATAAATAATTATTTTTAGCGTTTATTTTTCATTTGTAATGTTTGATTAAAATATTAATAATTTATTTATAATTATGAAAAAACCCTTTCATGTCCTCAATCAAAAAATAGTATTATTACTTTTAATTTAATAATATGATCCCTATCCTTTTCATTTAACCACTATTTAAAACTATATTTGGAAAAATAATTTTATAATCTCATTTTTTTCATATATGGTTAGAATAAATCATTATTTAAATTTAAATTATTTATTTCCATAAATATGAATAAGAGTCCACATTTATCATAGGGATTGAATTATCATCATCGTAAGTCATTAAAAATTTTCAATTAGGTAGTTAATATATTTTATAAACCAATGATTTAGATTCACATTAAAAATATCTCACTATATATTATTATTATGATGTAATAATAATATATGACATAACTAATTAAATTAAACAACATATCTTAAGTCTAAATTTTAATTCAATAGAAATCATCGTAATCAAAATGTTTGTCCTTTATGAATGA
Source organism: Viscum album (assembly GCA_963277665.1). Taxonomy (NCBI): domain Eukaryota; kingdom Viridiplantae; phylum Streptophyta; class Magnoliopsida; order Santalales; family Viscaceae; genus Viscum; species Viscum album. Next base: position 358,940,447 of record OY728156.1, on the reverse strand, counting down.
TAATTATAAATAATGAAACTATTTTTTAATCAATGTTCAATTTTTTTATATTTATAATAGTACATTAAAAATAATTTAATCATATATAACTTAATTAAAATATTTAATGTCTATTTAAATGACTAAAATTTTCTATTATTAGGTACAAGATCTTGATAGTCATCCAATACAACATTCAATGCCCAAATAAAATTCATAAAATTAATAGAAATTATACTTATTCCCTCTCATACATATGGGTTCTAGATGAATCTTCTTCACTTATATTATACACACTACTCTACACTCATTTCATTGGGCACCAATTCACCCCCAGATTTCACCATCTAGGTAAATGTATAATCATATTATAAGGATAATTTTCACCATTTAGCCTAAACTCCAACTTGGTCACATTATTTAAATTAGATGTCTCCAATCCCACAATGGCATATAATTATACAAAATAACATGATACTATCTGATCAGATCAATAAGTTGACCCCCAACAATCTTTATGGATTGATCTATTGGAGGTAACACGATCTAGCATACACTGTTTGATCATATAAATCAAACTTCCCATGATGATCCCGTGACTTTAAAACCCTTCTTTTACATGTAGCTATTATACATAAGTTGATATTTAGATCAAATTGACCATTCAATTTGGGTCCCCATGATAGCATACACCATCACCACCATAACATTGTTCGTGAAACAATACATGCCAATTACTATACTTTAAGAGATGGTATATCTCATCCATATAAATCAACATTTGGCATTAGTTTCATGTAATTTACAGAGGAATTCATTTAGAAATAAGGGATATTAGGGAATTTTTGAAAAAACAAATTATATATTTTTTAATAAAAATAAACCCCCAAAAGTGACTCTAAATGTATTAGATTAATCTTTCTATGATACCTCTGAGTATATATTGTAGTCTAGTGGATTCTTCTAGAAAATAAGGTTATAAAAAATCAGTGAATTTGGTATAAAAATATCTATAATTTATCCCCAAATATATACTTTGGATTTCTATGTATCTAAAAGAATTAGTTTAGTTTATAACCTAGATCATTGATTTAAAAAAGTTTATGATAATTCCAATAATAAAAACCTTTAATTAAAGAGATATTTTTTAAAATATATATATCTATACAATTTTTTATTATTAAAACATAATATTTTTGAGATACCTATGATATTTGAATTTTTCTGGATAGGATAATAACATAATTATATTTCATTTAAATATTTGAAAAATAAGTAGTAAATTATCCATAAAAATATACATAAATAAGAAAAAACCATACCTTTCCCTTTTTTATATTTTTTTAGTAAAGAGTTGTCTATCTAATAAATCCTTCCAAGATGGGTAAATTTCTCATAAAACACATGGATTTTATTAACTAAATATAAAATAATATTATATATTGGAGTAATTAGTGAAAACTAATTAATTAAAATATTATTTATGATTATAAGTATTAGTTAATTAATATCCATCGAGGAATAGTTATAATAAAAGGAATAAAATTAAAAATATATCATCCTTAAGAAAAATATTATATATATATTGAATAATGTTGGTCAATCTAGCATTTAGTTAATAATAAATTCTCAATTTTTCAATTATGGAGTAAAATAAATATTTCAACATAAGGCTCTAGGTGGTTAATATATTTTAAACTATCACACATCATTTAAGTAAAATGTATTCTAATGAATATAATGAAATAGAAATGGGCATCAAATCCAATTCCTAAGAAAATGAATTATCAGGTGAATACCTATACTGTTTCACTAAAAACTCACTATAAGGAATATAATTACAATGATGAAAAATATAATTTATTGGGGACCTATGATTGAAATATTTTCCACTAAGGCTAAAAAACTCATATCATCATCAATAAATGAATACCACACTCAATTATTCAAGTTCCAACACGTTATACCCATGATTAAGAAGGATTAAAAAAATACATACATCTAAAGGATGAGTTATATACAACTATGTTATTACATTTTTTGATGGTTTATATTTATAATATGATAGTATGTGTTTTATCATTGATGGTGATATTACATTATTAGACTCCTTGAATGTTATTAATTAGATATTTTTAATAATATCAACTGATAATCGATTATTCTAGACTAATGTTTTTGTAGTTTAGATTTATTTTACAGTATTTAACTAGGTTCTTGAAGAAAATATCCTAATTTTAGGAGATTTATTCCCTCATTACTACTCACCAACATATATCCTAATGTATACAAGATTTAAAGGTCAACCTTGATATCATTTTCTTCCATAGAGGGTTTTCATTGGGATATTCTACTAAAGAGAGGTATTAGAGATTTTGAATCATACTTGGGTAACATTTTGAATTAATGAACTTGTAGAGATTTGGATTTATTAGGTGTAGTCTAGGGAAACATGACTAGAGTTTTTGGTGTTTCATTTAAAAATCCTAATAATCTAGAATAAGAAATTGTAGGAGATGAATTCTTATAAGAGTAGTCATATTATATATTAATTGACTATATTTTTAATATAATTAATTATATTATAGAATTGGAGAAATGAATGAATCATATAGTGGCTGGGACACAATATTTTGGAATTATTATTTATGATAGTTGAATTTTCATGGGATGAGAAGTTAGATGATTGACATGAAAAATTCTTAAATTTTATCTTTACCATACTATTAACATATTACAACTTATGAATTGTTTGAAAATTATACCATACTATGTAAGGATTTTTATGTAAAGAAAATAGTTGAGAATGATTGTGTTCATTCCTATTATATTTCCACATATTTGTGTTCTCAAATATTATGTTTCATTATTTTTTTGAATTAAAACTTCTACCATATCATTGATTAATCTAATTCTGTAGGCCGTGATAGATTATACTTTTGAGGTTTTTCATGATACACTCATTTTAGGATGTAACCCACATACAGGGAACCAAATTATATGAAGTAAATATTTTATTTTACAATTGTAGAATTTTATTTTCCCCATTAGGGATCTAATTTTATCAAAAATCCCATGGACAAGTCAACCTAACCCATTGAAAAACTATGGGTGATACATATTTTAATAATTCCTCCCTGTATAGAAGATGCTGAAAATTAACATCAAGGGTCAGTATGGATACTAAGGGGAGATTATACCCTATAAAATATAATTATACAATATTTGAATCAATGGAGAATATGTTTTAATAACATATAAAAACAGGTATATACAAACATACTACATCTTATGACATAATGAGTACATAAAAGTTACAACTGGTCACCTAGAAGATCCAGATCATGTATGGAAGATCATATATATAATATTAAAATGAAAAACATGTTTAAACAAAAATGAATAAAAAATCCAGCCTTCCTATATCCATAATACCAACATGCTACTTTATACTCATGTGTTCATAAAATCACCACCCAGTACAGTCTAGAAGTTAAGACTTTACCATGAACTGAAAGATCAGACATGATGTCTATAAGTTCCTCCAAATAGTCATGAATAGTGCTGAGTGTGAAACATTGTAGGCCTCCCCTAGGCACATTCCAAGATAACATCCACATGTATATAAGTGTCTTTAAGGTGTAACATGTTGAAAAAAATAGAATAATAAAAACTTTTTCTATATTTTTTGTTCTAAAATATATCATTATCCTTTTCCAATCATAGCTCACTATCCCCAATACTTCCCATTTAGAATGATTCTATAAATCCCATAATTAGTGCATATAATAATTATCTAATTACAATTTTGGAAAATTTCATATGCCTTCTCTATCATGTTGATCAACATCCTATTCCCCTTAAATATAGAGGATACCCCCAGAAATGAGAGGTTCAAGCTCCCATTGGGGCCCTATCTTTTATGTAGACAAACCCAAATATCTTCATCCCCATGATAATAGTCATCACTATTACCCAATTATTGAAATTATTTAAATATCAATAACCGATATACTTATTATTGATAAATATTACCTAACATGTTCCATTAGTAGAATAAGTAACCGACAAACCCTACCAAATCACAAAATAAAAACATTCATAAACATATACAGAAAACATATATTATAAGGACTCATACATCTTATCTTCTAGAACATTATCATCAAATTTCAACTCAATATTTTACCCTATATCGGGGGTGATAGAAAATTTGAGATAACATGGTCTTTAGGGAATAATTTATGATAAAAAATTTCTGTATGAAGAAATAAAAAATCAATGACATATGATAACTAGGATTAAAAACCAAGACACCTAATTTAGGTATTCATTCTATGGGATTAAATCTGAGGAAAATAAACCTGTAAGGGGAAGAGGGAATGATAGAAGTGATTGAGATATCCACAATTTTTTTGGCCTATAATTAATCCCAATACATTAATAATTAATTTATTTAATAAATTAATTAATTATTTTAAAAATATATGGAGAAAATATCTATTAAGAAGTTTCCCCATGTTGTACAACAAAACACCTTGAACATACCCACATTGTGAAATGGAACATCTGGTTAATGTGCAATACATATAATCCATTAAAAATGAACAACATGACTACCCTATCATATGGTCCCATTGGGGCATGAATCATTATGCTCATAATGGAACACCTATACTTATTTTTATAAGGACCTAATGGTAAACATTATATATTCTTAGGTCCTTGTCATGAAATTTATTTCTCTCACAGTAATAAACTTTTTGGTTTAGAGTTTTAGTGAATTAAACCATAACTCATACATAAGAAAACATTAAAATAAAAACCGAACACTTATAAATATTATCCATTTTTCTCATAGTGTAACACTTTTAAAATAATTCATGATCTCTTTAATTATAACTCTTCACATAATCAACATGAATTTTTCCAATCCCTTACTCATCCATATGTGTTATGAAAACCTTTAAAAAGTGGGATAAGAATAAAAATATCAGGAAGTCATATAAAAGAGGATACCATTAGTACTTCGATAAATAATAACACCCCTAAAAACATTATCATAAAGTTATAATTTTCAACATTAATAAGTACAAAATACATTCCTTTCAAAATAATATCATTGCATAGAATTTTTGTAACAACATGATTAAAAAAAACCCATAAAAAGTATAGAAAACATATAAAGTTATATTGGGACATCCATTAACATATAACTATTATATAATGAATAAACATGTGGTTGAATTATGTATATGTCACTCTTACAAATGGAATATCCATACTTCCATACCTAATGCATTAGAGGGCTATCACAAACCCACCCATTAGTGGGTTATCACAGAACCACCCATTATTAGTTTATTACCAAACCACCCATCAAATATCATTGTACAATTATATAATCATAACTCATAAAATATTGAAATTTTAAACATTTCAATCATAAAAAGACATTTCAATAATAAGAAAACATTTTAAGATATTGAAATAATCAATCCATTTTGAAAACCCATTTAAACTAAACAATTCCAAAGAAAAAGTGAAAAATGATTTAATTTTTATTTAAAAGAGAGGTGGATTTTAGTGGAATCTAGATAAAACAGTAGGCCAAAAATTTCCTTTATAATCAATTTTATAAACAAGAAAATAAATATGTATCTAATTTCTTGAATATTGAAATGGAATAAAGGATTAAATAATTAAACATTTAAAGAATATGATACCACGTTGAACATTTAAATCAGAATCCCAATTAGACAATAACATTAAAAATTACATAAAATAACAATAGAATATATAAATTTGGATATATAAGGTCAAATTGGTTATATAAACTTTTTATAAAAAGAATAATGGTGTGTATAATCAAGAAATGCCTCAATGGAAGAAGTTTGAGATGAAATACATTACATTTAGTACAATTTATCATGAATGTATTTATCTTCCAAAATAATAAAATTATGATAATTATTTAATTTTTCAATATAATTTTTTAAAATTATAATTATACTAATTTCTCATATTATAATTTTTAAAAATCTACTTAAATAATTAAATTTACGTCAGGTGTTATGACCAATTTTTTTTGTGTGTCAAGAAAAACTGCTGTATGTCACCTATGGTAAATGTGATCATTATTAAAACATATCTAGAATAATAATACTGACATAATTATTATATTTTAAAATCAATAATAATTTTAAAATCTATATCTAATAATGGTAATGAGAAATGAACCAACATTACCATCATTGAGATGGTAGGATGTGCGTACACACGAGTAATATTCTAATCTTTCAATGATCATTTTGGAAAGACAGAAAGTAAAATAGATCATTTTGAAATGATAATTATATTATAAATACAATTTTATTTAATCATATATACTTATATATAAAATTATTGTGTTGTAAAATGAGTCACATCAGGCCGAGGAGGTGATTGTCCACACGTCCAGGATTGATGTTATCACTTTTTTAATGCATCAAAAGGAAACAAATTAAATGATATATTATATTTTATAAATGTTAATTATGTTGTTAATATAATATATATTTTATTTGTGTTTTATATTTTTAATTAAATTCTTAATAAATACATTCCATTTAATGTCTAAATAAATCACATCACATTGGGGAGGCAATAGACCAAACGTTAAAAAACATTACCATCTTATTTCTAAAAAATGGAAAGCATGAATGTATCTATTAAATATAAATTATAGAAGAATAATAGAAAAATAAATATAATGAATATAATATTAAATAACTATTTCCATCATAATTACCAACCATAGGAGGTGTTAAATGAGAAATGAAGGACATCATATCGTTGGGTGGTAGTTCACCGTACACGAATGATAATTTCGTTACCCATTTGATGGAAGTGTGTGTAGGTGTAAGTAGAAAACATACCATAAAATAATATAAATATATATATGATACTATTGTCATTATATAATCAAGGACTAATAAGCATATAACAATTGAAAAAATAAATAAAACATAAATCTATATTGAAGAATGTTACTTTTTTTTGGGTAACTCCTCTTTTTTTTTTCACCAAAGGGATTTCTTTGTGGTATTTAATTAAAATTTAATCATTTTATTGTTGTATTTGGGATGTGGGGATATTGTTTTTTTATATTTCTATTGAGAAAATGGGTTCTATAGGTGTTAATAAATAGTGGATCGTGAGTTCCTTTTTATTGAGGTTGTGGAGTGTCATTCTCGTAAATAAATAAATGTAAACATTATTAAGTAGCCCCCCTTAAGTCATGAAACCCTGATAATGATAAATGTTTTATCCAATAGGGTATATTGTTGATTAATATTCATAAATGGTATTTTTAGAGTTTTATTGGTTATTTAGATTCTTAATATTAATGTTTAACCACTATGTAAATACATTTTTACCATAATCACTGAAATTAATTTATTTTAATTTCCCTATTATTTTTAGTAAAAAAACTAATTTGAACATATTGGAAATTAGATATTGTAATAATAAAAAATTTTTAATTCATTTTTTTATATTATAATAATATATGTTTCAGAAATTATTATAAAATTTATCTTAATGATCGGGTGAGAAAGCAAGGATTTTATGGATGTATGCCATGTTTAAGGGAGGAACATGACTCTACCCCAATATGTGTTTCAACAGAGGAATGTTGTAAAAAAGATATTAACCTTATTGACCATATTAAAATTAAATAATATCTTTCTCAGAGTAGTGAGGGTAATGGAGAAGAAGCTTTTATGATTCATATCCTGAAGATAGAATTCATTGAATTTCTTGAATAGAAGACGAGAATCATGAAAGAGGGTAAAATTTTTAAGAACTAAATTTATAGGATAAGGACTATTAATGATGAGCATCCCAGAAATGAGAAAAATAAAATTGAGGAGATCTAACATTTAAATGCTAAATTTATAGAGGAAAATAAAATTATATAAAGGATCAGACAAGAATCAAGATGTGTAAGAAGAAAAAATCATTTTAGCTAAATTAATATATCTTAAAACAAAAAATAATCATATAAAAATAATGTTTGAATTTGAAAAATATACTAAGTTGGGTATGATTTATAATAATACACTTAGAACTATAGTTAATTTGTTTTGGTAAAACCTACACCATTAAAATATGTATTATTTATATTTTTATTTACTAACTATATTAGAATTTAAGTAATTTTGAAAAAACCTATGTTGAGAGAAACCCCCATAGGAAGTTTACTATTGTTATTGTGGGGTATTATGGTAATAAAAAGTAATAATATCCAAAATTTATGTAAAATAAAGATAATCTTTTACCCTAATATCATGTATATTTTTCAAGAAAGAGATACCAATTTTATGGAAGATCAATTTTTTGGGTTTATTGTTAGTGTTATTGACCCTATGTTCAAAAAGCCTGTATTTTTTTCTATATTATATATCTCCCTTGGAATCAATTATGGCTTGAGTTTAGGGGGAGATATTATGAAAACATGAGTAATAGATCTGGGTTTAAGAAATCCATGTCAAGAAGAACACCATGTGTACACTCATGAATCTTATTTGATCATATTGATGACATCTATGGTTGGTGATACCAATAAGGTCAGTATAAAGAAGAGTGTGTTACCATTATTCAAGATATTTTTTTTTCAATTTTATGATGTAATGAAATAAAATTAAGTTATAAAAATAACCAATTGTTGCGGTTACTCTAAAATCTGGAAAGGGGGGAACCTTTGAATCTTGATAACAGATGCTTAAAAAATATAAAAAAAGATAAAAATATCATGAAAGGTATTAAATAATTGTATGGAAATGTAGTAAATTTTTGAAATGTGAATTAATTAAATATCAATTGAGTTGGTTCTATAATAATTCAACCTAAAAAATTTCAAAGGTGGTTTTATTTTTAATGGATTTTATCATAACAAATTTAGTGTGTATCAAATATCTGGTTTGTAAAATGAGGAAAACTTTAATAACAAAACATTTAATTAAAGGAATTATATATATAAAAATTATCATAATAAATAAAGGGCTTGTGGAAATATATTTTATATTATATATCATAATAATTCTTCATACCTTAGTGCTAGAGTGAAAAATAAACTCTGGAAAAAAGGATTTGTCCACATTGGTCAAAAGAATTGGAGTAAAATATATATTGAAAATGTTATGTGATATTTTATTTAACTGGGGAGTGATAGATATTAGGTTTATGAAACTTCTGAAAAAGGTAAAATTGTTAATGAGATACAAACATGTGTTGAGACACTATAAATAAGGCATTTATAATCAGTTTATTTTTTTTTGGAACCATGAGAAACAAATTTATAAAAGGAGACTTTTAATTTATCACATTCAATAATTGTTATAAAAAAATGAAATATGTATTACTTATGAATCTCAAATCACTAGTACTAGATATTTGCATGATTTATATAATTTCAATTGAAATATAAAATTTATTTTGAATCAATAAGTTGAGAACGAATAATGTGAAGAAGTACACTATTAGTTGTTTTGAATCTTACTTCTGTATGCTAATAGACATCAATATAGCATGCCTGAAACAACCCAACAAAATGGCATTATTGAGAGAATTAATTTAACTAATGTGGAGATTTGAAGAGCTTTTCTTATATAGTTTGGGTGTTAAAATATATTTATATAGAATCTACATGCACTATTGTGTGCCTTCAATATTAATGAATTATAAATTCTAACTAAAATTAATCTATATATTAGATTTGATATAACATGAGGGAAACAATGAATTACTTTAGAGTCCTTGGTTTTCCTTGCATCTACAAAATCCCAGACTCAATTCATTGAATATTTTATGGTAATGTAGAGGATATAATATTTCATTGGTACTTATATATTAGGAGTGACTACATATAACAGTATAAGAGAGTACACATGTTTTTTTGATTATTTTGATAGAATTATTATTGAAATCCAACCCATAAAGAGTGTTATAGATATAATAGGTATGTGTTAAATAGATAGATCCAATGATAATATCTTTATAATGAATAGTAAATAATTGTTTGAGGAAAAAATAGGAGTAATAAATAATGGTTTATATCAAAATAATTATGAGTAAAACGTTTTTTGATAAGAAAAATAAATGTTTAATAAGAAAAAAGAAACATGTTGAGATAAAGAACATCATTAAGGAGTATTCAAAATAATTTAATAATGGAATAAATCATAGATATGTTGTGCCAATATTAGAGTAACCCTAAACAAGAGTGAGGTTTTATGATCATACCTCTCTCATTTCTCAAGTAAACCCATTTTTTGTGACAAAATAGTTGATTCATAATGAATGGATTGACGATATCAATGTTGATTTAATTCATATTGAGTGGAATTCCACTTTGGGAATTATTCTAAGACTCATTGACAAAAATTTCATTGGGACCTATTTAGTATTTAAAATAATGACAAATTAAAATGGGAATGTAACAATGAAAAAGATATACTTGTTTATAAGATCTATTACCAATTCGAGGGGACATAATTTTAAGAGTCTTTTGAACATATTAATAGATTTTATTAAATCAATATGTTCCATTATAGGTACGAATAAAAAATTATATAAATTATCATATGGTTTTCATGTAAACCCTTTATAATAGTTAGATGGTGGTGGAGTTATACATTGAGCACCACGATGGTTTTTTGTTTGTTAAATATGAGGTAAGAGTGTAAAAATAGAATAAGGATTTATATGTATCAAAGGTGGACCCATAAATCTAGTACACAAGGATGGAAAACTATATAAATAAATTAAAATAAATTAAATTTAATTTATAAAATAACATGTACATTTAATAAAAAACTTGTACTCATAATGTTATCATACATGATAATGATATCATATTTGTAGGTGATAATTAGAAATGATGCCAATATTTTTCTAACCAAATGAAGGAACAATTTAATATGTCTATACATGGTGAGATCCAATTTTTAATGGGGTTATAATTAATTAGAAGAGAAAATTTCATTATCTTTTCCTAAGAAAATTATTATAGAGATTCATTTATTAATTTTCAAATAGAGGAATCAAAGATAGTGTCTATACCCACTCATGTGAGACCAAATGTTCTTAAATTTGTAGATGGTGAGAGTGTTAATAAAAAGGAATTCTGTATATTAATTTGGAGGCTATATTACTTCAAATATTATAGATTATATATTGTTTTTTTCTTGAGTGTCATTGAAAGATATCATATTGACCAGAAGGTTACATGCTTTATAGATGTTAAAAGGGTCTATATATATATCAATTTGACCATGAATTGTACTATTCATTGCAATATGGGAAACAATTTTGATAAATATAGGTTTAAGGATTATTATTGGGTAGTTTATTATGAGGATATACAGTCCACCATTGGTATATTGTTTCATTGGGACATATATATGTGAGTTGGATCATTATTAAATAGAATTAAATTTCATCTTTTATTACTAAGGCTGATTATATTTATCCTAATAATTCTTTAACATAAGTTATTCAGTTGAAGGAGTAGCTAATATATTGGTATATTTATATTGGAAGACCACACAAATACTATTGTGATAATAAAATTTCTATTAACCAATCATAAAATCCATTAAAATAATTATGGTCCACGAATATTGAAATTGGAAGTTGAGAGTTTCCATATCACAGTAATGGTTAAGGTCATTTTAAAATAAATTCCAAAAAGATTTAGTAAATTTTTCTATAAGTTTTATAATTGTGGTAATATATAAGATATATCTATATGTAGTAGGAAGAAACGAGTTAAATAAAAACATGTTGTCGTAAAATATTAGTGGGTGAGTAAGTGACTCAAGGGTGTTAATCATGATATAACAAGTTACTGGGTTTAAATCCATAATAAGAATTTATAATATTTTTTACTACAAACTAAGAACACCCCTCAGTTGTTTCTTATTTGATATGAGTTTTTCAATTTGGGTCATCTAATGTAAACAAATGTAACAGACTATATATAGAAATCAATGTCACATCTCATCCAAATATATATCAGAAAAATTCCTCAAAAATAGAATTTAGATTTTCATATAACCATTCCTCATTTTCTCTCCATTAATTATAATGCATTCATTGAGTTCCTATAATCTATTTAGGATAATATATCATTATCAAGATAATAATAATATATCAAAAATATATACCCATTTTAGTTATTTTAATAACTTTCAACCTTTGTATTATTACCCGACTATATAATTTATCATTCTAATCAACATTTATCAGATTTAATAAATTTCATGTCCTTAAATAGATTAATATATTTATATTAACCCTTTAACTTCCTTTAGTTTAATCCTTCAAGACACATAGATTAATAAATAATTATTTTTAGTGTTTATTCTTCATTTGTAATGTTTGATTAAAATATTAATAATTTATTTATAATTATGAAAAAACCCTTTCATGCCCTCAATCATAACATAGTATTCTTAATTTTAATTTAATAATATGATCCCTATCCTTTTCCTTTAACAACTATTTAAAACTTTTTTTGGAAAAATAATTTTATAATATCAATTTTTTCATATTTGGTTAGAATAAATCATTATTTAAGTTTAAATTATTTATTTCCATAAATATAAATAAGAGTACACATTTTTCATAGGGATTGAATTATCATCGTCGTAAATCATCAACATTTTTCGATTTAGTAATTAATATATTTTATAAACCAATGATTTAGATTCACATTCAAAATATCTCACTATATATTATAATTATGATGTAATAATAATATACGACATGGCTAATTAAATTAAACAGCATATCTTAAGCCTAAATTTTAATTCAATAAAATTCATCATAATCAAAATGATAATCCTTTATGAATGATAATTATAAATAATGAAACCATTTTTTAATCAATGTTCAATTTTTTTTATATTTACAATAATACATTAAAAATAATTTAATCATATATAACTTAATTAAAATATTTAATGTATCTTTAAATGACTAAAACTTTCTTATATTAGGTCCAAGATGTTGATAGTCAACCAATACAACATTCAATTCCCAAATCCAATTCATAAAATTAATAGAAATTATACTTATTTCCTCTCATATATATGGGTTCTAGATGAATCTTCTTCACAAATATTATACACACCACTCTACACTCATTTCATGGGGCACCAATTCACCACCAGATTTCACCATCTATGTGAATGTATAATCATATTATAAGTAAAATTTTCATTATTTAGCCTAAACTCCAACATGTTCATATTATTTGGATTAGATGTCTCCAATCCCACAATGGAATATAATTATACAAAATAACACGACACTATCTGATCAGATCAATAAGATGACCCAGAAAAATCTTCGTGGATTTATCTATTGGAGGTAACACGATCTAGCATACACTATTTGATCATATAAATAAATCTTCCCATGACAATCATGAAACTTTAAAACCCTTTGTTTACATGTAGCTATTCTACATAAGTTGATCTTTATATCAAACTAACCATTCAATTTGGGTCCCCTTGATAGCATCCACCATCACCACTATAGGATTGTTCATGAAAAAATACATGTGAATTACTATACTCTAAGAGCTGGTATATCTCATCCATATAAATCAATATCTAGACTTAGTTTCATTTAATTTACTGATCAATTCGTTTGTAAACAAAGGATTATTAGAGAATTATTGAATTTTTTTTATATATTTTTTAATAAAAAATAAACCCCAAAAAGTGACTCCAAATGTATTAGATTAATATTCTTATGATACCTCTAAATATACATTGTAGTACAGTTGATTCTTCTAGAAAATAAGGTTATAAATGATCAGTTAATTAGGTATAAAAATATCTATAATTTATCCCAAAATATATACTTTGGATTTTGATGTATCTAAAAGCATTAGTTTAGTTTATAACCTAGATCATTGATTTAAAAGGGTTTATGATAATTCCAATAATAAGAACCTATAATTAAAGAGATATTTTAAAAAAATATATATCTATACAATTCTATATTATTAAAACATAATATTATTGAGATACCTATGATATTTGAATTTTATTGGATAGGATAATAACATAATTCTATTTCATTGAATTATTTAAAGAATAAATAGTAAATTATCTTTAAAAATATACATAAATAATAAAAAACCATACCATTCCCTTTTTGATATTTCTTTTTTTAGTAAAGAGTTGTCTATCTAATAAATCTCTCTAATATGGGTAAATTTCTTATAAAACACATAGATTATATCAATGATATATAAAATAATCTTATATATTGGAGTAATCAGTGAAAACTAATTAATGAAAATATTATTTATGTTTATAAGTATTAGTTAATTAATATCCATTGAGGAATAGGTATGATAAAAGGAATAAAATAAGAAAAATAACATCCTTAAGAAAAATATTTTATATATATTGAATAATGTTTTTCAATATAACATTCAGTTAATAATAAATTCACTATTTTTCAATTATGGAGTAAAATAAATATTTCAACATAAGGATGCAGGTGGTTAAAATATTTTTCATTGTCACACATCATTTAAGTAAAATGAGTTCTAATGAATATAATGAAACAAAAATGGGAATAAAATCCAATTCCTAAGAAAATGAGTTATCAGGTGAATACCTATACCGTTTCACTAAAAAATCACTATAAGGAATATAATTACAATGATGAAAAAAAATATAATGTATTGGGGGCCTATGATTGAAATATTTTCTACTAAGGCTTAAAAACACATATCATCATCAATAAATAAATACCACACTCAATTATTCAAGTTCCGACACCTTATACCCATGATTATGAGGGATTACAAAAATATATACATCTAAAGGATGAGTTATATACCACTATTTTATTACATTTTTTGATAGTTTATATTTATAATATGATAGTGTGTGTTATATAATTGATGGTGATATTACATTATTAGACTCCTTGAATGTTATTAATTAGATATTTTTAATAATATAAACTGATAATGGATTATCCTATACTAATGTTTTTGCAGTTTAGATTTATTTTACAGTATTCTAGTAGGTTCTTGAAGAAAATATCCCAAATTTATGAGATTTATTCCCTCATTACTACTCACCAACAAATATCCTATTGTATACATTCTTTAAAGGTCAACCTTGATATCATTTTATTCCATGTAGGGTTGTCATTGGGATATTCTACGAAAGAGAGGTATCAGAGATTTTTGATCATACTTGGGTAACAATTTGAATTAATGAACATGTAGAGATTTGGATTTATTAGGTAAATTCTAAGGAAACATGACTAGAGTTATTGTTGTTTCATTTAAAAATACTAATAATCTAGAATAAGAAACTGTAGGAGATTAATTCTTATAAGAGTAGTCATATTATATATTAATTGACTATATTTTTTATATAATTAATTATATTGTAGAATTGAAAAAATGCATGAATCATATAGTGGCTGGGACACAATATTTTGGAATTATTATTTATGATAGTTGAATTTTCATGGGATGAGAAGTTAGATGATTGAAATGAAAAATTCTTAAATTTTATCTTTACCATGTTATTAACATATTATGATTTATGAATTAGTTTTAATATTATACCATACTTTGTAAGGATTTTAATGTAAATACAAGAGTTAAGAATGACTATGCTCATTCCTATTATATTTCCACCTATTTTTGTTCTTAAATATTATGTGTCATTTTTTTAATTAAAACTTCTACCATATTATGGATTAATCTAATTTTGTAGGCCGTGATAGATTATACTTTTGAGGTTTTTTATGATACTCATTTCAGGATGTATCCCACATGCAGGGAACCAAATTATATGAAGTAAATCCTTTATTTTATGATTTTAGAATTATCTTTTCCCCATTAGGGATCTATTTTTATTAAAAATACCACGAATATGTCAACCTAACCCATTGAAAAACTATGGGAAATACATATTTTAAGAACGCCTCCTTGTATAGAAGATGCGGAAAATTAACATCAAGGGTCTATATAGATACTAAGGGGAGACTAAACCCTATAAAATATAATTATAAAATATTTGAATCAATGGAAAATATTTTTTAATAACATATAAAAATAGGTATATACAAACATACTACATCTTATGATATAATGAGTACATAAAAGTTACAACTGGTCACCTAAGAGATCCAGATCATATTTGGAAGATCATATATATAATATTAAAATGAAAAACATGTTTCAACTGAAATGAATAAAAAATCTATACTTCCTATATCTATAATACAAACATGCTAATTTATAATCATGTGTTCATAAAATCACCACCCAGTACAGTCTTGAAGTTAAGACAGTACCATCTCTTGAAAGATCAGACATGAAGTCTATAGGTTCCTCCAAATGGTCATGAATAGAACTAAGTGTGAAAAATTGTAGGCCTCCCCTAGGCACATTCCAAGATAAAATACACATTTATATAAGTGTATTTAAGGTGTAACAAGTTGGAAAAAAATATAATAATAAAAACTTCTTCTACATTTTTTGTTCTAAAATCTATCATTATCCATTTCCAATCCCAGCTCACTATCCCCAATAATTCCCATTCAGAATGATACTATAAATCCCATAATTAGTGCATAAAATAATTATCTAATTACAATTTTAGAAAATTTCATATTCCTTCTCTATCATGTTGATCAACTTTTTATTCCTCTCAAATATAGAGGATACCCCCCAGAAATGAGAGGTTCAAGCCCCCATTGGGGCCCTATCTTTTGTGTAGAAAAACCCAAATATCTTCATCCCCATGATAACAATCATCACTATTACCCAATTATTGAAATTTTATAAATATCAATAAATGATATACTTACTATTGATAAATATCACCTAACATGTTCCATTAGTAGCATAAGTAACCAACAAACCCTACAAAATCACAAAATGAAAACACTCATAAACATATAAAGAAAACATATATTACAAGGACCCATACATCTTATATTCTGGAACATTATCATCAAATTACAACTCCATATTTTACCCTATATAGGGGATGATAGAAAATTTGAGATAACATGGTTTGTAGGGAATAATTGAAGATAAAAAAATTTGTGTATGAAGAAATAAAAAATAAATGACATATGATAACTAGGATTAAAAACCAAGACACCTAATTTAGTTTTTCATTTGAAGAGATTCCATCAGAGGAAAATAAACCTGGAAGGGGAAGAGGGAATGATATAAGTGATTGAGATATCTATAAATTTTTTTTGCCTATCATCAGTCCCAATACATTAATAATTAATTTAGTTGATCAATTAATTATTTATTTTAAAAATATATAGAGACAATATCTATTAATAAGTTTCCCCATGGTGTACAACAGAACACCTTGAACATACCCACATTGTGAAATGGAACATCTGGTTAATGTGCAACACATATACCCCATTCAGAATGAACAACATGACTACCCTAACATATGGTCTCATTGGGCATGGATCATTATGCTCATAATGGAAAACCTATAACTATTTTTATAAGGCCCTAATGGTAAAAAATTATATATTATTATATTCTAGTCATGAAATTTATTTCTCTCACATTAATAAACTATTTGGTTTAGAGTTTTAGTGAATTAAACCACAACTCATACAAAAGAAAACATTAAAATTAAAACTAAACACTTATGAATAATATCCATTTATCTCATAGTGTAACACTTGTAAAATAATTCATGATCTCTTTAATTATAACTCTTCACATAATCAACATGACTTTTTGCAATACCTTACTCATCTATATGTGTTATGAAAACCTTTAAAAAGTGGGATAAACATAAAAATATCAGGAAAGTATATAAAAGAGGATACTATTAGTCCATCGATAAACAATAAAACCCCTGAAATCATTTTTATAATGTTATAATTTTCAACATTAATAAGTACAAAATACTTTACTTTCAAAATAAGCTCATTGCTTAGAATTTTTGTAATAACATGATTAACAAAAAACCCATAACAAGTATAAAAAACATATAAAGGTATATTGGGACATCCATTAACTTATAACTATTATATAATGAATATACATGTGGTTTAATTATGTATATGTCACTTTCACAAATGGAATATCTATACTTCCATAGCTAATGCATTATAGGGCTATCACAAACCCACCCATTAGTGGGTTATCACAGAACCACCCGTTATAGGTTTATTACCAAACCACCCATAAAATATCATTGTACAATTATATAATCAAAATAAATAAAATATTGAAATTTTCAACATTTCAATCATAAAAAGTCATTTCAATATTAAGAAAACATTACAAGATATTGAAATAATCAATCCATTTTGAAAACCCAAATAAAATAAACAATTCCAAAGAAAAAGTGAAAAAGGATTTATTTGTTATTTAAAAGAGGGGTGGATTTTAGTGGAATCCATATAAAACATTAGACCTAAAATTTCCATTATAATCACTTTTATAAACATGAAAATAAATATGTACCTAATTTCATGAATATTTAAATGGAATAAAGGATTAAATAATTAAACATTTAATGAATATGATACCACATTGAACATTTAAATCAGAATCCCAATTAGAAAACAACAATCAAAATGAAATAAAATAAAAATAAAATATATAAATGTGGATATATAAGGTCAAATTGGTTATATACATTTTTTTATAAAAAGAATAACGATGTGTATAATCATGAAATGCCTCAATGGAAGAAGTTTAAGATGAAATACATTACATTTAGTACAATTTATCAGGAATGTACTTATCTTCCCAAATAATAAAAATATTAATTTTTTTAATTTTTCAATATAATTTTTGAAGATTAACATTATTTTAATTTCTGATTTTATAATTTTTAAAAATACACTTAAATAATTAAATTTATGTTGGGTGTTATGACGAAATTCTGTTTGTGTGTCAAGAAAAACTATTGTATGTCACCTATGGTAAATGTGATCATTATTAAAACATATCTAGAATAATAATACTAACATAATTATTATATTTAAAAAAAAATAATACTTTTAAAACCTATATCGAATAATGGTTATGAGAAATGAACGAACGTTACCATCATTGAGATGGTAGGATGTGCGTACACACGAGTAATATTCTCATTTTTTAATGATCATTTTGGAAAGAAGGAAAGTAAAATATATCTTTATAAAATGATAATTATATTATAAATACAATTGTATTTAATCATATATACTTATATATAAAATTATTTTGTTGTAAAATGACCCACATCAGGTCGAGGATGTAATTGTCCACACGTCCACGATTGATGTTATCACTTTTTTACTACGTTAAAAGGTAACAAATTAAATGATATATTATATTTTATGAATGTTAATCAAGTTGTTAATATAATATATATTTTATTTTTGTTTTTATATTTTTAATTAAATTCATAATAAATACAATCCATTTAATTTCTAAATAAATCACATCACATTGGGGAGGCAGTAGACAAAACGTCAAAAAGCATTGTAATCTTATTTCTAAAAAATTTATAGCATGAATGTATCTATTAAATAAAAATTATATAAGAATTATAGAAAAATAAATATAATTAATATATTATCAAATAACTATTTCCATCATAATTTCCAATCATGGGAGGTGTTAAATGAGAAACTAATGACATCATATCGTTGGGTGGTAGTTCACCGTACACGAATGATAATTTCGTTACCCATTTGATGGAAGTGTGTGTAGGTGTAAGTAGAAAACATACCATAAAATAATATAAATATATATATGATACTAGTGTCATTATATAATCCTGGAATAATAAGAATCTAATAGTTGAAAAAATAAATAAAATATTAATCTATATTGTAGAATGTTACTTTTTTGGGTAACTCCTCTTGGTTTTCACCAAAGGGATTTATTTGTGGGATTTCATTAAAATTTAACCAGTTTAGTGTGGTATTAGTGATTTTGGGATATTGTTTTTTATATTTATATTAATAAAATGGGTTCTATAGGTGTTAATAAACAGTGGATCGTGAGTGCCTTTTTATTGAGGTTGTGGAGTGTCATTCTTGTAAATATATAAATGTAAACAATATTAAGGGGTCCCCCTTAAGTCATGATACCCAAATAACAATAAAAATTTTATCCAATAGGGTATATTGTTGATTAATGTTAATAAATGGGGTTCTGAGAGTTTTATTGGGTATTTAGATTCTTAGTATTAATGTTTAACCACTAAGTAAACAATTTTTACCATAATCACTGAAATTAATTTATTTTTATTTCCCTATTATTTTTAGTAAAAAAATAATTTGAACATATTGGAAATTTGATATTTTAATAATGAAAAAAATTTAATTCATTTTTTCATATTATAATAATATATGTTGCAAAAATTATTATAAAATTGATCTTAAAGATCTGGTGACAAAGCAAGGTTTTTATGGAAAAATGTTTTGAAGTTTGCTATGTTTTTGTATCTAAATTCAATGTGATATTGTTTAACATTACCTAAATTGGTTTATATGATATAAAAAAGATATAATTTTACATTAAAACTAATTATAAATATTATTTTACTATTTAAAAATATTATTTATAAAATTTTTTTTAATTAAAATTCAATATTTTTTAGTACGCATAAAAAAATAAATATTCTCAGAAAACATCCAAAAATTAAACTAAGGTAAATTTTGATATTTAACTTTATAAAATGAAGTTTATTTTTTCATATAAAAATTATTAATGTTTTAACATTTATATTTAAAAATTTTTCACCATAAAAAGGATGTAAAACTATATTTTTAAAATGTGCTACTTTTTATATCTAAAATAAAATGTATTCATATTTTAAGCCTTTGAATTTATTGGATGACTGTAAAATATTTTATAAACATGTGTAAAACAAATAAATTTAGTCATATTAATTACCAAAGATATAAAATCTAGGTGATGACTTAAATATTATAAAAAATAATATTAAAATAATATTATTATTCAATATAACTCACTCTTACTGGAAACAAAAAAATTAAGAGAAACTCATTATATAGATTCATGGATACTATTGGAATTAACAACCCTTTGAGGTTAAAAATACTTATTAAATTCATAAATAATAGTAAATTTGAAAATACTTATTTTTTTATTACCTGGGATGTTATATCCTCCTCCCTTTTGGATATTGTATCATTTCTATTTTATTCACTTTTCCATTATGTGGGGATATTTTCCCCTCATAAAATTTTTATATTCCCATGTTGTATCTCTAGCCATATGGGGTTTCCATAAAATATTATCCATATGAATTATAAAATTCCAAAACACTTGCTATCTTAGGTTTAGAACCTAAATTTTTTGTTCCTCATAGGGGAGAATTTCTTCCCACTTATCTACTTTAGGGCTCAAAACATGTGATGAATATGATACATAATTCCTTAACATTGAAACATGAAATATCTTGTGTTCTTGGTATAAGATTGGGGGTAAATCCACTTGGCTGGAAACTGTTTGAACATCCTATAGGATTTTATATGGTTCAATGAACCATGGAATCAATAACCCCTTCTCAAAAAAACACATCAATACTTTTTATAGAGAAAATTTCTAAAAAGAATGATCACGAGCCTCAAAAGAAGTATAATTTTTATAGCTACCCATATGAATTTTCTACCTATTCTGATTTATTATCGTGTATTGCTGAATCAAAAAAACTTTCTCATCCTTTTATTTTTCCAAAAATATTCCCATTTACTTCCTTTATTTTACATCATCCGATAAGGTGGTTCTTGGCCTTATTTTCCATATAATACCTTGAATGGTCCCATATTTATACTCGAATGAAACTTGTTATTATAAATAAACTCAACCAAAGAATATGTTGATCCCAAATTCCTTAGTAATCGATTGAGATAGAGAAAATCATATCTTCCATTTTCTAAATCATCCTCTTAGACAATCCGTATTATTGAGGATTGAAATATGTATTGAAATTTAATTTAACACCCAATGACTTCTGAAGTCCTTTAAAAAAATTTGATGTAAACATGGAATCAGTGTCATATACAATAGAGAGAGGTAGTCCATATAATATAACAATATTTTTTAAATACATTGCAGAAAGATGATCCTGATACATTGTATTTCAAATGGTAAGAAAATGTGTAGATTTGTTATTAAATAAAAAATAATAAAATCTCATTATTACCTTGATATTAAATTTTCTATCCCACCATGAAATAAAATGATGTGTTCTCCTCTTTCCACTATGGTACTGGAAAGGACGGAAGTATCTTCTTTGGTAAATGTCACTCTATAATAACATGTTGATATGTCAAACACATCATGGTAAATATTTAAATATCTCTTCTCATTCTATCCCACCAATAATATTTTTGAATGTCTTTGTATATCTTATTACTTCCCAGATGAATGGAAACCAGAGAACTACGAGCTTAAAAAAAAACCCTGTCCTCAATAGTGAATCACAATCACATTTTTTTTAATGTAATAAAAAACATTTTTTATTAATATTAAAATTAGGAAAAATTTATCTTATCAATGGATTGTACCTTATATTGAAATGATAGTTCAAAATTTGAAGATGACATATTTATTTTTGAAATAATCAACAAAACTGAAACCTAAAAAAAGTATTTACCTGCGTCTACAAATTTTAGTGTAAAATTCATAAAATCATTAACCAAAGAGTCACATTCCAAACATAACATGGTTAATGTAGCATTACATTTTCAAATCAAATCATTATCTACATTGTTTTCCATTAGAGGATGGTAATGAATTATGCAATTATAAACATTTCTTGTTCCCAACCATCTTCTTCTTCTCATATTCAACTATTTTAGAATGAATATATACATCATACTTTTCTAATTAGTATATATTTCACACATTTCTCAATAACAACAACACCTATAAAATTTTTATTTAAAAAAAATAATTGAAAATTCCAATTCCTATTTAGTGTAATTTTACTCATTAGTTTTCAACTGTTGTGAAGCATATGTAATTACCTTGTAATTTTTCATTAGGAAACAACCATATCCTTTTAATGAAGTATCACTTTATATGAAAAACCATCATTTTCAGTAGGCAGCGTCAATACAAGAGCATTGAAAATTCATCATTTCATTTATTGAAAAGAAACATCACATTATTTTATCTAGATAAACCTAACTCCCTATTATATTAACTTAGTTAATGGGATAGAAAACCGAGGAATTTTTTCAAATAACTTTTGGTAATAAACCTATAATCCAATAATTTTATGAATCTTTGTGACATTATTTTTTTTTTCAATATTTAACAACTTTTGTATTATTAGGGTCTATAATGATTCCATATTTAAAGACTATATATACTAGGAATGATTTTTTTGGCAAAAAAAATCACTCTTACTAAAAATTTCATATAGTTCATTTTATTTTATGGTTTAAAAAAAAACCTTATCTTCCATTAATGTTCCTCATTATTTTTTGAATATAAAAAAATATCATTTATAAACACAACCACTAACTGGCCTATGAATTGATTAAATACACTATTGAAAAACACATTAATATAGAATGTAAAGTAGATAACCCAATGGGAATAACCAAAGACTCATAATTCCCATATCTGACTAAATATTATTTCATCAAAATGTCATCCTTATATAACTTGTAGCTGATGGTACCCAAAAGAAAATAAAAAAAGACTCATAATTTCCCTATCAAACAAATCATTGATATAAGTAAAAGGGTACTTTTTTATAATAGGGATTTTAGTATAGGATCTATAATCAATGATAATTTTGATTAAACAATATTTCCATTGCACAAATAAAATAGGATCACCCCATGGTGATGTAATGGGTCGAATGAAACCACTTCCATGTAATTATTGCAACTAGTTTTTCAACTCTATATGTTATACTTGAAAAATTTGAAAAAGGGTTATATAAAATGTATTAGAATCAAGAACTAATGCTATAGTTAATTAAAATTCATAATCCGAAACATCACTAGGGAAATCATCATGGAAAAAATCCATAAATTCATTTATAATTGGGATGTCACATGTAACGCCCCAAACCCAGAAGCATAGAGCCAGTGAATTATTTTAATACATTGTCATTATTATAAGGAATCATGTTATGAATAACTGGTCAGTTTAGTATTGTTGGGAAATAGGATACATAAATGAAAGTTACATTATAGAAACAAAAATAAAACACAACATAAATAATCTGTTGAGAATACCATTATCCCCTAGCATAACCCTACATATAAATCATAATACACTTCTTGAAATCCTAGGAAAGAAACATAAAAAATGGGTGAAATTAGATGCTCAGTATGGGTAAATAATTTTGCAAAAGGTATAAAATTTTAAGGAAATATGTGTAATAAAAAATATCCTTTTAAATATAAATATGAACATAATTTGGAGAAAATAAATCAAACATTACCATATAAACATGCACATAGGTATTCTACTAGTCGAGTAATCACATGTAATAATTAATTTCATAATTAGGGAATGCCTAATTCGAGACATCATTAGCACATAGTCAAGGTCTCGTGCCAAGACTACAAATAAAAGTTTTGTCAAGGCATTGTGCCAAGACACTATTTTGTCTCATGAGACCAACCTATGCATCGAGGAGCTATAGTGGGCCCCACTCGTCACTTACTAAGTCCACTACATTCATCATATGAAAATTTTGAAACATAACATAAAAATTTGAATTAAAACTAGCATACGAAATGTAAATACTTCAACTGTAACACCCCGACCCTATTTTACTAGAGTCAGTGCGTTATTTTAATACATTGGCATGATTATAAGGAATGAAGTCTTGATAGACCGATCAGTTTTGGAGTCTTTGAAAGTAGATTACATACATGAAAGTTATATTACACATTCATACATAAAACAAAACATAAATAATCCACTGAGAATTCCATTATTATCCTAGCTGAACCCTGCATATCAAACACAATACACTTCATGAAATCCTTAGAAAACAAAACATAAGAATGGGGTGAGATGAGATGCCCAGTAAGGGAAAATAATTTTGTGAAAGCTATAAAACTTTAAGGAAATAAATGTAATCAAAACAACAGCCTTTTAAACATAAAATTGTATATAATATGGAGAAAATAAATCAAATATTACCATATAAACATGCACATGGATATTTTAAAAGTCGAATAATCAAATGTAATAATTAATTTCATAACAGGGGAATGCCTAACACCAGACATCATTACCACATAGTCAAGGGCTTCTGCCAAGACTAAAAATAAAATTTTTGACTAGTCCTTGTGCTAAGACACTAGTTTGTCTCATGAGACCTACTGATGCATCAAGGGGCTATAGCAGGACCCACCTGTCACATACTAAGTCAACTACATTCCTCATATGAAATTTTTTAAGCATAACATAAATATTAGTATTAAAACTAGCATACGAAATATCAATACTTCAACCATAAACCAAGAAGGGGTTAAAAATAGCACATCCACAATCTAACATATCATAACTCATTCGATATAATATGTAATATTGGAATATAATAAATCATCCTTAATAAAAAACAATATCTAGTAAAAATGTTGACATAGTTGAAAATGATCCTTCAAACTTTTTGAGTGAAAAATAACATTTTATAAAATCTTATATAAGTCACACATTTATAAAGGAATAAATTTAAAAGAGATTTTTGAATAAATTTATCCTATACCACTTTGAAACTTTTTAAATGAATTAAAATTTTAAAACAATCATGCCCATTTAAATAAATCCTTAAAACCATTTTGAAATCATGGACATTAACGGGAATGATTTAGAAGAAAAAATATTTAAAACATGTAAAATGATTTTTTAGTTAAAGAGTACCTTAAAATAATCATTTTTAAATTTATTTTCTAAAACATGGACATGGGTAATAAATATATCCTAGAAAATACTTGCACATAAACACTCTTAGATAATAATGAGATTGAGGAATAAAACCTTACCTAGTACATCCCTTTGGTCAAGTGTACTTTTAACCACATATATAATGACAATAGTATGTTATTAAAATATAATAGAATCATATTAATATTTATGATATCATACATGATTAATTTATGGCATTATACTACCAATTTTATATTAACATCCATGTTAACTAGATATTTCGGGTAATAATCAATTTCTTTATCGTACGTGTTTTAACCTGTTATTCTTGATCATATAACTTAGATATTGATTTAAATACATCCAAAATATAAAAAATTATTTATATATAATATATTTTTAGAATATAAATATGTATAATAGATAGATATATGAAATGAAAAACATAGTTTATGGAGATGGTAGGACATACGTACGCATAAACGTTGTTTCCGTTTTCATATCGTATTGAAGAGAAGTAAGTGAATAAGTTATATGTAATTAAATACATATATATACACACACACACACACACACACACACACACATATATATATTAAGTAGCATTATTTTTTCATATATTAAATACTTATTAATAATATATATATATTGATTGTTATCATTGAATGGTGAGCGTGGAAATGAATCCCATTGCGTCGTGGAGACGGTAAGTTGTACGTACACATGGGTGGCGATAAAATTTATTTAATGACTAAATTTGTGGAATAGGATGTTATATTAACTTTATAGAGAAATCATCATGTTATTTTCATTATTTATATACATATTACTCATCATTATATCTAACCAAATAACATTGTGTTGAATAACAAATTACACCACGACGTAGAGACGGTAAGCTATACGTACGCACACATGGTGACATTATCATTCATAGGATGGATAGAATAATGAGTACATGTGTACCATATTTATAATAATATCACACTATGTATAAGTTATTAGATTTTTTATTTGGGTATGTAAATAATAATGAAAGAAAAAGTGGAATAAGGAAAGAACTTTGAATGAGGTGATAAAATAATTACCTCTTCTTTGGGTGTTTACTTTTGATTGGAACAAAATGACTCATTAAATTGGCTTTATGATCAAGGGGAGGAATCTAGGATTAAGTGAGGGAAGTTTATTGGAGATTTTGGTAGGTTTTGGCCATGAAAAATGGCTTTGGAGGTGTGGTTTTTAGATAAGGGGAAGTACCCTTTTATAATAGAGGTGAGGGTCAATTTTTGAAAGGCTTAAAATATTAATTTATTATACAATCATATTCACTTTCTAACGACATAAAAATGATTTAATTTGAGGATATGGTGGGTATAGGTAGAAAAACTCTCATCCAATAGGTTATAGATAGGTTTAGGTCACCATATTAACCTTATCTTTTAGATTTAACTCTTAGTTAAATAGTTTATCATTTACCATGTACTCTTGTATTATTATAATAAATGGTTAATAAACGTACTATAAAAATCCAAGAGAACACAAAGTGTTTAATTATTTATATATATAACCTTATCTATGTAATTTGGACAAACCATAGATTTTTATAAATATTTTATAAATTATTGATATAGTATTTGTTTTAAAAACTCATTTATGTCAATTTCGACACAGTTTTGTATTTTGTTTTTGTTAAAGTAATAAAAACATTATCAATTCAAACAATATTTATTTAATCAACCCTAATATGTAATATTAACCTAAAAAATTAGTGTATGACAGAAAAATCCTCAATTTACAATTATTTTTTATATTTATAATATCAATTATTTTAATCTTTTATTGATAATGTAATTACATCAACATCATTGTGTCACTAATAAATTTAATTATTTAATAATTAAAAATTATAAATAAAATAATATTATATATTAAATATTATTATATTTATAATGAATATTTATAGTCAAATTTATCTTATGTATAAACCATTATTAAAATGTTTTATTCATTAAACATTGAATTCAACACTTTTATCTCTTCTTTAAAAATAATAATAATAAATTTCATAATCTAATCCAAGTGAACCAAAAGGATCATATTTTATTCCTAAGGTTTATTTTGGTCGAAACACACAAATTTTATATAATTATGACATGTTTTATGGTAATTATAATAACATTTATATCTTTAATTACCTTATTTACTTTTAACCTTGGTAAATAAAATTTAAACGTTGCTATTCACCAAAATTATTTTCATCCTATTAAACCACATTTTACTTATTGATTTAAAATGTGTCTTTTGGTTTTTTGAAATAAAGTCACAGAGGTGGTAAAATTACATTTAATGTAAATTTGAAAATATGCCAAGAAGGTGGGTAAAAGATGTTAAAAAGTTCAATAAAATTTTATATATCTAAACTTATTATAAAATGTTTGTAATAAATTCCATTGAACATATATAAGTATTGTAATTTTATTTTGTCTTAAAATAAATTTAAATAAAATAATAAATTATCTAATTAAAAAGATAGTTTTAAACAATAAAGTACTATTTTTCACTATTCATTAGAAATTGAATGTTTTTAGAAAAATTCCAAAAATTCACCTTAAGCCAATTTTGGAATTTTGATTCAAAAAAAAAAAAATTATTTTACCTAATTCATAACATAAAAATTTCATTAATTAATTTCCATTGTCAAAACCAAAAAGTAGGTTTTTAAAAAGTAAAAACTATCAAAATATTGACGTGTCTTTATGTCAAATTTAAATGTGAAAATACTTATAATAACCTAAATTTTGTTAATTGATAAAAATATAATCTAATTATACTTCTAAACCATTAAAATTAATAATTCAACACTATAATGTAGTTAGATTAAAAATATTGTTTTCAATTAAAATTTAGTATTTTTAACCATTCATCAAAATATGAAAGTTATCAGAAAAGAAAAACAAAATTCTAAACTAATTTATCATGTCCTTCTTGTAAAAAAGAATTTAATTTCATAAAATTGAATATATAAAATGTTCGAATATTGGTTTTAAAAAGGGTTCTCCATTAAAAGGCTGTAAAATTGAATTTTTTGAAAAATACATCTTGAAAATAAATTTTTTCGTATATTATATCTATGAAACACATAATATGGACTATGAAATTATATGTAGTATATAAAATTCAAAATTTAGTTAATACTATTCATAACCTCTTTTTGAATGGATGGTTGGGTAATTTGTGGTGCGCTCGAACTCGGTGTTGCATGTAGTGTAAGATATTGAATTATTTTGATGTGATAATGTACTATTAAATATTAGGGTATAAAATTTTTTCCTCCTTCAATAAATTTATCCTTGAAATTGGAAATTGTTTTTCAAAATTAAATGGTTAAAAAAAATAAAAATACCTTTGTGGAAAACCCACATAGGAAATTGTGATAATAATATTTAGTCTTAATAAGAGGGAAAGGAAAATTAAAAAGTCACAACCAAATTATGATATCAATTAAGAGATCATTGGTGGAAATTAGAGAAACATAATTAAGGAAAAATTTAAATATTTTTAGGGAGTGATCATGGTCATCAATCACAAACAAGTGTAAAATTGAGGGTCTCAAGGACATCAATCTATAATGACTTAAAATATAACCAGTAAGAAAAAACAAGGTATTATGACAACACATTTTTGGTTTTAAGATCCCTACCCTAAAGTTTAATAATTAATTTATTCAATGAATAAAGGAAAAAATATAACTATGAAGTAGAGTTTTATCTTTCAAATAATTCTTACCATAAACTCATCATTCACTCAAAAAGATAATAAAATACAAAAATATTCTATTTATCTTAATCGTATAGGGTTCCAAAAATAATTAATTTATAATTAGATTTGTAGAATATTTAAATAAACTACATTATACAAACTAGGACATCACATAGGTGATTGGTAGGTGATGCACCCTTTTCTCCCTTCGATTGCGGGTTCAAGTCTCATGGCCTGGTCAAAAGAAACAGGCTATCGCTTGACCTCTAGGTTGTTCTTTTTATGACAATCCCAAAATAATCTTATGAAATTATTTGACCATAACAATAGTATCCAATTTCAGACTTTATTCCAGTCTTTAGACTTATCCAAAATAATTCTGTCCATACTCACAACCCAAAATATAGAAGGAAGGTAAACACAGGGAAGATATTTTTTTCCACGTAATAACATGTGAATGCCATTATAATTTATTATTTAAAAACACAGTAACGCCCTGAATTTCCATAAATCCTTATTGATTACATTTATGATCCCTTATTCTTTATAGAATACTAGATATATTCTTTATATCCAAATATGTTGTAAACTCTGACAATAATGTAATAGATAAACAATTACTTAGTTTCAATGTATTCAAGAATATTGCATATAATTTATCCAAATCAATCACATATTATTCCAAAATCACTACCTCTGTATGAAAAATATTTCAAGGTTTATCTTTCCTTCAAACATTTATATTCTAAAAATCTTAACTTGCTATTGAGTCACTTTTATAGGTACTAGAGAATCTCAAATCCTTAATGAAATAGTACTGTAGTATAATCCTTATATACTCTATAATTCATATAACTAGTACATTGTTGATTCAATACTAAAATGAAATAATTTTTTAATAACCACATAAGAACAATGGTCATTCCTCTTAATCTTTGATAGTATCATAACATGATTATTATCCAACATCATCATTTGTAGTATACTATGATGATTGGGAAATTGATAAACATAGTGTCCCAAATTCTTACAGATGAGGCACTGTATATTTGAAACCTTTTTCTTACCCTTAAAATCACGTACTTGGTGTCCTTTTTCTTCACATTATAACAAACTCCCATTCCTTTCATTTATTTACCAATTTCATTTTTTCCACAGTTATCACATATGGGAAAATTCTTTATCCCTTATAACCATTATCCACATTTCTCTCTACAATCCTTTTCTTCTATGGAATCCCTTCAAATCCAAAGGACTTAGATAATTATTTACTCATATTATTAACACATGATACTATTTATTCATATGTTGTGAATACATGGGAGAATATTTCCCTTCTAAATGTTGTATAATGACTATGAAATAAATGATCCTCTTACTATTTGGATCATGCGTATTAATGGAGTTATCAATCATTATACTAGGAATGATTTCTAAAAAATGGCATACACTAGTTTAGTTTATGAATCACAATCCATAATTCCAAACTTGAAAATACCTAACATAAATTGAAATGTTAATGAATATAATCCATAATAAAAAAATGTCTACATTGATAAGTATTTACTCTTAACTATTTCATAAATGTTTTCATAGAAAATGTGTATTATCTTACGCATATCCCCCAGGAGTGTCGTAACCAAGAGTGCAGGAAGCCCGTTGTCATGTACCATAATACCATGGGTCATGTCTGAAACTCCTTGTCAGAGTTTTCATTGCTAGATACATCTGTGCTAGAACCTCCTCTTCTTAATCATATACATGTAGGGATTTATTTCTTGGAAAATTCATAAAATATCCACATTACCAAAATTCTAAAGATTTATTCTATAATAATCCTTAAAGTCTATCTTTGGGTAATGTTTTAAAATTAGATTTTATCTAAATATATTTCCAACATTGTTTCTAAACTTCCTCTGACACCAATTGTAACTCCCTGACCTCAGTTACCTAGAGTCAGTGGATTATTTTAATACATTGGTATGTTTACAAGGAATCAAGTCCCGAATGACTGATCAGTTAAGTAGTCTAAGAAAATAGATTACATACATGAATGTTGAATTACACATTAATTCATAAAACACAATATAAATAATCGATTTATAACTCCATTATTCCCTTATCATAACCATGAATATCAAACATAATACACTTCTTCGAATCCTAAAATAAATAACCTAAGAAAGGGGTGAGCTTAGATGCTCAGTAAGGGTAAATAATTTAGCAAAAGCATGAAAAATTGTTGGCAAGATTTGTAATCAAAACAACAGCCTTTTAATCAAAACATGAAAATAATATGGAGAAAATAAATCAAACATAACCATATTAAAATACACATGAATATTATACTAGTTGAATAATAACACATAATAATTAATTTTTTAATGAGATAATGCTTAATGTCGGACATCATTACCTCATAGAAAAGGCCTCATGAAAAGACTACTAATAGAATTTTTTCAAGGCCTTGTAAAAAGACACTAGTTTGTATCAGGAGACCAATTGATGCATCGAGGGGCTATAGCGTGCCCCACCCATCAATTACTATGTGCATTTCATTCCTCATATGAAAATGTTGAAACATAACATAAAAATTCATATTAAATCTAGCTTACAAAATGTCAATACTTATACCATAAACAATGAATGATATAAAAATAGCACATCCAAATTAAAAAATATCATGACCCATTCAATAAAATATGGAAGATTGGATTATAATAAATAAAACTTAATCATGTATAATGTCTAGTAAAAAATGTTGAAATAGTTGAAAATGATCAGTAAAACGATTTGAGAGAAAGATTTCTTTTTTTGAAATCTTTTAAAAGTCACACATTTATAAAGAAAGTAATTTAAAATATATTTTTGAATCAAAGTGTCCCATACAAATTTTAAACTTTTTAAATGTATTATCATTTTAAAATTATTAATTCCATATAAATAAATCCTTAACATAATTTTGAAAACATGGACATTAATTATAAATATTTCGAAGAATAAATATTTAAAACATTTAAAATGATGTTTTAGTTATTGGGTAACTTAAAATAGTAATTTTGAAAGGTATTTCATGAATCATGGACATGAATAATAAATGAGTCTCAGAAAATACTTACACATAAACAATCTCGGATAATAATGAGATTGAAAAATTAACACTTACCATATACTCTCTTTTGACCGAGCATACATTTACCCTCCAATATAATGACCATAGTATGTTATTAAATTTTAACAGAACCATATTAATATTTTGGATATCATAAATGATTCAGTTATGAATTTATACTAACCATTTAATTTTAATTTCCATGTTAAATTAACATTTTGGGTAACAATCACATTCTTTATCATACAAGTTTTTACTTGGTATTCATTATCCTAATAATTAGATCAGGATTTAAATACATCCATGAATTTAAGACACGATTTATATATAATATATATTTAGAATATAAATATGTATAATATATATATATATATATGAAATTTAAAACATAGTTTATGAGATGATAGGTTGTACGTATGAATAAATGTTGTTTCCATTTTCATATAATATTGAACGAAAGTAGGTGAATAAGATATATGTAAGTACATATATATATATATATCTAGTATAATTATTATTACATACATAACATACTTACTAATAATATATATTTTTATAATCATCGTTGAATGGTGAACGTGGAAATAAATCTCATTGCGTCGTGGAGACGGTAAACCGTACGTACACATGAGCGACAATATCATTACTTTAATGATTAACATGTGTGTAATTGGATGTAATATTTATTGTTCAGGGAAATTAGAATGTTATTTTCATTACATATATAAATATTACTCATCATTATATCCATCCAAATAATGTAGCGTTGAATAACAAATTACACCACGACGTGGAGACGGTAAGTCGTACATACGCACGCATTGTGACATTATCATTAATATGATAGATAGAATAATAAGTATGATTGTAACATATTTATAATAACATAATAGTATTTAGAAGGTACTGAAGTTATTATTTTGGTATGTATATAACAAACAAATAGAAAGTGGAAAAAGAAAAGAAATTTGAAAGAGGTGATAAAATAATTGCATCTTTTTTGGGTGTTTCATTTTTATTTGAACAAAGGGACTCCTTAGGTTGGACTTGTTCTCAAGTTAAGGCCTCTAGATTGAAGTGAGGGAAGTTGTGAGGGGATTTGGGTTGGGTTTGGTAGAGCCAAATGGATTTGTAGGTGTGATGTTGAGAGAAGAGGATGTACCTTTTTATAAAATAGGTGAAGGTCACTTTAGGAAAAGATTAAAATATTAATTTCTTATTCAATTATATTCAGTTTCTAATGGCTCAAAAATGATTTAATTTGAGGGTAAAGTGGGTATAGGTCTAAAACCTCTCAACCAATAGGTTATATACAGGTTTAGGTACCATATTAAACTTATCTTTTAGATTTAACTCTTTGTTAAATTGTTTAACTTTTACCATCTACTCTTGTATTATTATTAAAAATGGTTAATAAACATACTATAAAAAGCCAAGAGAACCCCAAGTGGGTCATTATTGATATATCTAACCATTTATAAGTACTTTTTAAAAACCTTATATTTTTATAAATATTATATAAATTAATAATATTGTATTTGTTTTAAAAACTCTTTTATGTCAATTTTGACACTATTTGGTATGTTGTTTTCGTTAGTCATAACAACTTTATCACATAAAAAAAATAATTTACTCAACACAAACATGTCATTTTAATCTATAAAATTCGTTTATGGCATCCAATTTCTAAATTTAAATTTATTTTTATATTTATATATAGCAATTATTTTAATCATTCATTGATAAAGTAATTACTTCATCATCATTGTGTCATAAATATATTTTATTTTTTAATCTCTAAAAAAATTAAAAAATAACATTATATATAAATATTTTTTATTTATAACTAAAATTTATAGTCTAATTTATAGTTTTTATAACCCTATATTAAAAATTGTTTAGTCATTAAACATTGAATTTAACACTTTTAACTCCTTTTAAAATAAAATAATAATAAATTTCCTAATCTAATCCAAGTTGAAGAAAAAGAATCATAGTTTATTCCAATGGTAGATATTGGTCTGAATAAACTTATCTGATAGAATTAGGATATATGTTAGGGTAATTATAATATCATTATTACTATTTATTATTATATTTACTTTTAATCGTGGTAAATAAAATTCAAAAGTTACTATTCACAAAAATTATTTTCATCCTATTAAACCACATTTTACGTACTAATGTCAATCGTCTCTCTTGGATTTTTTTAAATTCAATTCACAGAAGTTGTAAAATTACGTATTATGAAAATTCCGAAATGTGCCTAGAAGGTGGGTAAAAGACATTAAATATTTAAATAAAATTAAATATATAAACTTATTATAAAATTACTCCAATGAATTTTATTGAACATATATAAGTATTATGTATCTATTTTTACATAAAATAAATTTATATAAAATAATTAATTATTTAAATAAAAAGTTTTTTTTTTAAAAATAACATTGTGTTTTTCACTATTCATAAAAAATGAATGTTTTTAGAAAAATAACAAATATTCACCCTAAGATAATTTTTGAATTCTGTATCCAAAAAATAATTCTATTTTAACCAATTCAAAACATAGAAGTTGCATTTATAAATTTAAAATTATTTCCCGTTGTCAAAAACAAAAAGCGGGTTTTTAAAAAGTAGAAACTACCAAAATATTGACGTGTGTTTATGTCAAATTTCAATATGAAATTACCTATGATGACTTAAATTGTATTAAATGATAAAAATATAACGTAATTATACTTACATACCACTAAAATTCATAGTTTAACACTACAAATTATTTTCTTTTAAAAGGTCAATTTCTATTAGAATTTAGTAATTTTAAGTATTCATCAAAATATGAATGTTTTAAAAAAATAACAATAAATTTATCCAAACTATGTTTTTATGTACCACTTATAAAGAAGAATTTAATTTCATTAAATTTAATATATAAATTTTTCAAATATTTGTATAAAAAAGTGTTCACCATTAAAAAGTGATAAAATTGCATTTTTGCAAAAATACTTCTTGAAAATGAATTTGTTCTTATATTATGTCTGAGAAAGACATAATATGGATTATTAAATTATATGTAGTATATAAAATTAAAAATTTAGTTAATACTATTCACTTTACTTTTTTTAATGGCTATTTTGGTAATTTGTGGTGCGCTCGAACTCGGTGTTGTGTGTAGCACAAGTTATTGAATTACTTTGAAGAGATAATATACTATGAAATATTGGGGTGTTAAATCAACCATAAACCATGAAAGGTAAAAAGTAGCCCATCCAAAATAAAAAATATAACAACTCATTCAATACAATATGTATGATTTTATTTTGATAAATAATCCTTAATAAAGAATAATATCTAGTAAAGGATGTTGTCATAGTTGAAAATGATCAGTAAATTTTTTTGAGAGAAATATCTGTTTTTGTGTAATCCTTTAAAAGTCACACATTTATAAATGAATTTAAATAAAATATATTTTTGAATGAATATTTCCCATACAACATTGAAACTTTTTAAAGGATTACATTTTTTAAAACAATCTTGTACATATAAATAATCCTTAAAACCATTTTGAAAATATTGACATTAATGATAATGATTTAAAAGAATAAAAATTTAAAACATTTAAAAAGATGTTCTAGATAAAGAGTACCTTAAAAGAATCATTTTGAAATGTAAATTATGAAACATTGACATGGATAATAATCACATCACATAAAATAATTACACACAAACAATCTCAGATAATAATGAGATTAAGGAATTAACCCTTTCCTTGCACTATTCATTGGTCGAGGGTACATTTAACGTACTGTATAATGACAATAGTACATTATTAAATTATAACAGAACCATATTTATATTTATTATATCACACATGATTCATTAATGACTTTATAATATCCATTTAATAATGATTTCCATGTTAAATTTCCATTGTGGGTATTAATCACTTTCTCTATCGTAAGTGTTCAAACTTATAATTTTTGATCGTATGATTTAGAACATGATTTAAATACCTCTAGAATATAAAAAATGATTTATATATAATATTTATTTTGAATATAAATATTTATAATATATAGATATATGAAATTGAAAGAATTGTTTATTGAGATGGTAGGTCGTACGTACGCATAAACGTCGTTTCTGTTTCCATATTGTATTGAACAGAAGTAAGTGAATAAGATATATGTAAGTACATACATCCATAAATCCATAGATATATATATATATATATCTATAATCATTATTACTTCATATATTACATACTTATTACCCAGAGAGGCTTAGCGAAGGGATAAATCCTTGACCGTTTATTAAAATAATAGAAAAGGATAGTAGCAAGAATCACAATTCAAAAGAAAAACTTACATGTCATCAAAAGAATTCCCATCCCCATACCCCTGGTATAAAGAATCATCCGCAGAAGCCAAATCCCATTCAGATCTGTCATAATGCTTCAGAACCATATCATATTTCCTTCACAGATTCATCCACTCCATGGCTATGAGCTCTGTGTTACCACCAGAGGACCTGGTGGCCAACAGCTTTAGCAGGTGGGAGTAGTCCTTTCTTGACCTGCGTCGTAGAGGAGAAGTCAATACTTCGTGAGGCTCCATCATCTCCATCCTCCCTCCTTGAACCACATCACTAAAAGAGGGCTTGATCATGCCACTATAGTTCTCTTTATAACTATCACCACAATCCCCCCATTTCCCATTGATGATCACATTCTGAAAAATATCTTCTTTTCCGATACCCTTCTGTAATTGGCCATTGGTGTCAACAGAGAGACACCATGGCTACTCTACATGCTCATAAATAATCAGTGTCCCCTGTTTCGCATCATTGGATCCACTACCACCCTCTTGTATCAAAGACCCATTTCTCATTTCATTCAATGGATAGCCATCCTCCACATTCTGTTGCTCCAACACCTGGAGACAATCTCCAGTAGTAGGTGTGAAGACCACACCCTCATCATTCACTACCTTCCCTTGTGCCCCATACGCAACATCCAAAACCTCCAAAGGACCACTCACACAACAAATATCATCCATCACTCTTTCATCCACATTCTATGCTCACTTGCACTAGTTCTCCTTCTTTCCATTAGATATTGTTACACCGAGCTCATTATGTAAGTCTTGCATGACTACATTAGCACCTGCTGAGCATTCCAGTTCACCATTACCAGCAGAATCCTCTACAATAGCTTGAAATACCCCCTTACCCAACAGCATATCGTGGCGAAGCCTGCTGAATACTACAGACACATCAGTATTTGTAGGTTCCTCTACATAGATCATCGAAGGCACTGCAGTCCAGTTCTCTACAACTTCATCAATTCAGGATACCACACCTTCAGCTGGCATCAACCTCAGCCCTTGATACTTGCCTACTATCTCCCTCATATTAGAACTTATTCAGTTCATTACCTCAACATGAAACTTCGAGGCCGTATACCCCAATCGGCAACAAGCATTGCAATAATCTACCCAAGATTCAATGACCAAAGACTACCTCCATCTAAACACTTTGACTACGGTAATCCATATCTAGTTGACCGATGACCTTGAAACATCTACCTTCACATAGATATGAGGATTGACTGGATAGATTACAGTGGATGTTCGGACACCAGAGCAGAGATAATGCCCCACCATATTATTAATCAAGCGAATAATTACAGGATTATGGAAAGGAAGAGGGAGATGAGGGAGACTAACCCATTCCGCAATGGTTGATGGATCACAGTTCATGCATAGATCAAAAGACCAGCGAAGGAGGAAGAAGCAGCATCTGTTGCATCTACGAGGGGCACTGGACCCGGCTCAGATCAAATCGTCTTCTGAGGTGAACCGAATCATGAGATGGCATTTGTCGAGAATCCCAAAAACTGATCGATCTTGAAAATCCCACTTACCAAAGATGAATTGTTCAATGTCATCAACCGAGGGACTTCACTGATTGAACTGAGCCACTAGCGTAAGATCCAAATGACTCGATGCTTCAAGAAACTCCAACGACGAAATCGACAACTGCGGATCACCCTGATGGAGATCAGAAACCTTTGGGAATAAAGAAATCATCAGGAAAACATGGAGAGAGCTAATGCTTGAGAAAGGAACGAAAGATATCCGTGGGATTGGAGGCTGTGGCCATTCCTCCACCCCCTTCCACCTCCTGGAAGGGGAGGGAAGTCATCACCAAGTGCCATCTAGGGTTCCAGTTCCTCAAATCACCATCCTCATCACTGTGAGTCGTCGTGAGTCTGCGTCTCCATCAATATTAACTATATATATTATTGTAATTATCATTGAATGGTGAACCTGGAAAGGAATCTCATAGCCTTGTGAAGACGGTAAGACGTACCTACACACGGGCGATGATATCATTTCATTAATTATTAAAAAGTGTGGAATTTTATGGTATATAATTTTTTTTAGGGAAATTAGCATGTTACTTTCATTATTTATATACATATTAATCATCATTATATTCATCCAAATAACATAGTGTTTAATAACAAATTACACCACTACATGAAGACTGTAAGTCATACGTTCTCACAAATGGTGATTTAATCATTCATAGGATGGACAGAATAATGAGTATGGTTGTACCATATTTATAATAACAAAACATTATTTAGAAGCTACATCTATTATTATTTTGGTATGTAAATAACAATGAAATGGAAAGTGGAAGAAGAAAACAACTTTGAAAGTGGTGATAAAATAATTACCTCTTCTTTGGGTGTATCCTTTTGAATGGAACAAAAGGGCTCTTTAGGTTGGATTTATACTCAATTACAGGCCACTAGGATGAATCAAGGGATGTTGGGAGGAGATTTGGGAAGGGTTTGGATGATCCAAATGGCTTTGGAGGTGTGAATTTGAGAAAATAGGAAGTACCCTTTTATAAGAGAGGTGAGGATCACATTAGGAAAAGTTTTAAATACTATTTTCTTATAAAATAATTTTTGGTTTATAATGACTCCAAATTGATTAATATAAAATAAAAGTTGTGGATGGGTCTAAATCCTCTCAACCAATTTGTTTTATACAGGTGAAGTCACTATATTAACACTATCTTTTAGATTTATCTCTTAGTTAAATAGTTTAACTTCTACCATGTCATCTTGAGTCATTATAATAAATGGCTAATAAACATTCTATAAAAAAAGAAAAGGGAACCCATTGTAATTCATTATTGATATATCTAACCTTATATAAGTTATTTATTTGAACTTTAGATTTTTATAAATATTATATCAATTAATAGTATATTATTTTTTTTAGAAACTCATTTATGTCAATTTTGAAACTATCTGGTATTTTTTGTTAAAGTCATAATAACATTATCAATTCAAATAGAAATATATTTAATAAAACCTAACATGTCATATTAACTATTAAAATTCATGTATGGAATCAAAATATTCAATTTACATTTATTGTTATATTTATAATATCAATTATTTTAATCATTCATTGATAATGTAATTACTACATAATCATTGTGACATAAATAAATTTAAATTTTTAATATCTAAAAATCACAAATAATATACCATTATATAGGGAAACTTTTAAAAATTTTAATGTATATTTATAGTCAAATTTTCTTATGTATAACCCTATATTAAAAATGTTTTAGTTATTAAACATTGAATATAACTCTTTTAACTATTCTTCAAATAAAATAATAATAAATGTATTAATCTAATAAAAGTACAGAAAAAAAGGTCATATTTTATTCCTATGTTTTTTTGGTAGAAATTCACTTATACAATAGAATTAGGACATGTTTTAGGGTAATTATAATATCATTTTTATCTTTAATAATCTATTAACTTTTAACCATGGTAAATAAATGTTAAAAATTACTATTCATTAAAAAATATTTTCATAATATTGAAACAAATTATTCTAACTGATGTCATCCATATCTCTTGGATTTTCAAAATTCAATTCACAGAAGTGGTAAAATTACGTTTTATGCAAATTTGCAAATGTGCCTAGAAAGTGGGTAAAAGTCATTAATAAGTTAGATAAAATTATATACATCTAATTTTATTATAAAATGACTTCAATGAATTACACTGAACTTATATAGGTATTATATTTCTATTTTTAATTAAAATAAATTTAAAATAAATAAATAAATATTTAAATAAAAAGTCTGTTTTAAATAATAATGCAGTTTTCTTCACTATTCATCAACAAATGAAATTTTTTAGAAACAAAAAAATCACCAAAATTTAATTTTCATATTCCAAATTAAAAAATGAATTTTAATTTACCAAATTTGAAAAATATAAGTTTCATTAGTTAATTTAAAATTAATTTACAATGTTAAAACCAAAAAGTGGGTTTGGAAAAGTAAAAAAAACTATCAAAATATTGACATCTGTTTATGTCAAATTTAAATGTGAATTTACTTATAATGATGTAAATTGTATTAAATGATAAGAATATAATCTAATTATACTTCCAAAAAATTTAAATGAATAATTTAACTCAATAAATTATTTCGATTAAAATGTTTTTTTTTTCAATTAAAATTTTGTATTTTTCACTATTCATCAAAATATGAAATTAATTAGAAAAGTGCCAAGAATTTATCCAAATTAAATTTTTATATCCAGCTTCTAAATAAGAATTTAATTTCATTAAACTGAATATATAAAAGTGTCAAATATTTTTTTTAAAAAAATGGTTTTCCGTTAGAAGTCTATAATATTGTATTTATTTAAATACTTCTTTTATCTGAAAGAAATGAATTTATTCTTATATTATAAATAATAAACACATACCAAGGTTTCTAAAATTATATTGAGTATATAAAATTTATAATTTAGTTAATACTATTCATAAACGCTTGTTGAACGACTAGTTTGGTATGTCATGGTGCGCTCAAACTCTGTGTAGCGTGCAGCACAAATTATTGAATTAATTTGAAGAGATAGCGTACTATTTAATATTGGGGTGTTACATTCACCCCTACTTCAATAAATTTCATCGTCGCAATTTGAAATGTTTTTTCTAAAATAAAAGGTTAAAAATAAAAAAATACGTTTTTGGAAAAACAACATAAGAAATTGGGTTAATAAAATTTTGTCTTAATAAGAGTGAAAGGGAAATAAAAATGTCACCACCAAATTATGATCTCGATAAGGTGAACATTGGTGGAAATTAGAGACACATAATTGGAGGAAAACATAAATATTAATAAAGAGTGATTTTGGCCATCAATCACAAACAAGTGTAAAATAGAGGGCCTCAAAGCCATCAATCTATGATGATTTAAAATATCATCAGTTCAACAGAACATAAGGTATTAGGATAACACATTTTTGTTTCAATTTCTCTTTTCTAATGTTTATGAATTAATTTATTCATAGAATAATAAAAAAATATACATGACAAGTAGAGTGTCATCCTTCAACTAATTCCTACCACAAACTCATCTTTCACTCCAAAAGATAATAGAATTCTTTTTATCCTAATCGTATAAGGTTCCAAAAATAATGAATTGATAATTCATCTGTCAGAATATTTAAAAAAACTAAATTATATAAACCAAAACATCACGTAGGCTAGTGGAAGGTGATGCCCCTTTGTCGCCCTTCGGTTGCAGCTTCAAGTCTAGCAGCCTTGTGGGACACGACAAGTTGTCTCCCGACCTCCAGGTTGTCCTTTTTATAATAATCCAAAAAACATTAAGAAATTATTTATCCTTAACAATAGTACCCAATGTAAATCTTAATCAATTACAACCGTTAAAATTATCCAAAATAAATCTATCCAAACTCACAGTCAAATATTTATAAGGAAGGTGACCACAATGAAGATAATTTTTTTCCAAGTAATAACATGTGAATACCTTCATCATTATTTCTTTTAAAACATGGTGACACCCTAAATTATCATTAAACCTTATTAAATACATTCATTCTCCCATATTTCTTATAGAATACTGTATACACTCCTTATATAAAAAATGTTGTAAAATCCAACAATAATGGAATAAATAAGGATTTAATTAGTTTCAAAGTAGTCAAGAATATCGAATATAATTTATCCAAATCAACCATATCATTTTACAAAATCACTAATTCAGTATCAGAACCATATTAATGTTTTTCTTTCATTCAACAATGTATTTTCAGAAATGTTTAACTTGCTATTGAGTTACTTGTCTTAGAATTATAAAATATCAAATTATCAATGAAATAGTACTACAGTACAATACTTATTTATTTCAATAATTCATATAACCAATACATCATTTATACAACACTCAAATGAAATAATTATTTAATAAATAAATAAGAATTCTAGTCATTCCTCTTCATCTGTGGTAATATTATAATTCTATTATTATCCAATAACATCATTTTGGAAATACTACAAGGATTTGGACATTGATTCGCCTAGTGTCCAAACACCTTACAGATGAAGCATTTTACATTCGAATCATTTTTTTACCCTTGTAGTCACAGACATGGTGTCATTTCTATCTACACTTATGAAAATCTTCCATTCCCTTCAAGAATTTAACAAGGTGACTCTTTTCATAGTTATCACATATGGGAAAATCCTTCTTTCCCCTCTTCCTTTATCCACTTTTCTCCCTTCCATTATTTTCTTCTCTTGCTTCCCTTCAAATCCATAGGGCTTAGAGAATTATTTACTTATTTTATTAACACAAGATATTATTTGTTCATATGATAAGAATATTTCGGAGACTATTTTTCTGCTTAATATAGGCTTAATACCATGAATGATATGACCCTTCTCACTCTTTGATCACGTGTATTGCTGGAGTTTCATTCCTTCAACTAGGCACCATTTAAAAAAAATAGGATCCACTAGGTTAGTTTTTGAATTGCAATGCATATTTCTAAACTTGTAAAATATCTAATGTAAATTGAAAAGATTACATATCTAATTTATAATCATAAAAAATTGTTTTTTTGAGGATATATTTACTGTTAAATCCTTCATAATGGCTTGTAATGAAAATGTGACTTATCCTAAACATATCCCCAAGGAGATTCATAAACAAGAGTGTCTCAAGGCACGTTGTAGTGTACCAGGATACCCCGGGTCAAGCCCAAAACCCCGTGTCAGAGTTTTTACTCCTAGGTACATTTATACCAGAGCCTCCTCTACTTGATCATATCCTGACAGAGATGTATTTCTTAGAAAATACACAAAATGTATACATTAGAAAATTATAAGAAGTTCTTATATACTAATTATAAATGTCTATCTTATGGTAATTATCTCTAATTAATGTTTTTCTAAATCTAGTTTCCAAAGTTTGTACTAAGAATTCTCTGATACCAACTATAATAACAATAACCCAAAATCTTGGAGCCGATGCATTATTTTTAAACATTTGCATGATTATAAGGAATCATCTCATGAATAAACGATCAGTTTAAGAGTGTTGGAAAATAGATTACATACATGAATGTTACATTACATATTCAATCCTAAGACACAACATAAATAATCTGTTTTGAATTCCATTATTCCCCTAGAATAACCTTGTATATAAAACCTAATTCACCTCCTGGGAAAACAAAACATAAGAAAGGGGTGAGCACTAGTGCTCAGTAAGGTTAAATAATTTAGAGAATGCTATAAACCTTTAAGGAAAGATGTTTAATAAAAACAAAAACATTTTAAACATAAACATAAACATAATATGGAGAAATTAAATCAAACATTACTATATTAAATGAAAATGG
Organism: Viscum album; assembly: GCA_963277665.1. NCBI lineage: Eukaryota > Viridiplantae > Streptophyta > Magnoliopsida > Santalales > Viscaceae > Viscum > Viscum album. The sequence continues at coordinate 358,895,879 of OY728156.1, read as the reverse complement.
ATATTCTACTAGTCGAATAATCCCATGTAATAATTAATTTCATAATGAGGGCATGCCTAACGACATAAATCATGACCACATAATCAAGGAGTTGTTCTAAGACTAATTTTTTTTTTCAAGGCCTTATGCCAAGACAATATTCTGTCTCATGAGACTTACCAATGCATTGAAGGGCAATATCGGGTCCTGCAATTCACATACTAGGCCCACTGAATTCCTCATATGAAAATTTTGAAACATAACAAAAACATTTGTACTAAAACTAGCATACAAAATGTCAATACTTCAACCATAATCCATGAAGGGTATAATAATAGAACATACAAAATAAAAAATATCATAACTTATTCAATACAATATGAATGATTCTATTTCAATAAATCAACCTTAATCAGGAATAATATTCTGTAAAGGATGTTGACATAGTTGAAAATGATCAGTAAAACAATTTGAGAGAAATATCCCTTTTTGTCCAATCAGTTAAAAGTCACACATTTATAAAGGAAGTCATTTAAAAGTGATTTTTGAATCAAAGTGTCACATACCACATTGAGACATTTGAATGTAACTGACATTTTAAAATAATCATGTCCATATAAATAAATCCTTAAAACCATTATGAAAACCTGGATATTAATGAGAATGATTTTGAAGAATAAATGTTTAAGAAATTTAAAATGGAGTTATAGTTAAAAAGTACCTTAAAATAATAATTTTTAAATGTCTATTATAAATCATTGAAATGGATAATAAATACGTCCTAGAAAATACATACACATAAACACTCTCGGATAATAATGGGATTCAGGAATTAACACTTACCTTGCACTTTTCTTTGGTAAAGGGTACGCTTAACCTCCAATATAATGACCATTGAATGTTATTAAATTTTACCAGAACCATATTCATATTTATTATATTATACATGATTCATTTATAACATTATAATACCCATTTAATAATGATTTCCATGTTAAAATAACATTTCGGGTAATAATCGCTTTCTTTATCATACATGTTTTAACATGTTATTCTTGATCATATCATTTAGATAATGATTTAAATACATCAAATATATAGAACATGGTTTATATATAATATATATTAAGAATATAAATATGTATAATAGATAGATATATAAAATTGAAAACACTGTTTATGGAGACAGTAGGTCGTACGTACGTATAAACGCTGTTTTCGTTTTCATATCGCATTGAACAGAAGTGAATAAGATATATATAAGTACATACATACATACATACATACATACATACATACATACATACATACATACATACATACATACATACATACATACATACATACATACATACATACATACATTACATACATTCATACATACATACATACATACATACATACATACATACATACATACATACATACATATATACATACATACATACATACATACATACATAAATACATACATACATACATACATTAATATCTAGTATCATTATTATTTTATATATTATATAATTATTAATGATATATATTTTTATAATCATCGTGGAATGGAGAACCTAGAAATGAATCTCATCGCGTCGTGGAGACAGTAAGTCGTACGTACACACGAGCGACAATATCATTTACTAAATGGTTAAAATTTGTGGAATTGGATGGTATATTAATTTTAAAGAGAAATTATAATGATATTTTCTTTATTTATATACATATTATTGATCATTATATCCATCCAAATAAGATAGTGTTGAATAACAAATTACACCAAGGCGTGGTGATGGTAAGCCATGCGTACACACGCATGGTGACATTATCATTCATAGTATGGATAGAATAATGAGTATGTTTGTTCAATATTTATAATAACAAAATATTCTGTATAAGGTATTGTATTTATTATTTTCGAATGGAAATAACAAAGAAAGAGAAAGCGGAAGAAGAAAAGTACACTGGAAGAGGTGACAAAGTAATTACCTCTTCTTTTGGTGTTTCTTTTTGATTTGAATAAAATGGATCCTTAGGATGGATTTGTGATCAATATATTCCTCTAGGTTTAATTGAAGGAAGTTGGGAGGAGATTAGGGTAGGTTTTGGCTGAGACAAATGGCTATGGAGGTGTGATTTTGAGAGAAGTGGAAGTAAACTTTTATAAGAGAGGTGAGGGTCACTTTATGAAAAGTTTGAAATATTATTATATTTTAAAATGATTTTTGGTTTATAATGGCTCAAAATTGTTTTATATCAAATATAAGGTGAGTATGGGTCGGAATCAGATAAATAAATAGGTTTTAGGAATGTTTAGGTCACCATATTTATCCTATCTTTTAGATTTAACTCTTAGGTAAATAGTTTTACTTTTACCATGTCATCGGGTATTACTATAATAAATGGTAAATAAGATTACTATAGAAAAACAAGAGAACCCCCATTGGTTCATTATTGATATATAAATCCTTATATAAGTCCTTTGGCTAAGCCTTAGATTCTTAGAAATATTATATCACTTAATAATATAGTATTTGTTTTAAAAACTCATTTATGTCAATTTTGACAATATTTAATATTTTGTTTTTGTTAAATTCAGGAAAACTTTATCACTTCAAGAAAAAGTATTTAATCAACCCTAACATTCCATATTAATCTAGATAATTATTTTATGGAATCAAAACCCACATTTTACTTTTATTTTTTTATTTATAATATCAATTACTTTAATCTTTCATTGATAATGTAATTACAACATCATGATTATGTCATAAATAAATTTAATTATTTAATCTCGAAAAATTATAAATAAAATACAATTGTGTATGAAGTATATTTATATTTCTAATTAATATTTATAGTCTAATTTATCTTATTTATAACTCTATATCAAAAATGGTTTTGTTATTAAATAATGAATTTAACACTTTTTACGATTTTTTAAATAAAATAACAATAAATGTCTTAATCCAATCTAAGTTGACCAAAATGATAATATTTTATTACTAATGTTGGTTTTAGTAGAAATATAATTATCCAATAGAATTAGGACATGTGTTAGGGTAATTATAATTTCATTTTTACCTTTAATTACTCTATTAACTTTTAACCATGGTAAATAAAAGTCAAAAGTTACTATTCACCAAAAATTATTTTCGTCTTATTGAACTACATTTTACTTACTAATGTCAACTGTATCTCTCGGATTTTTGAAATTCAATTCACATAAGTGGTAAAATTACATTTTATGCTAATTTACTAATGTGCCTAGAAGGTGGGTCAATGATGTTAAAAAGTTCAATAAAATTTAAAAAACATCTAACTTTAATATAATATGAATTCAATGAGTTACATTAAAATTATATAAGTATTATATATCTATTTTGTGTTACAATAAATTTATATAAAATAAATTTATATAATATAAATAATTATTTAAACAAATAGTCGGTTTTAAACAATAACACAATGTTTTTCAGTGTTCATCAAAAATTGAATGTTTTCACAAAAATAAAAAAAAATTCAACATAATCTAATATTGAAATTCAGAATTCAAAAATTATTTCCATTTTCAATAAAATAAAAACATATAAGATGGATTAATTAATTTAAAATTAATTATCATTGTAAAAAATCAGGTTTTTAAAAAGTAAAAAAACAATCCAAAGATTGACATGTGTTTATATGAAATTTAAATGAGAAATTACTCATAATAACCTACATTGTATTAAATGATAAATATTTAATCTAATTATACTTCCAAACCATTCAAATAAGTAATTTAATGTAAAAAACAATTTTGAATAAAAAAATTCAATTAAATTTAAATTTTTTTCACTATTTATCAAAATATGAAAGTTATCATTAAAGTACTAAAAATTTATCCAAAATAAATTTTTTATGTCCATATTATAAACAATAATTTTATTTCATTAAATTGAATATATAAAAGTGAAAAATATTGGTTTTTAGAATAGTTCACCATTAAAAGGTGATCAAATAAATTTTTTTAAAAAATTATTCTTTTATCTGAAACAAATGAATTTGTTATTATATTATTTCAAATAAACACATAATATTGATTCTAAAATTATATGGAGTATATAAAATGTAAAATTCAGTTATCACTATTCATAACCACTTTTTGAACAGCTAGTTTGTTAAGACAGGATGCGCTCGAACTCGGTGTTGCGTGTAACGCTAGTTATTGAATTACTTTGAAGAGATAAGGTACTTTGAAATTTTGGTGTGTTACATCACTAATTGGAACTATTTATTTAGTTTCAAGAACACGATCTAGATAAAATATACAAAAATATTTCATTAATTTATCTGGTTCTTAGATTATTATCTGATGTATGAAATCCACTGATAATACATTATTAGATTTTAATTCTATTTTATAATTATAAAATGAATGTTAATCCACACCCAAAATGATATCAAACACCACTTTGAGTGTTTTAACATGATTTATAAAAAATAACATCCAACTAATTCCCATATGAGGATTCCTATAAAAATATGTTTCTTTAATACTTTCAATAAGAGTTTTTACCCAATGTTCTATATCATATTGAGAAGGTATTCCCAATTTAATTGAAAATTTTTCTGAAATGAAGGAATAAAATGATCATGAGGGAAATAGAGTAATAAAATTATTAAAATGAACTAGGAATATTCCATTCAACAATTTATTTGATGGAAGAAAATCAATCGTAGAAGTAACAAATTATTTTTCAATACACTTTTGTATTTGATCTTGATGGTTTCCACTGTGGGTAATTAACTTGGGACACACAATGACACAATTTACAAACTAATAGTAGTGAATACATATTAGAAAAAGTATTTATTTATTTCTTTATCATGTCCCATTTATTCATGATCCATAAAAACAAAATTACCAATTTAGAAGAATATCCCAAACATTGATGGGAATTCTCAAGGATTCATTTTACCACACATCAAATAAGATGAGAATTTGGTTTTATTATTTCCAAACATCATTCATGAAAAAATTTCCCATTTCATGGAAGCTGGAGAACTTATTTTGATAAAAGTATACATACACATGATCATCATAAAACCCTAATTCTACCTTCTCTTCACATCAAATAATTTTTTCATATCTATTGATCTCATGATAATATAATAATACTAGATATTTTTGTTTTAATCAATAGTAAATCCAATTTATCTTACTATAAATATATCAGATAAAATTGGAGATGTACCTTTCTATTTGAGTGATGTTTTCTTTATACGAAGTCATAGAATATTCCGCCTTTTTTATCAGTTCCATGAATTGTTTTCCATAGTATATCGTACATAAATAGAAAAATATTTTCAAGGAAAATATTCATAATGTCATCCCATTGCAAGGAATCAATATGTTAACATTACATAATAATCTTATACATTGACCACCACTGGCCGTATTCACATTCAAAATGATAAATTGAGAGAATTTCCTTTTATAAGTCCAATGAAACGATGGAATACAATTTATTTTCTAGTAAATTATCCATCATTCATATTTCACATGGTTAAATGATCTTTGAAATGAGGGGGGTTTTTGTCATATAAAATTCTCCAATTTCATCTTCTTATGTGGTATATCTGGTTTCACTTGTGCATATACACCACCAAAATTTATATTATATGTCAACCAATCCATCATACTAAAAAAAACTAATCAGTTCCAATTGCAACCATTTTGGGATATTAATTAAAAATTATATTCTCCTCTATGTTCCTTCCCAATAAATATTAACTATTTAATTTTTGGAAAACCATTCTACAAAAAATAATTTAGATGAAAAAACATGTTAAACATTAGAATATATATCATTCTAACATATCCATATTGTAAAATATACTAAAAGAATTTTTTTGAAACTATTATAACATCAAAATATATCTAAAATTTTCTTTTGATAACCACTATAAAGAACATTCCAAAAAAATATATATAATATTGAGTTTTAGTTAAGAAACTACATACTTTAATATTGATGATATTTGTATGTTTTGAGGACTAATGAATTAGAAAATATATCACACATAAAAAAACTATAGAATATGAAGTGGAAACTTACAAAATATATACATTAATACCATAAAATAAACCATTTAAAAATAAATGTTTATATATTTTATGAATACTATTTCTGAGTTTCAACATGACTACATCCAATACCTTACTCACCCTTAAGTCTTCTAATAAAATTTAAAAAATGTGGGATGATCACGAAAGCTTAGTAAGGTATATTAAATGAATGAAATTGTTAGACTATTGAAAAATAAAACACATGAAAATAATATCATAATTTAAAACCTTTCAACATTTTGAAGAAGTAAATAAATAACTTTTAAAATATATTCATTTCTAAACATTTTTTGAATACAATATTACCCTAAAATCGATAAAAATATAGAAAACAGATAAATTTATCATGGAAAATCATTAAACATTTCTCTCTTATTAATATAATAATAATTGAAATAAATTCAATAAATTTCACTCCTATAAATGAAATTTATATATGTTTGACTTATATACCCATTGTATAAGAGGGATATCATGGACCCACCTGTCATTGTTTTTTCACTGAACTAACTATCATTAGTTTAACACAAAACAAACGGTAAAATATACAAGTTCAATTATATAATCATGACATATAAAATATTTCAATTTTTGATATTTCCCCAAAAAAATTTTATTTTGATTCACAAGAAAACATTTTAAGGCATTGAAATAGTCAATCCATTTTAAAAACCCATTTTTAAAAGAAAAATACCCCAGAAAATTTTAAATAGGGGTTTAATTTTATTTAAACAAAATTAACGTTTGTAATGGAATCTGAATACCAAAAGAGATATAAAATATCCATTTTAATCCCTTCAATACTGATATAAAATAATTTGAAAAATAATATCAAGAATATTGAAATGGAGGAAATTAATAAATATTTAAACCTTCAAACCATCCCATAGAAATTCGAAAGTTAAAATATTAATCTACATGATATATTAAAATTTAAAGATACATTAAATAACAATACAATCAATAAAATATGTATATTAAAGGTAAAATGGGATTTATATAATCCTTGTAAAAAATAATGGTACATATCATCATGAAATACCTTAATTAAAGGATATTGAGATGAAATCCCTTTCCCTGAGACTGATTTTCCACATGTGTTTTATCATCCTGAATAATTTTTTTAATTATTTAATTTCATAATTTTTTAATGTTTATAATAAATTTTATTTCACTTATTACAGTGTAGAAAAATACTACTTGAATAATTATTTCTACATCAGGTGTTTTGACTATATTTGACTTATAAGTAAAAAATAACATTGGTAGTTTAATTATGGTTAAAGGGGACATAATTAAAACATATCTGGAATAATAATCATGACATAATTATCATATTTCCACATAAATATAATATTTAATTCAATAGTAAAATATAGTAATGAAAAAGTAACCAAAGATACAGTCATGAAGACGGTAGGCCATGTGTAAGCATGGGTAATGTTATCAATTTTTCAATGATAATTATAGAAAGAATTTAAGAGACCGTTATATTTTAATAACTATAATTATATAACAAATAATTTCTTATTTAATCATATATAATTATATACATACTTATTTTTGGTAAATGGAATCACAACATGTTGAGGAGGTGGTAGTCCATGTGTCCACAAATGATGTTACAACATTTTTAGTGTGTGGGCAGGTAATAAAGAAAATGATATATTATATTTCCATATAGTTAACTATGTCATGAATAATATATATATATTATGTAATTATAATTTGTTTAATTAACCCCATAATTAAAAATTTCCATGTAATGTATGAAAGTATCACATCACTTTAAAGAGGCGGTTGGCCACATGTCAACAAACCATGTTATCATTTTCTCACAAAATGGAAACCATGAGGGTATATTTAATATAAAAATTAAATAAGTATGAAGAAAACATAAAATTTACATATATATCATCTTATTATATTTTTTCCATAAAAAATTCATACAATGATTGGGGTGAAGTAAAATGAATGACATCATATCGTGATGTAGTAGTTCGTCGTAACTGAATGGCAATTTCATTACCCATTTGATGGAAGTGTGTGCAGGTGTATGTATAAATCGTAACATAAAAACATATTAGTATATTTAGGATACTAATTGTTATATGTAATAATTTTATAAGAATAATTTAATTTTTGGAGAAAGACGTAAAACATACATTCATGTCAAATAATGTTCCCCCTTTTTGGGGAAACTTCTTTCAGTTTTCACTAAAGTCATGCATTGGTTGGAATTAATCCCAATGTTATGACTCTAGGGTGATTTTAATGATATTGGGAGATTAATTGTTATATTTTTTTATAGGGAAAAGGTCTTGATATATATAATCAAATTGTGGAGGGGTTATAACGTTCTTTTATGTATTAAAAGGTAAGCAATATTGGGAGGTCTATGATAAATTATGTCACTCAAATATGGATTGCAATTAGATAAAATATATTATATGGTTGATTAATTTTAATAAAATTGGATTTTTAAATGTTTATAGTTTAGTTTGACTCTTAGGATTAAAGTTTAACCATTGAGTATCTACATTATTACCTTAATCAATGTAATAAACATTAATTTCATTCACTAATATTTTTGGTAAAAATTAATTTTACCATATTAAAAATTAGAAATTATTCTTATTCCAAATATGGAAACCATTTTTACAAATCCCAATAATATAATTAAAATAAATTAATTTAAAATTAATCCTGTAGACACGATAGCAAGGCATGTTTTTAATGTCAAAATGATCAAGAGTTTTCCCTGTTTTTATAACTAAATTCAATGTGAAATTGCTTCTAATAAACTAATTTTGTTTAAATAATATAAAATCGATATAATTATACATTAAAAATAATTAAAAATAATATTTTATAATATAAATAAATTATATGAAAATGTATTTTTCAATTAAAATTCAATGTTCCTCCATATTCATGAGAAAATGAGAGTTCTTCATACTATACAAAAAATCCATCCAAAGTAAATTTTGATATTTATATTTTAGAAATTAATTTTAATTTGTAAAATATAAATTATAAAATAGAAAAAATTATATTTAAAAAAGGTTATCCCTTATAAGAAAGTCAAACTATTATTTCATAGCATACAATTCATATTATTAAAATTGGATTTTTTATTATTTTAAGACATTATAATATATTCGATGAATTTAAAAATATTTCATAAACATGTGTAATCATAATATAGGTTTTCTTATTCATTACTTCCAGTAAAATTTCTAGGAGAAAACATATATATTAAAAAATTAGTATATTATTGTTTGGAAGAATTCAGTCATTTATTGAACATGATATTTTGGAGAAACTCATTGTTGTGATTCCAGTATTCTATTGGACATATAATCCATTTTAATGAAACATTACTTATTTGTTCAATAAATATTAAAAATGGTGAAAAATAATGATTCTCTAATTACTTGGGATTTTGAAATTTGTGTCTCATGGAACAACCCTATGAGTTATGTTCTGATCTACTTCCAATCTATAAATTATAATGGGAACCGATATTATTTTTTCTTACTTTTGACTTGTGAGATTTTTTTTGATGTAATATGGTCGTTTCCCAGCTTATAATTTTTTTTATTCATATATGTGTCACACCATGATTCCATTTTTATGGAATAAATTCATCTCCCAAAAAAACTTTTAATATGTTGCTTCCCCTAAAAACATGACAATACCTTTCATTAAAGCCTGATGTTTCAATTTTGTAGAATTCCCAAAGATTCCGGGATAAAATATCAAATACAGACTCTATTCCTGTTATAAAACCCTTGAAACATCCATAGTGTCCAATTACACTTGATTAACCTGAGATCTTACCAAAATTACCTCACCCAAATACCCATTCAATTAAAATCTTCCCATAAAATGATAGCTTGTAACTAATCTATTATAGGGAACACACTCAATAACCCCAACCGAAAATCATGTATCCCACTCCTTACATTTCCAATAAATTATGATGATGGAATAAAATCATATATTCTCAATTACCATGACTAACCAACATATAAAAACATATTCTTTTTGTGGGTATTCCCACAATAGGAATCACCCACATAGGCATAAATTAACCAACCTAACTGATGTAAAAATAGAATTATACAACCCATCCCCCAAGAGACACATGATCTAACCATCAACCTAATTATTCCAAGGAATACTCTGTTTCTATATCTTAATAATCAATTGGTAAATTCATTATATATAATAAAATCATTGTACACCCTTATCCATTTTGTGAAAACAAAAATCATATATTTACAGTTTAACTCTGACTATCATTGGCTCACCAACATACTCTACAATAGTTTAAATGATCACATGAAACTTACTTGAATCATTAATCCACAATTCATGGCTACCCTACGCTATCATAATCTTTGTTCAAAAATTCATTTAATATTGTAAAACCTTTTCACAACCTTGATCTTATGGGCAGAAATGAAACTCATCTAGTATATAGTCACTGAGAACCTGGTCCCACTTCTAATGATTAATTCTAACATAAATCTTATTCTCTAGACACCCAGAAGTAATTCCTTTAGAATCTATCTAGAATCACCACTTATCCAAACACATGGGACTAATTTTTATAATATTTCCCATAGAATCAAAACATTACTTATATAAATACAATAAAAATATTTTACATAAAAACCACTCTATAGTGGAAACATCAACCCCATACTCAGATAGCCCAACTGAGTATCCTCTTATTCATTTGTTGTGATTCTCGAACCCACCTTTTTTGATCCACCATTAACATCCTAGATTTCCACACCCTCAGCTATAATCTTCCCCTCTATTATCTATTTTTTGTTTAATACCTTAGAAAATTAAATCAACCAGAATATGTTTACCAACATTATAACAATATAACAAGGTCCATACATTCCTTTTCATATGTAATCAACCACATCCATTGACAAAGCTAGTTCAATGTAATAATAATTTATGAACATATTTGAATTATCCATAACTAATTACTAAACATTTTTATGTAAAATAATTACTATGCCCCATCAACCATCTATAGATTTGGGAATAATTTCTCAAAGAACATCACCTTGATTTCCTTAATTTTATTTACCTTTTTCTTAACTTGCTAAACCTACATGTCCCACAATTGTTATTTATCCTCTGAGCTTATAAATCACTAGTTTCAATATCCACATAGAAGAAATGTTGATATAAATAAATAGATTATGTACTAACTCATTCCATCATTACGTTGGTTGTGTTCCCATGTCTCACCATAATAAAAGAAGATCTTATGACTAGAACTATCTATTTTGGCATGCCATATGAAACTTTCCACCTAGATTCCCCTAATCGAAGAAATGTATAACCTAAACTAATCTTACCATTATAAAACCATCAAAATACTACCCCATCCCAACTAATTGTTTCGTCCACCCTGGTTGTCATGGAACCACTATGTATTGAGCATCCTCATGGGAACCCTTTGGGATGCTAACTGGATAATGAATTAATGAAATCTTATCTCTTCCGTCCTTGCATTAAAGTAGTGGCCACTAAGGTGGTATATCATTGAAAGATGAAAACTATGGTCAAAACAAAAATCAAGGGTTAGATAACATTTATTTGGAAGACTATAATAGGCTATATCAAATAGTAGTCCCTATGACTTAAACACTTCCCTGGTTACAAAAAAGTTGACCACTTTGACCCATCTACCCAAAATATGGTCAATTACAAGTACATACATATAAGATCCACCCAAATTATACTACCCAAAAAACCATCCTCATTGGATCAAGAGATTAAACAAACACTAAGTTTACGTGTCTGAAAACACTATATAGTTTATTGTTGACACATTATATAACTAAACACTTCCTTCTCAAAATTAGGTAACCAAACACACATAATAATACACATATTATGTAATATATATATTGATAAAATAACACATGATATTCAAAACCTCTTTCATCTACATGAAAATACATATACCAAAATTCACTTATCTATCCAATACAAATCAATTTCAAAAATTAGATAAAGAGAATGATAAAACAAAAAAATTCCCAATGCCAGTTAACAGGGTTTTATCTGCATAGTGTTTAGTAATATACAGAAAAATATTGATTTCGAACTCTTGGGCATCCTAAGAACCTAATTACGATTACAAATCAATATGTTAACAAAATTATAGCTAGTAAATTATATAATCATCAATCTAATACAACTTTCGTGGTTCACACAACATGACCAACCTATCTCATAACCAAATTTGTGATATATAGACCATAAGAAAACACCCCCACATTTCAATGGATTTAGACGAGAGGTAAAGGCCTAATAGGTTGTGAGGGTGAGAATATAGTCTATGATGTAAAACTAAACAAAATAGGTTGTATTGATACTCAAAACAAAATAACATATAACAACAAATAAAACAAAAAATAATAAATCAAATGGTAAAATACATATATAATTAGGTAAACCATTCAAACGTAAGTACCATAAAATTTGTTAATATTAAATTTATATACATTGAAAAAAATAAAAAATAAAATACAACACAAGACATATAAAATAAACTCATCCTATATTCATAATATCAACCCTTAATCATCTATTGATGAATATACTACACCTCTAACTAATGAACTCTTTACTATGAGACTTATCCCATTAACCTAATAGTTAAACAAAAAGTTTGCATGTTCCTTAAATGATCCATGTATGGAAGTGAGTATGAAAGTATATAAACCTCCTCTAATAGTTCCCCTAGTTAGCAACAATAATATATATATATATATGTGTATGAAATGAATAATTTGTATGTCATGTATAACAATACATATTGAATCATGTTTCATATTTTAATAGAATTTTGTTACCCCTCCAGTTTCTTATGTAATGACCCCAAAATAATTCCCTCCATGGAGAGCATATTAAGAAATAAAATAGTGATTAAGAATACCATCTAATTATCCTGGTTACCTATGGATTATATCTCCACCATATTAGTGATAAGTATCACCTTTAATATTTTCTAAAATATAAAGGATACAACCTGTAGTGACATACTTCATTATATTTTGGTGAAAAGGTGGGGAAATTTTAATTTTTAGTTCAAGAGAAAGTGATGTTGTGATAATTAATAATTATAGTTGGTTTATGATAGTTGGAACATTATTCATTATAGAGTTCATATATTGGATTTATTTTCAATAATTAATGATGAGGATTTTATTCATATGTCTTGATGAATAATTTGGTGATGCATTAATTAGAAATTTATGAAAGAACCATAAGTTGATTTCACACCTTCAAAAAAGAACACAATGTTTCTGTTAAAGTATTTTATATATATTTCTTATAATTTAATAAAATTACATTAATATAACTTAGATTAATTTTAATATATGAGTGTGGTTTTAATTTAGAAGAAATAGATAGATAAATTTTTTGGATGTTTTGGTGTTATACAATTCTATCATTTTATGGAGTTTTATATTACTATAAAAATAGAAAAGGACTAATACCCATGGATATATGTATATGTAATATGGAATTTTCATTATGTACATATGTGCTGAGGGAGAATTATATATAGAAAAGGTAATAGGTAAGGGTCAACATATAATCCGTAAGGGTCACCCTATAATACCTAAGTGTCTCCTTTTGATATTTAAGGGGAATATTAATTTTTATATAAGATGTGGGAAGGTATAAAAATCATTATATAAGGGTTTCATGCAATAATGTAAATATATAAGTGTTTCATCTTGTAATGGTAATCCCAAAGGTTTTTCCTAAGATAAATGAAATATATTCATGTTTTTAGAAATTTTAGCCTATAATTTACCAAAGTATTAGAGATGCATTGTAACATTTAAGGGTTTATTTAAATGATATTTAAGCATAAAATTAATTAATAATATTCAAAAAATGGGAAATCTATAATATTAAATGATTTATTTTGATGATTTTTTAGGGTATATTTGTAGATAATAATAGGTAATTAGAATTGGTAAAACCTTCAATATATATGGTTTATCATAATTGGTAATGATTCTAATACCCAATTATTACTATGATACGTGAGGGTTAATTGATATGTAAGGTATAAAGACATTAAATTTTTTGACTGTGATAGACCATATTCTTTAATTAAAAGGACTATGCTAAAGATAATTAAAATATAGTAGTATAATTGGTATGAAATCAGTATTTGGTTTCCCTATGTGGGGCATGGTCAAACTATATTACACCTATAAAAGTGAGGTCGATATTTGGTTCATTATAGGTAAGGTTTTACATGTAGTGGACTATGATTCCATGTCATGAGGGGTGATAGATAGATACAATGAACCAGGATCCTATTGTTCAAACCCCAATAAGAGTGATATAAATTTTATTTTAAAAATGGTGTATTTTTTTATTCATTAATATTTTAATTCAGATTACAGATTCCCCATTTTACAAATTTTTGAGTAGAGTTATGTTGATTTCCTCTTAAATTCAACATGTCCCTTTTAACCAGCATGATCCAAAAAGATTCAAGTGAGTTTGTTTCATAATTTATGTCACGATTTTCTTTTTCACCCTTGTTAATTCATTTTGTTGTGGTTTATATGGGTTTTATTTTGGTAATGTTTCCATCAAATCATGATGGAATCCATATTGATATTATAGAACATTCATTTTCATCATTTAATGGGACCCAGATAGGATGAACACACAAGGTGTTATTCCATTTTACTTAATGTATATCGGATCCTTGAATTAATGATGGTTTTTAATAATTTATTGTGAAATTTATGGATTATTTGAAACGTGTTATCAATTATTTTTCATACAAGAGGCCAGGGTGAATATTAGTGGTGGTGCATACCATATTTATAAATTTTTAACAATATGAGATAAACTTGTGATTTTTTCTATAATTATTCCAAAAATATATATTCCGTAATTTATATTCATTTACCATGTAAATAAATTAAATGTTTTTTATGTTTAATTAAGAGTTTGTTGATGGAGTAGGGCCTTGTGTTGATGGGTGATAGACAATTGACCTCGGTTAACCATGGTGTCTATCTTTCTCGTACGAGGAATTGATTTCTATTTCTAGAGGTTAGCCCAAAAAATTACCATAATAATTATATATTATTTTATATAACTTGTGATTTGTTTTCCTAAATCTTATTTGTGGCCAACATTGAATTGAAAATGAATTGTTTTTATAAAACCCTGGTGTTTAAAATGAATGTGTACTGGGACATCAAAGACACTTGGAAACTAATAAGCATTCCACAATCTCATGTGTTCATAGGATATACTACAATATTATTTGTGGAATTTTTAGACAAATTAGTGGTGTGAATTAAATTATTAGAATATAAAAAACCATTGGATATAATCCTTCAACCCCTAGGGTATTTTATTTGATTATAGAGAGTGTGTTAATCCCCTATTTTTTTGTGAATTTGTATGGGTATACCATTGCAGAGATTTATATATAGTTTGGGTGTGATGGAACCAATATATAAAAATCATGTAAGTCAATTGATCATTTTATCATCCCCTCTATTTTTTATTATATTGTATTACCAATGCGTTAAATTCCGATTTAGTTAAATGATGGATATATTGATGAAAATTATTCCGCTTCACTTATGGTATTAACCGTGGATTTTGTGAACCATATTATAAGAACCTTGTGGGGGTATTCATACTGTCATGTGGTCAAGGAGAACATTGTGGGTTCCCCATTCTGTATTGATTCTATATAGGATTAAAATAGAAGAGAAAAAAGTTGTAACTTATTATTAATGTGGTTTGAGTATTGTTTCTATTCTTATGTTGAAAATTTAGGTAATATATATCTATTTTGGATGATTTTAAAACCAATTTATTAAGTATATATGCTGATTATAATGTGGAAAACATATCCATTCATGATAATGATTTGTTATATATGTTGCTATATAGTGCGTCTGGTAATACCCTTGATGTCATATAATTGTATATAAGGAAGGTTATATTCCCCCTGATGATATATGATGTTATGTTTGGCGGTCAGTATTACCCTAGATGATACATGATGGTATATGGGTGGGGTTTATTCCCCTTGATGATATATGTTGGTATAGAGGGAGTGAATCATTCTTCTCTATGATATATTATTGTATATAGGTTAGGAACTATTACCCTAGATGATACATGATTGTATATGGGTTGGGAACTATTCCAACCAGATTATATATAATGATATACAAGGTTGGGTTTTTTTCCCAATAATGACATATTATGTTATATTATATGTTCTATTCCCTTTATGACATGTGATGGTTTACAATATTTGAAATATTTCAATGATGATATATGATGGTGTTAAAGTTGGTTTTTTTTACAATGATATACAATGGTGTAAAAGGAAAAAACTATTCCCCACAATGATATATAAAGACATACAAGACAAGAAAAATTCCCCCAGATACAATGGGATGGTATGTAGGGATAACAATTTTCACAGAGATGATATATGGTATTTGATCATTTGGTGTAGGGCCTTTAATCTCAGAGGTTTTGATCTATCATGTTCAGAGACAACCACAAATATCCCCGGAAGGTATATTCACACTTGATTGACAAGGAATATACCCACCCATGGTAGGAATTTGGTATGAAATGTCTATTTCATCAATCTATGAATATCACTTTGTATATACACTATATATCCCAGTTCTATTAGATATTTCTGTGTTGGCCTAAAATGTTATACTCAAACCCTTCATAGACTTCCCTGACACATTGGAACATGAGAAGACCTATTGATCCTAAGTATATTTTGTTATGAGGATCAATGTTTAATAGTATACCAGGATATCTTGGATTATTTCAAAAGATGGATCATGGTCATGAAACAATACTATTTTCTATTTTATTTATTTTTTGAATTTTTTAGGTTGAATTTCGTGGTCTTATTGTTTTCCTCTTTATTTATTAGACATATTGGATAGTTCATTCTATTAAACAATGTATTATGACTCATTATTTTGATAATATATTTATATAATGTTTTATTTCATTCCTTTATATATTAATATGATATTTTATGTTATCTACTTAAATTTACTGTAGAATAGTATATGGTTTTAGTCTCTCCATTGTGAAACAATAAACTCATGCTACTAGTTAGAGACCTCTTGTGTATGGGGAGGCACACCTGAGCTCGTGTAAGACTTTTATTCTGTTACAGTAGGGTGATATAGGTCATTTAATTAAAAAATGGAAAAAAATCATTATTTTATTCAACATAATTTTTTTATTTGGTAGATAAAAGATACAATTGGTTATTATATGGTACAGATGTTATTTCATGTTCCCAACCAAAACACGCATGAAAAAAAATCCATGTTACTCGGTTTTCATGTTTGATGAACTTCCTTTTAATGTTTTGGATGTGTTGAATATTATTTAGTACTATATTTTTAGTATTTTATAGAATATTATCCCCTTATATTTATGAGGATATTTTCATGAGTATATAAATCATGTATGGGACATAGGTTCACATGTTATGTGCATGTTTGTGTGTTTGTTGTGACACTAAATATGAGAAGAAAATATGTTTAATTGTTTAAAATTCCAATAATATCATAGTTGGTGTTTTCCTAAATATATTATTCTTTGAAATATAATTATCCAAGCCAGATGGTATTGATTTTCCTTATTGGGATCATTATAAGTTGATGTTGTTATAGGCACATTGATTTGAACATGTGTAATATCTCGAACAAGTTTTCTAGTGTGAATCCTGGGAGAGGGGGCTATGTGATATCATACACATCACTCTATACATCATAGGTTGTCGACTAGTGGTAAAACCATAAAATATTCATGGATATAATATTTCATCTAAAATAATAACCATACTTCATTTTCAATTTTACTAAAAACTCAACATGACGTATCAAAATAACATACAACCCAAATAATAATAGTAGACTTAAAAGAGATATAATATGGTTCCAAAAATCCATTATGTGATGAATTAAAACAATTTACACGATACATGAAACATAATAGTGTGGTAGTAATTCATAAACCTATAATAGGAATAAATTAAATGAAACAATTTACACGATACATGAAACATAATAGTGTGGTAGTAATTTATTAAGTGTCGATATCATTGAGATACCTATTCCCTGTGAGAAAACATGAAGGTGTACCCAAAAACATCAAAACCCTTGTCATGTAAATAAGTAGGGGTTAATGTAATGAATTAGTAGTATCTATTTAATCATCAATAATATTGAGTGTTTATATTATCACGTGGATTTGTATGAGAGATATATAATGTGCAAAGTTATACCCATGCAACACACCCACCTGAAATAATAACACATAATGCACATATGGTCTCCCATTAATGGAATTCAGGTGCCAAATTCAACACCCTGACACCTACCCATACATTCTTCTACTCCATAATAGGAGGAATACCATTCTCTCATACCATATCCTAACCCATACCCGAAGAATCTTTGTAATATGATATAAAAAGACCAAAAGACACCCATATATATAGTATAGGGAGACCATCCTAATCCTGATCACCACCAGAAGGTGTAGTGTAGGGTTTTATCAAGTTCTCACCCACACCTCCTCACTAAAAAGAGGCTATATTCCAAGTTTCATAGTAAAAAATGTTCACAAAATAGATTCTACACAAGTTGTACTTGGGTGAAACAATTTCTCTCAAGGGAGTCCACACATCTTCTCTTAATATACACAATCTCAATAAATTTTGTCCTCTAATAAACACACTTATAATACCACATATCCCCATGGTGGTCCAACCATCAGCACCTTAGTCACAATGGAGATAGAGATCGGGGCATACACCATCACACTAGGATCTGTCTCAAATCAGAAGCACATCGTTGACACACTCATGAAAAAAAAACATGACACACAACGCATCTCTAAACTCACAATGTCTTATCTTGGGATATATTCACTTGACTCATAGTACCTATAGTATCCCATATGTTTTGTAAACAAATATCACATATTATTAGATGAATAATCACGAAATATCATAAATGTTTATATCAGAATTGTATAGGTCTATCACCATTGGAAATCTAGATACATGAACAACTAGTTTATAAGTAAAGTAAATCATGTCCCCTATAACTCTTCATAACTATCACCCTACATTGTATTTTTTTACACAATACATTTCTTCTGTAAGGACCCAACCTTAAACATTAAATATTCTATTTTTTGATCTATAATCTACATTAAAGGATATTTTCCATTTAAGGTTTTATGTAATTCTGAAAAACACTTAAAAATTATATACATACAAATAAATTTGAGACTTATATTCAGTATCCATTTTATCTCACTAATGTAAACCCTATTAAAATAAAACATTTCTATTTTCGCTAAACCATCTTAAATACTTTAATTATGACATCTTATTTTTCCATAGAAACATTTATATCATGTGATAAAAATTTTAAAACATGGAATGAGAATAGAAATAATTTTATGTGAAATAAAATAATGGAAACCATTAGTCTAGGGAAAAATCATAACAGATTTTCCAAAATACATGAATTTTTACCCCAAAAAAGGAATCATAAATTTCAAAATGACATTTATATGACATTTTAAAAAGAAAAATATTTTCATTAATAATCTTAAAAAATGATATAAAATAATATTAGGATACATGGGACATAATTTTCAATATAAATGTTACAAATATGGTAGCTCTCTTGTATATATAGAGTGTAACCATTAAAGATAAATTTGGAATAATCACTACATTATTAATCATATTATCGTATAGGATAAACCAAATCAGTTAATTTAAATATAAATAAATTCATAAAAAATATTTTTAAAAGTCATACATGGAAAAATATTTTTATAATATTAGAACACTGAAAAATTTAAATTTATCTTTTAGTTAAAGACTCCCTCACAAGGATAATATCACTTAATTGAGTGTTAATAAGATGATTAGATAATGTGTATCCACATGACATACACATTAGATAAGTGGAAATAAAAAATAAGATATTAAAAAGTAATTTCACACATATACTTAGCAATAAATCATCAAGAAGTATATGTTTAACCAAATGAATAGAAATTAGCTTAAGAATTCCCTTAATATTATTCATTCAATCAAATCGTATACGACGTGAATGTGTAAAATTTAAAAAAACTTTAATATCATGAGAATAAATAAAATCATGATATAACATGTACAAATAGAAATATACACATCTCTAAAAAGGATAGTCATGCATAACATCCAAAATCTACCTCAAAGAAAGAAAATTGAGACGAGGTCCCTTTACTTAAGCTCAATTCATCACATACAATGTTTATCTTGCAGAATAAAAAAAGGATAAATATTTACATTATTGAGAACATATTTAATGTTTATTTTTAATTTTATATCACTTATTATCATTTTATAACAATTATATAATTAATTAAGTTCACATTTGATGTTTTGACGATATTTAGTACTTGAGTCTAAACTGACTTTGGTATGATATATATACTCAAATTTTAAATATTCTATCATTTCAAAAAGAATAATAATTACATAATTCTAATTTAAAAATATATTAATTTTCTAAATACATCAATTAAATATGGATATGAAAAATGATCAATATTACAATCATGGAGTGTGTAAGCCATACGTACAGATGAGTAACATATACATTTTTAAACGACCAATATGGAAATGAGTCAACTATCAAATTATCATTATTTAATGGTAATGAAATCATTAATATAATATTAAATATACTTATATATATCATCTGGGTGTTATAGTGATGAAACATAAATCACAACAATTCTTAGAGGTGATAACTCACACGTACTAAAGAACAACCTTTTCATTTTACTATGCATGAAATGGTTAAAAAATGTCTTTTTATAATGAAAAACATGTCATGAATATATAATATGAACATTAATTCAACAATTATATCTATTCATGACAGATGGTGATTGAATTTTAATTATATTGGTTCATGATTCGACAATTTATCGTAAACATAAACAATAAATTATTTTCCCATTTGAAGGAAGTGGAAAGAGATATCAGTATTTAGAATGACAAAACAATATATTAGTATATGGATTATACTAGATATAATTATTAATCATGGATGAATAATATTTATATGTCATGGGAGAAAAAAACTAAAACACTTAATTAAAAAAGATAACTGTTCTAAAAAATCAATTATTTGCAACACCTTTAGACCAATAAATATGGTGTTGTATGTCAAATAAGAGATCTAGAATGTGGGGAGAGATTATAGGAAGGTATTTGGTCAGATATTAGATAAACCAAATATTATTTTATGTCTTAATAGAATATATGAATAGGTTCCTTTTTATATGAATGGGGGAATTCTTGTAATTCTACAAGATATTAAATTAATATGAATTAATATTCAATTCCAAATGACAACAAACCTATTTTTATAGAATAATGTATTATTATATGTAATAATATGTTTATCCAATTAAAATTATAAATGTTTTGATGTTTTTTAATTCTTATCTTTTGGATTTAATCATTATTTATCCCATTTAACTCTTACCATCAGACCTTGGATTTTTATTATTTAAGCGTTAATATAATTAATAAAAATTAAAACTAGGCCATAAATTAATAATGGATGGAAATTTAAACCTTATCCACATATGTTTTCAAAATCACAGACTTTTATTAACTATATATCATTTAATAAATTATTATTTTATTTGAGATATCATTAATGTCAAATTGGACACTATTCATTACATTTTCCTTTACAAAAATTAATAAAACTAGATTGCTTCAAAACTAATATTATAAAAAAACAATCCAAAAGATCATTGTAATCAATAAAATTTTCATATTACATTAATTAAATCATATTAAACTTATTATGGTATTTTTAAAATCATTTATTTGATATTTAAAATTATTAAACAATTATTATATCATCATAATAGATGCCTTTATAGTAATTATTTATTCCCTAAAAATAAAAAATAAATTTCCAATATTAATATATATTTTATATTTTAAAATAATATTTATAGTCAAACAAAGACTCTATATTACACCTTATTAAAAATATTTTTATTTATTAATAATATGATTATGAAAACATTGTATTTTCATGAAATAAAATATTATAAATTTCAAAATCAAATATAAATGGATACTAAATACCATATATTTGAACTATGATTGATTATCGATGATTTTTTTTCATCCAATAAAATTGGGGGGATTATTAGGGTCATTTTATAATTCACATCATTTTATTTGTAACCTTTATTACTTGATTTTTATATGATTTACCCTTTACTATGTTAAGAAAACTACCAATGTTATTATTCATATTCAAAAAAAGGGAATATTTGAAAAATTAAAAGATTATAATTAAAAATAATTGATCTATTTCCTCAAATTCTATTCAAAAAAGTTCAATAAATTAATTAAAAATTAATCCTACAGACGATAGGAAATAGTATTTTTTAAAGTAAAAATGTCCAAGTGTCTGAATTTATTTTATATATAAGATAAGTATTAAAAATATTAAAATCAACATATTTGGACATATTATTGTATTATTGATCTAATTTTACTTTAAAATAAATTTAAAATATATTTCATCATTATAAATTATTTTGATGATATGTCAGTTTTCAATTAAAATGTAGTAATTTTTCACTATTCATTAAAAAATGAAATTTCCTAAAAAATAAAAAATACAAAAAATAATTTTTGATATTAATATTTTAAAAATTAATTTTATTTTTAAAAAAAAAATTATAAAAGTATCAGATATAATTTTTAAAACAATTTCTCCATTATAATGTAGTAAAACTGAATATTTAAAAATATAACTTTTAATTGTATAAAATGATTTAATTTTATATCATGTCTATTAAACAAATTATATGAAAGTTAATAATTATATAAAATATATTATGAAATACAAAAAAAAATTTGTTTATTTTATTTTTATAAAACACACTTGTGTGCTTTGAAATAGTTTTTCAAAAAAGGACTTTCTTTTTATTTTCAAAATATTTTTATTCTCTTGTATAAATAATTTTTCATGAATGAATTTATGATAACTACATATGTATACCATATTTCTATATTTAGGATAATAATTTTTATACAATCCATTATATAGACTATGTTATAATAATATTTATTTGTTTATTTAAGCTCGATGTGGTGCATGTGGTATACTATTGAATAGTTTCTTTGATTTTAAAATATATAGACGTTACATGATCACTCGATTAATAAATTTCATCCTTGAAATTTTATCTCAAGATTGGTAACTAGGGTTTGACTATACAAAATACCTTTATTGAAACACTCATCAGAAAAAGGATTAATAAAACATCCAATTTAAATGAACGAAATGGAAGTATAAAGGTCACCTGTGATAACACATACTAAGGTTTCATGTTATAATGGAGAGTGATATGTAACTTGGTTATTATAATGTTATCTATCTGAAAAAAACAAATCTATAATTGGTAAAAGGCCACAAATTTGATTATAAAAAACCAAATGGATAACATTTTTTCATGATTGTTTTAATAGTGTTGAAGACTTAATATAACAAATGGACTAAGAACATAAGGAAACATACATACTTGAATAGTATAGTTTCATTGTTTAACCAATTTCCACTACAAAATAATGTTTTTTTTCTAAATAATAAGTACTCATGATGATTGTTCTTTCCTAAAGCACTAAAATAAACAACATGATAGTCACATAATTCAGAAAAGACTAAATATATATTTCTATAGTCTTGAATTGTTATAAAAAAAAATAAATGCTGAGGATAAGATAAGATAATTCCAAAAAATAATAAAAATTTTATTTAAAAAAATAACATCAATCACCAAATTTCAAAATTGAGACCCACATATCTGCTTAGATAATTTATCAAATCACTATCCATAAAATTTCCCCAAAACCTATCAGAATAATATTTAAACACGATAATCATAAGGACTTGATTGTGTTTTATTCCATGAAATTTTTAAATAAATGTCTCTAAATATCATTAATTTCACTTTAAGTATCATACCACAATGTATAATCCAAAATCACATAATCTACAATATATGAAAACCATTTCCATAAATAACCTTAATCACTATTACTCAACAATAAATTCATACACTATTTAAAAATATAATTCAACTTTATTCTTTAATTAAAATATCATAGTGTTTTATATAAATTAATCTTATTAGATTCCTAAAACAGTGAACTCATTTTAAAATAAAATTAATCACTTATTCACAAAATTATTTTCCATTCCCATGAAAATCTATTAAAAAAAATATGTTACTAAAATTAAGATTTCCAGTATCCTTCATACAGTTTAAATAAATATTAATAATTTCATACTAACGAGGACATAAGATTGTCTACTAGTAGGAAATGGACCCTTATGGGTCTTATGTTGGGGTTTAGTATGACAGTTTTTCCGAACATGATGGGGTTTCACCAATATTATGTCTTTTACTTTTTCTAAAAAGATATTAATATAATCCATATAAAATTATAGAAATGTGATAAAAATCATAAAAAAACTTTATATGATTTAACGTCATATTTTATCTCATACCATTTATTTTTCATCCCAAACTTTTATAACTCATAATTACCTCAAAATTAACATATTCAAACAAACTATTAGTCACCATAAAATTTTATACCATAAAGAAAAAAGGGGTTTCTATGATAGTTTTATAATTATACACCTTACAATTATTATCCCACAATGATATCCCTTAATCATATATAGACATCAGAATCTCTAATGTTGTCTGAAGAATCCTTTGATACCAAATGTAAGGAACCAATTACAAACATTATAAATTATTGTGTTTTTTTAATATAATTAAAAATTTAGAATCATTTTAGTTTATAGTTTTATGGAATTAGGAAAAACTCTTAAAATGTAGACCCACACATTACAAGTTGGAACTTATACACTGTATCCATTTTTTAACCAAAGGATACCATTTTTAAAAAAAATATGATTTTTCCTAACATATTATTTATACTTTTAGCATGACATATTCATTTTCCATACGAATATTATTGACCCATGAATAAAATTTGAAAACATTATTTTAGAAAATACACTCTTTACAGGATTTAAAATAATAGAATACATTAATTTAGTGAAAAACAAAAGATACTAAAAACAATCCTTTTTAACTCGAAAAGGGAAACATTATTTCAAAAACAATATTATATTATTTTTTTAAGTATAAAATATTTCATGAAATTTCATAATCAAGAATATAAAATAAAATTAGGTATCTTGTGAAATAATTTTCCATATCACTTTTACTAATACATTATCTCTATAGTCTACATAGAGAGTAACCATTATATTTACATTTATAATAATCTCTCTAGTATTATTCCTATAATATAAATGGAGAATGCTGAAAAATTAACTTCATCCTATTACATATTGCATTGAAGAGTTATAATAGGCTAACCCTCCCTCAGTTTATCACAGAACCATTTATCCTCATAAAAAATTCCCATCATCCATAACATTAGAAATATAGATAAAGCATTCATAAAAGAATCATTATTGAGAAAATTACGATTCTATTTTAAAAAAGCATTAAATTTTTACAAATTCAAACAAACATATATTGAAAAATTATATAATTATATCAAAGAAATTTAGCTTCTTATAATTATTTAATATTATATTTATCAAATAAAATCACATAAAGAACACAAAATAATCATTATAAATGGTAAATGAATGAAATAATATATATTTGTATAAGTTAAAGAACCTTTACCAATATAATAGTAACATGACCTTTGGAATAGTAACACGAACATTAGGAATGGTGGTATACATTATAGAATAGTAACCTCACTCATGAAAGAATAAAAAAAGTTATGAATCTTTTATATGGTTATATTGTGTAATTATATCATATTATAAGAAATTAAATGTTTCAGAAATTACTAATTAAGTATTGATATTTTTTTAAGACACTAAAGTTTATTTGAAATTTCATAATTAATATAATGGCTTATAGGAAAATTTAATTTTATAAAATTTATTCATAAATTTATAATTTTATATCTTATTATTATTAGATAATTTTATGAGAAGAAAATTAATTATTAAAAGTATGATAAAATCGTTTATAATTTTAAAATTATTAATTTTTAAGTATGTGATGATTTTAGTTAAAAATTAAATTTATCATATGTAGAAATTATTTTCACAAAATTTAGTTCTTTTTTTCTATGCATCGAAAAAAGGATATGGTGAATTTTTGGGTTTTTTCTAAAATAGTTAAATTTTTAGTGAATTGAAAAATCTGGTAACTTATGGTATATATGCATTAAAAGTTCAATACACTATTTCATGGGTCATTGTAGATTTAATCACCATAATCTATAACTCCAATTAATTATATTATTATGTTTATTGATAATTACTAATCTATTTGTAGTCTTGGGAAAAAATAAAAAACTAAATAAGAAAATAATTAGAAAACACACCACTCCTCCACCATAAATACCACCACTCACCATATCATATCCAAACAAATACTAATCGATTAAGATTTAAAATTTAATGACCAATACTCTTGTATAGTGACTTTACCATTTATAAGATGATTAAGTATAAAAATATTGTCATAAAAAAATTTCCCTAAAGATTTTCTCAAGGAGAAGAATTCCAGAGGTAAAATCCTCTTTCAAATTCTTTATTTACATTTCACTTCTTTTACATTCCTCACCTCCTATGCAGAAACAGACATGATAAAAAAATATCCAATATACACTATAATGCTATTAAGTAAATGTAAAATACACCATCAATTCCCTTTTATTCTTCATTTTATTGTAATGAATGGAAATATCATATGTGAGGTGATGAATTATTACCTTTAAAAATGAAAAGTGTTCATTTTACATTACCTTCATAAAGGCTTTCCATAAAAATATTATAATGGATGAAAAATATTATAAAATATATTTTATTTCCAATTTTATGTTCTGTAATAAATATATATACATAGTAATTATTAATGAAACCAAACTAGCATGTGATGATGAAAAACCACCAAAATAATCCAAATGATTATCAATAATGTCTTATCTAATCATTCATACTCACCCAAAATCACTAAATTAATTATATAAAAATTTAATATTTCTACGTTAATTAATAAAATATAACTTCAATTTTGGATATCTTTTCCCATTTTATATGATCTTTCATACATTTATACTAGTGAACCAATCATTAAAAAATCCATGAAAATGGACACTCCTCAACGATGGAGTCTTATATTTTAACTCATCAAAATGGCCAAAAAAATATAATAGAACTATACTAAATCAATTAAATGATTAAATTGTTTTGAAGTAATTAATTAATGTATTTAATTTTATTATCTAGGATAATAATATTAAGCGAAAAATAAACATTCAGACCTTGGGTTAGAGATTGTTTTCAAACCTCCATTTTTTCAATTGTGTTACTCTTTTTTATATCATTATCAAAATTTAATTTTTAGTTATTCTTATTTAATCCTCATAAATTTTGTGATAATGTTAAAAAAATATTTTCTTATCCCAATTGTTCATTATTCTACAGGAAAATACAAGTTTTATAAGGTTCTCTGCGCATTTCCTCCCAATATGCAAGCCTGATCAAAGGGAACTTCTCAAATTCATACCCATTTTCATGTACCATCCATAATATATTTTACTCCGCCATTAATTTTATAAAATTAACATTCATATAATGAAGGAAAACCATTTTTAATTTATGTTTTCATATAAACAATTATTATTTTTCTATTTTAAAGACTCTTTAATGTTTTCCCTCAATCCAAACTAATGTGTATCATTAATAATGTTTCATAAAAACACTTTCGAAATGTTTTCACATAATTTAGTCATTATTTGTCATTATATGTGCCAAATTTTTTTCATTAATGTTAATTTATTATTTTAATCCATTATTTCATGAACTTTTTTAGGATTCACAGTATGTTTATGCCTTGTGTCAAGTTTTTGATACCCAATTAATCCCTTGGGGAACCCCTATGCTAATAAATCATTTTTGATACTTCTTATGGAACAAATATGAATTAATATTTTATTATGGGTATTCCTATATAGAACTCAAATTAGTTGGGTAATGTTTAGTCTCATGAGGTGTTATGTTGGGACATGAAGTGAACTTGATTATTATTTCAAACATTGTCTTCCATGTGATGTGGTGTTATAAAGTATCCTTTACCCTTGACTATGTCATGTTGTGTGTTGTTTATAAATTCCAATGATTCCATGATTTCATATCCCCAGTCTCAATTTATTATTCCTTATATTTATTAGCAATCCATTCTTTTTTATGTCATCATGGCATGCCTTCTATCCCATGCTCTTTTCATTATTCCTAGTTTTAAACCCTTACTGGGATTTCTAGCTCAGCACATTTTTTCATTTATTCCCTATGTTATCTTAAATTTTTTGATGAGATCACGTTATTTTGGATCCCTTTTTGGATGATTAAAATAAATATATGATATGATATTTCCATGTTTTCAATTTTTTTACATAATCCTCCAAATACACTAGAATTTACCATCCTTAGCATGAAATTTGATGGTTAATTATTCATAAAATCATTTAATAATCTCTGAAAATAGATTGGGCACTATAGATGGTATTAGAGGATGGTATAGTTATTTTTTTTGGGTATTATCATTTGGTAACATTGGAAAGAACCATATGGATAATTCTACCACCATGGATAACCTTGATTGAAACTATGGGTATCCCATGTAAGGATATACATTTCATTCACAAGTGTATCCTTTTATGTTCAATATTTCCTTTTATTATTATAGTTCGATAAGAATTCAAGGCCCCCTAATTTTAGTCTATTTTTCTTATGGAATGGTAAGAAATATAATAAAACATAAAAATAATATATTTTATTATTAATGTGATGATTTACATAATTATATTCTAAATATAATTGGAATAGGTTCTCAAAACATCTTGAAATTACTTTCTCAGTTGTCTCAAGTTATCATTAATAACGTAAATATTTTGGAACACCATCCAATACCCAATAATGGTAAAATTACCATTAAATCCTTCATGTTAAAAAAACCTTCCATGATTAGTTTACCTTCCAATACCTTCCTCATTGAACAATGTATTAACTCCATTGAGAAGTTATTCTATATCCTCCAGTTCTCAGAATAAGAGAAATTTTATTGTGTGTCTATCATTTTAATGGGGAAGATAATATATAGTGGACATTGATCAAGAACACAGTATATGGAGTAATGTTATTCCATTGAATGGGAAGATTTCAAGTTAATAGTTTTCAATAAATATTTTCCATGAAAAATTCATTTTAAGATGTAAGGGGATTTCCTTGGACAGATAAAAAATGAAGATGTGTCTAATATAGTATTTGAGGAAAAAATCACCAGGCACGCACGATACTCCTCTGAATTTATCATGATCGTTGAAATAATGTTAGATCACATCAGTACCTGACTAAATCCATGTCTATAAAAGTAATTTGTGCTTTATGACTTTGATAGTTATGAAAAAATGTTTTGTTGTTATTTTATGGTAGAAATGGATATTGGAGTCACTCGGTGATCTCATGGTCCCAATCACAAATAGAGAAAATTGAGATTAATATTTGTCGATTAATAGATATAACCCATGATGAAAGGAAGATCCAACACACCACTTTTTAAAAGTGTTGGAATAATCTTCCTAGAAACTTCCCAAAGGGAACTAAGAGATGCTTTAAATGTGAAAGGTATGAGAATATGACTAATAACTATTGAAGGGATATGATGAATCCCAAAAATTTGGAAAATGAATAAAAGGTCTAGATGAACACACAACTTATAGTGAATTATTCCAAACAATTAAAACCAGGGAATTATGAAATCCATTTCCATAAGCTATGTGTTGTTGGAGTCAATCAACAACAACAACATCTATAGAAAAAATTAATTTCATATGCTATCACTACAATTGAGGTGGAACCCAGAAATGATTTGGTGATAGGTATGTTGGTTATTCATTTTGGAATTGAGAATGTAATATTGGATTCTAGTTGTACACATTCTTTAATATCATTATAGTTTAATAGATCTATTCAAACACCACCTCAATATATTGAGGTTTAGTTATCTTAGAGAACTAAAACTGGATAATTTATTGCATCGAAAGTATATAACTCCTCCTGCATTTATTTTTTGTGGATTGAACCTTCTAGAAAATATTTCCTTACATACTTTTGAATATTTTCATGCAATATTGGGCATGGATTGGAATTAATTATACAATGGAAACATTGAATCCTGGGAAAGGGACATCACATTTCACATCCTAAGGAATCTTCTAATTTAATACAAATGTATGTAGGAATATGAATATCCTTTGGATCCATCATCTCAATTTTGGATATTTTTTACTTATGAGAAAGCATATATAGCTCAAATGAATGGGGAAAATGAGATGATCATGCTCAAAGACATTCTTATTTTGAGAGACTAAACTAATGTGATCCTGGAAGAATTTCATAATCTTCCTCCAAATGGAATGCTTGAGTTCTCAATATTTTTTGCTGAGATCTCTGACTATATCAAACAGAACTTATAGAATGGCCAGCGTAGAGTTATAAAAAATGAAGAAGCAGTCACAGAAGAAATTGAATAAGGATTTTATATCGCTAGTCGTTTAACATGTGGTGCACTAGTACTCTTTTTCAAGAATAAGGACTGATCAATGATCCTATGTGTTGATCATTATGAACTCAAAAAAAAATCATGATAAAGAAAAAGTAACCCCTTCCATGGATATGTGACATGTTTGATCAACTAAGTGGGTCCTAATATTTCCCAAATGTGGGACTTTGGTCAAGATATCACCAATTAAAGGTAATGAAGAAAGATATTTCTAAGACTAAATTTAGAACAAAGTATAGAATCTAGGAGTTCATGTAATTCCCTTCAGACCTACTAATTCTCAATATATATTAATAGACTTAATGAATAGATTCTTTAGAGGTTACCTTGAGAATTTTTTGGTAGTCCATATTAATGATATTATAATATACTATAAGAGCTAGGAGAATTATGATGAAAATTGGAAAACTGTGTCTATTACTTTAAGAAGGATAAAAATTATTCAATGTATTGTAAATGTGATTTTTGGATGGGGGATGTATCATTCATGGGGAACGTTATCACCAACAATAGAATATTGGTAGACCCCTCCAAGAAAAAGGAATTTTAAGAGAGGAACAAGAAAATATCAATAATGGATATTCATAGTTTCCTTGGTCTAGTTGGTTACTACGGACAATTTTTGAAGAACAACTCAAGATTTTCAAACCCACTAACCAAGATGACTCAGAAGTGAGTAATGTTTCTCTAGACTAGTGGACGTGACGTCCAGTTTAAAGAGAAGAAAAGAGGTTTATAACTACATTATTTCTCACACTACTGACAAGTGGGAAACTATTTGTAGTCAAAAGAGATGATTTAAATAAGTGATTATGATGTGTATTGATGAAAAATGATATCTTTGTGGTCTATGAGTCATGATAGTTGAATATTCATGAGCCAAACATTTAGAACAATGATCTAGAGTTGGTAGCTGTGAACTTTGTGTCAACAATATGGAGGGATTATATATTATGTGAGAAGTGTGAGATATATATTGATCATAAGAGCCTAAAATATATATTCACAAAAAATTAACCTAATATATTATAGTGAACGTGGTTAAAGATCTTCAATGATTATGAATGTTCAATCCACTACTACCCTATTAAAGAAAATAAGGTGGAATATGTGATAAGTGGAATGAACCATGCATCATTATCAATTATTATATTATAGAAGGGTCCAATATTCATATAACTACAAAGTATGGTAATGAGGAACATTAACTAATGAACATAAGCATTCCATTTCGAAATGATTTATCAACCACGCCTTATAGAGAAAACAATGGAAACTCAAATAAATGACGTGGAAATTCATAAATAGGTGGAAGATATCAAAGATGGTAATCCTTAGAGTTCAAAATGGATGGGGAAGAAATAATGTTATTTGGGTCATGACTATATGTATCAAACAATCCAGAGATAAAGGAGGAGAGTCTGAATGACACACATTACACAAACAACTATATTCACCCATGGAGCACAAAGATGGTTCATGATCTTTGAAATTACTATTGGTGGAGAAATATGATGAAGAAGATAACTAAATATACATCAATGTGCATGGAATTCCAGTATGTTAAGGATGATTGAAATAAAGTTTAATGTGAGGGTGAAACCATTATCCATAAAAAAATCGAAGTGGGATAAAATTACCATAATCTTTGTCCCTGGACATATGATGTCATTTGGAGGAAACAATGTTATATGGGTTTTTGGATCATCTCACAAATATGGGTCACTTAATCATAATTTTAGAGGACTTATCACTAGATAACGTTACAGAGATATAGATTAAATAAGTTTTAAGGCAACATGGTGTTCCACTATCAATTATACTTGATAAAGATACAAGATTTGCCTCTATTTTCTATAAAAGACTCCAACATTCTTTAAACACTATGTTAATATTTACTAAGGATATTTGTTGAGTCAATAAGGTTTTCCTTATGACTTTTCTATTCCTTCTTGTTTTGAAAATCACAAACACCTTATCTTTAAGAAAAATCATTTTTTAAGGAAAATTGCTTTTATAAGGAAAATCGCTTTTTATAAGGAAAATTGATTTTATAAGGAAAATCACTTTTATAAGGAACATTGATTTTATAAGGAAAATCGCTTTTATAAGGAAAATTGCTTTTATAAGGAAAATTTCTTTTATAAGGAAAATCTCTTTTGTTAAGGAAAATCACTTTTGTAAGGAAAATTATCCTTATCATATTTTCATTATCTATATCCATATATTTCGTAAGAATAAGAATCAAATTCATTTCTTTATTCTCAGAATCGTTTAAAACTTTGATATGAAGCATTCTGTTTTAGGCTCCGAATTCTGGATGAGAACTGTAATGAAGTTCCACTATGAATTATGGATACGAACTCTGATAAAGTTCTACTCCGAATTCTGGATACGAACTCTGATAAAGTTCTAGTCCAAATTCTGGATACGAACTCTCATGAAGTTCGACATCGAAATCTAATGACGAATCCTGATTACGAATTCTCATTACGAATTCTGATGATGAATTCTCATTCCGAATTCTCATTCCGAATTCACCTATTAAATAGAATCTGACCATATTTTCTTTATACAATCCTAATTTATTTAGACTCCGAATATTATTTTTGGTTAGACTCCGAACTTTCATTTTTCTTACACTTTTATAATTTTTCTACTCTTTGACATTTTGTTTACACTCTGAACCTTTACTCCGAACATTTGAGTTAGACTTAAAATGATGTCGTACATTCTGTTACACATGTTTGGTTATAAAACTATGTTGTCTATTCCGTTATAAACTAACCGTTGGTTAAGTGACACGTGTACAGGTCCCTCCAATTTTTAAGGAAGATATGACCGTTGGAAAGGAGGCCAACCGAGCCTATAAATAGGAGCTCATTTGAATGATCTCACTAACACAAGGAAGTTGGATCAATCTAGAGACCACATGCTGCTAAGGTGATTTCTAGAGAGAGAAAGATTTTCATTCCTTGTGCGTACTGAACCACTTGTTCAGTTATTGCTTTGTGTGACTCCAAATGTTGGTGATTACATTCGAGGACTTCCGGGGATAGAAATACAGAGGTGCCGACTACCTTGAATTTTGAGGGATTCCTTGCTGAGGAAGACAGAGGTTCCGACTACCTTGATGTTCGAGGGCTTCCTTACTGAGGAAGACAGAGGTTCCATCTACCTTGAAGTTGAGGGCTTGCGGGGATAACAAGACAGAGATTCCGATATTCGTATCGAGGGCTTACCCTGGTGTGGGTAAGACAAACTTGCTTGAAAGTATAAATCAAGGGACCTTTATCCAAGGTTGTTGGATACCCTTCTCTTTGGGTTAAAAGACTTATATCTTGTTATTTGTAGTTTTAATACTTGTTTGTTTCCACCACATATTGTATTGTAAGAAACATATAACTTTCTTATACTTCCTTACTTGTACTTTGATAAATTTAGATTCTATAATTTTTAAGGTATAATCTCATATTGTAATCTTTAGTTAAGTTTCAATTTCCAGATCCATATTTCCAGAACCAAATTTCAAAATATCTTTCCAGTTTTAAGAAAGTGCATAGATCTTAATGTTTATAACTTCATTCCTTATTCATTTTTTCCATTTGGTGTTAGAGGTTTTGTGAATTTTCTTAGTTTAACTTTGTTAAACTTATCTCTTTCCTTTGTTTAAAGAAATTTTTAAAGTGTACAATTCACCCCCCTCTTGTATATTGAGCATCTACATCATTATTTCGATCCTACATTATTATCCTAAAACTGATGGTCATCCTAAATAGAATATTTAAAAATTGGAAGACCTATATATAGCATGTTTTATGGACATCATGAGAGGATGGGACCTACATCATCCTATGAATGATTTCTCCTAAAACAAATGTTTCCAAATGAGCATCCAAATGGATCCTCATGAATCCATTTGTGGGAAAAGATGTAGAACATTGAAATGATGGGATGATGTTATTGAATGTAATATGTTAGGACATGAAATGGTCAAAGAAATTGTGGAAAAGAAGAAAATAATTCAACAAAAAATAAATCATACCCAATTTCTACATAAAAGTGATTTAGATAATCATCAAAGAGACCATGATTTTAGGGTTCGAGAAATGGTATTATTCCACACATCTCCAGGTATGAGGTTTATGCAATTTGGATATAATGGAAAGCCATGTCATAAGTACATCATCCCCTTCTTGATTCATGATAATATTGGAGCTACAGTCTATCGACTAGAAATTCCACATACAATGTCTCAGGTACACAATGTAATCTAATTATAATTCTTAAAGAATTCCATACAAAATATCTAATGTACACTGAATTCATAGGTAGTATAGTTGGAAAATGTATTCACCTACAAGGAACAAATAGTGAACATCTAAGATCATAGAGACAAATTTCTACACAACAAGACCAACCACCTAGTCATATTAATATAGTGTAATAAAATGTATGAAAAAGGCAACATGGAAACCAGAGGAAGCAATGAAGGGTAAGTACCCTCACATGTTCTTCTCTTAGTTTGTAAAACAAAATTTTGAGGGAGAAATTTCATATGTGGGAAATGAAATAACCTATAATCTATCAATGATGTATTCAAAATTTTAATAATGTCATATAGTATAAATCACTTAAAATAACATTAAAAACACATTAAAGTCATTAAAAAATTTGAATGAATTTAATAAAATGTATTTTATGATTTATAGAACTTATCGAAGTGGAATAAAAAGATGACATTTTTAATTGTAACATGACCATTAAGAATAGAAATATAACCAATAAAATACTAACCTCATCGATAAAAATATGAATAAAATTCAATCATAATATAAATGATAAATTTTATTAATTATATTATAGTATTAGTAAATAAATGTTTTTAAAAATTATTAATTATGTGTTGATATTTTTATAAAACATATATGATTATTTTAAATTATATAATTAATAGAATGATTTAAAAGAGAATTTAATTTTAAAAAATGATTTTACAAATTAATATTTTGTTGTATTCTTAGAATAAGATAATTTTATGATAAGTTAAATAAAGTTTCAAAGTGTTATAAAATCATTTAAAATTTTAAAATTTGTGTTTTCCAAGTAAAAGACGAATTTAATTAATAACTAAATTTATCATATATAAGAAATTAATTTTATAAAATGGATATAATTTTTGTATTCATCATGTTAAAATGTGATTGGGGGGATTTTTGGGGATTTTTCTAAAAAACGTGAAATTTTTTTGAATAGTAAAATGCAGTAATTTATGATATATATAAATTATAAGTTACATAAATTATTCCTTGAATAATTTATGATGTAATAACAATAATCTAGAAATCCCTTTTGTTATATTCTTATATTTAGTGATAATTCTCAAAATATTCATAGTCTTGAGGGAAAATAAAATTCTAATGTATAAAATAATGAGAAAACACACCTCTACTCCACTATAAATAGCACACCTCACTACATATTCTCCTCACACCTATTAAGACAATAATATTGTAAAATTTGAATAAAATAACATTTGAAAATATCTTCCCCATGTTCAAGAGGTTCTGGTCTTAAAAAAAATCAAAACCAGTTTCTTTAAAGAGGTTCTCAATGAGAAGAATTGAAGAGGTAAAATCTTATTTCACTTTTTTTATTTTTTTTCACTTTTTTTTATTTTTTTACACACTAATCACCACCTTTATCTAAAAAATTATAATAAATTAATTATTTTATATATAATAAAATTTTATAAGGTTAATGTAAAATCCACCATCAAACCCCTTCTCCTATAACCATCATTCCAAAAGTGAAAATAGCAATTGTGAGGTGTAGATTTATCACCTTCACGGATTGAATGTTTAATTTTTCAATTTATACCCTAACGGTTGTTTGTAAAACAATTATAATGGTTGAAAAATATTTTAAATTTACTTTTTTACCTGTTTTATGTTTATTAAATAATATATATATAAAATATTAATTAATGAAATAAACTTTTTTTTGCAATGATTTAAAAAGTACTAAAACAATCTAAATGAATATCACTAACATCTTATCTAATGAATCATCCGTTCCACAAATAACCAATTTTATTATAAAAAAAATTAATCTTAAGAAATTTTATAACAAAAATATAACTTCATTTTTTGACATTTATTCCCATTTTACTTGATCTTTCAAACATTTATTCAGGTTGACTAATCATTAAAATAATAAAGGAAACAAAAATATTAGAAGGAAGAAATTGAATCTTATAACTCATAAAAAATTACATAAGTAAACATAATAAAATTATACGAAATAGGATATATTTTTAAAAGGTTATGTATAAATTAATTAATGGATTTAATTTGAAAATACAAGACATTATTATCAAGTGTGTAACACATTCAGATATATGGTAGGGGAATCTTTCAGAACCTCCATTTTTTTCTATGGGTAACAATTTTTCTCAATTTTTCTTATGTTTATTCTTAATTATTTTTTAGTATTCATCCTAAATTATGTTTTTATTTTCCAAAAATACGTTATTATCCCTATTTTTCTTTCTTTTATTGGGAAATGCATGATTTATAATATTATATATCCACTTCCCCCAATAAACAAGCCCTATCAAATGGATATTATCAGACTATTACTCTATTTATAGTAATATCAATCAGCTATTTGTAACAACCATTATTTTTATAAAATAAATAATCTTATCATGAAATACATTAATTGTTAATTTATATTTTAATAAATAAAATTATTAATTTTTAATTTTATTGTCTCTCTATTTTTTCCAACAAACAACATTCAAAGGGATCATTTCTAATTTTTCCTAAAAACACATTTTAAATGTTCTCATATCATTTGATCATAATTTGACATTATATATTATTATTATCCATTATTAATATCCATTTATGATATATATCTATTATTTAATAAACTCATTTATGATATTCCCTTTGATTATCCCTTATGACATGTTTACGATACCCAATACCATCCTTGAGTAACTGTAATGTTCATACCTCATGTTTTATTATTTTATTGTAAAACGTATGATTGAATATTTAATGATGGGAGATTTTATATATCTCTCTAATGAAATTTTGAATGTTTATTTTCATGAGACATCATGTTGTGACATGAAGTGAACCTGATTACTTTAGTAGACATTTTCCACCATGTGAAATTGTCTCTGCAATTATCCTTGACTCGTGATTATATCATGTTGTGTTCTATTTAAATATTCAAATGATACCATTATTATATGTTCTCATTCTATACATGTTATTCATCCTTACTCTTATTCATGATCTATGCCTTTCTATGTTATCATGTTATGTCTACTAACCGATGTTTTATTATTTATTCCTCTCTATATACCCTAACTTGTCCTTTTATATCCTCCATTTTGTTTATATATTCCCCATGATATCTTGTGAATATGAAGGATCTAAATGGATGTCAGGATCTCTTTTTGGATTATTAAATTAATTATGTTTTATTTTATTTTTATGTTTTTAGTTTTTTTACCATATCATCTTTGGAATCTCGACTATACAATCCCTCGTTGGTAATTTGACAGTTATTTATGCTTACAATCAAGTATTAATATCTGTAAAATGTTAGGGATGTTATATATATGGAAATATTACATTGAAAATAATATTTTAAACCTGTAATGGATGCTAGAAATCATTAAAGCGTCATGAAATTAGGCAATTCTATTAATTTATTATATGTTAAAAAACATTCCTCTTGGATTTTGTAAAACTATATAGTAAAATATGATTTTTAAAAAGAAATTACCATGCATAAGACCTTAAAAGGATTCATTTTTTTAAAAAATTGAAATAATTTAAAATATTTAAAATTTTAAACAATAATCTATATATAAATAAATTCAAAAATAATATTTTGAATGTACAAACATGAAAAAGAAAAATTTATAAGAATAAGTCATTAAAAATTTTAAAATAATGTCTTAGTTAAACTATCCCTTACAGAGATCATATCATTTTATGACTTATTAGTAAAACTAATTAATTATGTGTATTGAATATAAATCAAAATAAAATAATTCAAAATAAATCAAAACATATTAAAAAGTAATTTCACACATAATAATATCAACACATTATCATGAAGTAAATGTATAACCCAATTCATAGATACCAAGACAAAAATTACCTTACTACATTATAAACAGTAGAATCATATTGAGCATGAATATGCAACATTTAAAAAAATTAAATATTTTGAGAATAAATAATTTCATTATATAACATTTCAATAAATAATTATATACACATGAAAAAAGTATATAGGTTCATAATATCAAAAATATTCCTTAAAAAATAAAAATTGTGATGATGTCTCTTACCTTATGTCTTACTCATCACAGAAAATTATGATATTCCTGAATGATAAAAATATGTTAAATATTTAATTTTTGATTTTTTTTAATTTTTATTATTCCTTTTATATCAATTGTTATCATTTATAACAAATACTTTATATTTTATGTTCATGTCAGACGTTTTGAAAATATTTAGTACTTCACTCCAAAATGACTTCGGTATGATGTATATAGTTAAAGTTCTTTATGGTCCATGACCAAAAACATAAAAATACTAAAATATTTATCATTATTATATATCAATTATTCTTTTAAATCCATTCATTAAACATGGGAATGAAAAATGAACTATGTTACAATCTAAGAGTCGGTAAGCCGTATATACAATGATTAACATTAATATTTTTCAATGAAGATTATGAGAAAGAAGTATTTATAATTATATCATCCCATAATAATCATAATATAATTAAAGATCTATCAAATATATATTTATATATCATTCATTTGATGTGGTCATTAACGACAAATCACATCACTTCGTGGAGGTGATAACTCACATGTATGTACAAATGATGTAACCAATTACAATGCCTGGAAAGGTAAAAAAGGAAATGATATATTACCACTTCAAAATGATAAACATTTCTTTAATAAGATATATAACCATTTATAAAATATTTATAACTAGTCTTTACATATTGTGATGGAAAGTGAATTACATCGGTTCGTGAGGTGGATGCTTTCCGTACACACAAATGATAAATTATTTCCCCATTTTATAAAAGTGAAGAAGGATATAGTTATTGTTGATAACATAAAAAATTATTATTATATTATATATATATATATATATGTATTGTTATTTAATCATGGATTAAAATTATTTTATGGAGGTGGACGAAGCAACAAAACTGAAATGCTTAATTAAATATGACACCACTTCATTAGAAATCCTTCTTTGCATAAGATCATAAGACCAATAAGGGTGGTGTTTTCCCTATATAATAGCTATACAATGCTGGTAGCAATTATAGGAATATATTAAATAGATCTTAGATCAAATAAATAGTTTTAAGTGAATAAATAATATTATAATTCATGGTCTTTTATAATAGTGGTTATGGGAAATTTTGGAATTATTCAAAATTTTAAACTAATATGAATTAATTTCCTATTAAAAATTGTTCTAAACTCATTTATTTATAAAAAATGAATTTTTATGGGTTTCAATAAATAAGTGAAATTAAAATTATACATATTTTAAAATTTTTTAATCTTCATCTTTTGGCATTAACACTTATTGAACCCCTATAACTCTTACCATGACAACTTAGATTTTTTACTCTGTAATGATTACTATATCTAATATAAATTAAAAAATGGAACCTAAATTAATCATGGATTATTGATTCAATATTATTAAAATATTTTATCTAATTTATTAATTTTATAAATTTTATATCATTCAATAAAATTTAATTTATTTTAAAATATCATTAATGTCAATTTGGACACGATTAGTTACATAAAATTTTATGAAAATTTTAAAATATATATATTAGAATAAAATATTTTAAAACATCACTAAAATTTACAATTAATATATAAAATTTGTATTTGACATTAATTATCTTAATTATATTTAATCTTAGATTGTTTATCATCACTTATATGATATTTCCAACAATTAAACAATTATTGCATTATTTTTTTAATGGTGGTGCCTTAGTCAAAGATCAAGGCACAATTTATTGAATAAATAAAAGAGAGGGTTAAATAATTCTAAAAGACGAAATGTTATTACAATTTTTATCATAGATAGGATGAAAATCACTAGGTAAGTCATCCTGCCATGTTGTGCCCGGATTGACTCCCTTATTAGAAAGACTATCTGTAACCATGTTCATTTCACAAAATGCATGAGTGGAAATGTAATTGAGATCCATATGTGAAGAAAGACAATTCATCTGATGGGTAGTGAGTGTC
This sequence comes from Viscum album, assembly GCA_963277665.1. Taxonomy (NCBI): domain Eukaryota; kingdom Viridiplantae; phylum Streptophyta; class Magnoliopsida; order Santalales; family Viscaceae; genus Viscum; species Viscum album. The sequence continues at coordinate 358,854,561 of OY728156.1, read as the reverse complement.
CATGTAAGATGTACCACTCTATTCCAAATACCCTTAACTATAGTGGTTGAATCACATTCAATACAAATTTGTTTTCTAACCATTTTTCATGGAATAATCAACTACACGGATCACCCCCGTCATCTCTGCTTCCAAGGAAGAGGCTGTACCAAAACCACCAAAAACACATCTATAACATTGGACATGAATGTATTTTAAAACAAAGTCACATCCTGCAGGGCCCAGTTTTTTTTGAAGCACCTTTGACATTCACTTTGATCAATCCTGGAAGTGGGGATTTCCTGAATACATCAAAAGTGTCTCTAGGTTTCCTGTAAAAATCTTCAATCCGAAGACGACAGAGAATCTCAAAGTCACTAACAACATTGTCACAATAATCTTTTTGAATCGAGGCAGCATCACTAATAGAAATGAGAATCCTCGCATGACCTTCATTTTCCCTGAGTGTGCCACTATTAAGAAGAATATTATTTTTATCATCCTTGATCACATGGAGGATCTCATCAACAGCCATCCAGAAAAGATTCCTGATTTGTTGAGAGGAATCAAACTATACAAAACACTGTAGTTGTGAGGTGATTTAATCACAGAGTAACCATATGAAATTAAAAATATTAAAAATATAATTCTAAAGAGAAGAAGTGTAAGAACATGCCATAAATAAAAGTTTGGGATATTCTCTATATTGGTTGCACATGTGGAACTTAGAGAAAAGATGAATCGTAAAATATTGATGAGAAACATCAATGGGGACTCTATTATGTGCAATACGCCAAACAAGAATGAGCCTCGAGGGTTTAATTTGAGGATTGATAAAAAATTAACCAAAAAATCTTAGAATTATAAATTATGAAATTATAATAGTAATTTTTTTTTTAAAATCAATAACACCATTTCAAGAAGGCTCTAAAATAATAAAATACTCAAGGTTAGAGTATGGGTAATTACTTATAACATGAGTGATTTTATCAGGAAGGTTTATGTTATGTACTGGTGTACATCCCTTATGGTGAAGCTGGTGTTAATAGGAATATAATTGGAAGAATAGATGGATATTAAAGGGTCACCAGTATCATTATAAAGCCAAAAATTTATGGTCGAATCAGTATTAACCATACATCTATAATTTATTATGATGTTTGTAAAAGATTTTCTAATGTTGGTCAGATGGAAGAAGTGATGTTATTCAAATTCAAGTTCTTTAGTTTAGAAAGGAATATTTTTTTGAGAAAAATAATGGAATTATAGTTGTTGTGAAGTAACTTCCAGGTGAACCATGCATGAAGAGATTCCATAAGGTTTTTACGTTTTTTTCCAAGATGACCATTATCTAAAGATGTACAACAAGTAGCCCACGAAATGGTCACAATAATTCTTTCATGAATGATTCAGGTCCAGAAAGAAAATTTAGACAATTAGAGTCTTAAGATGACTGACATGACATTTGTAAATCATTAGTGAGTAAACCATTTTTTAGACAATTTTAGATTTTACAAGAAAAATCATACCATCCATAGAGAGGAATTTACCATTCCAAGAAGAAAGCTGAGTGATGATTTAATTGACTATGTTGGAAAAGAATCTGAACTTTGGTCTCCCCCAAAAGATGGGAACACCAAGATCGGTAAAAGGGAAGGAACCTACCTTGATTACCAAATTTTTGATGATAATAACTTTTAAATTAGAAGAGGATTTTATCCCAAAAAAACTAAGCATTTGTTCTATCTTACTGTTTGAATAGAGAATTCTTCATAATAAGACATGAAATTTTTATGATTTTTGATATTCCTTTTATCCCCTTGTAAGAACAATATGATATCATTAGCATATAAAATATGTGTGGTTATATTTATTTTTTTAAAGGACTTAATAGGTTTAATCTTTCCTTGGTCAACCAGGTACATGAGTACTATACTTATATAATATTAAACAATAGAAAAAAGAATAGCTGAATGAGGATCTACTTGTCTAACAACCATGGTGCAATTAAAGAAGCCCTTAGGGGAACCATTGAAAAGAATGAATATAGAGGATGATTTCAATAATTATGTTATTTTACTGATAAAAGATTCATTAAAACCAAATCCCTAGAGAAATCTCAGTCAATGGTATCAAAGGCCTTTCAAATATAAAGTTTAATGGAAATACCACCTCCTCAAGTGGTTTTGTTTTAGATGTTGGTGTATTCCAAAGCAAGGCAGATGAAATCTTTTATTTACATACCCCTGAAAAATCCACATTGATTCCAAGAAAAAATTGTTTTGCAGATAATAGTAAGCCAATTAGCAGGACGTTTCAAAGTAATTTTTTAGAGGGTGTTAACAAGAGGAATAAGATAAAAGATGTGAATCTCAGAGGAATTCTCCACTTTAGCAATAAAGGTAAAAAATTGGTCATTTAGGCCATGAGGGAGGAAAAAAATGGAGAAAAAGAGTTGAAAAGTTTTAAAACATCCAATTGAATGTCCTCCCAATAATTTTGAATGAATCCATTATTAAAACATTCAGGACCCAGGGTATTATCAGGATTAAGGATGAAAATAGTGTCTTTGATCTCATGATCAAGAGGGATGCTTAGTAGATAAACCTTGTCATTTTCATCCACTATAGCCTGAATAACTTTGGGAATGAGGTCCTTGTCGACATCTGGCCTATTGAAAATATTGTATTTATTAATAATATTATTATGACATCTTTGTCTTTCCTATGAATAAAAAAATATAAATTTTATAATCACTTGAAAATGGAACCCAAAGGATATATATTAGAAAATTGAGTTATTATGTAAGAAATTTAATCATATACCAAAATTGGGTAATTTTTTTGTTCATTTTAGAATATATATCATATTATTTTACCCTTTATTACTTGATTTTATTCAACTTACTATTTACTATGTTAACCTATTTACAAAAATTAATATTTAAAATGGAAGAAAATAATAGGGACCAATTTACTAAATTTTAATATAATTATTAAAATTGAATATGTTTTTCAATATTAAATTCATAGAAGATGTAGAAATGAATTAAAAATTGATCCCAATATGGGAAAAAGAAACAAGAATTTAAAGTATAAATATTCAAAAATTTGAAATGTGTTTATATCAAAATTCAATATAAAAACATTAAGATGATCTTAATTAGATTATTTGATGTAATTTTTATCTATTTTTTTTAAAATCAATTTAAAATATAATTTAATAATATAAATTATTTAGAAGAATAGCCATATTTCAATTAAAATGTAGTGTTATTAACTGTTCTAGAAAAAAATAAAACATATGAGAAATATTCTAAAATTTATATCTAAGATAAATTTTGTTTACTAATTTAAAAAATGAAAATTATTTTTTCAAATATTTATTTTGAAAATTTCAAAATTCATTTTTAAAACATGTGCACAATCCAAAGGTGATAAAAATGTTTTTTTAAATATTGTTTTTAAGGGTAAATATGGATTTATTTTTATATAATATCTAGAAAAAAATACGATGAATGTTAAAAATTATATTGAATATATTATTAAATAAAAAATATTTATTTGATTATTTAATTTTTATAAAACTGTCGTGTTTATTTAATTTTTTTTTTCATAATTTTTTTTTCTTTTTTCAAAACACTTTTATTTTTACATAAAATTATTCAGTCAAAAAATAATTCATTATATTAACACTTTTAAACCATATTTATATAATCCGGTTAATCCCATTTATAACCACTATTATTATATATGGTTTACAATTATATTTATTTTTAAGTTTATGGTCAATATGGAATATCTTATCTGCTATCAAACAAAGTGTGTCATTTTAAAATCTCATGATTTTACCTTTTCATAACATTGTAATAGAAAACATTATAATGGGTGAGCTATAATTCTCAGTAATGTTAAACAAGTCTGTTATCTATGATAAAATAATAATAAAATGAGAATAAGTGTATGAGAATAATATATTAATGATTAAATACTTAACTTACATACCATAAATCAGATTCTTGAGTCTTAGAGTAAATTTTGGAAGTTCATAAGATAAAAATCAGAATGAAATCAAATAACACAATCCATTAGAACATAACATTAACATAAGGATTAAAAATTTTGTATAACCATAAGAATATAAAACATTATGTCAAGGCTACTAACTAAGTTATTCATCACATTTAAGAATGCATTAACCACCAATGTACCTTCATTAAGAATGGGATATTCTCAAATATAACCTTTTTTGGGATTGGTATAAGCCCCTATGTTCCATTATATATCATAAAAAATTAATCATTACCCAATGAATTGAGGGAGACATATGTCCCACATGTCACATAATGAAAATCATACATATATTTTCTAATAGATCAAAAAATATTCATCATATCAATACCCATGAAATGAAATGAGTTTCATTGAAATTATTTCATTTCATAATCCCAAAATTCTTATGTGAAATAATAGGACGTCATATTAGATGAAAAATGATTTTGAAATACAATATGGAACATTTCTTTTGGAAAATAAAACTTCCATTTTGAGATCACTTCACTAAAATCAAGTAATTTCAGAAATATTATGAAAACCAATATATTTTATAAAAAATATTGCTACTTTGGAATGTAGATGAAAATCATTGAGCATCCATTATAGTAACAATAATTTTTTACACTAGTAAAGTAAAAAATAAAATATTTAATTAATTTTTTTAAAAAAAAATAAGGTAGATCATTTAGAAAATGAAAACAAGAATCATTTCAAAGTATTATTTAATTTAAAAACATTATAAGAAAGGACTATAAAAATACTAAGATAATTGTAAAATCCTTTCTTAATAAATTTTTAGAACCCATGGACACTGTGGGTTTTCAAACAAAGATAGAAATAATTTCGATTTTAGGTAATTATTTTATTCATATCATTAGAAACAATTGTGAGGTAAATGTGAGGTAAAATTATAAATTCATGAAATAATATAAGGATAAGAAAATTCATAACATTATTGGGATGTATATCATAATATTTCATTAATGTATTTTAATCACAAACAATCATGATAAATAACGAGATTATAAAATAAAGGCCTTACCACATTTGTAACAATTGAAAAAGATTTTTATCATGAAATAAATAGACTTATATGAATATTTAAATCCCTATAATAATAATTAATATAATCAGAAATAATATTCAGTGATATTATATAGACCACAAAAAATAAATAGGTGATTTATAAGGCATACATCCCACATAAATAAATGTGAGATAAACACCACTTATATTGAGTTCCACGTGCTTCAAAATCATTCAAACATCTATAATAATAAATTTATATTTCTGATAATTATGTACCATAAATACATACCTGATTATTATACATTTTTTTAATTATATAAATATATTTATATTTACCCATAATGGTAGAGATAAAAAACAAATTACACTATTCACAGAGATGGTAGGCCATATTTACGCAAAAATGATGTTTTCATTTTTTGATGGATGGAATAAATGTAAGGTAAAAAATGAATCAATTATCAAGAATTTTTATTATATGTTATAATTTATATATATTCATTAGGTCAGCACTTATGAAAATTCATGTAAAATAAAAATTAATAAAATCTCAAATCATTTTTGGAGGTGGTAGTCCACATGTATGTACTAGTGACATTGTCGTTTCCCATCAGCTTGGAAGAAATAACGGCATATATGATATTATTTTTATAGAAGACTAATTATTTAATAAATAAAATATATATAATTTCAAACCATCATAATGATAATTCCATAATGATAATGAAGGAGAATGAATTATTCGGTTAAATTGAGATGATATGTTGGAAATAAGAACTAGGGATACATTCACATCCAATTTGATTGAATGAGAGTGGATAATGGTAGGTTCAAAATATTAATAATAAAATTTCATAATATTTATTATACTAATGATAATATTTTATAACAAATACTATATATTTAGAAAAATTAAAACAATAAATAAAACATAAGAGGTTGGGTAAGACAAATACCTCTCATTCTAAATCCCTCCATTGATTCTTTCTTAAGGTATATAAGGGAGTACTTCTGGGGAGATAAAAAGCTCCACAACATTTATAAGGATATTTAGAATAAAATTGGTAGGGGTATGGTCATGATATATTTCTCAATGTGGTGTGAATTATATAATCAAGGGGTTTCCTTTTATAAACAAGGGACACGACACACATGAAATTTTTTAAATGAATAAATTTTAATAAATTCATTATAAATAAAATAAGTCAAATGATTTTTATTTGATGATGGAATAGGTTAAAATTCACTTTCATGAAAAAAACTAATTGAAAATGAAAATTAATTTTATTTAAAAATGAATATAGTCAAGAATGAAGAGATATGGAGAGATCCTAATAAAAAATTATCTTCTAATTGAATAGAAGATAATGATCAAGAGTAGTTTTAGAAGAATGAGGTTGAAATATATATCCACAATGTGTAGACTCTTCAGAAAACAATAGAGTCATTCATTCTTTGTGGAATCTTAAAATTTAAAAGTTATTCACAAACTATAAATTATTAAATCACATATTTATCACACATATATGAATTGAAAACATTCCATCTATATATTTGGAACTCACAACTTTCCATCAATTAACAATATTATATAATTTCTCATTTTAGATTAAGATCATTAAAATTTGAATCATTCATGAGGGTTATAACTTCCCGTAGAAATAATAATTATTTAAACAAATTAATATGATACTAGGAAAAAATATATATTGAATATATCTTTATTTATATTCAATCTATATAATAAATGTTAGATAATACAATGTATTTAAAAATCTATCGTTGAATAGCTAAACATAGGAATCGTTCTTGTGATTAAAAAACCCAAAATATAGGGTTGAAAATGTACTGATGATTACTAAAGTAGGGTTGTTGTACCACATGTTTGTTTCCTAAAATGTAGTGTTTCTTCAGAATGTAGGGATATTTTGCGCAACCAATTTTTTCCTATCTACCATTAAAGGATTTAGTGCTCTGATAAATTTTATAGGAGCAATCGGGTTGAATCCTCAATGGTGATACTTTTTAATATTTGTTTATTTTTGTGATTTTAATTTTCAATTGGGGGGGGGGGGGGTTGAAGAGATTATTCGAAATGATAGATTGATTTATATTCATTTAAAAATTTAATATAGATCAGGGTGCGTTCACCATTATAGAGTTAAGCTTGCGATATCCATGAGCTTTTCTTTATATTGCATTAAATTAACACTCACATCACAAGATGGTGTTGATTAGAATTACCAAGTGTTATGTAACTATTCCTAGCATTAACATAACATGGGGTTTTAATATCAATTAGTACATGATTATGGTAGTGTATATATGGTTCTAATAACCCATGAAATCTATACATCATGAAAAATAATTCATTAATCCAAGTCAACTTTTGTTTAACATACACTATGTTAATTAAAAAATAATTCATTGAGAAAAAAATGTCAATCACTTAACATCCACAAATTATAACACACCCTAATGGTAGATTTACTCAGACATTGGTTTTTTTAATCGAGTTTTAAGGTTAATGATGATGATTTATAAAAATAAGAAAAATAAATGGATAAGAAAAGAGGAGTGTGCTTAACACACACACGTGCGACATAAATAATTAGGTATAGACATTCGATTTAATGATAAAGAAAAATAATATATTTATTTTTATCATTATTTATGAAATTTAAAGATCAATAAAATTTCAAAACAAAGGGTAGATGATAATAACAGTTAATGAGAATGATACTTGTATTAAAACAAAATTACAAAACAAACACTTATGAGATTACAAAAAAATAAGAATACAAATGTAAATCAAATGAATCATAGAAGAATGGTATCTCATGTAGAAAAACAAGTATAAGAGATCCTACCGAAACATTATAAGAGACATGGTCATTCCATCATATCTGACTTTTCTATGAAATTCCAACCTCTTGTAAGGAGTAGAGGGGGATGCAATTATAACCCAACGTGTTTTTCTATTTTCATTACAATTATACCCCTCTAGTTGCGTCACCAATTTGATAAATTTGACAGAAAAATATGGAGGAATATACCTCTTAAAATATTTATATATTAATGTTTAAAATCAACTCTAACAATTCAGTTTCATTTGGAATTATAGATCCAATGTTATGGAGGATTTAATAAACAATTTTGAACTATCCATGTCTATCACATCTTTTTCTATCAAAGAAATGTGAATCTATCTTGGGCATGAATATTCCCTCAAATACAAAAAAATTAGTCTAAAAAGTTTAATGTCTAAATCTACTCCTTCAGAACGAAAATTTAAGCTCTAATGGATGCATAGATAAGGAGAAAAGTTATGTTTTGTGGGCAGATATCATTTCATGGACAAAATGGTGGGATTGGAATCATATAACCATTTGTTCCCCAATTTTTTTGGATTTGGTATTTAAAATTTTAATCCAATATGAATGGTATTTGGCCCTGATGTATTTTTGGGAATAAATGATTTCATACTTCTATATTGATGTCAGTAATTCAATCTTTATGGCTGATCCATTTTTCAGAGATTCCATAGGCCTTCTTATCTCGTACATATGACCCTTAAAATGGAAGAATTGGTAAATTTTTCCTTCGAATGATATGTTGGAAATTGAATAAGAAATGGTAAATCACAATAACTATGAAATTTTAATAATCAAAGTGATAGTTATAATTAAAATAGTAAACTGACTCAATTGGACTACATCAAATAATGATGTAAAATTATATTTAGTATTAAAACATGAGTATCTCACACCAATTATGTAGTTTGACATGAAATTTAATAAATGGAGTATGAAAAAATTTATGAATAATGTAATAATATAAGGTTAATGAACAATATTTTTGGCTTTATAAAACATTCAGTTACAAACTAACATAGGGTATATGAACCACAATATTTTAACACCATTGAGATGATGATCCATAAATACTATTCCAAATGTTAGTTTTATTCCATATACTATGCTTACCAATATAGGGTTTCAAAAATAGTTTTCGAAATATGTTAAAATGTGTTCTATCATTTTATCAAATATTCATGGCATATCAAAGCCTTTAATAGAACACCATAATAAATATTTCAATAAATATAAATTTCCTGAAATTAATGTAAAGTTATTTTATCAGTAAACCAAAAAATGGTATTTGTGAGCATCAAAATAAAATATGATTTATAGATTATTGTTGAGTCAATACATGCCCAACCATCTCCACTATTTGTATAATAAAAAAACAATAAATATATTTTACAGAAAATATAGGATAAGTAATCACTAATGAAACAATATTATAATGAATACAAATTTTGTTTTGGAAATGAATTTTCTATAGTATCATATGAAATAAAATAACATTTAATAAAAACAATGTTTTTTTAATGAATGTTTTGTTTACCCAATTTCTCTCCCTTTTAGTGAGATTAAAAATAAGGCAGATCAAAATTTTTTAGATGATATTTATTATAGAATATTACTATAAATGAATGTTATATTATACTAGATAGAAAAATGAGACGGTTTTTTCGGGAAATAGAAATCAATAGTAATAGCATTCATATTGAGAAATGAAAATAATTTTCATTAAAATTTGTTTATGAATACACATACGATTTAATATAAGAATGATTTAAAACTATGGAATAATTTATGGTGAATAAGACGGTTAAGAAGTGGTTTCAAGTTCCAATGAATATGTAAAATATAGAAAAACTTCTTTTAACTATTCCATATAGACATCTAATCTTTTAGAATTATTTTGAGCTAGCTGTTATATCAAAATTCATGAGTTTTACACTACTTTGAACCATACAATCCTATTGAATTTCAGAAATTCATGATTATTTTCCTCGGTTTGAATAGAAAATGCAGCTTATCACCAATATAATTGAGAATATTTCTAATTCTATGTATACTGGAGGTCAACTTTTAATAATATTTTCTTGATTTTTTAACAAAAAAATCATAGGTCTGCTATTAAATTGAAGAGATTGAGGCATAATATTTATATCAACCATATATAATGTAATTTCATGAAATTATCTAACTATATCTAGTGATATTGGTAGTTTAGAAGTTTAATATCATGTTTGACTAAAACTTCTTCATATTGGTTCAATCTGACAAACCAAAAACCATTTAAAATATGCATATTCCATTTTAGAAATAGATTCTGATTTCTGTTTTCAAACTGATCCATCATTTCTCACAAAAAATATCAAAATGATTTCTTGAGAGTAAATATTCTCTGATATTATATAATTGAGTCCAAATAGATTTAAAATCTATATATAGAGTAGTTTAATTCCTAAAATTTTCCAACGATATTATTTATTCCAATGAATAACATTGGATTTTTTATTTTAATACATTATCTTGTTGAATTGATGAACTAATCCATCAATTTTATTATTCTCAAAATCAAAATATTCTATTTCCAGAACTAGAGGTGGTAGGCCTCTATCAGCCACAGATAATTTTTTCCTAACCGGCCTCATTATGTGATAAAAATTTAACATCAAGAAGGTTTGTGAACTTAGCAGTCCCATTAGCTTCTTTATCCTTGGAATAATCTATAATTGATTAATTCTAGATTGATATTTTAGTTTCTTCCACTACTGGGTTATCTTTCTCATCTTATCTTGATTTTTGTGGGAGTTATTCTTTATCAGAATTATACTGAGTTTGTTTTACATATTAAATTAGATCTGCATACTCTTCTTTGATGAATGGATGAATTGATTGTGGGGAGACTTCACCACTTGCAGGAACCTCTTAAACACATTATTGAATTGTAGTTTCCAGAATTATATTTTCATCCTTATTTCCTCGCTAGATGATCAGGGCCCCATTGATTTTTTCTTCCAAATTTTCAACAAGACAAGAATATAAATCTATCACAACTTCAAGATTAGACACATTATATCTGATAAGACATCTGATTGGTTGAACACCACCACATATTCTTGATTATTATACTTCTTGTTTTTTAATGTGGATTACAGTAGTAGATTCCATAATTATTTTCCCCATATAAAATGCCCAACTTTTTATTTTAGGGTCTAACACCTAAATAGGTAAAAATTACCCATGAAATATGCTCTAGAAGAAAGTTATATTTTTAGGGTTCCATCATTGATAATATCTCTATGATGAAATTTTGAATGAATAATTACATACCTAATCAATCTTTTTTATGTAGAAACATTAATATTATCCTTCCCTTAGGATAAAAATACAATTTTCATATTGTTGGAATTAGTGGTGTATGTTCCCTAAAATTTAGCATGGGAAGTTAAAATTGACATAAATCATCATAAAAAAATTAAATACTTATCTTGGTAAACAATCATTCATAGTTCAATAATACTAGGAATTATAGATGACTGAATGAACATGACCAGTACCTTCAATTCAGTATCAATATCTTTAACATATATTTTTCTTATCTTGGTGGAATAGAATAGAAAATTCATGATATCATTTATTTCATGTTATTGATTCATGATTGACCAATGATATAAATGAGGAACAACTATATGGGGATAGTTAAAAAAATTAGCTAAATCCAGTAAATATAATAAAAAAATACCCATGATAGATGTCAGGAAACAATAAATATCTAAACAATACAATACATTTCTAAATAACTCTTTCACATATACATAAAAAATATAATCTATATTTAATTTAAGAAAATGAGTTTCTATACCTCAAAAACATAAATCCTTATTCATAAGAATATTATTTTTGAGCCATTCTTAATCAATTAACTTTCTTTGAAGAATATTTCTATAAGTGTTGTGTTTTTTTATTCCTCTCTACTCTCATGTTTCTGGAATGGATATTTATGTGAATCTAAAAGGTGAGGGTTTCATATTGTACTATTTTGAATGGTAAATGAGTGCACCAAAAGTTTATGGGTTTTAAATCTTAGGTTATGTTAGAGAACAATGATAAAAGGTTTTTTTAGATGGCTTGAGTGACGCCGTTCGGTTTCTTAAGCATATTATATAGAGTAATCATTGATTTTTATATTGAAAAGATTCTATTTTATTAATAAAAATAAAATAAACATAAAATATTGATTTTATTTAAACATATATTAAATGAAAACCTAATAATATAAAATCAAATGATTAAGAGAAAAATTACAAAAAAACTAATACACATATTTTAAATTATATATCCCTAAATCCCCCTTAATTAAATCAAAACTATCATTGTGAAGTGGATTAGTAAAAATATCATCATGTTAATATTTTGTATTTAAAATTCAAAAGATATATAATTTTATGAATATGATCTCTTATAAAATGATATATTATATCAATATTATTATATTAAGAATGACATATATTATTTTTGGATTTATTAATTATACTAGTGTTATCACATAAAATATGTATATTATCAAAATTATGTCTAAAGTATAGTAGTATGTATTTCATCCACAGAACTTGGGAACATCAATTTCTAGAAGATATTTTTCCTTGACTGTTGACAGAGAAACTGGATGTTGTTTCTCACTCGATCATGAAACTAATGATTTTTCTAAAAAAGGTTACAAGTTCACAAAGTGATTTTCCAATATAATATGCATCCTACAATGTCAAAATTAGAATATGATTTTAAATTAAAATTAGGCATTTTTGGTATATAAGGTATTGAAAAATAGTACGTTTTATTTCTCTAATGATCTTTTTTACAGTAATAATATGACATTAGTTTGGGTTTGATTGAAATATATTACATAAAAATAGGAAAAATTATTTTTGGTATGCTAGTAGTAATATATACTAAAAGACCCATCATACCTCTATATAAATTATTTTCAACTGGTTTTCCTGGGTCATCCAAATCACGTTTTATTGTAGTATACATGGGATTTTTGTATTTCTTATTGTTTTGAAGTCCAAATATCTTCAATAAATTAATAATGTTTTTAAATTATTTAAAAAAAATCCATAATCATTTTAATAAATTTGAGATCCTAAAAAAAAGTAAGTCTCTAATCATAATCATATAAAATTATTTTTATCCTTTTATTTCAATGAATATTACAATTTTTCTCTTTATTGGTCTAAAAATAACACCATCTACATAAATTTTCAATAATAAAATATTAGAAAAAATGGGTTTCCTAAAAATAATAGGAACTTTCAATCCTATAAGAAATCCATTATCTAATAAAAATGATATTAATCTCCCATATTATTTTCAAGATTTCTATTTAAGGATATAAAGTGATTTGGTACGTCTAAAAATTGAATCTAGTTTATGAGGGTTTTCAAAACCAAGTATCTTTTTAATGTAAACACCCTCCATTAAATATCATTTGAAAAAAGAATATTTAATATTCATATGATTTATTTAATATTAATTTGAGATCTATAAGATTGAAGGATCATAGTTATTTCTATTATAGAAATAGTTTCAAATTTTTTATCATAATCTATCACTTCTTCCTAATTATTATTTTTGGATACTCTTCTAGATTTGTTCTAGTCATTATCCCTTGATTATCCTATTTTTTCCTAAAAAAACATTTGGATATTATTATTAGATAATTGTATGGCCTATATACTAATTACTAAAAATTATTTCTAATATATTTATTGATCTCTTATTTCATTAAAAACATAGTTTTCATCATTCAAGGATTCTTCAATAGTCAAAGATTGTAATTGTGATTTTAAGCTAGAAAATTAAACTTTATTTTCTACATGACTTATAGTTATTACTACTAATTCATAAAAAACCCATGAATTTTTATTATAAACATTATAGGATTTCTAAATAGTACAATACTCTGTTAAGATTCCTTCATCAGCCTTTGGATCTAATTTACCTCATTTTCCCTCAAAATTCATGATATACTTCTTGTATCCAAATAATTTAAAGTACTTTACTTTAGTTTTTATATTATTCCAAATTTTATAGGATGTCTTTTTAATAATTGGTATTATTAAAACTATAATCATGATGTAGAAATAAATTCTTATAGATTCTTCTTAGATATAGGTAGGAAGGTTGTGTTGATTTTGGATCTTCCATTCCATTTCATAAATAATTATATTTATTCATTGAAAAATACCATTTTTTGAGTTGTTCTTGGTGTAGATAATGTTTGTTTAATACCTATGTTTATACAAAAATAATTATATTCATTATTCTATAATTTTATACCATAATCCCTTTTTAATGGAATTATTTGACATTCATTTTTGTTTCGGGAAATATTAAAAAAATAACAAAAAAGAGTGAACACTTCAGTTTCATTAATAATAAAATCCATATATATATGAAAAAAAATCATTAACTAAATTATAAAAATAATGTTTACTAGCCAATTTTTCTATTCATTATGGACCAAAAAATTCATATAGATAAGCTCTAATAGTTTACGTGTTGCAATTTTTTAATTGACTTGGAAGATATCTTTTTTTTGAAAATTTTTAAAGGATCCCAAAATAGATCATTATAATACTTATGAATTGAAAAATAAGAAAAAATTTCTTCTTAAACATATTTTATGATGAATATATATTGAAATTACAATGCGTCCTAATCCAGATCCATGACTCATTTGTCTCAGTAGTTAAACAATTCATTTTTTTTCAGACATGGAATTTAGATCTAATATACAAATATTTTTAGATCTATGTGCTCAATGTTTTAGCATATTATCATTGAAAACATATAAATAATTTTAATTGACTTCTACAATAAATCAATAATCAAAATATTTAGAAATGGTTTTTAGGTTTTCCATCAGACCTTGTACATGAAATAATTTTTTGATAGATATTTTGGACCTTTGAATGATCTAACACCAACTATCATTCATTTTTCATTATATCCAAAGGGAACTAGAACTCCTTCCATTTTTTATTGAGTATGGTTGTTGGAGGAGTCTTCTTCTAATATGCCTTAATTATCTATTGTCTATATTCCAAATATCATTCTTTCATATGGCATCATTCAGGAAAAATAATTAAACAAATGTTTGTAATGGTACCCATATTTTATGGGTCCAACTGTGTCAACAAGCAAGGATCTAAGAACCAATAAATTTATAACATTACCAAAATTTATATTTATAACATCGGAAATATTTTTATAAATAAAATCTAGTTTTATTCACCTTATTCATAATTTTTTATGTAACATTTATTAGAAAAGTTTAATTTTATACCACAAGAGAAGTATGTAACATTTTTCTGACTAGGTACAAAATAAATTTTGAATAATTTTTATTTTACACTGTTTCTTGTTATTACATATTTTTATTTTTCAATTAATTTTTTATCAAGAATCTCATTTATAGATTTTTATCATTTTGTTAAAATACTAGCGACACTTGTAATATATTCTACTTCATCATGTAAATTTTTTATATTATTTTCAGGAACAATACACTTTGATATAAAAGAATTGATTTTTCAAACTAATTATTGATGTTATTTTTACATTTTATCTTTTCACATAAAACAAAATTTGGATTATTTTTAATTACATATGATTTTCTATCAAAGAATCATATTTCTATTTGACAATTGAGCAGCAATAATCCTACTAACTATTTGAAAAACTATCAGAATTCGAAGTTGAAGAGTAGTAGGTTTGTACCTAACTTTATTCCATATCTATAAAGCACATATCTAATTTAATATTTTGTGATATTTTTTATGAATCAGATTTGGAAGTGCAACTATATTCTTCAGTCACACTACATGTTTCTTTTATAGATCTTTTCACTTTATGATCATTATTAGTTTTATTTTTATTTTTATCCCCTATTAATTTTCTTCATTATTTTAAATGGGTAATAAAGGAATTAAGTATCCCATTTTCATCCATTTATATAATCTAACTAATTTTTATACATTCTCATATTTCATGAAGGATTTTATGATGGATTCTTTTGTTCTATAAAATTTTGTAATGTTTTTGGTTAACTGATCCAGTTCCATTTCAGAAGTTGAAAAATCTGAGACTTTTGTTATTTTGGAATCCTCTCATGATTTCTTTTCATGCATATTTGATGTATCATTATGGTTAGTGTTATCCCATTTCATGATTTTGTGATCTTCATCTTCATCTTTAATTTATGCTGCATATATCATTAATTTATAATTAATTCGATCATATTCATAATATTTATTAATGATGATTATTGAATAACCTTAGATATACCATTCCATTTTTCAGGTTATACTCTATATACATTTAGAGATTTATTTGACTGAGTAATTGGATCTCCTAAGGCAGTAATACTGTTGATAATTTCTATCCACCATCCATTCATTTTATTGAAATTATTCCAAAATACATTCTATATGTATAATACATTAGTCTTATAATAACGTACCACATTTTCATGATATTATCTCTTCCCTCGTAAACAAAATCAATTTTCTGCCACATTTTACAAGCTGTTGGAAATTGTGATACTCAATTAAATACATTTGGTCTATGTCAAAAAATTATAGAATTCATTGATTTTTAGATAATGAAATTAAATTATTCCTTATAATCACCCCATGTTACTAGTATCATAGGAATTACATAAATAATTATGATCTTCATAAAATATTTTAAGACAAGATTATTTAGACAGATGATCACAATAGATTTCTTATATCCATAGTTATTAGCAATCTAATATGGATCATTAATCATAGAAATATCATATGTAGGACCATCCATTGACAAATCCTTTGTATAAAACTCATATATTTTATATTTCTAGATAATTTTCACAAAATATATCCTTTGATACCAATTATTATGTTAGAATAATAAAAAATATACATAGGATGTGGGGTGTGAATTTTGTCTTTTTGATAATCTTGAAATATTCTCTCTTTTGACTACCTTTCAATTTTATGAATATTTGAATCATTATCTAATGAAAGTGATTCAACCAATGTTAAAAATATAAATAATAACATAAAAAATTTATAATGGTTCTGGGAACAAAGATCTCCTAGTCTACTCTTCTATTTCTCTATCTGTGATCTTGGTGATATTAACTAAAAAAGGACCTCTTATTATAAGTCCTTCAAAATATAAAACTTAGTGAATGTATTCGAAACCATTATAATAAGGATAAAAATTAAATTCTAAAACATTTAAAGGGAACCAAATATACACATCTTAGTACTAGAAGCTGACACTTAACCACAACTATGTGTGAGTAGTCAAAACTCTAATAAAATAAAAGAGTTTGGTTTGTTGACGATATATGTTAAATATCATTATTTTAGAGGCAAATCAATGAATATGGATAATCTTCTTCAAAGATGGGTGTCATTATGTTTGAATAGGCCTGATGATACCATGATTTTAAATGATATTTAATGAGAAAAAATACTAAAGGCCAACAACAGTTTTAGTATAAGTTTGAAATATGTATCTTCAACGTGTGACCTATTAAAAAAATAATAGATTCATTCATTCTTTTCATCAGTTATGAATTTAAAATATATTAAAAAAGTTTATAGTAAAATGTCACATTTGTATCACACATATATGAAGTGAAAATATTTCATCCATATATTTAGAACACACAACTTTACATTGGGTAAGACATTCCAAGAATGTCACTTAATAGTTCATGACCATTTTTGTTTGAATCATCCGAGGGAGTATTAACACCCATTATAAATAGGAGCAATTTTTTTGAATAGGAGTGTTTGAATCAATCATAATACAGAATTGAATAAATTTGTATTTCTGTCTAAACAATTGCATAAATCCCAAAAAATGTTATGGATTTAAAATTCCATCATTGAAATATCAAACATATGATTCATTTATTTGATGGAAAACAGAAAATGTGTAGTTGAAAATGTATGGTTGATCAACAATCCAGGGTTGATGTGTCATACATATATTTCCTAAAATTAAGGGTTTCTCCCAAATATAGGGTTGATGAAAAACACCTTCCACTTTCTCAAATATTGTTTTCCATACTAATATAGGGTTGATGAACCATTAATTCCTAACAGTTTTGGGTTGATGATCCATATAAGATTTTTTGAACATAGGGTTTATTTTTTATTATATTATTACTTACAAAGGGTTGGGAATAGTGTTTCCATAATAAGTTAATACAAGTTCCATCATTTTATAAAATATCTCCAACAAAATCAAAGTCTTGAATATAATTCCAAAATAAATATTTCAGAAAAAATTAATTTATTGAAATTCACTTAAAGTAATTTCATCAAAAAGATTAATAAGGGTATTTGTGACCATAAAAAAATAACATTGATAGACTATTTCTATGAAAAAAACCAAAAACTAAGATTATTGTTTTTCTTATAATATAATTATAACATAGATTAACCGGATTTATAGATTTCTCATGTGAATAATTTTACCATGGTTACTATTAATATTGACAAAAATTAAAAGAGAAATTTATACCAATCATTTTTTCCTAATACTTATTAAGGAATTAAATTTATCAAATTAAATACCTATAGATGCATTAAATTAATATTAATGTAATTTTTTAAAATGTTAATTTTATTAGAAAAATAGAGTTTTATGTATAAAAAATATTTAATTTTTAACCCATTCAAATTAGTTTAATGGTTAAAAATGTTGAATAACTTTTTTATATAAATTTTATTAAAATAAATCGCTAATAGTGATAAATTTAATTTATTAGGATCAAAATTCATTGCGCACATACAAATAGTTTTCTAGAAAAAATTTATTTTATTTTCAAATGTTCTTTATTTTGAATTATAATTCATTGATAACTAATTAAATTATATTACAAATATCTAATCCATTAAATCTTAATTTTTTTCCTTATTAATAAAAAAATATTAAATTCCTATGTGAACAAATATAATAATTATATTCTAAATATATTACTATATTTTTATCACAATTTTTTTTGCATGTAACATACGAAATAAATTAAAAAAATTCAAAAAAACTACGATATAAAATCTCACTGTTTCAAAATTATATACCTCAAACATATCCTTATACCAATCTCAATGAAATATGTCCCCTATAAAAACCATCCATACTAACCTGATACTTTGATACAAACCTACACTATGGACCGACATGTAGATTCATGATATAACATGCAACATTAAAAACATAAGGCTCTCAAAAAAGGGATACAAAAATGGACTCATGATTTAGAAAACATTTTATCACCCAAAGTGTTAAAATTTACAAACACAACTCAACTATGTCCTTGTAGATTTCATTTATAAATCTAGTAGAAATGATTTGAAAAAATAAATTGAAAAAATAATTATGTGTTGTGTTACTCATTTGAGGCCACTTTTCCAAATCTCATCAAATAATTCTTTAGAAAACCAATTTTTTAAATGCCATTTCAAGAACCATTTAACAAATTACTTATTTTCCATTGAAATTAACATTAAATTTAATCCCCCTTTTAAAACATATTATAAAAATAAAATCTATTACTCCTTGAAATATAACCCATTCTATTAAACAGTACATAGAAAGATCCATTATAACTTATTTGACTATAGTATCTCCACTAAAATACTTTTCAAGTAATGTTTTCTATATTGAATATTATTTTGATGTGATTCCATCCAAATTTTGAGGAATGACCAAAAAATATGATTTCAAATATAATAATGATGGAACATGAACAGAAATTACAAAATAAGAATGAGTATTAAAAACTTCAATGCCATTTACCTAAACTAGTGAACTATAGATCCATCCCAATCTCGTACTCCCCTCCTCCAACCCTATGACAAGCTATATAAAAGAAATCCCTTCATTAAATAAAGAACCAATTTAAATATAAAATAAAATATTAGTATAATTGATGAAAAAATCAAAAGAAATTGTCCCAACACAAAAAGAAGTATAAATGGGTTGTGTTGTACTCCTAACATATTAGAAGTCATAGATAATAAAAAATCATCAAAATTAATACAATAATTGAATAAATATTTACTCAAAATTTTAAAAACCCCTAAATAATTTTTTTCATGAATCATAACTCAAGTATTAACATGAATGTCAAATAATTACCTAATTCCAATACATCATTTACATGTCTCACATAGTAGTAAAATTAAAATTGTTAATTTCACTATGCTATGGGAAAACCATCTCATCGAAACCCTAAGAAAAAAACCAAAAGTTTGAGGAAAATGAATAATATGAAAAAGAATAATAGAAGGTGGAATCATACCACAGATTAAAAAATAAAAGCCTCTTTAATAATTTATATAAAAAGGTCTCTAAAATGAATGGATTGGAGAGCAAAGATTCCTAATTCCACCGCCATCATGCTTTTTGAGGAAAATAAATCTTAGTTAGTTTTATATACACCCCATATAAATTACTAAAAATATAATACAATTAACTAGTTGGTGGTATCATTATTGTATATCAACAAGGTCTATCAAATAGGGATCCTCACATGTGGTTGGGAGGTGGGAGGGGTGGATGGTTATAATATAACCCTTTAGCTTGTGGTGTAGAAGGATACCTTGGCATTTGACTGTGATTTGGACCAAGGTTTGAACGAATATACCTCCATAGTGGGTATTCCAATGGACCTAAAACATGATGGAAATATATCGTATAACCTCTAGGATATGTCATTAGTCTTCCAAACTAATCAGTGATGTGGAACAACCTTTTGTGCTTTGGTGCAGCTGACCATGAGGTGGGAAACCTGAGGGTCCTATCTCATAGGGACCTCCATAAAAAAATGATCCACAAAATAGTCTTTAATCTACAACATCACCATGACACAACCATTTCATAGTGGTATATGGACTATTATCCATGTACAACCAAGCTGTAACACAACTCACTCTACTATGGGGGACTGCCTATGGCCGAATTACAATAATAAGGACACCAAAATCCTTTCATGATGATAACTCGATAACCCATACCAACAATTGAGTCACGTTACTTGAATAAGTTTAAAAAAATACTTAGAACATGGGTTTTGTCTCATTTCATTGAAAAATACATCACTTTATCTAAAGGTTCTTACTTCCACTAAATCTCACAATGTATAACGATGGTAGTAATAATAAACTCTTAATTATAATTGTTTTCATCATTGAGAAGTTTTGGTCATCCTATAACTATAACACCCAAGATTAAATTATTGTAATTGAACATTATATTTTAATAAAATAATAATAAAATGAAAGTTTTATTACATCATGGAACAAAGATTCTAATTTGTTATGATGGATTTCAATTTTCAACTTATTATGTCAAAATAATATCACAATGTTTATTACAAATTTTATTTTAATATAATATTTTATAGATAATATAAAATATAGTGTTTAAAAATATATATATTATTGATAATAATTTATTATAATATTTATAATTAAAAATTTATTTTGTATCAATTTAATATTACTAAATATATGATCATTTGTAGGTAAAAATGGATATCTTTTAGAAATATTTTCAAAAATAAAAAAGAATAAAGTGTTTAAATTATAATTATTTATAATAATAAATAATATTTATTCAATTAAATTAGATTTATAGATTATATATATAAATATTTTAATTTAATACTGTATAATGTTGATAATTATTCACATTTTTAATTAATGATAATCATCTTCTCGAAAAATACATTTCGTGAAAACCAATTTTTTTACACATTTTAAGGGTTTATTTTTAAATTATATTCTACCATGTCTATGAATTGAGTTTTAAAAAAAATTATTCCATATTTGGTTTAATCAGAATTAAAATTTTAATATATATTAATCATAAATTTAACTAATAATGAATATTAAAAATAGTGACAATTAATTACTATGGTAAATGTCAAAACTGTTATACATGGGGTTAATTTTTAATGATATAGTATATAATAACATAATTTTTTTTGAAACTAGATTAGTTGGAAATATTTTTATATTAACATTATCTAATTATATTATGTTCTATTGTGGATTCATTTCTCCTTGAGTGTGACTTGACAGTATTCTAAAACATTAAAAATTAAAATTGTGACACTCACTTGATTATAAATGGGCATGTCCTACACTCACTTATTCACACCTATTAATCCATTTAGACGAAGTAAACCTTAAAACAATATATCCCATACATCCTTACACATGTTCAAGAGTATATGTTCATTCTAATAGGCCAACCCAAGGTTCCTTAATAAGAGATCCAAATGAGGGTTTTCAATTATAAGGTATTTGTCTTCATAGAGATGTTTGTTATTTTACATATTATTTTACCAGCTTCAATTTTTTCAAAAAAATTATAATCAAATAACCCAATTATCTCAAATTTATGGATCAATTATTAGTTTTATGGAATATTATTTATTCATCTCATTCTCTATCAAATAGAAAAAACAACCACCGATTGTATCTACAACAGACTACTACCTTGAGAACTGATGTAATTTATTTTACGTCATAGAATCACTTAGATAGTCATAATTATAAAAATAAGGGATATACATATGAAAATCATGAGCAGATAATTATTCAGTAAAATTAATATTCTATTCACTTCTTTACCCTCTAACCCATTAATGAAATGATAATGCCGCTCACGTGTGCACATGACTTACATTATCCAGGAAGCGATGTATTTCACTATCCATGTACAAATTATATGAATGGTTATAGAATTGTATCTAATGAAAAAATATAATATATATCGTTAATATAACTATAAATATGATATATCTATATACTATTCAAAATAATCAAAACATCCATGAAAAGACATGTATGAAATAAACAATGTTGTTAACACCCAAAACAATTGTACTATTAAAATATTATTAATGAATGCATGATAAAATGTTATAAATTGATTATTTATTTTATTGTAAACATTAATATTACAATGAAAAAATGTAGAAATTTTTTTCAAATGACACTAATTGAGGATAATGCATGCTCAACTAATAGATAACATGAGGTTGCGAATTTCATCTCAATTAATATTACAATGATACATATATGATATTATGATATATTCACTTTTAGGTGGTATATATACTGTTCATTTTTTTTATTTAACATTAATACATTTTTATTCTTTATGATGATTATTAAAAATCAACTTCATTATTCAATTGGTTATAATATAAAATTTCATAAAGAGGTAAGGATTTATTTTACAATGTCATTTTTTTGGAAATACAATAATTTTTATTAATGGAATCTTATTATACACCCTAAAATCAATCAGTTTTCTTATGCACTTGATATATAAGGAGTTTTTCATATATTATTTTTCAACTTATCCATTGTTTGGAATTTGAATTATACAATTAAACTTTTAAAATAAAAGATGATATTATTTCTCTTTTTGATCGGGTACATTTTTCTTCAATGTCTATATTTTAACAAATGTTTTATAAAATTGAATTTTATTCCATAAAATGATTTATTAATGATATTTTAAGTTATCCCTAACATTTTAATAATTTTTTTAATGGAATGTTTTTAATGTTTTTATAAAGGGACGTTTTTCCTTCTATTACAAAAATTACAAAAAAGAATGTTTCATGTAAACATATAATGCATTAATTCAATTTACCATCACAATTACTATATTTTGATATTAAGATTTTTATATATATTATAAATGGTTTTATAAAAAAATAATTAATGAAATATTATTCTAATATTTTACTTCCATTTATTTATTTGTAAAAAAAAAATGATTTTATTAAAAAACCCATAATTTTAATGAACTAATGGCCATTTTTATCTCTTTTTAATTTTGTGGTCGATATATTTTAATGAAACATTATCTTTATACTGATTATTATAAAAATCATTTCACTAAAATATTTGTATTATTTGTGTTAGGGATATTACATCATTTTAAACTATATTCCATTATTTACATATACTGTTTTACAGTGATATTTATTCGATTAACATGGAAAATATAGGTAAATCCAAACTATTTACTCACTATAGATATTTATTGATAAGAAATATAATTTATGAATTGAATTGTTTGTTTAATATATGAGTAATTAATTGTACATGTAGTGATGGGTGGGGGCCGGTTATAGATATCTCATTGATGCATCAACACATGACATGAGAGAAATATGTGGGCCAAACTAAATTGGTTTTTTGTGTATATGTACCCATCAATTAATCGGTTTTGGTAAAATGTTTTGATTCAATATATATAATGATTTATGAGATCATGATTTTCATTATTATGAATCTCCTTCATTAAAAATTTAGTTATTATTTTTGATGAAAATGTTTCATTGATATTATCCATGGATTTATTTATTTCGTAATTTCTTGATTTAATGGAATGTGTATAATTATTTTCCATTATATATTGAATATGAATTATTTACTCATGATATATTTTGTTTTATATAATTTTTTTAAGAATTTGGGCTCATCATTATTTTTTTATTTCTCTATGATATTAAGAAGGATTCAATGAATGAGTTAAATAATACTGAATGTTTTCCACTATAATGTTTGATATTTTATTCCCAATGTAAAATGGCTATCTTATATGTATCTAGATCTCTAAGACTACTAAACTGATCACTCATTCTATATTATAACCCTTATATCAATATAAATGTAATAATATAGACATCAAATTTGGGTTACTAGATATGGTGTTGTTACAAATACCATGAATCATGTCTAACCTCTATCACAAACATTATACTGAATCACCCTATTCTCTCACAAAATGCCTAAAACTCTACCATTTGGTAATGTAAAACACAATATCCTAAAATATCAGCTAAATTAACATTCCTATAAATTGTGATCTTATTATTGAAAACCTCAAATGTATCTTATAGGTTGTACCCAGTATAATTTTTACTTTAATGTTTCCATTTTCACACCAAATCAATATTTATTCACTATCTAGTCATCCTTCCTTGAAAAAACTTATCATAAACTATCAACACACAAACACATTTACAAATCCCAATTGTATAATTCATAGTGAAATCATAGATCAATACAACTCTGAAACCACAGTAAAGAATGAAAATTATTGAATTTCATTTTTGGATCATTGTCAAATCAAATCTACCATCAAACTAGTTTCATGTGTATAAATTCATATTTCTCTTGCTCACCCTTTATTTTCCCTACATCTATGATTTAATCCAATGTATGGACCATGAATCTATGTCTAATTTTATGTTACTAACTATATGAGTGTTCTTATCACCACCCCAATAAACCCAATACTTAATCTCCACTACAGATAAATATCATATTGCAAAACATTACATCTTAACATAACATTTGTAATCTTACCTGAGAACCCACATAAAACACTAGTCACAAACATAATAATAGTGCTCAACCACACTCATATACAAAAATAAAATGAAGTATATATTATTAATTCATTTGATGTATATATTTTCCCCCATCATATGTATATACTACCAACAATTGATTCCAAATAATAGTGATTTTTACTATAAAAATCACTTAAATGAGACCAAAATAAAGTGGTCCAAAGAAAATACCATAAAAAAATTCATATAAATAATTCATACCAATATAAAAAATATATCTCAAGATACTAACACATAAAAATATCTCAAAAATAACCTCATGATACCCTTAGAAACAAATGAAAATAACTAGTTATGTAATAATGACCCTCTAAAAAGCAAGAAAAACCATCCTGCATTAGAACCCGTTTTTTACAATCATTCATCAAAATCAGAACCACACCCACCAGAAATGCATCGTGGTTCTAGAAAATCAGTGAAAATTTCAAAAACAAACAGTTCAATCATCTATGTCACTTTGTTTAAAACACCAAAATCCATGAATCATTCTTTACAATGTTACTTGTTTCTTATATAAAAAATAGGCTCATGACATATTCACACATAATAATCACCATGATTTTTTAATGCCCCTATAAATCCAAGAGTTTTTCATCAGTAAAAATGACCAATATCCTAATACTAGTCAGTTACTATCCAAAAAACTGTCTTATTAACAAATCCACATAAACAATCTATATAATAGTATCCATGTATATTATTAAAACCTTCAAATCCAAATAATTCCAAAATCAATAGATATGTAAGACATCTAAATTATTACAATAAAAAAACATTTTCAAACACACCTCATAAAAACAAAAAAAAATTCACATTCAAAATTGGGTTTTTATCTCAACACTTGGTTTATATACAAATAGACGTCATGAAAATCACTACATGATTGAAACCAAGAGAACACACTCTAAATACATCATCTAGATGTTAAATATATATTAATCGAATAATAACATATAATGTAAAAAAATTATATTATTATCTTATGTAATTAATAATATATTCTGATGAGTCATAATGTGAAACAACACCTCCCACATATGCCAGTATTATTACATAAGCATGGAAATATCATAATGGCTGAACAAATCACTATAACTTCATTATAACCAATGAATCATTTAGAGTCTCATAAATATGACCTTATGATTTTAAATATAAAAAACCCCTTAACTAATATAATATTTCTTAGTTGTGAACATGAATATCCCATGACAAGTGGTATTTTAAATTATTTCATATGGGTTTGGAATGCAATTAGTCTTCTTCTAATGTCCAAAAAACTTAACCCACCTCTTACAAAACTACCCAAAAAATGATTCATTGATTCCATTAGGGAAAATACTGTATTTTATATCCTAAATTGAACCATTATGGGGATTCTACATGGATTTAGGTGTACCTCTCCATGTGTTATAGGCTGTCAACCAGCGATGAGGAAGAAAAATATTCATGGGGATGAAATTCCATTTAAATTAATACATGTATATCATATTCAAACCTAAAAATAATTTAACATGTCCTGTCTATCTAATGAACATACCAAAAAGAAACAATATATATAACGGGGATCCAAGTGCACCCCCAGATCGAAACAAATTTATAAAACCATATACATGAATCCTAAAACATAATAGAGTAGAATATTCACTATATAAAGATATAACATGAATCATATAAATGAATAATTTCACAGTTACTAGTAAATTATAATCAATAAAAAAATTTAGGAATGAATCTAACCCATCTCACATAGGTATTTTTTGAATCCTCAACCTTTTGAATTGAATAGAATTTTATGAAGTGTTAAACTCCCAATGATAGAACTTCCCCACGGTATAACTTGATGATCTTCCTATATATATTAAAATACATTCCATGTTTATTGGTTGGGAGTGTAACCATGTACTCTATTTCAATCCCCAATGATTTAGAAATATTGGGTTCTATAATGATTAATTATGTGTGCATTAAATACATATATAAGGTGTATCGTCATGCCTGTACAACATACCAACCCAAATAACATAGTAGTCAATGAACGTACAATAATACATACTAGCTTCTTTAATGTTAAGTTTTCCACCATGAAACGTGGTCACACATTATTTGGAACCATGCTGGAAGGATGGAAATCCAATAATAACACAACTCATTAGATACAAAATGTATTTAGCAATGGTTCCATTTATATAATGACCCACACATGAAGATAATGAGTGGGGTGTCTGGAGAAATCATGTTCACTACCTAAATGTTCAACATTAGGTTCCCTCAGATCCATATACATCCCATCACACTCATGGTATGTTATATGTCAACTATTATAGTTATAAATTCTCACACAATAGATAACATAGATGAAGAACTATAGAATATCCTTCTCTGTCAAAGGAGGCATCACATCCCATCACAATCAACAACTTCTCACTTCTTTTTGGCCCTGACTTAAAAAACATCTAGGACCTCATCTGACCCATATCGCTCGTAATAATTTTACATCATCCATGTAGAGGTCATGAATAAATATCCACACACCCACAACTAGATTCATAAATATTCACAAGAAAATTATCATAACATTAATGATACCAAAAATAGTCCACACATCCTCTCTCACAAATCATTAACATGTACCCAGGGAATGAGTCACTCAAGACATTGACTCATGCTTCAAACACATCTAAAAACTCATCTAAACCCTCTAAATTAATTTTCATATCAATAAAGACCACACATAGATTTGACAAAACCCATAATAATGGGCCATCATACACAGTCGTGAATCATCATGGAACAAGAAAAATAGAGGGAAACCAAATTAAGGGGCACATATAAGAACTCATGATTTAAAAAATATGGCATAAATCATATGAGTTAAAATGGACTAAAAAACATAACAAACCAGAATATGGTTTTATGTGACAAAACAATGAATAATATATTTAAAAAAATTAAAAGGTAGTATATACTATCATATTTATGTTAAACCCCTAGACCAAATCACAACAAAATATTCCATTGAAAACCACATTTCTATTGTCAAATATAATTGGAAATAACCTTTTGTAGAATCACCAATTTTTTATTAATATGATTTTTTTTCAAACAAACATTTAAATAATATTTTTAAAATAAAATATCATACTCTTAGAAATTTCATAAATAGAAACAATCTTTCCCTGTATTGGGAAACAAAAACATGTTAGACCAATGTGCCACAATTAAAATGTTAATCAAACTGTGGGATCTATTTTGACTATTATGATCTCACAATCCAATCCCAATATATGGGAAATGTTAAAATAATCATAAAATATACTGTAATATATTATAATTAAGTTACATGAATATATAATACAAATTTTAAAAGAGACTCAATAAAGTAAATGTAATACCCCATAAATTCTAAAAGGGTTTCTTTTATTCGACAGTGTGTACGAAATGAATCACAAATATTAGAATGGAATATAAACTCACGAGACATTACAATGTATTTAATATTATAAATAAATATATTCTTGGATTTTAATGCACACAACACTTAGATAGCTTCCATTATACAGAACAATGACTTTTTCGGTAGTTTTTGTTACATGAAAAATCGAGTGTCATCAATAAATATATATTATTAAGTTATTGTTATTTTATATAAGAAGATAAAAACATGATGTTAAATTAGATGTTATAAATAGGATTAAATAAATTATAAATATATTATCAACTTAATTTGATTATAAAAAATAATTGAATATATAAAAAATATTTTTATACTTCAAAAAGAATATTTTCATAATAAATTAATTTAATTACTATTAGTGAATTATAATATTGAAATTTAATTTGAATATAATAAATATAATATTTTATATATTCATTCAATATATTTTATATGCATAAGATAAGAGTATATCCATTTTTATACTTACAAATTGTAGATTTTAAAGGTAATTTTACAACTTTTTAATGGCGTACATATTTTAAATATGAAACTTGAATATTTTATAAACATATTATAAAAAAAATACAATTTTATAAAACATTACATAAATATTTTGTTATAGTAATTTGTTTTTTGGTAATTTTTTAATAATTTTTATTTCTTGAGTAATAAGTAAAATATAAAATTTTAATTGAAAACTGAATTTTCATCTCAATTTTTAATGAAAAAAATATATTTTAAAATGATTTTAAATTCTTATTAGATAAAAAACAATAAAATTAATCCATTTGAGGTAATTATAATGTAATTATAATTGAATATTTATATAAAAACATTCTAGTATTTTGAAAACTTTGACTTTAATAACCAGTTTCTCATACTATCTACAAAAATAAATTAAACTTAATAACTTCCATTTTTTTTATTAGGGTTCTAAAAAATTTATAAAAAATTTAGAATAATGATATTTTATAATTTATATTAATTTCAACTTCTTTTTTTTACCAAAAATATAAGTAAGGGTCATTATAATTAAATATATCAATAAAAAGAAAAGGTATCTTAAGAAGTGGATAAACCATAAACTTATGGGACAAAATGTCCTAGAAACACGTAAAAAACCTTTTTTATGGAATATTTTGACCATAAAATCACTTTTATAGAATTTAGTTCATTATTTTTGGAACGTGATGTAAGGTATACCTCTCAATTGTTTTTACCTTTTTATATTTAACATATTCCCACTCCTCCAACAATATAAAAAGACACTCACCCCTTCCATTTGATAACACCAATAAAGATATTTGGATCATATAATCTAAAAAAAATCTAAAAACATGAATATAATCATAATAGAACTCTCACTGTGGGAATAAATCTTAAAAATGATGTAATTTTGTATAAAACAAAATAATTTACCCAAATAACATGTAACATTTTTCAATTATGACTTTTGTATCATTTTTTTCTCCAGCCCTTGAAATGATTTTATATAATTATTATATAATAAAAATTGTATATTAAATATAATTATATGTTGTTTTGGTAATTTTATTACTTTGACATTCACACAGATCAATAAAATGAAATATACAATCACCATTCATATCTATTATGATTTATTTCCTGGTGGACCAATATTGTTCATTATTTTATTACCACAACCAAAGGTTTGAATAATGATGTATTAATAGTTTATATATGATATATATGATATCTATAATTTATTTATTTTTCATTAATTTATATATAACACATACCATCAGGAACTCGATTTGGTGAGAATATGAGAACATTGTTTGTGGATATGTCGACAATCACACCTAAATGTTGTGTGATTCATTCAAAATTTACATGTAATGAATTAATTATCATTTAAATAAACATATTGGGAATATATTAAATTAAAATTATTTTTTAATTAGAATATAAATATATATTATTTACTTTATATTATTTTAATATGATAAATAATGGGAGTAGTGTTCATGAATAAATACGACCTATCATCTCTATTAACGGTGCATTTCATTTTCTATATCCAAAATTTGGGGATATTTATAAATACATATAAAAATCATATATATAATATTTAACTAATGTTATAAATTTTGTATTTTATGATATCATTATAGGAACAAAAAGTAACAAGTTGAAACATACTAAAAAATGAGGCAATTAACACACAAAATAGTGAAAATAATGATTTATTTCTAAAAAATGGGTACCAATATACAATAAAAAGTTATTATAGGATATTATATTAATTATTACGGATATTTAATAAGTTAATAAAATTCCTAAAACCATTATATAAGAAGATAAATGATGTCTACCCAAAAAGAAACACATGGTAAGGGAGTTTGTCACAATTTTCAATCCATTAAGACATAATTGTTATTATGAACCCAGTTACTTTTATATGATGTATCTTCTATAACATCCATAGAATAATTTTTATTATTATAAATTACATTTATATCATATATATATATATATATTTGTTTTAAAGATATTATAATTTCATAAATTTAATTCTTTTTTTATATATGGTGATTACAATGAATATTATTTTATTAATGGGGGAAATTTTGATAAATATATATATGGTATTCAATATAGATATTTGATGATAATGAACAAAATTTATTAAGTAAATTTGTTATTAGATATATAATAATTTTTTGAACTAGTAAAAAATTGGTTAGTATCCATTAAATGTAATCCCCTCGACGCATCTGTAGTCTCAAGAGATGAATAAGATGTCCAAATCCAATGGGTTTCTACCCAATATGTTATACCATCTTTTGAATAGTCTTTATGGTTAATGTACCTTGTACCTAGGAAATATGGATCCCAATAATTTTGAATTTCATTTATTGATAATTCATTTATTATTATTATTATCTCTATTTTTTTCATTAACATTATATATGTATGCATTTCATTCTCTGATAATTTATTGAATGGTATATGTTTTATTTATTCACCATTATATATTTATTTTTCCATATGTAGTTATATATATGAAGTCTGTGTTTATTAATTTACCAGTACACGATGGTTATGCTCATTTATTAATTATTTTATTCATTGAACTTACACATACTTATCATTTGAGCTCACTGTTATATTGTTTCCATTCCCCAGGATATGAAGGATAAATTATTGAATGATATTTTAAAGACTAAGTTCATTTAATTTTATTTTTATACCATATTTTATATTTCATTTTTAAATTTATTATTTGTATTAGGTATATTATATTGTTTTAAATTTTTTTTAAACTGATATGATGTTCGATATTTTCTTCCTTGAAATCATTATAATGTAATAATGTAAGGCAATAGATCTGTGCATCTAGGATCAATGAAATAGAACTCACAGAACAGAATTGTT
Organism: Viscum album; assembly: GCA_963277665.1. NCBI lineage: Eukaryota > Viridiplantae > Streptophyta > Magnoliopsida > Santalales > Viscaceae > Viscum > Viscum album. The sequence goes on along the minus strand of OY728156.1, from coordinate 358,822,284 downwards.
TCAGAGATAAATTATTTGAAAAATATTTCCCCTAGGAGAAACAATTTGAGATGAAAATAAATTTTCATAGTTTAAATTAAAATAATGAAGAATGTGCCTTGAATTATGAATCTAACTATAATCGATTTTCAAGGTATGCTACCAATTTCTTACACAATGTGGAATGCATGATTTATCACTTTTTTAAGGGGTTAATCTAAGCCTATAAAGGGTGGTAGTGTCTTTATCATTTTCCACATACCATGATATTGTTTTATGTTCATTCAAGACAGATAAGCAATTCTTCTTGTATCATGGATGTAACTGGAAGAAAGAGAATAAGAGAAAGGAAATGAATATAATAGATAAAGGGATGGAGCTAAAGAAAGTTTCTCCCACATGTGAATACTATCAATAGTATCAAAATGGTAAATGATTGAAAGGATGGTGAGATTGTCATAAGTTTGCAGAGTAGGGTCACCATGAAAAATAATGTAATTGATATAAGGAAAACACTTGTGTTAAGTTTAAAAAATACTAGGATATGGGGATCTATGAGAATTAATTCCTCACGTGTCAAGGTAAAAAGATACGGCATATGAACAATGATCAAGCTCAATCTTATTTTATTGACATAACAAAAGTGTAATGTTTAATGAGATTATGTATTTAGTTTTAAAAAATATGTTGTAAAATTATTTTATTGATGATTTTCTCATTATATGAATTATAAAATATATGAGAATTATATGGATGTAATATTTCATTAACTATTAGAGAGAATATATTGAATGGTACAGTGAGAAGTTATTCAGGGGAAGATTAACTATTTGGAAAATACATGGTTAAGGGAAAACTAAACTATTAAAATGTTTCTAGTACTAAGATAATTACTTTTAATAAATAAATTATTAATGTGGATAATAATGAATACCTTTTAAGTGATTAATTAATTTATTATAATGTAGTTAAGGCCACCATTTTTGGAATTTATATTTTTATTTTATTTAATAAATATGTTTAATAATATGTGATCTGTTTAGGATATAATGAAGCATGCATGTTTTCAATAAGGTTTTATAGTAATTAGATTCATCAATAAATTACAAGAGAATACATTATAAAGGTATTTAAGTGTTTGGTATAAGAATATTTAGACCTACTAAATATTGACTGGATTAATAATATGTATATTTTTGGAAATTCAGTGACCCTATTTTCATGTGTTGGATTATAATATTTTGGAAAACTTAACCATTTATGAAATGGTTTATGTTGATATTTGTACAAGGTTCTAGTGATTAATCTTATTCTAAGGGATGAAGTAAAAATAATTCAATGAAAAACCAGAGGAAAATATTGTTCTTAAGAAATAGAAATGTACAAAGAAATTATATATTTGAAATATTATTAGAGCATGAATGAATTCTTCAACCCATGGAAAACGTGTTTTGGAAGAAAAATATTATCCTATTGACGTCATATTTTTTATATTGATGACCATTATTACACACTTACGTAGTTAATGGCATTGTTATCATTTCATATATTTGGGTCACCCTCTTTACTGTGGATATTGATCTCTATCACTCTCCATCAAAACTTTATAGATTGATTTTCCATCCATGTCAATGTTTTCACTATTGTTATACTATTCAAAAGCATAGTTTTTAGTGACCATCACATTGTCTATTTTTTTTGGTTAACAAGATATGTTATTAAACTTATTTTTGTTGTGTTATTTTAAATAATAGTATTTAAATTATCAATCCCTTGATTACTGAGTCGATTTTTACATTACTTGGATAGAATGAATTTTTGGTGGGGAGAATGTAACACCCAGAAAATTATAAGAGGGTATATTTTACTCGATATGATGTGTGAAACAAAACACAAAGAATGTAATAGAATATAAACTCGAGATAATTTTTATATATATAATATTTTAAATAAATTTATTTTATATAATTTAATTAATGAAACACATAGTGTGTTTTCGTAACAAGCATGAACTAAATAGTTTCGTAGTTTGCATTAAATGTAAGGAAAAATGTTAGTAAAAAAAAATAGAATTATTAAGATTTTACTATTTAATATAATAAGATATCAAATATCTATTAAATTGATGGTTATAAATTGGAGGAATTAATTTATAAAAATATTATGGGATTTATTTGAATTTCAATACCAATTTAATATGTAGATAATGTTTTTATTCTTCGAAAGGACTTGTATCATAATAAATTAATTTAATTATTATTATGATATCAATAAATAAATATAAATATAATATAAATAATAAAATATTTTTTATATTCATCCATTATATTTTATTGGAAAATAATTATAATAAATATTGTTTTATGGTTTAAAATTGTATTCTTTTTTTATAAGTAATTCTAACTCCTTTTAGAGGAAAACATATTTTATCTCTAAATTTTGAAAGTTTTTTGAAATTAGTATGAAAAAAAATTAAATTTTAAATAGAATATTAAAAAATTGGTCAGGGTGAATTTATGGAAATTTTCAATGTAGTTTCATTTTTTGATGAATTGTAAAAAATAATGAATTATAATTGAAAACTATTTTTTGTCTAATTTATTTGTATGGATAAATTATATATTTTATTTTTTATAAAGTAAAATTTTGTAAATTATAAATCCATTAATAATATTTAGGTCATTGGAATCAATTGAAAATTGATATTTTATATAAAAAATTTAAATCTTTTGGAAAGTTTTACCTTAAAACCTGGCTTTTATCGTCTTATTTTTGGGATTAATTTCAATTCAAATTATTCCAATTATGTGATTGGAATTTGGAATGATGGAATATATATTTTTAATTAGAATAATTTATAATTTCTAATAATTCTTAGTTAGTTTATGAACAAATATATTATTGAAATTAATTAATATGGATTATATTGATAATGGGAAAAATTAGCATAATAGGGGACAAAAAGGTAATCATAAGGACCAAAAGGACATATAAATATTTCCAAAACCCATTGTATGGGACTCTATCAAAATTATCATCCATTTTACAAAATTTTATTAATTATTTTGGGAATATTATGAAATATATTCCACTCAATAGTGTTTACCATTTTATATTTTTAAGAACTCCACTCCCTCTCCATTATAAAAAGGCACTCACACCTCCCATTTGTTAACACATGTGAAGGCATTTTCATCAACCCAAATCTGCTGAAATAATCACCCAAACTCCCATTCCTCAACTTATAAGTCTATATATTTTAGTAAATCCAACAAAGGAAGATATTTTCTATAAACTAAAATGAGTTTCCCACATAAGTGGTAGAATTATTCAACGATCACCTTTTTTTTAATTTACTTTTACATGCCTTAAATTATATTCATGCAACTATTATTTAATAAAATAATTTTATTTAACATAGTAAGATTTTTTTATACTATTATTTTGAACAAAAAAATCAGACACATCAATTAAATTGGATGCACAGTCATCATTCATGTGAATGGAGGACATCCACCTCGCGAACAGATATCATTTGTTCTTACATTACCACCTATAAAGAATGTAATATTTATTTTATTATAGATTATATTTGACATTTATTATATTTATAATGTAGACATTTTTATCTAATAATTATATATTGTGTACCTTCATGTTTCCAATTTTGTTGGAATATGATAACATTGTTTGTGGACATTTGGATAATTGCATCTTCAAAGTGATGTGATTCGTTCCAAATTTACATGGAATGTAATAAAGATAATTTTAATTAAAATATGTAAAATAAATGAAATAAATATGATAATGGGGTTATAATATACCTATATGTCGATTAATTTTCAATCTTTTTTACGATAATGAAATGGAAGTAGTGTTAATGCGCACGAACGATATACAGTCTCCATGAAAAGTGCATTTAATTTCCCATATAAAAATTTAATTGATTATTATAAATTAATATTTAATGAATACATATGATATCTAAATAATTTTTTACATTTTGTAGATAAATAATTTATGATATTAGTGAATATTAATAAGTCAAAATAGACTTGAAAACCTAGGTAATGAATAACTAAAAAAGTGAAAATAATGAAAGATTGTTAAAAAAAGGGTAAAAATATATTACAATTATTTTTTGTATGATATTATAATGATTATTATGGTTATGTTTTATGTTAATGAAATTATTAAAACCATTATATGTTAGTTTAATGGGTGTTCACTAAAAAGGTTACACAATATAAGGGGTTTCATTTTAATATAAATTTCATTGAGACTTGAATGTTATTAAGAACCTAGTTACCTTTATATGGTGTATTAACTACCCTATGAATTTTTATATCATGAGATAAATTTAACTAATGAATTTAATTGTTTCAATTTATTATACTATTTTATTTATATCATGGTTCAAAAGGCGTTCAAGTATTATTGAATTTTTAACTCACTTTTAACATATGTTAGATAAATGTAATATTTAACACCTAATTATTTTGGGTAGTTTATACACATACCTTTTTAATTTAATATCATGATTCAGTCACAGAAAATTTTATTTTTTGATCCACTTTGAATTATCTCATGAAAGGGGTTTTGAATTGAAAATTACCAAGCAGTAAATCTTATCATAGAAATATAACATTATTTGGGGATTGTTAACTCTCTCTTGAAACAATAACATCATTATTATCATTTTTATTTTTATATAAAAAATTTATATCAATTATCCATACTATTTTTATGTATATTATAATTTTCTAATCCTTATTCCATTTTTTCATATGGTTTTTACATTGAATATTATTTGATTAACTATAGACATTTTGATAAATCTATATACATGGGTTGGTGTACTTTTAATATAATCCCCTCGATGCATTAGTAGTCACATGAGATGATTGAGTAGGTTAAATTAGATGGGGTTCTACCTGATATGCTAAACCATATGCTGAATGCCTTGATGGAAATGGTATCATGTACCTATAAAAAAGGTAATATAATAATTAATAAAATAATTTATGTATAACTCATCAATTATTATTATTATCCATCAGATTTTTAATTTGGAATTATCTATGGATACATTTTATACTCAGTTATTGATTGAATGAAATGTTTTTCCATTGGTTATATTTCTATATCGATTATTCCTTATACAGTTACATAAATGTTATGTGTGATCATTTAATTAATTTTACATGATAATTATACTCATTGATTAATTATTTATCCGATATTAGTAACACTTAATTATCAATTGAACTCACTCTTATTATGGTTCCCTTACTAAGGATATGATGAAAAAAATTATTGAATGACAAAACGGATGGAGTTCATTTTATTTTATTTTGTATCACATTTTATTCAATTTCCCAATTTAATATGGGTATCATGTATGTAACATGGTTTTCCAAAACTACAAAATAGATTGGTCATTTTAGATTTGATTTCATGTAATCATTCCAATGTAATTAAGTATGTACCAGCACCTGGCTTCAAGAGTTTTTGTGGTATATTAAATGGCATATAAAAAACACACTATCCCAGAATCATTCCCAATATTTCAATGAACTCATCCAAGATTAAATACACATTTCCCATTAGTAAAAACCACTTAATTAATTAAATATACATTTATAACAAAAATCTAAAATTGATATAAATGATGAGAAGTTCACTTTGTGACCTCAATGGGAAAAAATAATGATAAATGGGTTGAGAGACATTCCTAAAGCACACCCAAACCATTGACACAAAAAATATAAAATTAATGACATGATTAACTGAATTTTGACCAAAAATCACCACACACACATAATCAATCTTCAAACAACCATACCTCAAGGAGAAAAAATAATGGAGGCTTGAGTATCTCCCCCCTATATATCCTATATATTATCCACATGAAAGACCCATAAGAGGGATGATTTCAACATTAACCAATGTAATCATCTCCAAAATACCAGAAAGGATTGATCTAAATCTATAGGGAAGTGAAACAAAAGAACATGTGGATTAGATAGTGGGGTGTTTCCTCTAATAAATATAATGAAATCCTCTATGATAATCCAAAATGTGCATCCAAAAAAGGGGATGAATAAGAGAACCAAAATGGGTCCTCTTATCTCCATGATGTTTCTAATGGGAATCCAACTCAAGGATGTTATAAATACGCTCCCATGGGAAATTATAAAATAGACAGTATTATAGTGTGGTGTCCCCCATGTAGAATGAGAATAGGGGCCATGATGTAAGGCCCTCATATGGGGTAGACTTGTGGTACAAGCCCCGAGATTTTAGTGTAGATGAACACTATAGACTCATGTTATATCATGGAGAAAGGTTCTATAGAATAACACACATCAGGAAGAATCCATGTGGATTTTCCTCCCATGTTCCCAAAAGGGAACATCCCTAATTTTATAGCACATTTCTTTCTAACCAGGTAGCACTAAAACATGTGATTCCATGTTGTGATTACAACAAATGAAAACCCTCATTCCTATATCAGGTAGTAGAATATATTATTTACATTTATAGTATTTATATTTATAAAGATGGCCCCAATTTATCCCTTCAAGTCATATGGTATCAAAAAATAATAATTTATCATTTGGAAACCTATGGCCCTTATACGATTACAATTTTATAGAAATTTGAGAAACTATTACATAACTACATGGATATATAAAAAAATGTATCATAAGAATCTACCTCATATTTATTTTTGTTTTTCACATATATTAACCCTCTTAGGCTTAATATACTTAACAAAATTGTTTACAACATAGGGAAAATGGATATATAAACTATGAGAGCAAACAATTGGAAAGGGTAAAAATTATCCTTAATAATTAATTTTTATCAGATAAAATAAAATTATAATAATTTTACGATGATATAATCAATGTGTATGATAATAATCAAAGATAATTCATACCAAGAGAAACATCGAACATAAATCACGACACATGGCATAAATATTTAACAAAAGGCCAAATTCATATAATTCTATATTATTAAACCATGATAAAACAATCCTGTAATAATGTATCCATTAAAACATGATGAAATAATTAATAAAAAATGATGTTGACTTGTAACATCATTTTCATATAACTTTTATAATCACTTATAAAAATTGAATAACCTGCCTTATAAATTACAATAATATTTTAAGAAAAATCTATGACTGATTAACTTTCACCCTTTACCTGATTATTTCGATAGTTATATTGGGATCACCAATTATATTAAGTTATACCAAGAACAACCATTAGAATAAAAAAATTTCAAGAACCCCAAAATGAAACATAACATATTACTGTTTTCATTTCTCAACATAATAATAATTGTTATTCATTCATATCTTGATTTAACCATGGGATTAAAATGGGTCCTATTAAAATAGAAATAAATAAATCACAATCCATCTAAAGAATTAATAATGATTATATCATTACAATATCTAAAAATAATTTTAGAACATCCATTGTTATTCTCTTTGATTAACAAAAAATCCATTAAAAGGTCTTTGAAAACATTATTGATTGAAATATATTTTTAATGTTGAAAATTAATTATAATAATATATACCAAAATAATATTATGGGAATTAGTTTATTGGGAAATAACCATAGAAAATTATAAATAAGATTCCAAAAATTTAATTTTCATGGTTGTAGTAAAAATTGTTCATAACATAAAAATTAAAAATAAATATTATTTTGAAACATTTTTTAATGAGAGTAAAAGGTGAGAAATTCTGGAAAAAATAAAAAAGTACACTTAAGAAATGTTAAAATAAGGTAAAAAATGTAATATAACATTATGAAATAATTTATATTTATAAAAAAACATTCGTAAAAACATTCTAAAAAACATGAATATGGAAGAGAATGATTATGTATCTAGAAAATGATAGACGATAAATAGATCTTAAAAACAAAATTCTTGATGTTTCATTAACCAATAATCGGGTAAATGGAAAATAAAATTATAAACCACATTCCTAATCAGAGGGTAATAAAGGATATATGGTTAAATAATTTAACTGCATATGTCTTCGCCAATGGAACTGTAAAAATAATAAATGTAGAAAAAGTTGAGATTGTAACATAAAGTATGTACATCCTTGATAACATTCAAATAAAATATCATTATAGGAAATAATATGATATAAATTTTTAAATACCGTGAATTTTATTAAGAAAAGTGTCAATATTAATTAATGTGGCAGTAATTACACCATACTAAGAAATCATGGTGGTTTAAATGAAACATTTATTAAGAAATTTATTTTGTAATAAAGAAAACCCCATCACTGATCATTACATTGGAATGGATAATTATGATGAATTTCCCATGAAAGAATATTATAAAATGAATATTTTAAAATAAATAAATTAAAGAAATGCATAATATAAAATGTTTATGTGGTAGTATATACATGTTATAAAATGAGACATATGTATAAACAAAAAATTTATTAACCAAACAGGTAAATAATGAGAAGAATAAACATTACAATGATAATATATTTGAATTGAGAGTCAACAAATTAATAAATTTTAAATAAAAATTTTAAATAAAAAATAAAAAATAAAATAAAATAAAACATTAGACATTAAATAAACAATCTTTACACAATATAACTGATTAAGTCATGATATAACCCAATAAAATATAATTTATTTAAAAAACATTTACCAATTTAGTGACTAAAAAATCAAGCCCAATTAATGAAATTTTAATAAATTTAAATTAAAAATACCATGATGTGTAAGGTATTAATGATATATCAGGTAAAATGGAATAATAGAAACCATGTCAATTAAATTATGTTAATAAAATTATAAACTACCGTAATATAAGGAAATTTAGATGAAATCCCTTAGCTCAAGTCCAAAATTGATTTGTATGTCATATTACACGTATATAATAAAATTATATAAAATATTAGTTTTTTTATAAACTTTTATATATTTTGAAAACCTATAATTTAAAAATTTATTTCATTTTTTAATGACATGTTTTATTACTCAATCAGATAAGTCCAATTATGATGTTTTGACGAAGGTTAGTGCATAATTTCAAAATGAATTTATTATGTTGATCATGGTCAAAGGGGTAAATATTAATTAACATAATGAATATTAATAATTTTATAACTATATTTTTAAACATTAATTATACTTTTAAAAAAGATTGATAAATACAGTTATAAAAAATGAATTATTTTACAATATGAGAGATAATAATCCATATGTGTGCATAAGTAACATCTTCATTTATAAATGAGAAGGATGGAAATAAGGTAACTGTTATTTTATCATAAAATTACTATTTTTATATAATTAATATAATATTATATATTTCAGAAAAATTATATATACAAACCGTATAATTAGTGACAAAAAACGAATCACAGCATATCATGGAGGTGGTAATCCACACATATACTTGAACAAAATTATTATTTTTATATGGATATAAATATATGAAAATAAATGATATATTATATTAAAAAAATGATAATTTTTTCATATATACTATATATATATATAATAAATCCATCATTGTAACCGTCTATGACATGTTGTGATTGAATATTAATTAAATCGATTTTCTAGGTAGTTTTCCACATTACACACAAATGATAGATTCATTTTCCATTTGATGGAAGAGGAGATTGATATAGGATATGTGATTCACATAATGACATCATAGTATATAGAATATTAATATATTTTATTTAATCATTGTGGAGAAATATTTAATGGTGGTATAATAATAAATTGCATGAATATTTTTTGTTAAGAACTATAACTGTTTTTCAGGTAACCTATTTAGGTTTATATCAAAAGACTTATAAGGTTGATTTATGATCTTACAAGGGCTTAATAAATTTATTAAAGGATTATAGGATTGTATTTAATGAAATAAAATACACTTTTGGTTTTTATGGGATAGAAGAGGTGTTTCCCTTTTATATGTTGGGGAGATGAACTCTTGGGGGTTTATTAATATTAAAATATATTAATTTCTTTTTAAAAAAATGGATATAAAATGGTCTATTTATGAATATGAGATATTTATGGTATAAATATTTCAATAAAAACTATTTGTAAAATGTTTTTAGGTAATTTTAAACCATATGAGTTTAAATTGCCCCTGGGTAAATATGTTTTTACCTAAACCATGGTAACATGTTATTTCGTTATTTACTATGCATTACCAAAAAAAATTAATGTGAAATTTAAAAAAAATATTAATTATAATTATTAAAAATATGGATATTTTTTTTATTTCAATTCCTTTTATAGAAGAATTTAATCTTAAATTAACTATTCAAAATGTGATGAAAAATAGTTTTTCAGAAAATGCCTCATTAATTATAAAAATATTTTTATACCAAATCCAAGTATAATGTAAATTAAAATAAAATATATATTATTATGTTTAAAAAAATGAACTAATTAAATTTTAAATTTAATGTAAAATTTATTTTTTTATTAAATAATTTTAAAAAAAATGACAAGTATTTATAGAAAACATTATTTTCCACTATCCATTAAAATATTAGTTTTTTCCGAAAACTATAAAAAAATATAACTAAAATAATTATAACATTATTAATAAAAAATAAATTCATATTTTAAAATTAAAACTTATATGTTGTAAGATAATTGTTTAAAAGAAAATGATATAATATAAGAAATCCCAATTTGTTTATAAATAAATCAATTTTCTTTTTACATAAAAATTTCATGAAAGTATTATAATTAACATATTCATATAAAATATATTAAATGAATATTAATAAGAGATGATAAACAACTAACTTAACATTACATGGGGTTCTATAGTGGTGTAGTGTACCTCGGGGGGGGGGGGTGATCCCTCTATAGAGAAACCCCTAGGACATGATATGGTTCTTCACATATACAATAAGAATATTTTAACCCTATAGAAATGTTTAAAGTCATTGTTAATAATTAAATAACATAACTTAAATAATTTTTTCTATTCTATGTTGACCACACTATAACAAAAAATCAACTGTATGGCCTCACCGACCCTTCTCTATTGTAAAACTGGGCACAAAAACCACATACCATGTCTATTCACACATATAAAACATCTATTAGAAATGTTTAATCACTAAAAAAATCTAATACATGTTTGTATTCATGAAATGTCACCCATCCTTGGACCGAAAACACCAAATTCATCTTACTATCCCTAATTGTAATTATATTGGTCGTTACTGCTAGATTTTTGAGTGGGTAGTATGATTAGTGGATGACTATTTAGGATTAATATCATGAAAATGGTACTTGGATTGTTTATAATATGATATATATATATATATATATTTGTGTGTGTGTGTGTGTGTGTGTGAACCCATAATGGGTTATTTGACATTTGAGATTTCTAGTGGTGTCTAAAAAGGGTGTGTTGGTGTCTCTTCATGAGTTATAACATCAAAGGGATTTGACTTATGATATATCTGTGTGTGAGAGCCTAGATATGTTAGGATCTGAATTAGGAAATTGAGGGGTCATTGTTATAATTGAGCCACATGGGATTTTTTTTTTAATTTTAAGATATGATTTTTGATGTGTGAGGTAATCTTAGTGCAGGGTTAACCCAATATTATGAGTGGCTTTAGGGATTGGAATCTTTTATAGATACTTTAGGTTATGGGATAAATACATTAGATTTAGGGTCAAGTATATAGTTTTTTGATATATTGGATACCTTAGTTAAATGTTATAACAAAGACACAAATGGTTCTTTTTGTGAGAGATATGCCTAATGTGAATGGGAGGCATTTTCAATAGTTTTATATACAAACATAGTACTAACTATATGAAGTGGGATATCATGTTTATGCAATGTTCAAATATGGGACAATAATATAAGAATATCGTTCACTATATTACAATCCAATAATACGAATTTTGTTCAACCTATATTATATAATGTGTTAGACATAGTGAAAGAGACGATATAAGGTTTTTCTAACTATGATTTGATTGAAAAAGAAAGGTGAGTTATGTTATTCTTGACGAATTAGATGAGTTATCTATGGATAAATTTTCTAATTTACTACATTTTCATAAGTAGTTTTATATTTTGAGATAGTCAACACATTTGAGTATTGGGTTGTGACCTTGTATGTAAATTAAATTACAATGTGTCAGCCATTGGGTCTTCAGAAGTATCAAGGTGTTGAGTGGAATGGCATGATATTTATAAAATCTAATATGTCTCCCAGAAATACTTAATGGTGTTCCAAATAGATTATGACTTTCAAATAGAAAATTTTATTTCATATATTAAGACAAAATACAATATACATGTGGTGGTATGAAAGGCCATCATCCATCATTTCGATCCATCAAAAGTGGGATTATGGTGGAAAATTGTTGATGGTCTTGGAAAATGGTTTCATAGGGATCTGTGCTATTATTTAAACCTAGATAAATGTTACCATGACTCATTAGTGTGATTATTTTGATAATAGTGGATAGAATCTGTGTTCTTTATCATTAATATTATAATAATGAAACTATATAGTGATGATTACCCTATTTAAATGGATAATATGTTCATTATCATATAGAATATGATCATGCTGATGGAAATTGTATTTTTAAAATTATAGTGATGGTGTGGGAAAATGGATTCATAGGGATCTGTGGTATTATTTAATCCTAGAAAAATATTACCGTGACTCATGAGTGTGATTATTTTGATAATAGTGGATGGAATCTATATTCATGCTCTTGGATATTGTATTAGTGGAATATCTGATCATTTATAGTTTTTAAAAAATTTAAGGAAGGCATTCAAAACATCATAATGTTAATATATTTATGTATTGAAGATATAGATTGTATATAAGAGACCTGGTTATGCCTAGTAAATTGAAAAAAACTAAATGTTGGTTCCAGTCAATGAGAAATAGATTGAGGTAGTGCATTTAGAATATGAGCATTTATATATGTTGGATGATGGGAGGGTGGTGAAAATTGGTGCTTATTTTATAGAACATGTTAGTAGATTGATTGATTCCATGTGGTGATCTCAATTATGGATATCCTCTGAACATGAAAAATAATATTGAGCATTTTTTCATGGATGTTTTCATGGGATTGAAATTGTGGTTATTGATGATAATGGTCAATTGACATTCAATTGTGATGAAATGTGAGTAATGATATAGTGCATAAAGATGACATAAAATAATTGTTTATTATGTATTTATATTGGGGCTTCATAAATGTTGTAGATAACAAATAAAAATCATATAATTGATGGAAATGACTAACCTCATGACATGTGAGGTGGTGGATTTTCATGATTGGTCAATGTGGTGGGGTACCAAACATTGTGTTCATTCATGGTTATGCATGCATATTCAAAGAGAGAGTTTAAGATCATCATCTGAAGAATGAAAAATATTAGGAGCATCTAAGGTAATAGGATACCATGGTTTTGAATGATGAATCTAGATTGTGTACAGTGATGGAATGACCATAATTAAAGGTAGACAACAATTTGGATAGTGGATCATGGATCTGTTGTCAGGAATGTTTGCGGGGGATGCATGAAAACAATTCATAGTCAAAAGAATAATTATGATGGGTATTTTTAACAATTTATTTCATTATGGATTGATGTAAATAAATGAATATTTTTCTTATGGAATGTGTTAGGATAATTAAAACATGAAATTGGATTCCAAGAGATATTTCATGTTTCAACTTATAGTTTTGGAATTTTACTTGTTTTTATTACTTTTGGATAGGGATTTGATAATTTTCAGCTAGGGATGGTGTGGGTTCTTTATTAATTATAACGTTATGAAATTAACATCATTTAAGTCCACTCATTCAAGAATTGTGTTGTAGATTTTTACTGTAGAAGTTTTTATGAAGGACATAATATTTAATGGAATAATTTTAAGTACTTTTAGATGAATTGGAATGACTAATTATTTTTCAAAAAATGTTACCATTAACAGAGAATAATTTTAATTGTTTTAGAGTTACAAAATTATAGAGGTGTTGGATTTGTTGATTTATAAATATATGTAATAGTACTAAGACATAGGGATACATAAGAATCAAATTAAATTTTCATTTTTTATTTAATAGTTGTGGGAGAAGTGTAGGTGGCTATGTTAGTTTGTATGGGTCACCCTAGGATGCATAAGGATATCCCGATGATGTGTAAGAGTCATCCTAAGATATGTATAGGACACCTTATGACACATAATGGGTACTTGAATTTTCCTAGAGATTCTTAAAGATACCCAAGTCAATATATAAGAGTTTCCTAAGATAAAGAAAATATATAAGGGTTCCCCTATAGTAAAGGAAATACTCACTGGTTGTTTAAATCTTTAATAATGACATCTTAAGAAGTCCATATTTACACTATGATACATAATGGATGATTGGGGTGATGTGAAAGGGTTTTTATAATACATAAGTGTCGTAAATGAGTAAATAAATAAATAAACATGAGATTATCTAGGGAAAAAATATGGATTTGTTTGAATATGTAAGGGTTAATAGAAGTCATAATTCACTTAACACATAAGGGTATCTTTTCTATGGTGTAAGGGTTATCAAAATTGGTAAATTTCCGAATACATAATGGTTAATGAATGGGTGATAGATAATTATTTCATGGTATGTTCTGGATCTTGGATTTTATTCACAATTTATATGATAGGCTGAACATAATGAAGATCAAGGGTTTCATTATGGATGTTTACTATGAGGAAATAACATCCGAAATAACTATTGAAAATAAATCTATTAACAATACTTGTAATATGATTTTATCAGTTCTTAAAATGTTTTGATATTATGATCAATTTTAAAATCCAACTATTATTATCGCTAATTTATTTTGATAAAGTTCGCATTTAGTATCCACTTTTAGAACTGTTAAAATATGACTTTATCAATTCATTTTAAGAGAAGATAAAGTGTGGCCTTAATGGTAATAAAAAATAACTGATAAAGTATCCCTTTTATGATCACTTTTTTTATCACTGTTAAAATATTTTTTAAAAATTACTATTTTCAGGCACCCAAACACCCCATTAAGTACTTACAACCCCCCATTCTTAGTGATTTACATTCCCCCAACGTCCATCACACCCCCACTATTCCGTTGTGCTATAATGTTCCCCCAAATATAAATAAATGCTTGTATTTGATCCAGAGATATCCATTATGAAAATGGATTCCATTTACCACTCAACAAATCTTATTTTGTTTAAGGCTCATGGAATTTTTGTTGGTTTATTTATATATAGAGTTTTGAGAGAGATATATATATATACATACTTATATTTCAACAAGTATGTTTCATATTAATATTAATTTATTTATAAATATATATATATATATATACATATATATATATTAGTACATATATGCATACAAATATTTATATATAAACATAATTTATTTTATAAATAAATAAATAAATATAATTATTAATTCATTTTTATATGATAAGTAAAACTAAAAATTATTTATATTAAATGAAATTTAAAATAAATACTTATTTTCAAGTGGCTATATGTCAAAAAATAATATTTTATGTAAACATGTATTTATAAAATTGATTTATTATAAGAAAATTAAAGAAAATATTCCTATATATAATTATAAATCAAAATACATTATGAAAAATTAATAAAAATATAAAACCATAATAATAATATCAATGAAATTCATGGGAAGAAACAAATTCACCATCGAAAAAATTAGACCCTCTTAAAAGAGGATTGAATTCCACAGAAAATTAAAAAATGGGATAGGTGACTAAAAACTAAAATTTGGAGACCTTATGGGCCTTTTTTGTCCACTTAATTTTTTTCCAATATTCCACATATACCTAGGACAATAATATCTTCACATGCTTCAATTTTATATGTGGTAGATCCCCAAAAGACACCGAGATAAAATTTTATGTCCATTTTTAATTTATGTTGTGTTATTAACATATCTTAGACTATTTATTAATTCATGTAATTATTTTTCATCCATTTATTATTAAAAGACTATTACTCAATGATAATTAGTTAATTATTTATTAATATTATATTCTTATTTATTCTTCTATCCAATTTAAATATATATCATATATTTTAAGTCTAAGTATGTATTTATACGTATCTAAAGAATATTTAAAAACTATATAGTATATTTATATAAATATAAATATATTCATATATAAATATATTATTTTCAATGAAATGTCAATTTTAATGAAATATATCATTTATTAGTGCTATAAAAAGGGATGATAAAGGAGGTACATTATTAGAAATAGTAAAAATTCACTAATAAAATTCAACAATTTATCTGTGAATTATTTTTGAAACCGATAAAGGGAAACCATTATATTTTATTTTTTATTAGCAATAAAATAGCCCCCCTTATCATTGAGTTTTTATTAGCACTGTTAAATGACCCAAATTATTAGTTCTTTTTTATTAGTTTTGATAAAGGTACAACTTTATTTATCTTTTTTATTATGATGGATAAACCCCCCCTTTATCATTATTTTTTAGTATTTATATTGCACTCCTGTTTCTATCATTAAAAAGAGAACTGAATATGGTCCCCTATATCATCACCTTTTTGTGGCCGATAAAGGGGTCATTTATCAGATCATCTATCTCGTACTGATAATGCCCAGTTCTATATATACCCAGATTTTTCGAAGTGAAGTTTTAGGTAATTTGTTTTATTGTATAGGGAAGGGTCCTACTATAAAACGACCTCATGTCATGAGGGTTATATTTATTTCTGAGAAAAGAATTTATTCTCTATTATGACATGACATTCAATTCTATGAGGGTTATTTGGAAGAGGAAATGCATCATGAGAATATGTGTCATTTGAAAATAGTAGTATCAGTTGATTTATTTAATTCCAATATTGAATGGATATTTGGGGCTCTAAAATTAGAAACCAATTTTAGATTAATCATTTTTGGGATGTTTGAATAAGGATGATTGATATGCACTTCCATCCCTCTAATTATTTTCAACGTCCTTGAACCATTACGAATGAATATTTTTTAGTATGTTTTTTAAAGTGTTATTATCTTCTTCTTCCCTTGTTCAACTACTCCATAGTCAACTACTGATTGTAGTGTATCTATATCATTGAATGAGTTAAATTTTATTCATAAATTCTATTTCCACCATGATATTATTAAACACATTTCTGAAATTCGAAGATGGGTATAACAAAAATATAATATGAAATCATTTGTATGAATCCTTTTGGATGATATAACAATAGAAAATGTTGTATAGTTACATAGAAGTGTATGTAGGAGGTTTTCATTTTGATGATTCTTATTTTCTTCTTAGTGGTATTGATGCGTCACTAGATATATTTCAAGGACTATGGGTTTGAACTAATACCATTAAGAAAATATCACATGGAATCAAATACTCTGTGTATCTAGAAACTCATTAGATTCATATAAATCCACTTATAAGAAAAAATACATATATCATTTATAGAAAAAAATTAATTAATTTTATATGGATAAAATATGTAGGAAAATTATTTTTCAAGTATGTAGTATTTCATTTGAAATATATCCATTATATATTAATGGGATAAACATATGTAATAATTATCTACCCGTGATGTGTGCGAATATAATATTTACTTATTTATTTATAGGCCAAGTGAATAAAATTAATATTTATTCATTGGTTTTTTGAATATTGTATTTATTTATAAGATAAATATTTATGTTTAAAAAAATGTCTCGTGGGAGAGATCGATGCGTGAACATACATTTGAAGAAGAAATTAGTCTGAATCCAGCTCAAAATCCTCCTATATGACTAGATTCTAAATGAATAGAACCTTCTTTAATGGAAATGGATTTTTTATGGTCATTATATCACCATTAATTATTATCTTACCCATAGATAGTAATCCTTTATGTGATATATGTCTTCACCTCAATAAACCAGTAATTTTTTTTTCTACATTCATATTTTAAGTGGATGAAACTTTTAGAATTTTCGTAGTTTCTTTTTATTCACTAAGAATCGTTATTTCTGAGAAAAGGTAGAGATGGTTTCCAACATGTATTAATCCTCCACAAACAGCCTTCCACATTCACATAAAACATTATGTCTGTGGTGGATATGACCATAAAAAATGATCACTACATCTATGAAAGAGGAGTTTCCTAAAAACTAAATGGGGTTTCAAGAGGCATCCTCCTTGGAATATATCATCTCCATGTGAACCAAGACATAATCCCAACCTAGGAAATATATGTATCAAAATGGACCTACATATAAAAAACTCAACTAAAAAACAACATACCTTCATAAAACCCACTTAATGAACCCCAAAATGATGTCTCCATTCAACAAACATATATCTGGGGAATTGAATATCCCAAGCGACATATTCCCATTCAATATAAGTTTAATTTTCCCTTAATCACTTTCAAAAACAGTATCCTCAACCATCATGATAGGACTATTTTATTAAAGAATGAGTGGGGTAGGCACAATTACTCTTACTCCTATGTGTAGGAACCCTAATTTTGATTCTCCATAGGGTAAGTCAATGTTACAGTGTTTATGCATTATTCCCTTCAAAAGAACTTGTGTAGTATACATGTAATCCCCAAAGGTGGGATCATCATGAAAAACTATTTACTTATCCCATTAATAGTAGACAAATATTTATCATACTCTCTCTCTTAGAAATATTATCTATTGTTATAAACCCTATAACATATTGAGAGTTAAGTCATTAAATTACACAAAAATTCCTCCTAATTGTATGATTTTGAACTACACAACATCTTATATAGCACATGACATTATATAATACCCTTACCCTAATAAATTAAAAAAATATGAACCATATTTGACATTTATGGGATAACGCCACACATTTTGAGAAGACCCTTTTCACTAGCCCTATAGAATTATTTACAGTCACTCTATCCATGACCCAAGAATCCATATATTTGATGTCAGAATATAGGGACCGGTCCTATCATGAACATAAACCATGAACTTAGACTAAGTGGGTTTTGAAATTTTTCTCTTAATAATGTAAATAGGACACCCTCGTGTGGTTTAATCTATACATACCGGTCCCCCAACACCACCATTAAATATGTATGTATTCCCCCTATATGTTAAAAACATTTATGTATGATCATCTCTCCTAATAACAAACTAAAACTTATTGAATAACATAAGATCCCATTTTACTTCATTCTCTCCATGATATGTTAAACCATATTCATACCAATTAAAAATAAGTGTACATGGGAAACATCCCCAAAATACTATATAGATGTGATAATGTCTCCATAAGACTCTTAAAACATGACCCTATATCTATATAAAATTAATCCTTTTATCAAGTCCCCAAAAGAAAATAATTATATGACATTGTACAGAGAGTACCTTAAACCAATAACCCCACCTGATACGTTGGGATTTGTACATTGTGTAACCAAGATAGGATATCTTGGAAAAAAATCCTCAAAAACCTTATGCCCCTGTAGAATGTTTCCCTATGATGGAAACATGTTGCCTTAGGTCCCAAACCTAATATTCATGATCCCTGTGATTCCATCAACATAACATGAGGATTATTTTATACACTCACAACAACCCAACTTACATAAATTTCCAAATAGGTATGAACTCATCATCACCCCCAACTATAGTAGAATTTACACCAAAATATAATTAGCATAATTTACCAGCATGGACCTTGTGATGGCTTTGAAAATGAACTTCATGAACACGATACAAATCAATAATGGAGACCCAATATAGAAAATATATTCCAAAGTGGAATCCATGGAATGGGGAACTAACATCCCATCATCCCGCTCTAATAAAAGAGATGATATCATAAACCTTTTTGGTAACGGTTTCCTTCCTTTTTCAATTTACAAATTCAAGGAACCATCTACCCTGGAATTACAACAACCATCCAATGGATAGAATGCTCTCAAAGAGAGGTAAGGATAGACACATCTCATCCTCGATTCATTCCCTAATAAAGATAATTTGAAGGAAAAAGTGGTGAACTATAATTAATGTTCTTATCCTCTAATGAAGATAAGTCATGTAATGTTAGACCTTATTAGAATTAGGAATCACAAGATCTAAATATTTAGCGTTAAGCCTCAAAAAAAATTGTTGGCCGAATATTAACCACATCCCTTATAACTGAGGTAATATGTAAAACATTGGTCTTACCTAGTGTGATACATTGATGGTGTGAATCCTACATCTACCATGGAGGGGGTGAATGATGTTGGGAACATTGGGAAAATATTTCATTGAGTCATTATGATGATTGAATTCTTATATCATTTAGGACTGAAGTTAAATTAATTTTTTTACATACCACAACCAAAAAGTTTTATGCAAATAGAACCATTGGTGTAAAAATATCACACAAACATTCTCTTACACCAATGGATATCACTCCTGCAGTAATTAGGTTCCCTCACACAATTTATTCCTTTGACCCCATCCAACAGATTATCATCAATTCACTGGTTCATCATTATGAATAGGATGGGGTCATCCCAAATATGGACCTGTCATAATATGACCTAGAATCTTCAACATCATTTAGATGGGGCTTCTATCATGGTACATGCACGGTGAAACCCAACAACCATGATAGAAATCCATTTTCAGAGCCTCTCCCTAGAACTTTATGTTGTATCACACCCCTATAAGGATGAGTGAGGGGTTATTTGGTCCACAACAATTGTTCCCACCACCTACGACATCCATAGGAGGGCTCCTACCCAGCTGCACTGAAAACACCCACTAACTCCACATGATAACGAGTTGGGAGAACATATCTATAAAATAATATCCTAGATCCAAAAGACCCAAAAACAATGATAGGATACGTATGACAACACATGATGACACGAGGCCTCTATATCAACTCCAGGGTCCCCAACCATCATTATTGTACCTCCTACCACCCTCATAGGTACTAAACTAGGACCTGCAAATTCTTTTTTAGGACTAAGACCCCACAAAACAACCCTGATGGCCTAGATGACTCTCCCCATCATGGTATGAACTTGAAAAAATAATGATACATCAAATGATGAAGGATTATACTATTAATTTCATTCAAGTAGTGTTATCAAGTGAAATTTAGTCCATATCTATTATGAAAACTTCCCTTTCCTAGAATTCCATCTGAGGGTAGAATGAAAAAATGGTTTTATGGGGCCAACCCATGGTATAAACTGTAATTCAATTGGAAGGAATTAATACAACCCTAAAAGTCTCACACATGGGGAACTATCACACCAGATGATGTAGTAATTACAATGATAACTATCTCCAGGAACCTATTAAAATATATGTATATGGATGGCTTGATGGAACCACAACACCCTTCCCATTTGAGAAAAAGGTAAGACCCACAAGTTGAGAGAAACAATTCTCAGGAATGAGGTCCATAAGTTCCCACAGTCCATCCTCAAGTATGTTGTTGTAGAGGAAGTCTTTGTTTCCTCACATGGGATTTATGGGAAACTACCCCTAACATTTTATCTTTACTACCTTTTACCCCCACCTTTGAAGTAGGGGAAACATTTATGTTATTATAGGAATCTAATGAATATGGAAATAAATCCACAAATAAAAATATGGATGATACCCTTTTTAATTCAAATAAGTTCATAAATACACCTTCCTATATAGATATGGCGATGAATTTGGATCCCCCTCTGGAAGACACTCCAATAATAAAGGGATGGTTGGAGTGTGTGACACACTCTCTACCATGTGATCTATAGTAGGGTAGGACTATATTACTACCACCACTAGTCCCCTGACCAATGTGGATATGATCTTAGGATGATCGTGAATGTTTCTACCTTTGGTTAATGAGTATAAAAAAAATCTTATGACTGATCTTGGCCACTGACCAGCTATAAATCATATTTTTCCAACTACACCACTACAATTCACTATCCATGAGCTCCGCATTGAGGACCATTTATCATTTCTTCACCAAAATATCATAGTAGAGTGATAACAAATCTCGGACCTCTAGATGACCTATCCTGAGATATAGGGACACTTTGAAGCAATCCAAAAACAGTTCCTTAATGCTGATATATCTTTACTTCTAGTGGTTCAACACCATAATTCGTATTGATATTTCTAAAAAATCTACCAGACCTACATTAAGGTCCACACTATTTTCCAAGGAATCATGTATAACATGTATCAAAATTTACAAATTATTCTTTTGGGTTAGTATGTTTAGTTATATTTTAGTTTCTTTCTATGGAAACAGTGAGATCATTTTTCTGTCTCACACACCAATGATAAAAATTATTCTCTAACCAGAAATAATGAGAATGTCATCATTATAAATCCATTGAATGATCAGTTAAGTCAAGATGATGACATGGTTTATGATGGAAATAATATTTCCTAATGTGATATTGAAATCCATATATATCTTCTAGTAATTTCCACACCCGCTAATAGATACAAAAAAGGGGCATTGGAAGCCTCCCATTGTGGTATTCTCTTCTACCCATCGACATCTTGATAAGAGGAAATGTATTACTGATCTTATATTCCAATAATAGGTCATTATATAAACTATGTTAGAACAAATATTGTTCAATTTTCTCTTAGAGAATGAGTGTTATAATAGGGTCACTACTAACCATCTTACTAAGAAGCCACACAGTGAGACAATGTGAGGGGAAACCTATCCCTCTATTACGTGAGAAATGAATCCTCCTTGGATAGGTACACAGATATGAGGAGGGTGTTATCACACTAAAATATTGATATGGTCTGGAATATATGGTAAATAACTGAGGTATAACTCCCATACCCACCAATGTATGAGGATCAATGCATCAGGGACTGCAAACCCTCACTAATATGACATACTAGTTTCTCTCATCAACCATCTTGTTGGTTGGGATATATAAAATATATCAATATTCAATTAAGAGATGCTATATTTATTATTGGTGTAACACATCCATCCACCCAAAGATATTTTTAATCTATGTATTTCCTTATTCAATAGTATGTGTGATTCGCTTCAAATGCTGGCCCACATCACCTCATGATAAAGCCAAATATTTGGATATTTGGAGTAGTATGAAGGAAAAAATATTTTTTGTTTTCTCAAAAACCTATTGGATCTAGAATTCATTCTATATTGTTAGTTGGTCTCATGATCTATTTACGGTAGAGTGGTTCTCTATAGGTAGTTCCTCTACGATTTCAAATCCACCATGAATAATTCAATCATTACTAATATATTGAAATAAAAATAGAGGGGAGATGAGTGATTTTATGGAATCATTTCATATCGAAATGGAAACACATAACACCATTACATAAATATGTACTAGGAGAAACCACTAGGAATGTTTATAGTGTTTATCTAGAAAACAATTTCGCATTCCAAGATCTCTCGAATATATTTAGGTGGATTTTGAGAATTCACTAAAAGAGCTAATTGTACGAGAGAAGTGTTATAGTGTAAAAATAAAAATTCACTCCCATTTAATATTCCATATATTTCATTATGTATCATAAATGGAAAAAATTGTTACTATACAGAAGATGGGCCCACATCTAGTCCTCCATTATGAACGTTAATCTAAAAGTCTTCAATAAATTCAATATTAATAAGAATAATTTAATCATAATAAAAATTCCCAATATCCACGTACATTGAGGAAGAAAACCTTTAATTTTATATGAAATAAATACTCACATCTTTCAATGATTTTTAGGTCCCAGGATATTTTATCTATGGACAAGGAATGAAAATTCTATGACTGTCAGAATATAGATGGGCCCAAAAGGTTGATCTCACCAATCATTTGAAATACTTCCCTTGCCGTAGATTCCATAGACATTACATCAAAGGGTACATAATGTCCAATGACTAGATCCATTGCTAGGTAGACCATGGATTGGTAGATTTGGATGACATCACATCAATGGGAGAATAAATATTTCCCACCAAAAGCAGTGATGTTATAGACTCCAAAAAATGGAAGTTGTACCCATTACATTATACGTTAAAGCACTTTAGTGGAAATATCTAAATGTGGTTTCTCATGAACAAAAACTTATTCATGAATATTTTAAATGGCGTCAACCCACATCCTTTCAAAACCACATCATCTTTAAATACTTCTTTATGGTAAAATAATATGTACTGATGCCACAATGAAAATCAGAGCCCCCAATAATTTCTAAAACATGTTTTTACTCATAGAAATTTCATTCCCTACAAACTGGGTAGAGACCTTAGAATATACTATGACATATAATAATCCACTATAACTTAACCTGAATATATTTTTGTGATCACTATCTAATTGATGGATCATTTTAATGTGCCTAGTGACGATGAATGGCTTTTGACCCCTCAGGCACTTCTAGTCAACTCAATTAAAGTAGGGGTAAGTTTGATAATGGAAGTCATGATTTACATTGAAGGGATTCAATAAAGACTATTCATTAATCTATGATGAGAAAAACGTGTTTCTTTGTTTTCAATAGGTATAATACATGCAAGATCCACTATTTTGTACACCTCCACAACTGACTATAATGGTTGATCATATAAATCAACCACAATAGTCATGTACCAACCATGAATGAATAAATCCCGATCTTATATATTTTATACCTATAATTTTTTTTGTGTATTCAATATTTTTGCATTAAAAGAAATATCTGGGCCCTAGTGCATCAACCAAGGGACCCAGTAATTTCTCTATAATAGAGAGACCCTTAGTTGGATAAATCATGACACTTTAACTGAATTTTGATTTATGAATCACCATGGATTCCTAGAAATGTGTATCTAGATTCTGGATTAACATTAACTAATGATGGAATGCATCAGGCCTTATCGGGGCCCTGATCACCCCTCTATAGTTCAAGAATGAGGATGAAACCATGGATGACTATAATTACATGTAATTCAATATTGAATAATTTCTATAAATAGTTTATTTCTCCGAGAAAGTTGTGGGAGACACTATATTGTGGAACATATGCCCACTGTATCAATAAGGAACACCAATGTTGTATAGATACATTATTTAGTAGTGAATAATTTCTTTAGGATAAACCTAATCCCAACCAGGATTATTCATAAGGATGGGATCATGGATGCAGATCCAACTCCATTGAACCAGACACATTAGTGACATTATATGAGTGAAAAGGAACCAAAAGGAAAGGATCATCAGAATACATCGATTGATTATATATTATAAATCCCTAATTTAATCCTAGTATCATAGTATAATACATAAAATTATTTAATAGGAATACTATTGACCAACTTTTATGCAATGGTACCCTCTTTATACAATATGTTCCTAAAATACTCCCTCAAAGGCCTGGTAAGAGTAGACTAGGGTGATACTACATAATTAAAATCTTGTGAATGAATCTACTTGGAATGAAGGTATAATGTTAGGAAAGGGAATAATATTTATAGAAATTTATTTGAGTATATTTACTACCGAAATGATCTGGAAACCACATAAATAAACCCTTTGATAGATATGAAGGAAAAACATATCCTTCCAATCCATCAGTTAGAACCATCAACCCTATATTTTGGAATCTACTTCATAGTCTATGAGAGTAAATAATTCATATAGATCACCTTATATTACAACATGATTCAAGATAGGGTTAGAATTGATAATCCTACTCCAATTACATTAAAATATTCTAAATATAAATATGTAAAGCATATAAATTCAATAATTTTTAGTGATGTTGAGTATGAAAAAATAGATTACCAACATTATATAGATTACGAAAAATAACCACAATATTAGATTCTAAATTTACATCTAGGTCATGATCTATCATAAGATAAAGGATGATTTTCCCATTCTGAAAACAAAGACACTAATCATTGAAACCACCAGTTTTTAGGACCTAACCTTCATTAATGGATATTCCATGTATAATAATATCTATATGGACCTTGGAGATGTGGAATCCAAAAATTTAGGGGACCTTATAAAATATTTTTTGTATCGAGTGGTGTAATTCGGTTTGAAGAACAAATGGTATACCTACCTATGTTTCATGAACTATATCATGAATCATCTATTAAAAACATTGGTGTAGAAATATGTAGAGGATTTAGTGGTAAAATCCCACCAACTTCAAGACCATATCAAGTATATTGAAAAAGTGGTAAACTACCAAAAATACCATCACATAGTGAATAAATCATTGATGAGTGCATTCGGGGTTACCTATAATGTAATACTTATCTTCATCATTATATATAGAGGTGATAATATTTATATGATAAAGATCAAGGACATCATACAAATTACTCCTCCATGTAGACATCAATAGTTTGGTGGCCTCTAGGTCTATATAGCCTATATCATTTGATTCATTTTGATTATGTTTGGTTATATAATCAATTTTTAAGGATCCCAATTAAATAAACAACATTCCAATGGGATGGAGACTTATTTTCCACATTTGAGGAAATCATGCAATATATTCTAAAGTATTGATTCCTGATTCAAAAAATCACATAGATGTCTTTAGAACATTTTGTGGAGTCAATTGAATTATCTATTGGTTACATTATATCCTAGAAGAATAATGATAGTAGGGAAAACAACATTCATTAACTCAGTCATATTGTACTTGACATAGACTAGATACTCTCCCATCGAGAAGATAAAATTTTACTTGGTTTAAACAGTGTAGATGTTATGAAACAACTTATAGCACTACATGATACACTTAGTATTGTGTGTTCACCCTTTCATGTACATCCTTAACTATACAACATTTTCAATGTGGATTATATAAAAAGTAGTAACTCAAAAATAGATTATTATCCCAAAAAACTATTAAGGGACAAGCCCATGATGATATAATAGCTACACATTGGAACCCTGAGGAATTTCCCAAAGATGTTTAATTCCCATGACTCTATCCTCTTGATACTGCAAAACACAGAATTATAGATAATTCACATTGTCGTAGAATACTGGATACCAATTAAGAGAATGATCAATTACTCTAAATTCAATAGAGGGGGCCTTGGGGTTTCCTTAATTACACCTTTGGTGGCCATATTATCACACTCATTTCTATTTTTAGAGGGGTGTACAAATAATGATTCTAATTATTAGGCTATAATAACGGGTCTCATGATGGATCACAATATTTATTTGTCTCTTCTTCATGTGAATTGAATAGTTCAACAAGTCATTAACAAAATCAACAATGACTATGTCATTAAGAATTTTGAAGGCTTAAACAAACTAGACTAGAATCACGACTTAATGGACTAGTTTCCTTCAAGATGATGATAAATCATTTTCTATAATCCATAATTATACAACTTATTCCTTGGAATGACTAATGACATCCCCTATAGAACCCGACCCTAATGGCATGGTCATTCTTGTGGAAGACTAGAAAGACATTTCTCCAAGAACATCCCATAATGTATACAAGTAGGTAAATCAGTTGTTCATTGACACATCTATAAAAGTATTCAATATAACTCTAATTGTCATAGAATAACCCTATTGGATGTATCAAATTATTAGGTGACACTAACATGGGACTCTCCCTTTGTTGAAAGATGATTTGGAGAAAATCTTGTAGCACATGGTTCAATATAGCCTCCTAGGTAGAAAAATATGGGAGAATACCATATATAGTTTAATCTTAAGTGGATTCCACATTCATTACATTTAAGGTGAGTATTTACCTCAAGCCAGATAGGAGGCATACAATAGGACATGTGGGGACCATCAACTAGGATGAAGTCTCTCTCATGTTATCTAGAAATTGGGGAATTATTTGACAACCATGGTTTCTAATTTCATTGAACTCAAAAGAAGTTTCATGCATTATATATCCATGCCATATTCATGCTTTAGCTACCATATATTCTCTATGCCACCATGTTTTATTGGCCCAACAATAATTTGGTAACCATTATTACTATAAACTACCTGCCATTGATATATTGACAATTTAGGATAATTCTAACCACTTCCAACTTCTTCATAAAGTTTTAAAAATAAAACCCTAAAAGAATTCGACATTGAGTCCATGATTGAGTTTTTAAGTCCCAAATCATTAACCGATTTGTGACCCACCATTTAATTCTCAGGTATAATAGAAGTAACTATTGTTTTATCATGATTAATATGTAATAAATCATGTAATAAATCTTATCCTATCAAACCTCAAACTATAATTGAAAAAAGGAATGTCTATTTGTTCTATAAAATTATCAATACCATCCTATAAAATACCAAGGGAGGGATAATAAAATCTAACCTGATAAGATCTCAATATACCATTGGGCTTATCAGATGATGTATCAAAATCATATACGGGAACTCCATATTCAATAGTGTTTTGGAAAGAAGAAGTGATAAATATAGAGGATTTGTTTTCATAATTATAACAACAAGTTATAGTTAGTAGAAACAAGATTATAGAGATGAAATCCCTCTAGTTATTTCGGATACCCTTTGGGAAAACAAGCTGTAGGACCTATATAACATTTAAAGACACTAGAATCACATGGAATGGATAAATTTATTTCAAAATTACTCCTATAAGCCTTAAATTAGGGATATATTGTGTTGGGGCTTAGAAATCCCATAACACCTCATTAGAATCCATCAAAGATGTATACCAATTTGGTAGGACCATTTTTTATTCATAATGACTATTTTAATATTGAATACTCATTGATCACAATGGATTTGAAGCACATTATGCCTACCAAAAACACCAAATTCTTTAAGAAGAACCTTTCCTATAATACCCCTTGTCTGAGAAGTATTAATTTAAACTATAGAGTTTGATTTCCAAGTCACATGATGTAAAATTGTATGACATCATCCCGGTCTCAAGATATTAAACACTAGGTCAACATCAAGGTCACATGACTTTGAACTGTATAGAACTATGGTATGGTGTATAACCTTAAAAATATTGTGACCACATGTCCTCACCATATTTAATAATGATAATGTCATATGTACTTGAGGAATGTTTCTAAACATTTATGTATATTCCCCTATCACGAGACATGAAATTTTATTTTACCTAGGGTATCTAATTGAGTGGATACCCTTCCATATTGGTTTCAGTCATCTACCGTATGATATTCCCAAACAACATTTGGCATGATTCCCATTCTTAATGGGATATATAGTGATTCTTGGAAGCTACATCTGGGGTATGGGCCAACCAACATCCTATTTTAGGTCTTTATCCCTTGAGAGCATGTCCAATCCTCACATGTGGATACACCCATATAAGATATTTAAGATCATAGTGGGAAATCCCCCAAATCATTTAACTCCCATTAAATAGAATAATTTTCTCAATTCCCTACAACATTCCTTCCCCATTTTGGATCCTTGTCACAATATCTTTATGAAAAATCCCTATAATGGCAATTGTTCCCAACCAAATTAGCTCATCTCCTATCATATATACTATTCTAAAATGATCATTGGTGGAAGATTATGGTTCCTTAGATTCAAAGATAGTCAATAGTGGAACCTATATTTTCACACACCATATTTTATTTGTGATATAATAGAACCTATGTTATAAACATGGTCAGGAGTATTTCCCTACAAATTGGTCACCCCCATTAGTAGTCCAGATATAAAAAGTCACAATTATCTCTTATTTCACAACACATTTTATGTGTGGATTTTAACACTATTGGTGTTATCGACCCCCATTTAATTTCACATGAAGGAAGAAAATGTTTTAAACATTGGGACGTTATAAATTCGGATTTGTTTTCCTATATCATTATCAAGATTTTCAAAAGTGTAAATTCTATTTAATCATGGTTTCTTAGATCTAGAATGAATCATGTGGCCATTTGAGCTATTGTGGAGCCTTCATTAACTTTATTGATATAAATTAGTATTACATGAGTTAATGAGACCCACTATTTAGTCTGAGATACCAGATATTAATCTAACAAACAATGGTCAAATAACCATGACCTTAAACAATGTTATATTATTCTTAGATATGAATTATGTGAATAGATTCCTTCAAGGAAGTCTTCTCACATGGGTTTTATTTTAATTTATACTACTCAAACCTCCCATGAAAACACAATACACAATAATTCCATGCATGATTATTTTATATTGGTAGGAATCTTAGTTCAAGTATCATGGACATAATTATTGTAATTATTTCTAAAGATATGTCTCATGTGTAAGAAAATATTTTAGACATATATTAATGTTATTTTTCTATATTTTTGTAACATGAAAATTTATTTGAGACCCTTCATGTTCTCATTTATAATTCCTTAAACATTAAATGGCCCCATGTTGATTGTAAAGACTATAAACCAGTAGAAACCCCATTTTTTCTAGATGTATTAAATTAAATTGTATTTCTATAATCTTACAGTATGATGTTCGAAAAAAAATGATTATAATCCTCCCTCAAGAGGATAACCCCTTCTATTTATATTGTCGGTATCCCACCATCCTACATTATAGAACTATGTGTTTCTTGATTCCTAACTATATATTATATATACTAACCCTCATTCCCCTATTCATGATTGATCTACAAATAATTAGTTGATTAAATAGTCTCACACCCACTAATAGTCCATGAATCATGAACATAAATTATGTATATTTCTCCCAGAGATGTTTTCATCACATGAGGCCTCTTTTGACCTCTATTTCTAGGAGGTAAAAATTCTCCATCCCTGCAAAAACACTTATTGGAGAACCCTTAATTGGTCCAATCATCATAATCTAAAACATTATTTCAATTATTTGGAATAATCTCATGTGGCATGAGGATTACATGGAACATTCATCACATTATTTGGAACTCACTCCTATGATATAAACCATTATCCAAAATACCCCATTTCATCTCAAAAATAAACAATATACAATTGGACCCATCATGACTATTATTACACATCTAATTCACATCCCAAATAGTATTCTAGTAGATCAATACCCCATTTTGTTCTCATCATTTTTGTAGAGGAGTTCTCCTTTTTGAATAATTCATCTAGTACATCACACATCAGAACTATTTGTAAAATGAATATCCATATATTGGTGTATATAGATAAATATATATCATATCATGGGATAGGCTAAAAACATCCTCATTACCCTCATGGTGTTCTGGAATCCTCAATCCCACTATTTCTCTTAGTACCTATATTCATACATGGGTGTTTTAATGATCATTAAAATGTGCCACAAGATATATAAACCGAAACCATGTTCATGATTGTAAGATATGAACTCTTTTTCAATAATATCACATTAGTTTTATGGTACCACCTTTACCACATGAGATCCTACTAATAGTAAAGACTCTCTTACCTTAAACCAAAAATCTTTTAACCAAGAATCAGGACCTTAAACTGTGTGCCAAAAATAATAGGGGATAATCATGCGGATCTTATATCATTGTTCCCCTTTGTTCATTTTAGTTGGTAATAATTACAATGCCACAAAAAATTCCTTGTTTCGTCATGGTTTTATGACTATAAATCCAAAAAAACCATTTCAGTATGACTTGAATGACCCTAAACTACCCTAGGAAAGGGGTATAAATATATTTTAGACTGAAAATACAAAAGGGGATATTTGAGAGAATGTCATACATTCACCATCCATGTCGCCCTTGCATATTTGGAAAATGTAATGAAACAGATGGAAAGGTTTTATAGTTGGTAGTACTTACCACTATTTCTCATCAAAATCACGTACATAGTCATTGGACATACATGTTTACGAAAAACTGAAATTAAAATGTTATCTCCCCTTTCCATCATATTCATCAGTTACCTTCCTTTATGTTATTCTATCTTATATCCTAGGACATTGAAAAAAATGAATGTTATTCATGTCACTATTTAAGATGTTAAACTATATTATAAAGGTGATCATATAATTTTTTTTAACTATGCGATACATCATCCTCACATAACTATGTAAAAATATATATTTAACTTACATACATAATGATGTTAAATTTGAATATTCCCTTTCAAACTATATGATATAAATCTGAAATATGTTTTAGATCCTCACATAGGAAGAAAATATCCCCTTTTGGTGCCATAATCATATTATAACACTAATGTTCCTTGATCTTTAGGTGGAAACTCTGATAAAACACATGTTTAAAGAAGATTTTGGATCTTATTTAGGATGATGTTCCAACTAAATGTGATCTGAGCCATAGTGAAACAATCTTAGAGCATTGATCTCAATTAAAAAATTTCATCACGTTCACCACCACACTTCATGTATTATTCATTATAGAGACCCACTATACTATATGTCAGAAAGGTACCCATAATGTTGATTTATCCTAGCCAAACATTCCCACCCCCATCATAGGAACACACCCCAATGAACATTCAATGACATTTTGACTAGACCCATGTTTTAAACATGGACAATGGTCAAACCTCACTTGTATTTTATAACTCTACATAATGAAATTATAATAATATCATTTCATGCATGGTTATTAGTCTTTATTATTCCACCAATCACTCGTAGCATTCTATTTCCTAGAAATCCTAATTATTTTCATCCACTCCACCTTGTTCAGGAAGAATCCAATGCCCCGAAATTACCCTACTTGTGCATGAATTCATTTAAGGATAACACATCCAAAATGTAGGGTACCCCTCTCCAAAAAAATATCTATCTAAGTAAACACCATGACGTTAATGGGTGATTTAGACCCAAAACAATCATTCGATGGGTACTAATATCATTTAAGAAATTAGTCTTCATTTTAATTCTTATTTATCATGATTCTCATGAATCATGTGGTATTATGGAGTATATAGTTGGTCACATTTGTTATATTTTTGAGATGAATCAATGAAAAATAACCATGGAATTGAAATAAAGAAAATAATTATCATCTATAAGGAGGTCAATCAATTGGTTAGAGACCCTTATTTATATAAATAATGCAATTTATCCAAGGGCCGACCTCCAAAATCATGTGCTTTATGTTATATTTCCTCTAACAAGAAACATCCATAATTTTCTCATGACCAGAGACATCCATTACCACCACCCTAGTCATAAGAATTATTTTATTGGCTTGCATATACACACGATCCTTCTCATCCAAAACTTATCAACCAAGGGTGTTTTCCACCAATGGATCATCGTCAAACTCTGACAAATGTTACCTTAAATGGATGATGATATCGTTTTTGAAATATATGATGTCTTAGTGTTTTCATGATTTCTCCTCAAAAAAATAATATATTGTTCAACCATCCAGAGCACCTTTCCACCTTCATACATCTTCTCATACCCAATAGTATTGATAACCCACTATTCTATTCCCACACACATGGTGTGGTAGTCACATGAAAATGAATGGAGAACATTGGCATCCAAACCCCCTATAACCCGATTCAATAACTAATGATAGAGATATACTATGAGAATCAATAGGTCCACCTATATGGTGTGAGAAATGAAGCTCCCTAGACTACTCCATGACGTATACTGGATAATCAATTTCCCATGTACAAAATAATATCTGAAGAACATGAATTACTCAGGTGGTGTGGGATTATAAATGGGGAAGGCATCCAAAACATTAGTAGTGCGGTCCTCCTTAGGTATCCTCTTAGATGTGAAGTGATCCATGTAAAAAATTAAGGTCATCCCCATCTTCAATGATAACCTCTACAATATCTTATGAAACCTAAATACCATGACAGACTAATACATTATAATAATAAATCTCAATCATGGTTGTAGCTTCATCTACCACTGCCTCATATACCAACTTGAAATTCTCTATCATTTTATCTTTGGGTTGAAACTACAATACAGGAGGAATTTCCATTGAATTAAAAGATAAATAAATCCATACATAGAATCCATACTGAAGAAGAATTTATACATCAATGAGAATACTTACACATACTGTAAATGTTAGGGAATAGATAAATGATGTTTACTAGAATCCTACCATGGAAAACACCTCTACAACCATTGGTTCCTTAACCACATGAAGTATATCTGTTGTCAAATTCAATGACTTAGTATAGAAAAACACGAATGTCATTTAAAAGTTATAGAATAAATATTTTCATAGTTTATTGGTATGAAAGAAAGTTGGAATTTACCATGTAGCACATGGGGCCATAAGATTGTTTCTTCTTCCACAAGCAATGACATGAAAACAGATGGATGACTACCCGCAACAATATAATATCAAGTGAAGGAACTACACTCGATCATTTGAGTTTAGAGGACTACTTATCCTTCCATAGACACTCATCGGAAATCTCTACATCATTCGTGCTTCTAGATCCCTACATAAAAAATTCTTGAGTCAATAATTCCCAGTAAATATATAGTTTCTTAATCATATAGAAGTCATATAATTACATGATAAAAATAAGATACTTCTTCTGGGTAGGATTATAAAAATGAATCACTTCTCTAAGAACACTCCTCATTTAATACCTCTTTCTTGACGACACCTACAACCAATCATACATCATGGAAGTCTAAAAGAGTATGAATTTTTAATATCATCCTCACACTATCTATCATGTGGTATTCCATGACATAGGGGCGGATCATGCCTTCCAGGATCAACGTGTACTACACCGACTGAACCTAGGAATATTGGATGATGTTGTTGACATGTCTCAAACTATAAATGAAAATCAACTCAACTTAAATATTCAACTATATCACTCAAATGGAGTTTAATTATGAGAAAATATCCATATCCCTACATGTGTTTCTAAAAATAATTTCAGGGGGAACATCTATATATTGTAACTACATCCCTAGAGAAAAATCATGCACACTTATGATCACTTAAAACGTTCAAAACTAATCTAATGATCACATTTCCAATATATGTTTCCTACCAGAACTCCCCCAAATAGAACCACAAGCCACGAAGGGCTAAGAACCATTAGAGCTACAACTGCTTCTCTCTTGATGGGTCCATATCTACCTCCTCACCATGATACACCAAATGCTAGATGACATTGGATCTATTATCGAGGGACCCATTCATTAATATTGAAATGGATGAATGGATTCATCAGAACATCTCTAGGATATTAACATTCCTAGATTATTACTTAATTTTGAAAAATGAACATAGATGCAATGATTGAAAGTATCATTGTCCTCTCCTAATTCATATCACATGAAAGCATTCACCATATCTTCAACATGTCTAGTGGTGATAGTAAATTTAAACCACTATTTACCCCATCAGTGTGAGCAATAAATTTTCTAAAAATTTCAAATCCAATCTATATAGCGCATATGGTTTGTATAACAAATTAAAAATGACTCCCATCCCCAACACCCCACTATCACAGTAATGATGTATTCTTAATAATCTATCATCCTTCTTCTATACTCCATGATAGATACCTTTGGGAGGTGGAATGTGTGAAACATGATGTCATATGGCTAGCCAACCCTTACAATAACACCATGTTACTTCAACTACTGAGGGAGTACATCAATGATTTTTAACATGAAAATACTAGAAGTTTATTCTTGGCCAAGATTTTTGGTTCTAAAAATAATAGCACCCTAGGTTTATGGTGTCAAAGACATATAAGAATTGGAATTTTATGTAAATATAGAGAGGGGTATTATTCTTGGTGATGAACCAAAACACCTTATACAACTTCTCTAGCAGTGACATCACCAGGTGTAGGCACATAACCATCCCCATCACATTCGCAAGAATAAATGTTCCTGGATGCACCCCCTTTAGCATGTCACAAGCTGAAAGAATCCATATGCTATTGAGTCACATAAATAATTCAACCAAACTGACCCTTTGGATATGGTTCTTTATATTTTAACTCTACAGGAACCACTAGATTACCTCATTGATCACTATGTAAGAGTTATTATTCCTATAGTACGATGCCTTTGGGCACTTGAATGGTCTCCCTAGATGCCTCACTCTGGCCCCATTTTAAGATCTTGTCAATCAATTGTTTAAATGGTAAATCTGTCATCCCATTATTGTGCCACTTCACCCCATGCACTATGAACAACAATGACATTTATAGCATAGAACAAAACTCCTTGTCATCTGATACATTCTTTATAGGGAGGAACATTTCATACATTTATCTTGGGATTGGGATACCAATGTTCTGTTAGAGAATTCATTGAATGATTAAATCATCCCGATGATGTATGGGAAGGTATTGGACACCGGTGACCACCTAATCAGATATGTAGTCATTATTTATGGTAGGTGGTAGACATAGAACTGATCCTCCCAGATAATTCATATTTCCTGATCCCTTTTAGATCTTCTTCAAGCACATCATTGATATAGGACACCCAATATATTTAGGACCATTCATCATGGAAGTTTCCACCATGGAGAAGGTTTCACTCTTCTATATAGCACTAGAGATGGTCTTCCTAGACCTCTATTATGATACTATCATAGCAAGGGGTGGGGGTCCACAACTGAGGCCTCTCCATTGATGATTTTACATGGTTACATAAGGAGTGAGTGGCGATCATTATATGGTCAATTGCATAAAGTTCATGTAGAGAATTATTCCTCTAATATAGAACCATGGAGTTATTTATATAATAGCTGGGAGTATATCTATCTAGACTAGGTAGGAGAAAATCATCCGTTATCTTGAATCTATAAAATAGAAGCCACTGGAAGAGATTATAGTCTTTTGTATACTAGTTTAAAATCTCATAATGTGCGTCCAACTCCAACACACACATCAAGATTTCTATGATCATGATGTTCTCGACTATCTCCATTTTTTGAGAAAATATATCTTTAACTATATTAGTGTACATTTTTAAGAGTTTTAAAATATAGAATGTCTTGTTCATGGATGTCTATCTTATGAAACCAATTCATTTCAAGAATGGGTTTCTGAATTAAAAAGTGCATTCTAATAATACCTCATGAAGACCGTATTCATATAGGTAATATGTTTCATGAGTTGTAAGGATCATATTCATAAAATAAAAGTGAAGTTTTTAATTTTTTAATGTATTTGAGTATAAAATAAAATATAATAATCTCATGGACCCCTAGGGGACACTCCTCTGTTTGTAGGCTAGTGTTGTTGTTGAGTTTCATAGGGGGGGGGGGTGTCCAGATTTCTAGTTTCCACTGATTTCTCTTGAAAACCCAACCCTCTTCCTCAATGGTAGATCCCATTATGATGGGTAGAATTTTTTTGATGATGAAAAAAACAAATAATGGCATACATTAAATAATGGAAAGACATTTGAAGGAAAATATAGGCCTTAATATTGTCAAAATATAGATAAGGGTAATGATTCATGAAGGATGGATCCTTTACAAATGGAAATGGATTTATGAAGGTATTATGAGTTCTGAAAATACTATATTATAATACGTATGTAATAATTATGGAAAATTATGTCACCAACTCAATGACACCTATAAATACCGCCATTATACTTTAAATTAAGTTGACACATCCTTTGAACTTCCAATATAAGATACAAATTTTTGACGATTCATCATTCATAAGATAATGTATATATTTATTTATATAGGTATACATCCACTATAAACATCCTACCATGAGTACTTGAACCCTTAAGAGCATGGTGGAGATGAACTTCCTCTACTGGAGTTCTTGATATTTGCGATGGGATCCCATCGGAAATATCCCGTTACAAAAAATGTTGTCGCTTATACTATTATTTGCGATGGTCCCATCGCAAATAATGGTATTTGCGACGGAAAATATCACCGTCGCAAATAAGTCTCCGATAAACTTTTTCACGATGGGCCCATCAAAAATAGTTTCTACGACGGGCCCGCCGTCCCGTGGAAGATATATATATATATATACACACACATATATATATATATATAACATTATGTTATGGGTCTGTCGCATCAATGTATTTGCGGCGGGTAAGTAGTCCCACTGCTAATATGTTTTTTAATAATATTTATTTAGACTATTTGCAACAGGGTTCCATCGCAAAAGGTCTCGTCGCAAATAATAAATTAAATTTAAAAAAATATATTTAATAAAATTAATATTAATAAAAAAATAATATTACGATTATTAAAAAAATAAAAAATATTAAAATTTTCAATATTCACAAAAAAAAATTAAAAAATCATAAAATATTATTATTATTATTATTATTACTAAATAAAAAAAACAAAAAAAATATAATACTAAAAAAATATATTTAATAAAATAATATTAATATTATTAAAATAATAAAAAAATAAAAAATATTAAAATTATCAAATATTCAAAAAAATAATAAAAAAATAAAAAAATATTATAAATTAATTTATGTAATATTTGCACTGTTATGAAAGACAAAAAATATAAATAATTCTTATTACAATGTTAAATTCAAATGTTTTTAACATAAAAAATCACTGGGGGGGGGGTCGTTTTCTGGAGGAGGTGGAGAAGCAGAAGGAGATGGGGAAGGAAACTGTATCCCTAAACTACGAGTCAGACGGCGCATGTACTCCATCTGTTCATGATACTAATGCTTCCATCAATGCATCTCCTCCTCATGCTACTGCTACTACTGCCATCGATGCATCTGCTCCTCATGATGTAGCTCCTGCTGCTGCTGCCGCAGACTCATCTCTTCATGATGCTTCTGGAAAGTCTCTATATGCTCAGCCTGAGTTCGCAACTGCTCCTAATACTGTGAACCAGAAGATGATGTCTGTCCACGAGCTCCTCTCAAGCTAGACACTAGCATTGCTGTAGTACTATAATAAGTGCCAGGAGTCAAATGAAAGCTGATACCAACTACTCGACCCTTCTCAAAGACATACTGAGTCGCCTGCATCCATGCCGCCTCATTAAAATGGTGAGCACCGGTCTTCTCTATCGCCTCGTCCTGACCCTCATCCTATGTCTGAGAGGTCTCGGCCTCATATGACTCCTTCAATTCCAATTTAAAATTAAAATTTTGAAAATATTATATTCAATTAATTACCAAAATGAAAAAATAATACTAACCACAATCTGACGTTGGCGATCACCTCTAATCTCTACAGTGGTTAGATCATTATACATCCTCCGATAAAAGTCGAACTTTGTAATATGGGGATTCTCGACTGCCTACAGAAATATAAAATAAACTTCTTATATTTAATGTTATTTAAAAATTTTAAAAAATATACTTACCAGATGCTCTCTATGCGAACTGAATGTACGACTACCAGCTCGATGCATCACCTCATGTATCCCCTGGTTATGCTATCCCAATGAAGATCTCCTCTAAAATCCACATCCCAACCATTGTAAACATAATCCATCCCAAACGCGAGATAAAAAATACTCTGGTCGCTGAGCTCTACATGACTCATCAAATTCTGTCACTCCTTCTTTCTTAATGGTTGTCCTTCTCAAATTGTGCAAAAATAGACGGAAATGGTCGCGCATAGAAACTTGCCATGCTGCGTGGATAACGTCGCCCATCCTATCATATATAGGATACCATAAAACAAAAAAATAATTTATAATATCAAGTTATTAATAAAATAAATTTCAAAATAAATATTATATATTTAAGTAACAACCAATGATGGAACATGTTGCATCACACATCAACCAGAATCTATTGTCATGTGATCCATGGCAGAGAAAAATAATTGTGTAAGATAGCGCTCCCTTGTCCAATAGCTACATGCGCAAAACTATAAAAGAGGAATAAATAATCAAACAATTAGTATATATATAAATAAATTAATGAAAGTTAACTAAAATATACATGTTACAATACATCTCTGTGTGTGGATCGAAATGCTGATGTGAACGTCGCTCGGGGATAAGATACGAAATCATCAGTCGTGCAAGACCTTGCCCTCTCCACGTACCCCTTGAAAAGCTAGTAAGCTGAGGGTCAGATGATCCAAAATCTCCCTCATCCAATTGTAGGTTAGCCTCCTGCAACTCGCGAAATATATTAGAGTCCATAGGAAACACAAAATTATTGTTGTTAGCAGATAGTTAAAAATAACTATTTAATATAGATATTTATTAGTTATGGTTATAAGCATCATTTAATTGTGTCAATGTTCATCTTCATCCTCTTCTCCATAGCTCATAATGTCAATGTCTTCATTCTCCTCCTCAGCATCATCAATATCCACAAGAGTTTCAGTTTCAACATCTCTTGTCATTTCAAATTCATTTGTAAAATCATTAACATATTCATCACCACCGATCCTTAATTGTGGGGTGTGATCATCGATATTCACATCTCTTTGTGAATCAGATGGATTTTGAGGAGTCTCTTGAAAAATTTCAATTCCTTCCACTTCAGCAGAACCACATTCAGTTTGAGTAAATTAAATTTCCTGAGATTTAATTTTTATTATTCTCCACCAATCAGTCAAGTCTCTTGAAGTAGCACAATACTTTGAATAATAAATTTGATGTGCCTGTTGATCTAGTAAAAATGGTTCATTTACTTCAAGAAGACTTTTATATTTAATATTGACAATTCCATGAGTCTGATGAACACCAAGACTCTCTCAGTATCTAACCACCGACATTTCAACATTAGTTATGTAATTCTTTCCTAGATAACACAGCTCAATAATTTCATCCAAAATTCCATAAAAGTCAACTTTAGTTTCTCTGTGATGTGATCCTCTCAAGAAAACTTCACTATTCATTGTTTTTTTATTCCCCATATGTATGTGTATGAAATCGAAAACCATTCACCACATATGCATTAGAAGATTTAACCATTTTGGATGGTGGGTTACTCAATATACACAGTCGCTTATCAATTTAATCAGTATATTGAGACACTTGAAAATTTGTAAAAAAATTATCAATATTATAAATAATAAATTAAATTGATATCAAATCATCAATAATTATGTTACCAGTTTTTGAAACCATTGAGATTTTTTTTGTCTGCGTTCTTCAAGAGCATCTGCTATAATTTGTGGAAGTTATTTCATGATATTATTATCATATAACCTACAAATAAAATCAATTAAAATACTATAACATAAATTATAGAATAAGTGATAGAACCAATCATAGGACAAATGATTTCATTTCTTCACAGTTGAACAGAACATATGTATGGGATCTGTGATGTTCATCATATGAAAGACTTCATTAATGAACTCCACTGAAACCAAGATTTGTCTGATTAAAAACTATTAATTTATTGTCAATTTCTATATTAAAATTACCCTCATTTCATCCCATACGATTGTGTTTTTAGGGATATTTATATTCAAAATAATTAGAGTAGAAAAATGTAATTTCCTCTTGAAAATAAGCTTCATCAATTGAGCCTTCAATTGATTCTTTGTTACGTACTTTTTTATTCAATTTCTGCATGCATAATTCAAATGGGTACATCCATCAAAACTGAACTAAACCTCCACATTTAGATTTATGTGGAAAATGTAATATCATATGTTCCATTGAGTCAAAGAAAGACAACAGGAAGATTTTTTCCAGTTTATATATAATTACAGCAGCATCTTCTTCCATTTTTCTTAGCGCATCATAGTCTATTTTCACTGCCCAAATGTCTCAAAAAAATATGATATGTCTGTTATCGAATCCCAAATCATAAAATTCATCAAACCTCGGAATACAATTTCTACTAGCCTTTCCATTATTACTTGAAAATCATGACTTTTTAATCCAGTAATATAACCATTCTTAACACATCTTCCCAAATTGGAAGCATAGCTATCTGGAAGTCTCAAATCTGAAATAAACTGACAAAATAATAAACAACAATCTTTGGAAAGTGTATAAGCTGATTTTGGCTTCATTAACCTTTGTGATATAACATTTTCAAATAGTTCAAGTTCTGGTCGTCTGCAAATTTTGGCAAGATATAATTCCACCTTTACAATATATTTGGTCTTACCTAGTGTATCCAAAACCATATGAAATAAATTATCAATACAATTATTGTCAATATGCATAACATCCAACATTTGGTGGATCAACAAATCATACCAATACGGAAGATCCCAAAAATCATCCGTTTTATCCAATTATGTTCTTTCCCAAAGCCCTGAATTTTCTTATTGGTTTACTATTGGTCCAAATGTGATAGGAGGTAATGAAAATACAACCAATTTTAACACATTACCTGAGATCATCTTTGGAGGTTCATCCCTTTCAATTATACGTTTTCTAAAATGATATTTGTTCCTAAAAAAAGGATGATCGGTTGGAAGAAATCTACGATGACAATCAAAATAGCAAGGTTTTTTTTCCACTGATGAGTACAAAGGATTTTTTGTATTTCATATAGTAAAGACATGATTTAAGACCATGTGTACTCCAACTAGATAACATTCCATATTCTGGAAAGTCACTAATCGTCCACATCAATGCGTCTTTTAATATGAAATTTTGTTTTACAGCAATATCATATATATTAACACCATCACACCACAATGCATTTAACACATCAATCAATGGAATCAAATAAAAATTAATATTATATTTCCGATGTCCTGGGATTAATAAGGTCAAACAAATATAAGGATACATCATCAACATCCAGGGAGGAAAATTGTACGGAGTTAAGAAGATAGGCCAACATGAATACTGACTACCATAAGAACCAAACGGACAGAAACAATTAGTAGAAATACCCAATCGCACGTTTCGAGATTCTATAGCAGAAAATGGATGTAGATGGTCACAATGATTCCATGAATGACAATCATATGGATGATTTAAGCTTCTATCAGTTGAAAACTTGGTTTTTTCCAGGACATCATTGACGTTATATTTTGAGACATAAATAAATGTTTCAACCTGGGTGTAAGGGGGAAAATATCTCAAATATTTTAGTGGAATCGATCTAGACTTCCCTATTCGAGCTTCATTATACCTCGATTGTCCACATGTGGGACAACTATACAAGGAATCATTTTTTCTAGAATATAAGGTGTAATCATTTTCACATGCATGAATATTCTGATAACTAAGGCCCAAATTATGAACCAGCCTCTTGCTCTTATAGTAATTTGCCAGCAACACATTTCCTTCAGGTAACAATGTCTTAACCAAAAAAAATATTTGATCAAAATAGATTTTTGACATTTAATTATCTGATTTAATATCCATAAATTTTGTAACCGCTAAAAATTTTTTATCTTTCAATCAGGATATAATGCATCCTCAACAGACCTCAACTACTCATAAAATCTGGATGGTGCCAACTCAAAAGTCAAATCAATATCATCGCAAGTTTCAGTTTGTTGCAAAGATGGACCTGCA
Source organism: Viscum album (assembly GCA_963277665.1). Lineage (NCBI taxonomy): Eukaryota > Viridiplantae > Streptophyta > Magnoliopsida > Santalales > Viscaceae > Viscum > Viscum album. The sequence goes on along the minus strand of OY728156.1, from coordinate 358,778,831 downwards.
ACATTATGTACTAAATTTTGAAATCGTGATAGATCCAGAATCAAGTTATTTGGATCTTCTCTGGAACTGCATTCACCATGTTGATACCAAAAAACATAATATGGTTGAAAACGAAACCATAAGAGATGTCCTCCAACATTGTCAACTGTGTCAAAAGTTCTCAAAGAACATTTTTTACAAGGACACATAATTGTGCCTTCTAAAACATATTCTGGTTTTGATGATGAAAACACTAAGAAAGATTCATCACCCTCAATATATATAGGATTTAAACCAGAACCATTTGGTTTTTTGTGCTGATTTATCCAAACACGATCATCTAATAATGACTAATTTCGAATTCCTTGTTCCATATTTTTCTACATATAATATAAAATCATCACTGGTTTTGAATGATTTGAAATTAGAAAAACACTATCTGGAAAAAGAAGATAAATAATTACAACTAATTCTCATTAATTACCATTAGTTAAGGGAGACACAATTTCCAGTTGATTGATAGCTCCTCTTTTGTCTGATGGCTAATTTACTTGCTTCTTTGTCACACTGAAATCTGAATTAATAATCTGGTCGGAGGTACAAATATTCATTCTCGTACGCAAGATAATGAATATGTCTACCTCCAAACAGATTCTTCATTTTGATTTCAGTGTGAGAAAGATGAAAGTAAATGATCCTTCGGACAAAAGAGCCCCCTTTTCATCGATGAATCGTCTTCTTCCAACTATCACCACCTGAAAACATTATAAAAAATATGATCCTAAGAATGCATATACAATCTCATGCATACAAGATTGAATATGTCTATATAGAAGCCCATTTTTCATAATGCTTTGAGTTAGTGAGAGTTGAAAGGAGAAAATTCATTGAGCAAAAGGAGTGTCGTCAATCCACTAGAAATTGGGCCATGTTCTTAATTTTTTTTTAAAATTTATTAAAATTTCTTCCTAATTGTTCTTATATTTTCCTAACTAATTATTACTAATTATTACTAATTATTCCTATTTATTCCTATTTATTCTTATATATTCATATTAATTCCTATATATTGTTAATTATTACAATTTATTTCTAATTATTATAATTTATTGCTAATTATTACTAATTATTACTAATTATTAATAATTATTACTAATTATTACAATTTATTACAATTTATTATTAATTATTAATAATTATAAAACTTTATCTCGAATTTAGCAATACTTAACAATACTTAGCAAAATAAAAACTGCATGAATAATGAAAGTAAATTTGGTAATCATCATTGTGGAGATGATTACCAATTTTCCCTTCATTATCCAAGCAGATTTCAATTACTAATTATTACAAATTATTACAATTTATTATTAGTTATTACAATTTATTACTAATTATTACAATTTATTACTAATTATTATAATTTATTACTAATTATTACTTATTATTCCAATTTATTACCAATTTAGAAATACTTAGAAATACGTAGAAAAATAAAAATTGCTTGAATAATGAAAGGAAATTTGGTAATCATCATTGTGGAGATGATTACAAATTTTCCCTTGATTATCCAAATAGATTTCATTTACTAATTATTACTAATAAAAAAATATATTATCAATATTTATGAAAAAATAGTATTAATATTATTAATATAATAAAAAACTTATAAAATATTAAAATTATCAATATTCATAATAGTATTTTCTCTATTCTTAACATTTTCAAATCTTAATGGGTCTCTAATTGTCAGGTCATGCACAATAAAAAGTTTATGTCATCCATGTCCAATTTAAACTCTATAATTTTCCTTACATGGTTGATCACCTCACAAGTAGTGTTGTAATAGGATGACCAAAGTAATGTCGTTCTCGTCTCTAAGAATCATCTCGCTCCATTTACATAGATCATTCTTCCTTAAAAATTTGTCAGGACACCAGTATCTTTCCCTTAAATTTTCAATGATGAATGGTCTATGTAAAGGGTCATGTGAGATAATTTTTATAGATGAGAAGAGCATGACTTGGGTTGTCATATTGCCAAGCTATTTGCAAGGTGATTAACCAATCAAGGACAATTATAAAGTTTACATTGGACATGACTGAAAAAAACTTTTTATTATGCATGACCTGACAATTGGAGCCCCTTTGAGATTTGAACATGTTAATAATAGATCAAATCCTATTGTGAATATTGATAATTTTAATATTTTATAAAATTTTTATTATTTTAATAATATTAATATTGTTTATCATAAATATTGATAATATAATTTTTTTATTCGAAATAATTATTGCTAATTATTTCTAATTAGTTCTAATTATTGCTAATTATTGATAATTATTTCTAATTATTGCAAATTATTCCTAATTATTCCTAATTGTTGGTAATTATTCCTAATTATTCCTAATTATTGGTAATTATATCTAATTATTTCTAATTATTGGTAATTATTGGTAATTATTGGTAATTATACCTAATTATTAATAATTATAGGTAATTATTCTTAATTATTGGTACTTATTAATAATTATATCTAATTATTACTAATTATATCTAATTATTACTAATTATTACTAATTATATCTAATTAATACTAATTATTATTAATTATAACTAATTATTACTAATTATATCTAATTATTACTAACTATATCTAATTATTACGAATTATATCTAATTATTACTAATTATACTTAATTGTTACCAATTATATCTAATTATTAGTAATTATATCTAATTATTACTAATTATATCTAATTATTACTAATTATATCTAATTATATCTAATTATATTTAATTATTATTAATTATATATAATTATTACAAATTATATCTAATTATTCCTAATTATATCTAATTATTATAATTATATCTAATTATTACTAATTATATCTAATTATTACTAATTATATCAAATTATTTGTAATTATTACGAATTATATCTGATTATTCCTAATTATTGGTAATTATATCTAATTATTACTAATTATACCTAATTATTACTAATTATATCTAATTATATCTAATTATTACTAATTATATTTAATTATTACTAATTATATCTAATTATTACTAATTATATCTAATTATTACTAATAATATCTAATTATATCTAATTATTACTAATTATATCTAATTATTACTAATTATATCTAATTATTACTAATTATATCTAATTAGTACTAATTATATCAAATTATTACTAATTATATCGAATTATTACTAATTGTATTTAATTATTACTAATTGTATCTAATTATTACTAATTGTATCTAATTATAACTAATTATATCTAATTATTACTAATTATATCTAGTTATTTCTAATTATATCTATGTATTAATAATTATATCTAATTATTCCTAATTTTTGGTAATTATTCATAATTATTGGTAATTTTTACTAATTATTGGTAATTATTACTAATTATTGGTAATTATTACAAATTATTGGAAATTATTTCTAATTATTGGAAATTATTACTAATTATTGGTAATTATTACTAATTATGGGTAATTATTACTAATTATATCTAATTATATCTAATTATTGGTAATTATTACTAATTATTACTAATTATATTTAATTATATCTAATTATTACTAATTATATCTAATTATTGGAAATTATTACTAATTGTATCTAATTATTATGAATTATTACTAATTATATCTAATTATTAATAATTATTACTAATTATATCTAATTATTACTAATTATATCTAATTATTACTAATTATTACTAATTATTACAAATTAATACTAATTATATCTAATTATTTGTAATTATTTCTAATTATTGGAAATTATATCTAATTATTACTAATTATATCAAATTATATCTAATTATATCTAATTATTACAAATTATATCTAATTATTACTAATTATATCTAATTATTACTAATTATATCTAATTATTACTAATTATATCTAATTATTACTAATTATATCTAATTATTACTAATTATATCTAATTATTACTAATTATATCTAATTATTACTAATTATATCTAATTATTACTAATTCTATCTAATCATTACTAATTATATCAAATTATTACTAATTATGTCTAATTATTGGTAATTATTACTAATTATATCAAATTATTGGTAATTATTACTAATTATAACTAATTATTGGTAATTATTGGTAATTATTGGTAATTATTTCTAATTATTACTAATTATTCCTAATTATTCCTAATTATTACTAATTATATCTAGTTATTACTAATTATATCTAATTATATCTAATTATTACTACTTATATCTAATTATTACTAATTATATCTAATTATGTCTAATTATATCTAATTATAACTAATTAATACTAATTAATACTAATTAATACTAATTATCTCTAATTATAACTAAATTCTGCTAATTATATATAATAATCTCTAATTATTGCAAATTAACAATAATTATTTATAATTATCACTAACAATATCAATTTCTTAATAAAATTAAATATAAATAGTAAAAAATTTAAATCTAATTTAATTAGAACTAATAAACAACAATTAAAATTAATAAAAAAAAATTAAAAAAAAAAAGAAAAAATAAAAACCTTAAACTTTGATATTCTGAAGGTATTGACGCCTTCCAATTGCTCTTGTATAAAAAACTTCAACTAAAAGAAATTTTTTCCTTAAAACTAGAGAATGAAGAGAGAAATAGAGGAAGATATGAGTGATTTGAAAAAAACGGGTGTGGCTATATATAGGTTAGATTAGTTGTGACGGGGTTATTTGCGACGGGGTTATTTGCGACGGGTTTCCCGTCGAAAATAGTCGTATTTGCGACGTGCCCTGTCACAAATACCCTCGCCCGCATTATTTACAGTCCATGGTTAAAAGGGTATTTGCGACGGGTCCCGTCGCAAATACCACCTTCCGACATACTATTTGCGACGAGCGGATTTTCCGGTCGCAAATGGTATTTACCACGCCGTGATTTTGCGACGGGCCCGTCACAAATACCCTCGCCCACATTAATTACAGTCGGTGATTAAAAGGGTATTTGCGATGGGGCCTGTCACAAATAGTTCCTGCCGGCACTCTTTTTGCGATTAGACGACATCCCGTCGCAAGAAGCTATTAACCGCCGCTGGGTATTTGCGACTGGTACCGTCACAAATACTCTTGCACCCTTTGGAATGCAAGCCGTGTGGTTTGGTGCGCAAGTCCCGCCAAACTATTTGCGACGAGAGACATCTCCCCGTCGCAAATACTATTCTACCGGTTTGGCGTGCAAGTCGCGCTATACTATTTGCGACGGGATATGAAATCCCGTCGCAAATAACCATTTATTTCCGACGGGGAAATTTCCCCGTCACAAATAACCCGTCGCAAATATTGATTTTTCCCATAGTGTTCATAAAGGATAATGACCTCGACATTATATGAAAATCCATTCTACCTCTTGTGGTTTCTTGATGTACTAACACTCATCCTAGACCCTTTTTCCAAGAATTAGATGAAAATCCTCAAAACCACTTACTTCTAATTATAGGAAACCAAATTTAAGAAACCATATGTGCATCCCCACTAAGGTAGTGCTGACACTTTGTGCCATCCCAAAGCACATGTGTAGTAGACACCTAATCCCTAAATGTAGAATCATCATGGAAAATAATTTTATTCTCCATATATAGTGGGATAGTTCACTATCCTACCATACTACTTGGAAATCATCTCTTTGGGTCTAAACCCAAATAAAGATAGAGCAACGAGACTTTAAAATATATGGCTAATATACTCTTCATTTGAAACTAATCATTATGAAAACATCATCAACACATTATGTAAAATTAAATACTTAAAATATAAAAAGAACATATGATTCCACGTGGATGACTTTCATGTGATAACACCCCACCTTTCAAGAATCCCCTATGCATATTAACCATCCCATCCCTTGCAATCACTCCTTCTATTAACATTTTTCATTTGCACATGATGTTAAATAGAATGGAACGGTCCCATAAAATTCATTAATCATGCACTTGAACTATGTGGTTTTTGAAAATTCATTCACACATGGTATGTAAGATGAAACCCTGGGGTTCAATCCTGACTTCTAGATTCACCAAAACCACAACTAAATATGCATTTCATCCTCCTAGGTGGAAAAAAACTCATGTTGTATCATCTCTTATGGGAATGCACTCAACACCATGACCCCAATGTTAATGTACCCACTAGACCTTCTCATAGCCATGAAATTCAAATCCATATATAGGTAGGTACTTGAAGAATTTTACATGGGAAACATCCTCACAGTATTTTAAACCAATGACCATATCCCTTCACGACTCCAAACATTTTCTATTTCCCCAGTAGACTTTAAACATATGGCCACATCCAGAAATGAATTTAATCATATGACCATATCCAAAAATTACGTTAAACCAATTCCCCCATCTAAAACAATAGGATCTATCCCTTGTGCAACACACATGTGATTTCCTAGGAAATGAGCCTTTAATTCCTTATGGCCCTCATGCATGTGGCCTCATTAATAACACTGCATACCTTTATGTACCACTATGAAGATTCATCATACATGATATTACCCAGACATTGAAAGTGGAATATTTTATAGTTTCATAAAACTGTAATGTACATAGATTTCTAGGAGTGTCCAACAGAACAATCATCTTTGACGATAGGAATCTGCACTATCTTATTAGATGTTTTGTAATTATTAGGATTCCACTGTGAGATGAACTGGGAATAAACCGCATGAACATGACTCAAATCTATAAGGGGACTCGAACGAGGAATCAAGATTCAATAATGAATCCATGTTAAGATGATTAAACATCCCATTATACAATTTTTATCATGGATACGATATCATCAACCATGATGGAAAATCCCACCCACATTTAGAATGTAGGAATATGGGTAACAATACAAATTGGAGAAGGTGAAACTAGCCCCAGGATGCCAACCACTATAGAAGTGCTAAACAATGCACATCTCATCCCCTAAATGTTTCCTAATGAATAGCATAAGAAAAATAATAGGTGAATAAAATAAATATTTACTAATAGGTTATGTGAACATAATATTTCTTTTATAGAATAATCATTAATTTAGATGTCATGATTGGAAAATAATTATGGGATGATTTTTATTGAATCAATAATGTAATAAAAGAAATTTAATATAATTTTAAATAATATTTATTTATTTATTCATTAATTGAAATTATAATAATATATTTCATATAAAATAATAATAATATTATTATTTTAATGTTAGAGACCATGGTTTTTTATTATTGTAAAATTTCAAAAAATGACATAGGTGCTATTTTTTATATTTTATGTTATTTATAAATACTAAATTACATCATCTTTTTAATGTTATTATTATTAATATAATTATCTTCTAAATACATGGAGATATAGATATATAAAATTATCTTAAATTTTTTAAAAAACTAATGTGTAAGAATGAGGTATTCACATACAATCAAGGATGAATGACATGATGCACTGGATTCACTTACAATAGCATATGTTACATCAAGATTGTTTTTCCGTGAATCAGGGAACATATATATATATATATATATATATATATATATATATATATATTAATTTTTTGAATTATTGATGAAACAAATTTTTTCCATGATTGTGAATTGTTTTAATGACATAGAATACTAGTTGAAACAAACATTGAAATGTAATAATTGTATTTATTTTTTAAAAATATCTAATTATTAATTATGTGTGATTATCTTATTAAAGTATTTATGACAATTTAATTTTTTTAGATTTAATATTATCAGAAAATAATTTATCTACTATTATTTTAGTAGAATTAGATTCTATAGGAAACCACCTAGGTCGGTCATGAAGCATGTATTGTCTCCTAAAATCCACCACTAATAGGCCAATAGTTGGAGAATGAAACAAAGGTTATAAAACAAAATATAATGGATAAATTTCCCTATTAGATCCCATGAATAAGGAAAACCATTGAATGATTACAATTAATGGATGAAAAAAATTACTAATCCCATCCGTAAATATAATAAAAGTATTGTAATTTAAGATAAATTAACATCTCATAGAAAATTATTAAGAGTGAGAAAAATAGAAATGTTGACAACAACAATCACCAAGGTACAAAATAGTAATGACCATTTATGCCTACAAGTATTTTATGAACATATGAATATAGAAATGAAATAGAAGTTAGGGTGAGAATAAAATCATATTTATAAATATCTTTTATAAAAATGATAAATCCCATATAGATAAATCAAACTAAATTCTTAGTGAATAAATTTTGAATATACTCATGTACCATCTAAAGTGAATTAATAAACCCATATGACCATATACATACTCTCTATATAGGGACCCAACCTTATTAAATTAAAAAAACATTAATTTTAGTCAAGAAAACACCTCATTTAATATTTAGTATCTTCTCATGTATAGTGTTTTAGAGAATTGGGATATAACAAATACCTAACATTCCTCATTCATATAAATCATATACCACAAAAAACTATCCATTTATTCCAAAATATAAAACATTTCATGTAAAATCCGATTTCTTTGAAAAATTATTTTAATATTTAACATAGATACCTTATTTGTATTACACAACATTATAACCCATGAAAATCATATAAACATTTTGGGTGAGAAACAAATGCTCAGTAAGGGAGATAAAAATAAGAAAATAAAATATTAGTAAACGAATACTTGTAAACATATGAATTCATTTTCAAAAATACATACTTGTCACCAATATATTCTTAATTTAAAAAACATGAGAATTAAATGACATTTACAGAAATTATAATGAACATAAATAAAACCATAAACTTATCATGTTGTAGAACTTATATAACCTTGTGACCCTCACAACTGCCTTATAATTTGTAACCTTAATGGCAACCATACAATGTTACCCTCACAACTTCTTTATTGTGTAACAATCACAGTTACACTTAGAGTAACCACATGTCCGACCTCGAAAATTAGAATAACCAATTAATTAGAGGGTAATATTTGTCTCACCCTTTATTATAATCAAATCCCATGAACCATAACATAATCATATAATGATAACTATATCATAAAACATTTCTTTTGAATTTGAAAAAAATGAATATTAGAAGAGGATTTAAAAAAATACCCTTATAAATATCATATAATTATAGTTAGACTTAATAGAGTGAACAAAATATGTATATACACATTAATTTCAGATAATTCTACAAACTATAAAAATAATTCATCACACAAATAGTTGTAATACATTAAAATTAACGATGTAGAAGGTTAACCCAATGAATGGATATCGGGTTAAAAATTCCCTTACCTTGGGTTTGTATAACTTCACAACTATTTAAATCTAAAATATAATGGTAAGAAAATTGTTATTAATATCCTATAGAAATATATTAATTATTATAATAAATTATACTATCATTTCATTACATCATTTCTCTATTTAATTGATACTATTTTTTCCTACCATTGTTTTGGGTGCGTTCTTTAAAGGATTTCCATTGACGATTTGTATTTGATTTCATTATCATTAAAAATGAACTTCTAGAAGTGGAATGAAATGGAATTTATTTTTTTCATAAATATATAATGATACAATAAACCATTTTTATCATATATGGTGATTTATTATTAGATAACACATTAATGATATTTGTTTAGATCAATATTAGCGGTTCCTCGGTAATCATTAATTTGTTTCATTATATAATTTTATATAATGAATAGAAGATCATTCCAGATCAAAAAATAGTTTACAATATACAAATTAAATTTTGTTTCAACAATAAATTTTTTTATGATGATATTTTAAGGTTGTAAAAGAAATTTCAAAAAACATTTTCCACAATTCTGGTAAATCAGCACATCACATATGATGGTTTCAGTTTTTGAATAAGAGAGAGATGAGAAGAAGAAAGTTTATAAATTTTTAACATGAACATGATAAAATACAAAATTTATATGATTCTAGAGACTTATTACCTCCTAGATATGTAGAGGTTAAGAAAGTATAAAAATAGAGGGACTGAAAATAAAACACATGAAAATGAATGTGGATTCTTACCTCTTGATCTCTTCTCCTTATGATCATCCTTGACGACTTTAGTTTTGGCCTTTTAGAGATACTAGTAGGTCCTGGATGTGTGAAATATCCTTGGGGCGGATATTTTTTAGAACATAGAAAATTACCAATTCTTGATAGGCGTGAGAGGAATAGGTGAATGAGGGTGGTTTTTATAGTGGAGGAGAGGATGAATTTAACATTATATTAATCATTAGTTTAATATTATTTCACAAGACACTGAATAGTCTTAATTATTGAAATAAAAGTAGTAAATTGAGAATTTTAGTTTGAAATAAGTGGTCTAACATTAGTCATTATGTTAAAAATATTTTATTTGACTAATAAATAGAATATATGTAGTTTTATAGTATTTCACTATTAATAAAAAATTCAAGAATTTTATAAAAATACATGAAATTCACACTAACCATTATTATTTATATTTATTTATACACTTAAATCCATTATTTTAAAATAATTTCAAAAATATTATTAATTTAATTTTTAAATAAAATCATACTTTATTCCAAAATTAACAATTTGAAAACAGTAAATCAAATTATATCACCTTGAAAAATTATTCCAGATAAAATTATATTAAATGCTTAAGAAAATAAATTAAGAATAAAATTTACTACTCATTAGGTTCACATTAATATTAATATACATTTCAAATGGGTGTATTTATATTCTATAGAAATCAATTTTATTTCATTAGACTCCAAATAACATATTGATAACTATTATAGTTATAGTTTTTCAAAATTCAAAACATTGAAGAGGAAAATTTTTATTTACAGGCTTATTATAACTATCTTCTTAAAACAAAGATTCATTCATTTCAATTTATTATTAAAAACATGGGGTCTTACATTATCACCACCATCCAAAATTTATATCTTTGCAATTTTATTTACTTATTAAATAAGTGAAGGTTCCTTTCCCTCAAACCGTTTTAAAAATCCTATTTTTCTTCTTCAACCATGTAGTTTCTACCAAAAATCATTACCTAGTGGAATATCTTATTCCGCAATACATGTTCCCTTTGATCAATAATCTGAATTGGTCTCCCTTCAAAATAATGCTTCTCTTCTTGCTAAAATATCATAATGATAAAAACATGATATTAATTTGGAACATACTTTCTTAATATCTAAACATGAAAAAAATTGTGTACCGGAGAAAAAATAAGCGTTAAAGCTACTCGGTTGGCGACTAATCCATCTTTATCCAAGATTTCATACGGTCCAATGAATTGTGGACTTAGATTTACTTTCTTACCAAAACACATAACACTTTCCTATGGTGATATTCTATGAAAAACATGATCACCTATCTCAAAAAATGGTATTTCCACTTGTTTTATTTAAAATTTTTATGCATGCTCGGAGCTATCCTCATGTGTTACTGAACCATATTTACATTATCAGCCACATCCTCTACTAATTCTATTTCCATCAACTTAGTTTACCTAACTTTATCCCAAAAATCTTGAGTTCAACACTCATTCCCATATAATTCCTCAAAATGATCCATTTTTATATTACAAGGAAAAATATTATTATATGAAAACTCATCTAAAGAAATATATTTATCGCAAATTCTTCGGTAGTCCACATATCATGCTTGAAGAAAATCCCCCAAATTCTGAATCACTCATTATGACCGCCCATATTATTGAGGATGAAATAATATTCTAAAATTTAATTTTGTTCCCAACAAATTTTGAAGGGAATTAAAAAATTCATAAGTGAAGGAAGTATCCCTGTCAGAAAAAATGGAATGCCGAACTCCATGTTACTAGAAAATCAATTTATGGTACAGTCAAGAAAGATGATCCAAATATATTTTATGTTGAATAGAATGAAAAAGTTCTGATTTAGTCACTCGATCAATAATAACCCAAATTGAATTGTTACCTCAAGATGTATTGGGTAGTCCCACCACGAATTTCATGTATATATTCTCCTATTTCCACTATGGAACAGGTAGTGGATAAAGTATCCCCTCTAGTAACTTGCTCACTACATTATCATATTGACATGTCAACCATTTTATTCTAAAATCAACAATATCTTTTTTCATTCAACCCCATTAGTAATAATCCATATGGTCTTTGTACATCATAATACTTCCAAGATGAATTGAAAATGGAAAACTATGAGCTGCATTCAATAAATCTTTCTTCATCTGTGAATTATAATGAACACAAAATATTTTTCCAAATCACAATAAAAAAACATTAACAAGGATAAATTTTTGTAACGTACCCATGTTAACCAATTCATCCATTTGATGTAGCTCACTGTCTTTCTTCTGCATCTGTTTAATTCTGTTTGATAAGGATGAATACACTAAAACCTGAAAAAATAGATATGTTTCCTTCACCAATAACTTCTATGCCAAAATCCATCAAATTATTAATCATGGGATCCTGTTCCAAAGGCAACTTTGTTAATGATTCATGTGGTATTTGACTCAAGGCATCCCCCACGTTTTTTGATTTTACCATATGGTAATTGATCGTGAAACCATAAAACATTATCTTATTAAGACATATTATCTTTCACATATTTTACTCATTTTTATTGTATATTTACATCAATTGTTTATAGTCAGTATATATTTGAATATTGGCTTCGTATGAATGATTCCTCCAAAATTTCAAAGTAAAATCCACATCTTCCAATTCCAAATATGGTGTGCGATAATTTAACTCATGTATATTATGTTTTCTTGAAACATAATCAATTAAAAAAAAATTTATACATAAAAAATATTAACCTTCAAGGAAGTATTATTGTAGATAACAAACTCACCTTTTTGGGAAGGCAAGGCCAAAACTGGAGGACTCACCAATTTCTTCTTTAGTTTTTAAAAACAAAACACCAAATTATTTTTTCTAATCAAATTTAACCCTTTTAATGTTAAATTATTTATCTAAGTACATAATTGTCACGACCCGCCCTCGGGGTCCGTGCCGTGACTACCCCAAGCCCGCCTTCCATAGGCCAGGGGCTGGCGACTAGCACCAAGGCGTAAATCCCAGTAAAAAGGGAAGGCATTGCCTTTGAAAAGTAACCAACTCCACAGAGTAAGCAAGCGGAAAGTAAACACTAAACAAGCTGAGTACAACTGAAAGTGCGGAAAAGTAAATGGGCCAGAATACAAACCCAAACTGAAAGTAAAGTACAACTCGAAAAGGGAAAAACAGCAACTGTAAAGTAAAAGCCGCTACTCCGAGCTGTCCACCGGAAATCCCACCTGAAGGGTGGGTACAGATAGCTCCTCTGCTCCACGGGTCCCGCTGTCCGCTCCGAGCACGTCCCGCCCAGTGGTCCACCTCCGGGTACCGTCCCGCTCTGCAAGCCTCAGCTAAGGTCAACGCTGTCCGTCGTCTGCAACCAACACAACGAAGTGCGGGCAAAGCCCGTGCAGGGGTGAGTATAAGCTACTCAGTAGGGACCCCGAGACCCCTGAAGGTCTCTCAAATCCACAAAGGATAAACCACGAAGAAAAGTACAATCACGAAGTAACAACCGACACTGCTTAGGTATATGCCCATACATATACCTAAGTCATCAATTAAAATACACTCCAACCTCCGAGCCCAAGTACAACTCAGTCCACGCAGGAAAGTATACGTAATCCACATAGGAAAGCAAAATATAATCCACACAGGATTGCACAACACAATCCACACAGGAAAACAACAGGATTCAGCTCACACAGGTATACTTCTTCAAGGACGATAAAGATGATCACTGATCCATCTAAGTCGTCGGACCCACGAAGGATCGATAGGTAACTAACCCCCGCAGAAGACCCACACAGGATCGGGCTCACACAGAACCTGTAGGCGCTGGCTCACACAGAACCGCTGAGCGCAAGGACCCACACAGGATCGGGCTCACACAGAACCTGTAGCACTGATCCACGTAGGATCGCTGAGTGCTGTAGTCGTCGTCGTCGAATCCACACAGGATCTCTGTACTGTCGTCGTCCAATCCACACAGGATCTCAGTACTGTCGTCGTCGAATCCACACAGGATCTCTGTACTGTCGTCGTCAAATCCACACAGGATCTCTGTACTGTCGTCGTCAAATCCACACAGGATCTCTGTACTGTCGTCGTCAAATCCACACAGGATCTCTGTACTGTCGTCGTCAAATCCACACAGGATCTCTGTACTGTCGTCGTCGCAGTCACAGTAGCAGTCGTAGCAGTAGAACAGTCGCAGCCAGCACTAGGGTTCCCGCACACAGCAAACTCGTACGGAGGGTCCGCTCCACGAGCCGAGAGGCTGATACATCAACTGTCACGAAGACCGAAGTTGATGTATCCAAAAGTTCCGTATCGTCAACAGGAACTCAACGCAACAGACGGCGCGTCGATCGGACGCCCGGTCTGAGAGTTATAGGCATTTTCGTCTCCGGGGCCCGGTTGGTTTTTAAGGCAAAACCAACCCGACCGTACTCCACCTGCGTCCAAACCTCGGGCGGAGTATGCCAAAAGATCCGTCTCACTAAGAGGAACACAACGCGACTGACGGCGCGTCAATCGGACGTCCGTAGCTCAAGAAATGAGCGTTTCCGTTCCGAAGGCTCGGTTGGTTTCGTGAACGAACCAACCCGGCCGAACTCAAAGTAACCCGAAACCTTGAGTGCGATATACCGAAACGACCGTCTCGATCCAAGGATCGCGTTTCCGCAGACGGTTCGTCATTCGGAGGTCCGAGGCTCAAGTTATGAGCCAAGAACCGAAACTGGTCCGAAACGGGGGGGTCCGGGTCCGGGCCGACCCGGCCCGACCCCCCCCTGGGCGGCGCGGCGGCCGGCGGCGGCGGACGGCGGCGGCGGGCCGCGTGGCGGCGGCGGCGGCGGGCCGCGTGGCGGCGGCGGCGGCGGGCCGCGCTGGCGGCGGCGGCGGGTGCCGCACGGGTTGCCGCACGCGGGGGGGGCTTGATTGCCCCCCGCTTATTTGTCTGGCGGCGCAGCTTAGCCGCGCCGATTTAAATAAACCGCCCCCCTCACATGAGGGGGGCCTGCTTGAGCGGATCCGAGGGGGCAGCCGGCCCCCTCCCTTTAAACTAAAACCGCCCCCCTCTTTAAGAGGGGGGTTTTGCCAGATGGCCGGGGAATTAATTCCCCGGTTCCGGCCGGCCAGCCGGCCGGCCGGTTTTCTCCAACGGGACCGGAAATTTCCGGTCCCCTTCGGCTTCCGACGCCGGCGGCCCGGCCGCCGGTCTCCTCTTCCGCCGCGGCCCGGAACCGGCCGCGGTCTCCTCGTCCCGCCGCGGCCCGGAACCGGCCGCGGTCTTCTCGTCCCGCCGCGGCCCGGAACCGGCCGCGGCGTTCGTCATACGGCACGGTGCGACGGCACCGCGTCCCTTCGCCGTGCTTTGATAATATTCAACGCGGCGCGACGGCGTCGTGTTCTTATTGTTTCTTCAATGGTGCGTGCGATGGCATTGCGTAAATTAAACGCACGGTAATCCGCGTGGTGCGACGGCACCACGCCACTTACTTCCATCGCAAGAATTAAACAAGAACGTTGGAGGGGGGGGGTTCGGCCGTGTTCGTGCGGTCCGGCCCCCCCCTCGCGTTAATAATTATAACGCAAATTAAAGAAAATCATGCCACACGTTAATCTTGTTAAAAGCACGATCAAGAAATAAATGAGGAATCCAAAAAGAAATTCGACAACCCCTACCTCGGGCTTAAGATTCGAAGAATCGTCTACGTCCCGCGGAAGACGGCGTCGCGGAGGTCGGGTGTCGCGGAAGCCGTTCGTCAAATCCGATGACGAAGGGATGCGTTCGAAGAGTCACGTCGTTGGCGAAACTTGTACGCCGACGAAGATGGTCCGAGGAGGAAGCGGCGTTCCCTCTCGTTGACACCGAGGACGAAGAAGAGAGGCGTCGTTCTTCGATCTTCGTCAGAGTTTGAGCGTTCTTCGTTCTTCGTTCTTCGTCAGAGCTTGAAGATGAAGAGGAGCTCTCAAAAAGCTCTCAAGGGAACAAACGACAACCCTTAAACAAATAAGATTGCATCTTATTTTATTAACACACAACTCAAAAGAATTTCAAATGTTTGAAATTCAAAAGAGTTTAACTCCCCAAAATTAAATTAAGTAACTTAAGTCATTAAAGAGGGGGGTTAAGTATGTTGAGAGAATTTGAAAAGAAAAGGGGGTTCGTGTGGGCCCCACCACACTTAATCCTCCCAAGGGAGGTTAAGTGGGTGTGGGTCCCACTTCCAACCTCCTTTGGTAGGTTTTTAATAAGTTAAATAAAATTGTTCTACACAACTTTATTTAACTCAAACTAAAAACCCCTAAAACTAACTTTCAACCCGCAACAAACGCAACTCCCGAAAAGGTCTCTTTAAGCGAATATCGGCGCTGCGAGTTCATCGGTGCCCTCGGATTTCAATTCCGAGCACCGGATCAAAAGTTAGGAATTCCCGCTCGTTCGTTCACTGAACGTACCCGAGCCCAAACTTCGGAAATTAATTCCGGGCACTCCGGGCCTCGGAATCAGGTGCCGTCTGAAACCGCGCTCTTGTAAAATTCTAAAGAAAATTAAGAAAAAAAAAATTTTCCTTGAATTTTACGGGTCTTTACATTACTCCCACCTCAGGGCTTTACGTCCCCGTAAAGCTACATCAAAAACTAGGGAAACCAAAAGAGAGTACTTAGCACGCATCTGAGCCTCCCGCTCCCATGTGCTCTCCTGGAGATTCCCGTGACGCCATCTGTTGCGCACAAGAGGAATCGATCGCCCATGTAGGACCCGCTCCTGGATGACATGGACCTCTTTTGACGTGGCCCGGACCATCTCTGGTCCCACAAGAGCTGCAAGATTTCTTCTTTGCCGAAAAGAGAAACCTGGTCTCATCCCCTGGATGAACCACATTCTTTGCCTAAAACAGTCAATCCTAACATGGATGATACTAATCCATACTAAGGATGACGTCGTAAGGCCTCGACGCTACTACTAAGAGATCCAACCGTTACTCTCGCCTCCAAGGGTTGAGTCACACTGTCGGCATCAGTGTGTGGTAACTGGTCTCCTCCAGTAGATGTCTCACAAGTGAGGGTCAAGTCAACAGCCAAAACTGGAACCTCTTAGTAACATTACGATAGAGGACAGGAACGAAAACATCACAAGGTATGCGTCTTTTATTATTGCAGCTCATAATACAAGACGCTACACAAAAGCAACAAGGAACCAGAAGTACAAAGGATGTATCCACTAGTTCTGCTCCTGTCCATCGGCTCCCAGGGCTCCATGATCGAAGGCCTCGGCTGCCTGAAGCTGAGCTCTCCCCTGCGGTCGGGGTGGACCTCCTGGTGGTGGTGGTGGTAGAGCCTCAAAGCGTCGGCCACCACCAGCTGCTCGTCCAGCTCCTCTGCCTCGTCCGCCTCCTCCCTGCGGACCGCCACGGTCGAACCTCTGCCTCTGCCTAGGTGGTTCCTCAACCGTCTGCTGCTCCTCCGCATGGCGGGTCGGGCAGTCACGAGCCATGTGGCCTCGCCCGCCGCATGCATAGCACTGTCTTCCACTCGAAAGACTGGCTCCGCGTGGTGTGCCCTGCACTGCTGAGCCAGTGCCCTGAGGTCTGGTCTGTCTGGACCCCTGAGTCATTCGCCGACTGCCAGCTGCAGATGACTCTGCCACGTGCCGTCCTGCGGTGGGTCTCTGTGCTGGTGTAGACTCAGCAAGGAAGCTCTCGATCAGAAGGGCCCGCTCCAGTACTCCTGTCTGAGTCGGTATGCTGAGGGAGATCAGCGATGCCCGGATCTCGTGTCTCAAACCCTGCTCGAAGGTCCGGGCCCGGAAGAATGGGTCCCGTACCATGTCGGTCGAGTAGCGCGAGAGATCGGTAAATCTCGCCGAGTACTGGGCGACCGTCATGCTGCCCTGCCGCAGCTGTAGAAGCTCCTGAATACGCACCGCACGAAGGGTGGCTGGGACGAACTCCGAGCGGAAGATGCTCTCAAAGTCCGTCCAAAGAAGAGATGCCTCATCGTGCACCTGGAGCATCAAGCTCCACCATCGTCCTGCTGCTGCGTGTAGTAGGCTCGCAGCGAGGATCACCATGAGGTCTGCTGGTGTCCTCACTAGCCTAAACACTCGAACCACTGCCTCCAGCCAGTCCTCTGCTGCCTGGGGATCCGTCTCCCCGCGAAACCTGGGCGGTCGCTGGCGCTGAAACTCATGCAGTGCGCTGAGGCGACGTGCATCGTCAGCGGCTGCTGCTGGAAGCATCGGGGGATCGGCGGGTAAAGCTACCGCCGGTGCCACTGCTGACAAAGGGCCCTGCACCGAAGCCTCGTCGCTCGGTGGGCTGTCGTCTCGCTCGACTCTCGGAACCCTAGCTGGCTGCCGTCGTGGGGCCATCCTGAAAAGGAAACAGGTGCGCCACGGTTAGAACAGTATACCTGGTGAGCTGATATAAGTAATCACAAAGAAAACTTGAGACTTTCATAAAGCAGATCAGTATACCCGGTGAGCTGACACAAGTAATCACAAAGAAAACTTGAAACACACACGCAAACAATGTTTTCGTGCATTAAGTCGGAAATCAGAAGTCAGGGTCCTGGTGTAGGGATACGTCGGCCGCCGCACCAACACTGGACTCCCTGGACTGATATCCACACTCAATACGCTAAACATTATTGCTTCACATAGAAAAGATCAGTGTTCGCGGTAGAACCGAACTCCTATGATACCAATTTGTCACGACCCGCCCTCGGGGTCCGTGCCGTGACTACCCCAAGCCCGCCTTCCATAGGCCAGGGGCTGGCGACTAGCACCAAGGCGTAAATCCCAGTAAAAAGGGAAGGCATTGCCTTTGAAAAGTAACCAACTCCACAGAGTAAGCAAGCGGAAAGTAAACACTAAACAAGCTGAGTACAACTGAAAGTGCGGAAAAGTAAATGGTCCAGAATACAAACCCAAACTGAAAGTAAAGTACAACTCGAAAAGGGAAAAACAGCAACTGTAAAGTAAAAGCCGCTACTCCGAGCTGTCCACCGGAAATCCCACCTGAAGGGTGGGTACAGATAGCTCCTCTGCTCCACGGGTCCCGCTGTCCGCTCCGAGCACGTCCCGCCCAGTGGTCCACCTCCGGGTACCGTCCCGCTCTGCAAGCCTCAGCTAAGGTCAACGCTGTCCGTCGTCTGCAACCAACACAACGAAGTGCGGGCAAAGCCCGTGCAGGGGTGAGTATAAGCTACTCAGTAGGGACCCCGAGACCCCTGAAGGTCTCTCAAATCCACAAAGGATAAACCACGAAGAAAAGTACAATCACGAAGTAACAACCGACACTGCTTAGGTATATGCCCATACATATACCTAAGTCATCAATTAAAATACACTCCAACCTCCGAGCCCAAGTACAACTCAGTCCACGCAGGAAAGTATACGTAATCCACATAGGAAAGCAAAATATAATCCACACAGGATTGCACAACACAATCCACACAGGAAAACAACAGGATTCAGCTCACACAGGTATACTTCTTCAAGGACGATAAAGATGATCACTGATCCATCTAAGTCGTCGGACCCACGAAGGATCGATAGGTAACTAACCCCCGCAGAAGACCCACACAGGATCGGGCTCACACAGAACCTGTAGGCGCTGGCTCACACAGAACCGCTGAGCGCAAGGACCCACACAGGATCGGGCTCACACAGAACCTGTAGCACTGATCCACGTAGGATCGCTGAGTGCTGTAGTCGTCGTCGTCGAATCCACACAGGATCTCTGTACTGTCGTCGTCCAATCCACACAGGATCTCAGTACTGTCGTCGTCGAATCCACACAGGATCTCTGTACTGTCGTCGTCAAATCCACACAGGATCTCTGTACTGTCGTCGTCAAATCCACACAGGATCTCTGTACTGTCGTCGTCAAATACACACAGGATCTCTGTACTGTCGTTGTCGCAGTCACAGTAGCAGTCGTAGCAGTAGAACAGTCGCAGCCAGCACTAGGGTTCCCGCACACAGCAAACTCGTACGGAGGGTCCGCTCCACGAGCCGAGAGGCTGATACATCAACTGTCACGAAGACCGAAGTTGATGTATCCAAAAGTTCCGTATCGTCAACAGGAACTCAACGCAACAGACGGCGCGTCGATCGGACGCCCGGTCTGAGAGTTATAGGCATTTTCGTCTCCGGGGCCCGGTTGGTTTTTAAGGCAAAACCAACCCGACCGTACTCCACCTGCGTCCAAACCTCGGGCGGAGTATGCCAAAAGATCCGTCTCACTAAGAGGAACACAACGCGACTGACGGCGCGTCAATCGGACGTCCGTAGCTCAAGAAATGAGCGTTTCCGTTCCGAAGGCTCGGTTGGTTTCGTGAACGAACCAACCCGGCCGAACTCAAAGTAACCCGAAACCTTGAGTGCGATATACCGAAACGACCGTCTCGATCCAAGGATCGCGTTGCCGCAGACGGTTCGTCATTCGGAGGTCCGAGGCTCAAGTTATGAGCCAAGAACCGAAACTGGTCCGAAACGGGGGGGTCCGGGTCCGGGCCGACCCGGCCCGACCCCCCCCTGGGCGGCGCGGCGGCCGGCGGCGGCGGCCGGCGGCGGCGGACGGCAGCGGCGGGCCGCGTGGCGGCGGCGGCGGCGGGCCGCGTGGCGGCGGCGGCGGCGGGCCGCGTGGCGGCGGCGGCGGCGGGCCGCGTGGCGGCGGCGGCGGCGGGCCGCGTGGCGGCGGCGGCGGGCCGCGTGGCGGCGGCGGCGGCGGGCCGCGCTGGCGGCGGCGGCGGGTGCCGCACGGGTTGCCGCACGCGGGGGGGGCTTGATTGCCCCCCGCTTATTTGTCTGGCGGCGCGGCTTAGCCGCGCCGATTTAAATAAACCGCCCCCCTCACATGAGGGGGGCCTGCTTGAGCGGATCCGAGGGGGCAGCCGGCCCCCTCCCTTTAAACTAAAACCGCCCCCCTCTTTAAGAGGGGGGTTTTGCCAGATGGCCGGGGAATTAATTCCCCGGTTCCGGCCGGCCAGCCGGCCGGCCGGTTTTCTCCAACGGGACCGGAAATTTCCGGTCCCCTTCGGCTTCCGACGCCGGCGGCCCGGCCGCCGGTCTCCTCTTCCGCCGCGGCCCGGAACCGGCCGCGGTCTCCTCGTCCCGCCACGGCCCGGAACCGGCCGCGGTCTTCTCGTCCCGCCGCGGCCCGGAACCGGCCGCGGCGTTCGTCATCCGGCACGGTGCGACGGCACCGCGTCCCTTCGCCGTGCTTTGATAATATTCAACGCGGCGCGACGGCGTCGTGTTCTTATTGTTTCTTCAATGGTGCGTGCGACGGCATTGCGTAAATTAAACGCACGGTAATCCGCGTGGTGCGACGGCACCACGCCACTTACTTCCATCGCAAGAATTAAACAAGAACGTTGGAGGGGGGGGGGGTTCGGCCGTGTTCGTGCGGTCCGGCCCCCCCCTCACGTTAATAATTATAACGCAACTTAAAGAAAATCATGCCACACGTTAATCTTGTTAAAAGCACGATCAAGAAATAAATGAGGAATCCAAAAAGAAATTCGACAACCCCTACCTCGGGCTTAAGATTCGAAGAATCGTCTACGTCCCGCGGAAGACGGCGTCGCGGAGGTCGGGTGTCGCGGAAGCCGTTCGTCAAATCCGATGACGAAGGGATGCGTTCGAAGAGTCACGTCGTTGGCGAAACTTGTACGCCGACGAAGATGGTCCGAGGAGGAAGCGGCGTTCCCTCTCGTTGACACCGAGGACGAAGAAGAGAGGCGTCGTTCTTCGTTCTTCGTCAGAGTTTGAGCGTTCTTCGTTCTTTGTTCTTCGTCAGAGCTTGAAGATGAAGAGGAGCTCTCAAAAAGCTCTCAAGGGAACAAACGACAACCCTTAAACAAATAAGATTGCATCTTATTTTATTAACACACAACTCAAAAGAATTTCAAATGTTTGAAATTCAAAAGAGTTTAACTCCCCAAAATTAAATTAAGTAACTTAAGTCATTAAAGAGGGGGGTTAAGTATGTTGAGAGAATTTGAAAAGAAAAGGGGGTTCGTGTGGGCCCCACCACACTTAATCCTCCCAAGGGAGGTTAAGTGGGTGTGGGTCCCACTTCCAACCTCCTTTGGTAGGTTTTTAATAAGTTAAATAAAATTGTTCTACACAACTTTATTTAACTCAAACTAAAAACCCCTAAAACTAACTTTCAACCCGCAACAAACGCAACTCCCGAAAAGGTCTCTTTAAGCGAATATCGGCGCTGCGAGTTCATCGGTGCCCTCGGATTTCAATTCCGAGCACCGGATCAAAAGTTAGGAATTCCCGCTCGTTCGTTCACTGAACGTACCCGAGCCCAAACTTCGGAAATTAATTCCGGGCACTCCGGGCCTCGGAATCAGGTGCCGTCTGAAACCGCGCTCTTGTAAAATTCTAAAGAAAATTAAGAAAAAAAAAATTTTCCTTGAATTTTACGGGTCTTTACAATAATTGAGCAATTTTTTGACAAACTGTTAGTAATAACATTCTAATATAAGAAAAATATGAATTTTTTGTAACATTTGTATGTATTTTCCATTCATAAACCACTTTTTTTGTCTGGATCAATTGATTTTCCATATTTATTTTCAATGTTCCAAAGAAAAGTAATATGTTTCAACCAAAAATCACACATTCTAAATTTTCCATACTGTTTCTAATCATTTATGTCTTGAAAAACAACCCTTATATGTTTTTAATGTTCATATTCACTTTTATAAAATTTCATAATTTCATCAATAAACACAACTACATACATATCTAAGAAATAATGAAATATTATATTCATAAGATAAATGAATACAGTAAGTGAATTTGTTAAGCCAAATAAAAAATAAAAAAATTCATAATGCCCATATCTAGTATGAAAGGTTATTTCTAGGATGTCATTGTCTTTCACATTTAGCTGATGGAATCCATATTATATATTACTCTTTGAAAAGTACTGAAATCCATGAAGCTGATAGACAATATATTGATATAAGGAGAATGATACTTGTTTTAAACTATTCTGTAATTCAAGGATCTATAATCAATGTAATGTCTCATAGAACTAAACTTGTTTAATGAACAAAATCAGATCACCACATGGTGATGTTCTAGGAGTAATGATGCCTTAATCACAAAACTCATCCAACTGAGTTTTCAATTTAATAAGTCCCATTTGAGCCATTTGATATAGGGGTTTTAGAATTAGCTTACCATTAGAAACTATGTCAATTATGAATATGACTTCCTGGTAAGGTATAAAAATGGGTAACTCATGAGGAAACACATTCAGATATTAATTTACCACTATCTCTTCATTAATCTGAAAAGTTACCTTGTTTTCAAAAATATGAGCTAGATAAAATTCATTTCCATATGTCAATAGTTTTTTAGATTTCTGATGTGTTATCAATTTTATGGGTTCTTTCTTGTACAAAACCTAAAAATCATTCCAAAAAACAACATCATTAGCTCTGTAATCATTCTTAGCAAGATAAAAAATATCCAATCCATAACTATAATGACATAAAACTCTACTAAGATAAAAAGAATAGGATTGTAGGTAAATTTATTCAACAAAACACAGTAAAATGATTCCTATAATTCATCGTTAATATAATAATTTACCCCAAGGGTCTTAACAATATGTTCTGGTCTTATTTTTTTATGTGATATCCCCAATTTACCAGAAACATCTTGATAAATAAAGGAATTATTAGACCCCATATCAAACAAAACGTTATAAAAATATGAATAAACAAACAAGGTACCTGACACAACTTCATTGGATATCCTGATGTCTATTGGCATAGTCGAAAAGGATCTCAAAACACCTTGATTCTTATAGTCTAGCGTCATTGTATCATTCCGATCTCTCTTTAGGAAGGCATTTGCATAATGACCCATCTCAACACATTTAAAACACATTAAAGATTAATTATCTGGATAAGTCTTAGGATCATTTTTAAATAAAATCTCTTGAAATATTTCTAATATTACTACTTTGAAAATACTTCCCAGTTTTGGTAATGAAATCCCCAGGGTGCTTTTTACCACATTTTTCACAAACTATAAACATGAATTTCTTACAATCATATTTCTTTGATTTATTATTACCCAAAGTGTTTCATCTGAACCACTAATTATCCTTATTTTCAAAGTGCATATGACCATCAAAAAACACCATCTCTATCATATCCACACATTATATAAGTTTCTTGTAACTTTTGAATTCACAATAGGTGAATTCCCTTCGATACCTAGGATTTAATCCTGAGTAAAAGAAGATGATTTTTCTATTAATATTGAGAATTAGATTTAGAGGATATATTTCATAGAGAGCGAAGTTTTATTCATATACGAACAAAAAAATATTCCTCCTTTTTCTCCAATTCATGTAATTTCTTCCTCATCCTCTCTCACACCACCTTAGGAAAATATTTTCCAATTAAAATAATTTTCAATTTATCCCACTCTAAGGCATCAATCTCATATCTATCCATGTTATTTATGACCATAAACCACCACTGAATTAGCTTCAACTTCAAAAAATAAATGAAAATACTTAACATTTCATTATCGGGACATCCCATAACATCAAATATCTTCTCATGGGATTTAATCTATCCTTTATTCGCTACTGGGTCAGATGATCCATTGAAATAAGGAGGTTGTTGTCTCATAAAATTTTCCACTACTTTCATGTTTCTTGGTGGTAACTCTGGTTGTTCTCTTATATGGATGACACTAATATTTATTTCCTATAATAATAGATCCATTACAAACAGAAAATTCTTAGATAAAATCCCCACCATTCTAGGATACAGATTTGTAAGGATATTATTCTGTCTGTTCCTTTTTGCTTTATCTTCCCTTCTTCTTCTATGGAAAACCACTCAGAACTAACATATCATATTTGAAGCAACATTTAAATAGTTAAATTATAAATCATTTCAAATAGAACATATATAAAAATAATTTATGGTATTCCATTCACATCATCCTAATCCCAAAAGTTATCTAAACCATCCTTTGATACGAACTATAAGGACAGACCTTAGTACATTACAAAATCTTGAATTTAAGTCATGAACATAAATCATTTCATATTTAGGATCTTTTTAAGTTTATGGTTTTATAAAATTATTATATATCACATACATAACATTCTACATTTATTTATAGAAGTTACCATAAAAGCAGTATCCATTTATTCCAAAATATAAAACGTTTATTGTAAAACATGATTTCTATGACAAATTGTCATAACATTAAACTTTTATTCCTTATTTTTACTAAACAAAATTATAACCAATGAAAAAAATTTAATAATTTGGGATGAGAAAAAATGAATAGTAAGGGATATAAATGAAGAAAATAAAACATTATTCCATGAATACCTGTAAACATATGAAATCGTTTTCCAAAAGACATACTTTTCACCCATATATACTAACATTGTGAACAATGGAAACTCCACGAGATTTAAAAAAATTATTAATAACATAAATAGAACCATAAAGTTTTCATGTATAATTAATTATATAATCATGTAAACCTATTACCTACCTTATTATTTGTTACCCTCTCAGCTACCAAACTAATGTGACCATTGCACCAATGTTGTTGAGTAAACACCACAATTAATATTGGAGTAACAATTCATATGACCTCTAAATTACACATACCCAATTAATTGGGGAGAAATATATCTCTCAACCTTAATCATAAATAAATCCCAAGAACCAAAACATAATTATAAAACATGAAAAATTTCATAAAATATTGGTTTTTCATTTTTTAAAATAGAATTTTCAAAGAGGATTTTAAAAGAATTGACACTTTCAAATATCATATAATTGAAGTGAGACTTAACAGAGATGATGGAATATGTATATGCATTTGAAATACAAATAATTACAATGAATATAAAAAATTTATAAAATAAATCATTTTAATACCTAAAATATAATGAAGTATATGGTTAACCAAAAGAATGGAAATCACGTTAAGACTTCCCTTTCCTCAGATTTTTCTTACATAAAGCATTTCTATAAATTTTATAAATGGTTAAAATATTGTTATTAATATATAAAAAAAATATTCATGTTTATAATAACTTATATGATAATTACATTCCATAATTTCTTACTTCAATTGTTAGTATTTGTTCATTCGGTTGTTTTGTTTGCGTTTTTTACATGATTTACATGCCCGGTTTGTATTTGATTTTTTTTTCGTATGGAAAGGAAGTTTCGGAAGTTGATGAAATGGAATTAATATGTTTTTGGAATGTAAAATGATACCATAAAATATTTCATTCATATATGGTAATGGATCATTAGATAAAAAAATAATAATATTTGTTTAGATCATTTTTGGAGGTTCCTTGATAATCATGAACTTGTTTCACTATATAATTTAATTTCATGCATATAAATTTATTCAAGAAAAAAAAATTACATAAAAAATAATCATTACATTTTATTTTAACCATTAAAATGGTTTTATGATTAGAATTGAAGGATATATTAGAAATTGTGAACACATTGTCCATGATTTTGGTAAATTGGCACATCACAGACAGTGTTCGTATTTTTAGAATAAGTGAGATATGAGAGAAGGAAATATTATTAATTTTCTAAATGAACATGGTAACATAAAGTATATATAATATTATGGATATTTCAAACATACCAGACAAGTGGAGGAGAAGAGAATAAATTAAAAAAAAGGAATTGAAAAGAAAACGCATGAAAACGAAGGAGGATTCTTACCTCTTGATTTCTTATCCATTATATCCTCCATAATTCCATTGGTTTTTTCCTTTTGGTGAGACCAATAGGTCATGGACACGTGGAAGTGCATTGTGGAGGATATTTGGCCAAAAATAGTTATTTATAAAGTCTTAATAGGTGTGAGAGGAAGAGGGGAATGAGGGTGGTAATTATATGGAGGAGAGAAGGTATTTTGCGTTATTTTAATCATTAGTTTAGTATTTTTTCACGATGCTATGAATAGTATTAATTCATGTTATCCAAATATAACTGAGAGAATTTGAGTTCAAAACAAGTGGTATTACATTTACCATGATGTAAAAATAGTGTATTTAACTGATAATTTTAATATACGGTAATTTACCGTATTTCACTATTTCTCAAAAATTCAATTTTTTTAAATATACAAAAAAAATCACCATAACCATATTTCAACATAAATAATTCAAAAATGAAGTCATAATTTTTAAAATAATTTTCTAAATACAGTAAAGCTAATTTTTAAATGAAATCATGCTTTATTAAAAAATTTATAATTTTAAAACTATAACTCATTTTATATCACATTGAAAAATAAATCAAGATGTCATTAGCTTAAAACCTTGAGAATATAAAATAATAATACCATTTACTATTCCAAGGGGTCATATTACTATTCATAAGGGTAAGTAACTATTCACCAAAAATCTAGTTAGATCCATTAGACTCTAATTAACTTACCGATCATATTTATAGATGACCATTTATTGAAATTCAAAACATCGAAGCGGAAAAATACTATTTAATGGGTAGTTATAACTATCTTAGTAAAATAATGTTTCATGCATTTCAAATTATTTTAAAAATCCAGGGGTGTTACACTCGAAATACCTATGTAATATTCACTAATAATTGATTATTGAAATATATTGAAGTCAGTAGAACAAAATTGATTTCCTATATATCCAATTGACATTATGAACCTATTACACTAGTACTATAATTTATATTCATTCCCATATCAAATAACATAGCCACATATCCAATATACAAACCAAACAAATATGCAAAAACTACATAATAATACTGCATTATAGAGATTCATTCTGTAAACATACACCATATCAGCCAACCTTTTCCTCATATCTTTATCACATATCACACTATATTTGGATGGATGATACGTATATAGAGAGTATTTACCCATTCATATCACCTATATCATGGAAGATGAGGGGTTACACAATGATAAAGAACTCATATGGGTAGTGGACAGGTTAACTGACTCGAGTGGTGGTGCATAAGATATAATAATAAGTATAATGATCAGATATAAAATTTAGTAAAATACTTGGTTACACATCATTATAAACAACCACTACCACAACATCTCATCACTACTCCAACACCACCAAACTACACAAAAGTTTGACACCTCCATGGGATATTGAACAAATGCCTCTACCACTCAATAAAAAATCAATTAATATTTCCCTACCTTCAATTTATTTTTGAGTTATACACTTTTTATTGTATGTAAATTAATTTTAATTTTTCTACATTAAATATTAATTCCATTTATTTTTTTAAATCCCCTAACCACTTCCTAAAAATTTATCATTCATAATTAAATCACCCCACATTCCATTTTCATTCCATCAACATGTTTTATGTATAGTGAAAATTTTATTATATTTAATTAAAATACAATAGTAAAATATTTAAAATAATTACATTTTCATAATAGAGTGTAAATAATGATCATAATTATCTAATTTCATAAGAATTTATTTTAAATTACTATATTTTTATCCAAAAATTAATATAAATTATTTTACCAGAGACTGAGGCATTACTGATTTTTAAGCTAAGAATCTCTTAATTAGTTTTTTGGGATTCTTCGTAGTAGTAACTCTACATAGGGTATCATTGAAAAGAGTTATCACCCCAAGTAAACATAGTATTATAGTAAATCCAATCTCTATGTGGATATATAAGAGTGGGATTTTCTACTATGTCTATGTATATTAACCATCATATATTATGGTAATATAAGAGTACAATCATGGTATTTTTGGAAGACATGTATGAATAAAATAAGAATACTAAAATCCAAACATGATTAAATCCATTATCTGGATGATTAAAATGTAAATTCTCAATGTTATATAAATGCAGATTGGGTTGATAAGGAAGCTATATATTAATATATCAAGTTGATTATTCCACACACACTATTGTTTATCATCCCCTCCACTTAAATGAACCCATTTTCATTCTGAAATCATACGCATTAGCATTAATGATGATTCTAACTCCTTTCATCATAGTCTCAATATACTGATAACTATTTATAATTCCCAATAGCTTCATTATATGATTTAAATATAGGAATGGATATAATTCATTCCATAGCTCAAACTTGAGGATTCAGGGATCCTAAAACTATTGATCATATCATGAAAAAAAGGAATACTTCATCAAATTAAAATAAAAAATATTATTTCCAAGGTAATATATTCGACCAAATAAGGTAAATAGTCTTGGAATAACCATGATTCATTCATCCAAGGAATATAATAGAATAATTATTTGAGGAAGAATATTTGATTTGGGGAAGATTTTATAAATTTAAAACATGGGGAAGCATGACTATTTGATAGTGATTTGTGGTGTTCATCCCATTAATTTATAATTCTTTATGGATACTAGATACTACAACCCTATCTTATTAAATTAAAATTACTCTTATGACTATTTTTCTATTCTATTAGATTATAGATTTTTGTTTTATATCTCATGACTATTTTTTATTTAATAATAATACTGATATTATTATATACTATTTATTTGTGTTATCTCAACTCCAAACATGTATAAAAAATATTCACATTCATGGAGTATCTAACCTGAGGTTTTTATCCTTGCGGTAGGCTAATGGTATCTATATTCTCTATTTCTCATCTTATGTATGTTTTTATCTATTTTTTTATGTGTAAATTTCAATGATAATGGGATTTGTGGTTGGAACTTATCATCATATTGAATTTTTCACATGTTCATTAAGGTCTATATCAAATGTTTATCCCCTCATTTTACTATGCTCATCCCACTTATGGTGTGATGTGTTGTGGTCAGTGATAAATATTATAGGTTGGGAATGTCTGGGATGTCGTATAATTCCATGGACATGATATATGTATCCTTTTATACCTAGTAAGAGGTGTGATAGTTTTGTTTTGAGGGGTTTTAAATGAATTTTTAATTCATTAAATTATATATGTAATGATAATTCACATTCTTAATATTAAAATAGAATTTTTTTTATCAAAAAAAATGGATTAAAAAATGGTATGTGGATGAAACATAAATATCAATGTCCATTCCATATTATCATTCATTTTCTAATATTTATTTTTTGTATTGTCCTTCCAATCCACCTATTCCAAAATATTATTTGTTAACTTGAAATGTAATAAATTTATAAAATTTTATTATGTTTAGGATGTTGGTGTTCAATGTGTAACTCCTTGTGAGAAAATCATAGTGATATACTATACTACAGTTGTATTATGTTCAAATATTATAATTCTTAACCCATTATATGATATTAAAAAATTTCTATATATTAAAAGACTATAATTTAATATATTCAATTTATTGAAAATATAAATATATTTTATCTCATTATATTATTAGTTTTTATCATATAATTTTTTTTGTATAAAATTACTTTCAATAATCAATGATAACATTATACCGGGACCATTCATCTTTATTTTATTGAAAATTATGTCACCAATTCAAGGATATATTCTGACTAACTATTATGGTTATTGATTTATTCTTGTCAAAACATTGCAACACAAAGTACTATTATTATAACATGTATTTTATTTATTTTAATTTTAATAAATTAATTGGTAAAAGTTTGAGTCCAATCACTGAGATGACATGATATTCTAATGCCCGGTGTGCCAGGAACAATACCTTAAAAATGATAAATTTTTAATAAATTGTGCAGGTGATTTTTCTTTAAATCAAGAATAACTTTTAAATGGTTTCCTAAATCAGAAATCTGAGGGCACCATTCCACTCATAGTAGAATATCTACCTTAGGTGGGGCTTAATATCGACTAGAGTGGGTCGACTATGATAGTTTTAATTTTTATATGACCATTATTTAAATATTTAATTAAACATATTAGAACATAGAAGAGATTGTTTACCCCTTTAACATGAAAATATCAAGGATAAAAGGACAAAAACCATGATCCATTCTTCGGGTGATCTATGTGTTCTTCCTATCCTCGTCTAGGGTGTTCTTTTCTGTTGGAAACTCATTGTAATTCCATAGTTTTTTGAGAGGGTTTTAACTTGATCAGATCCCTAGATTTCTAGTGATATGGATTGAAGTCCAATGTAGTGAATTTCACAACACAGGGACCACAGTTGTGGCTCTGTTTTAAAAAATAGATCAGCGATGTAATGGGGGAAACCTGCGGAACCATGGAAATCAGAAACTGGTGCCAACACATAGTGTAACCTGGTGGCATGTGGTGGTCGCTTCATGCAGTTGTGGGAAAGGAAAAAAATTCATAGGAAACAGTTGGTGGAGATTAGACCACATAGGTGGTACGAACGTAACACACGGAGTCTAATGTGCTGATTTGGGACATGGATCGAAGTTTTGTCAGAGAAAACCATGATGATAAGCTATGAGGAAAGCCGAGGATGTAGGCTATCCATCTAAAATTTTGTAGAACACCATTTTAATCATGTGGCACATGGGGAGCAATGTGGTCAGAGAGGACTGCATGGTCCTAGGAGCGTAACCAAGGTGGGCCGTGTCTGGTAAAATAAACCGGCCCATAGCATGGGCTAGAAAATAGTGGTTCATACACTATAATAGACCAATGGGAAATACCTATTATCTATATAGGCCAGTCTAGATTGGGAAGGACTAAATCAGACTAGGCTGGTTCAGGTCGGCCATACCAAGCTGGGTCTGATTCTGGCTGTACATTGGTCATACATTTTATAAAGAAAGTCTTAACTTTCAAAATGTGTGTCTATTTGATGAGCTGTTTGTGATTTTGGAACAATTATAATGTGAATATAACTTTGAGATGCTCTATGTGATATTTTTTGGATGTTGGTTTACAACTTAATCACTAGAAGAGTAGGTTCTCCTAGAATAAGAGTGTTGTGATCAGAATCCTGTTGTTGGGTGTGACTTGGTGATTGTGTGACTTAGTGTAAGCATTAACCATTTATTCTCTATAATCCTTCGACACACAATTATCCATCGATGCACTAGGATCCATCAACTCTCTGTGGAACATTGACTCTCTATGTTCCATCATTGCTCTGTTCCCCATAGATGCTTCATGTTTCATTGATGCTCCATTCACCATCGATTCATTGTGAACCATCGATGTTCCAAGAAACATCGATGCTCCATGTTCCATCAATGCTCCATGTTCCATTAATTCTCTATACCCCATCAAAAATCTATTAATAATCAACAATCTATGTGTCCTAAAGATTAGGAGATCTATGGACTATAATTGAAAAACCATTTCGTCATGATATAGACTTATACTTACATGAGACGACTAATGATCATGAATTAATTTACGATATTCTTCATTAGTTTCATTTTTGTTTACATCTAGTATTTCTTTGTGATATTTATTTTTGGGTTTGGGGTGTCTAATGAGTATTGTTTTACGTACCCATGCATGGGAATTGCCCACATGTGTTGAGACTTGTGCAGATGATCGATTATTTGGAGGAGTTATAGGTGGACAAGTGCCAAGTGGTTCTTAGAGTGTGATCAGGAAGATGATTTTTGATTCTATGGCTACAAAAATCATTCTGACACCTACCCTTATGTATTATTTTATGTGGATGAGTTTCATGAACTTATTAAATCTCTTTGGAAAACCCTTCTTTTGATGGGATTGTATTTTGGCCTTATTTACATTCTTGTTTTCCAACTATCATTCTATTTTGTTGGTATCCTACTATATGCATTCATTTATTACTTTGTGTTTTTACATTTCATTATATTGGTCTTATATATGTCTGTGCACGTGTGTGTGTATGGTTACTTAAGAAAATGATTCCCATTTGTGGGATATGCATATATGGTGCCAATCCATAGCCCTGAACTATCCAATTTGGGGTTGAGGTAGTGACAGAATGGGACCCTATGGGACTGATTGTGATAGAGTTGTATTATAGTTGTTCATTTCTACACAAGGATTGGGTGATTGTGAGGTAGCTTTGGGATAACGATGTTATGTGTTTCGAGTTCTGATTTCAGGTCAGGGACTATAATGTTTTTTTAGTGGCCATCGTATCCATACACTAGGACTCTAGACACATAATTTTCCACTCATAATGTGATAACAATAGTTTCATGGAATAAATGGTAGATGGATCATATATGATTTTATCTGTGTTCTCATATCCTTCTTGACATGGACCACTAGTTATATACTAATGAATTCAATCATCATGATCTTTTTAAGGATACCTCTATAACAGTATACTGTCAGGATTCTATTGTGTGACCATGAGGGTGATCCACCTCGAAATGAGGGGTAAGTACATGGGAATGTTCCTGGGGAACTACCTAAACGAGATATAGAACCTCCAGGAAGTGCTCCAGCAATATAAGCACCAATCATGCAAAAGTTACTAGCTAAAATACCTGTTGAGGATGCATGAAGATTAAGTGTGATTCATGAGTTCCATAGGAAGAGGCCACCTATAATTAGGGGTTATATAGAACCCTAAATTTCAGAGGACTAGCTGGAGGTAGTTGAATGTGTCTTCCCCTTGTGGGGATGCCTTCTTAAAATATGGATGTTTTAGACGTGATACATATTTAGGTCTCATTGGGGAGATGATGGAGCTTAGTGATCCATAAGAAATATGAGATGACTCTATCTTTGGAGGAAAAAGATTCAATCATCAAATAAGAGTTCATTTAAGATATGTTACCTCTCTACGCATACAAGAACTCATGTATCTATAGCAGGGAAGACAGACTATAGAGAGGTACTCAAAAAGGTTTACTGATCATTTTTTCCACTCCAAGGATCTGGTGGAAGACCTTTTCTCAAGCTATCATACCTTCAATTATGGAATACTCCAAGGGAATAGGGCATCTATGATATCCATTTTCATTACTACATATACTAGGTAATTAGAGTGAGCTCTGCTCAAGGATATATTTCTTGTGTTGTAGGAACATGTAGTGGGAGCTACCAAGAGGCACCAAGTAGCAATGTCTTTGATTGTGGTTATCTGAATGCAGATGTGGTAACCCAATCGAGTCAATTTCTCTAGTGGATGTCTCCAAGAGATGGGATCAATTGTGTGGGGGATCCCATAGTAGAGGTGTTCAAATAAAAATAGGTTGTGTTACACGTGAAATGGTCGAAAAAATATGGCAAGAGATTCCACAAATCACTATTCAAATGATCAATTTATTAGCAATGGTCAACTGAAGAAGATGAGGATGTGGAAGGTGGGTGGTCCGCAAGGCAATGATCATATAAGAGGAGAAGATAGAACAGTAGGTGGTGGGCATGGGTTGTACATACTACAACCAAAACCCCTAGGTGGTCCACCATGGGTTTAGGGAGTTGGTGAATATGGAAGAGGCTAGCTCTAGTTGATGGAGGCTTATGACCCCATTGATCCATTAATTAATAATTGTATGATATTTCCATTTTTACAACCCATCAATAGTTTTTATAGACAACAGTTGTAGTCACAATTTCCCCACAATGACCCTTGTTCTAGACATGTAGATTCCAAAAAAACCGTTAACTCGATACAAATGTTTAGAGATTGAAATAGGGGTAGATTTGACGAACACACACCTGTGCTGATAGTGTCCACTTACTCTAGGTAGAGAGTGTTTTAGTTGGGATCTCTTGGTGGTATAATCATTTCCATTCGACGTCATTCATGGTATGGACTGGTTATCCACATTTCATGCTCATATTGATTGTTTTAGGTGTAATGTGAAGTGTGTCCATGGAGATAAGACCATGTTTTACTTGTTTGTTAAAAAAGGAAAGACATGTTGTGTAGATGTAATTTCTCATAGTACGTTGAATCTGATTACTCGCTAGTTTTCTAGCATCACCCTTAGTTACATAGGTGAAAGGTGTCTGTAGTTTCCTAAAAGGGTGGAGGAGTATGAGGATGTCATTCTTGAGGATGTACCTATATTATCTTTCAGAAGGGTGGTAGACTTCTGAATTGACTTGTACCCCCTGATGACACTGATTTCTACACCTACATATCAGATGGATCCCAAAGAGATTCATGAGATGAGGGTATAGTTGGAGGAATTACAGAGGAAGGGCTTCGTGAGACCCAGTCTTTCACCGTAGGTGGCCCTTGATTTGATTTTCAAGAAGTTATATGTGATCATATGGTTATTTTTGGACTTATAGTACTTAAATATTTTTATCATAGAGAATAATTATCCACTTCTAAGGATCAAAAACCTCTTAAATCGGCTGAAAGGGTGAAAGGTGGCTTTGAAATGTGGATATCAGGTCTAGCCCTCACTAGCTTATTATACAGGATGAGGATGTACTAAAGAAAACCATGAGATGCAAATATGGTCACTATGAGTAATTGGTGATTCATTTTTTATTGAAGAATACTTTGGTAGAGTTCATGAATCACATGAACAAAATATTCTATCCTTACTTAAACCAGTTCATCGTAGTCTTCATTGAAGACATCCAGGTGTATTCCGTATCTGATGAGGAGAACACGATACACATGAAAACGATCCTGGACACAATCAGAGAGTACCATATTTATGGGAAGATCATTAAGCTACAGTTCTAGATTTTGGAGGTCCACTATTTGGGGAACTTAATTTTTGAGGATGGAATTATAGTGGATCTGGTTAAGATAGATACAGTGCTTTATCAGGATCTACAATGGAGTGTTATAGAGTTGCAAATATTATTGGGTATTCTTAGGAAATTTTGGAGCTTTTTACCTGAATTTTATAGGGTAGAATCTCTCTTTACATCCTTAAAATGGAAGTGGTGTGTTTTTGTATAAATAGATATGTTACAACAGTTCTTTGACTATCTGTGGCTGAGGTTGGAGATCACTCTCATCTTGTGACTACTAGAGGAGGCTACCATGTGTGATGTTTTCTACGATACATCAGGTACTGTGATTGGTGGTGTCTTGATTAAAGGGAGAAAAGTGATAGGTAATGGTCCACACTAGTTGAGGCAACATTAGAAGAACTACATGACACAATATCTTGAGCCAACTATGGTAGTCATCACTTTGAAGATGTGGAGACACTACCTGATGGACGAGCAGTTTAGCTTATACTTTTATAAAAAGACTCTCAATTATATCATATCTCAGATGTATTTGAAATTGATATATATGTGAGGTACATAGTTTATTTGTACCTATTAATTTGATATTGTCTATAATCAGATGAACCAGAATGTACTGTCATACACTCTCAGCAAGAGATCTAGCATGCAGTTCCTAAGTGAAGCATTAGAGTAGTTGGATCTGTTGCATATATAAATTATGGATGGAGATGGAGAATCTTATATCCAGTTGAAGGTTTTCCTCCCACCAATCCTATAGAGAGTCATGGAGTCACAACATGGGTATATCAACTATGACCTGACGTGCTCAGTTGTCCTCAGATCATGCCCCAGATAAAAAATCGATGTGTGGGGAGCATTCCATTATTTTTAGAGGGTGTACTGTTTTACCAGTGATGTTGAGGGAATATGTTCTAATGAAATTATCCAAATTCGATTTTTAGGTATATTCGAGTGTGGAGATTATGTACTAGGACCTATGACGTTATTTATGATGGCTGGGGATAAAGAAGGGGGGTGGTAGAGTTCATTTCATAATGCCTCACATGTCATTCGGTGAATAATGAGCACCTAGTTCTAGCCATCCTAACCCAACTAATTGAGGTGGAGGACTGAAAGTGGGATGGGAAATTGATGGATTTTGTGGTGGTTTTACCATTCACATAAAAGGGAATGATACCATCTAGGAGATCATTAATAGACTCACCAAGTCGGTGAACTTCTTAATGATATCAAAGATGAGTTTTGTAGAGATCATGGGATGCCTCTACATGCATGAGATTGTTTATATTCATAGAGTTTCAATGAAGATCATTTCAGGACATGATAATCATTTCACATTTTGGTTTTGGAAGGGACTGAATGAGGAATTTGGGAATCAGTTTTGGTTGAGAAGGTAATTTCATCCCTATATGGATTTCCAAACAATGAGGACCCCCCAGGTTCTTCAGGACAAGCAACATGTTTTCATCCATGACTAAGGATGAAAATGGGAGGTTCATCTACATCTAGTTTAGCTTACATAAAACAACAACTATCATTATTACATCGGTATTGCACCATATATGTCCCTGTATGGGTGACCATGTAGGTCACCACTATGATGGACTGTCCCAAGAGAGTCAGTAGTTATGGTTCTAGAGTGGTTACAGACTACCACTAAGAAGGTACAGATCATCAAGAAGTACATGAGGACTATATAAATCTTGGAAAAGTCATATGATGATAGGAGATGGAGGCCCTTGGAGTTTGAGGACGGACCCAATTTTTTCATTCAGGTCTGACCCCAATGGTTATTGTGGAGATTTGTCTAAGGAGTAAATTTTACTCAAAGATATATCACCCCTTTTTAGATTCTGAGTAGAGTTGGTGGGGTGGCGTACCACCTTGCTTATAACAATCCAAACTATTTTAAGTGAAATCTCCCATTTGGTTTAATTAAAAGACTTATTTTCTAAAGTGGATATAGAAAATAGATGCACTTATTTTGTTTGGTTATATCTAATTAGATTTAAATATCTGTTATGTATCATTAATGTATATAATATATTCATTAAAAATTGATCACATGACTAGTATAAATATAGGGTTTCAAAATCTTTTTTCATCATATATAATAGAGGTAATGGCCTCAAATAGCAATATTTTCCCCCATGAATGAAATTTATGAACGATTCTGAGGGAGATAGAAATTCTATTCATTTCTCTAGATAAAGAAAAATCCTTGATCCAACAACTGAAGCATGATCGAAACTGTTTATGGAAAAATTTCACGCTCATCGAGATCATTTCTTGAACAATGTTCACCGAACGAACCATAGAAAGCCCAAAAATCCCACACCTAACTCTTAGGGTTTATTATGGTATAATAATGGTATATTTATCAATTCCACCTCATTATTATTATAAAAATTATTTTTTTACAGAATCAAGAATATATATTCATTTTATTATTGTTTTTTATAGCCCTAATAATTTTTTTGTTAATATTCAAATTAAATTGAGAAATATATTTTTATGAAATAATAAATTATATAATTATAAAATATTATTATTAAATAATATTTCCTAAATATAAATATTCATATACGTTTTATGAGGCCAAATGTAATTTTTTTAATGTTTAAAAACTGTTTTTGTCAAAACTCACCAATTTTCAATAAATATCAATTTTTATACTAAAAGTGAAAATTGATATACTTATATAATGATTTGGGTAAATTTTTTATTATTATTGGAAACAATATTTCATAATTATCTAATGTGGGATTTTTCATAATTTTTCGAGACAGTTAAATTTTTAGGGAAAATTTAAATACAATATAAATATATATTGTGTTTTTTGACCTCACAATGCCTCACATGTGATGTAATAAACACCATAAAAAGGATATTATGTAAAATATAATTTCTATATTTAAAATAATTTATTTTAAGATTAGTTTTAATTATTTTATAAATCCCTAGTGAACCCTTTAATAAGAATACTATATTTTATGATTTTAAGTTAATTTCTTTATTAATGTGACATACCTCCACAAAGGAAAGGATATTATTTAAATATATTCATCACATTAACATATAAAATAATTTTTTTTTCAATCCTATATCACAAAAGACATGTTAAAAACTATTATAAATATTTTTTTGAATATTATGTTAAAGAGAACCCAAAACCAATGTTTGTGAAATATTAACAAATTCAACATACATTCCATCAATAAACCCAAAAAAGATCCCACTGCTCCTCCATAAAAATACTTGGACTATATACTTACTATGTCCTCTACTCTCTAGAATCCTCCTAATGTGACTAATCTCAGTTTAAGCCCCTATTCATTCTTTTGACGTAACACACTCAGGTAAGAGTTCATTCCTTTCTCATTTTTTGAATACACGTTTTTTATACTGTTACACTATAATATTTTCAATTAAAAATCATGGGGTATGTTTTTGAACCTCCCCTATACCACCATTATTATTGTATAATGATGATACACCCCTTTATATCTCATTAACCCCCCCATGTACGCCTGTTACCTTGCAGAAATTTCTCAATAGTTTTTCTATCTCTCCTCTGTCTTCATGTTTCTTTATTAATTTATGCCTTCTATTTAAAAATTTCTTTTTTTCTAGAAATTTATTTATATTCCCCTCTTACTTTTAATTTCATTTATATGTGATTAAATACCTCTTTATTTCTCATCAACCATTTTTATGAATATTTGTGCCATGCTGTTATACTGCCAAAATTGCATCGTTATTTTTCTACGCCAAAATCATTATATAGTGAATAACATACACATTATTCTATCAAAGTTGTTCAATTTTATACAAATATAATTTTTTTGAGGAATTAAATGTATCTTTTCCACACCCCTTTATTCTTAAATAAATTATGATGATGAATGAATCAATTCTTTTTGATCTATGTGGAACACTTAAGCATGAGAATGAAAGGAAAACGACGAGTTCACCTGAAATTATATATCTCTAGAATCCATTATATAGAGATTAGATTCATGATACATCATTTTGGTAAATGTGTCACCTGATTACTTTATGGTAATTTCTATACTATGATGTCTTGGAAGTTTAGCCTTGATCTATAATGGAATGTTTTAAGTTTATTCCACATTTCAATGTGATTTTCATGATATACCATTCCTATTATTTCATGTATCTTTTATTCTACATTTTTGTGCCTGTTGTCTAACATGTTTTTTCTTCCTCATTTAATTCCATTATTATTTCCATAGTAATATTTAAATATCACCCCATTCTTGGGTATATCCTCAATTTAACCCATTAAATGTTAAGTATGAAGGAATGTTGGGGTCATATAAGGAACTTTTTCAATAATGATGTTGTATTTCATGTTTTAAGATGATATGTAATGTTCATAATTTTTCAAGAGACTAGACTACTCAATCACTTGGGTTGTATTATGTGATATTTTATTTCATTAAATCATGTATTTATTTTATAAAAAGAATAGGATTGTTATAGATGGTATTAAAGGAATGTTTTGTAATTTTGGTATTAGGATTAGAATTCCCTGGGGAGAGACTTAGGGATCGGGATAAGAATACGGAAATCTTAACTAAATATTAGTATTTATAGAGAAAGATGTTTATGAATGAAATAAATTCCTATATGTATATGAACAAGTGTATGTGGATCTGGCACAAATGTATATAGGGGTAAATCTTAAAAACACCACTTTGAACTAGAAAAAAACGAGAATTGGTGAATAAAAACGAGACTTGATATGATCCAAGATTGAGACACCTAGGGTAAATGATTTGATAAATTTATAAAAAGAGTATGAAACATTATTACGGGAAAAAAAATCCTATTATAATATATGTTCGGAAATAGATCATGGATAATATATATTGAAGCCTAGAAATTTGTAAGTTTAGGAAATAAATGTAATTTATAAGTTATCACATAAAAGTCATTATATTTCCCTGTATATGTTTAATAGTTTTTAAAAAATAACCATAATTTTACTTTCCATTATTTCCAATGGTCAGTAATAGGGGAAATGAGACTAACAACTCATGTAAGGATCATTTTATTGACTGCCCTAATGAGATGCCCATTTCAAATGGACAGGGAATCACAAATATTATTATGATACTCTCTCAATTAACTCCAGTTTTCAATATATTCTTGGATCAAGAGAATATTCCCCCAAAGAAATAAGATTTTTCAATCAAGATATTCTTGAGACAAAGGCCTCCAACTTTAAATGGATCATTTGATCCCTCAATTTTTGAACAATGAATATACTTCATTGAGATGATATTTTTCATCCTTCAATGCTCCAAACATGATAAGGTTCTTCTAGAAGATTATCGTATGGAAGGTGAATTGATCAATGGTGGAAAATGATGAAAAATAAGAAACATCAGGATTATATTAATACAATTGGATGCAAGGATTTCTGAAAAATGTTTTTTGATAAATATCTTCCACACAACCTTCAACATAAGATGGAATGGGAATTTAATTCCCTCTTGAAAAAATATGATGAATCCAGAAGGGCATATGAAAAAAATTCACAAGGATTTCATGATCCGACTATACATTTTTCATTACCCCCCATATAAAAAGATGAATGATTCATGGGTGGGGTAAAATATACTCTACCAAAATCCCTCGAGATCAGTGACATTGATAACTATGGGAAAACTGTCTGATGTGTCCTCAATGTAAATATGAAGGTTGGCGAATCTCATGGGTATCATAGGGATAAGAATTATAAGGTGGAGTAAAATTATGAAGATATGATAGAGTGATCTAAAAAATTCATGAAATTTCAACACCTCACATTACAATGGTTTAACAAGAAGAACACAACAAATTTCTTAAAGGGGGTGAGGAAATGATTTAGGTGTGGGAAGGAAGGAAA
Source organism: Viscum album (assembly GCA_963277665.1). NCBI lineage: Eukaryota > Viridiplantae > Streptophyta > Magnoliopsida > Santalales > Viscaceae > Viscum > Viscum album. The sequence goes on along the minus strand of OY728156.1, from coordinate 358,737,126 downwards.
ACTAGACAATGATTGCTAGAAATAAAACCCCCTTAATACGATGGTTTAAAGGAATGCTCTAATAATACCTCAAAACATTGTTCATTTCTACAACTGTAAGCACCATGGAATTTATAAAACCAATGAACTAAGAGAATTGTTTTCAGAGGCAACCAAAAACCTTCAAGGCATCAAGGTCTAAATTTTTCCCCCACGAAAACCAAAATGAATCTTGAAAATGATGTGGTGACAGGTAATCTAGATATTTATTCAAAAATAGAAATCATATTATTTGGATATGTTTTTATGAATTTTTTTATATCCCTAATGTTTAGTAGAATAATTCAAACATCACCACAAATTATAAAAGTAGAGATGTCGATGAATATGGTAAATGGGGAAGTTATAGAATCCCATGTATATAAATCATCCCATATAAAAATTTGGGGATTGAACAACTCAGAAAGTCTCATCATACAAACCTTTTTTGGAATTTGATCTAATTCGTTGCATGGATTGGATTTCACTATAGAGAGCCAACATAATCTTCTGTGAGAGGGAAATCACTACCCATATAGAAAAATCATCCCCCAATTCTAGACAAGTGCAAGGAGGGGGTTGAATTTTTTTTACATCCATCATATCATGTATGGATATTACATCGATATGAACATGTGTATCTTAATCAGATGAATGAGTCTAAGGAAGGCATTATTCTTGAAGACACTCTTCTTGTGAATTTTCTTATAGGGGATGATTGTAAAGGACAAAACTATTATAAGTGAAACATCTCTTTTTTTAATTAAGTATCATATTATGTACAATGGATATAGAAATCACATACACCCAATTTGTTTTATTATATCCAATTTTATATAAATGACTGTAAAGTATCAATAGCATTTATTGTATAGTCGTTAAATTAGGACCTCATGGCTATTATTAATATAGGGTTTTAAAAATTCATTTGAACACCAAAAAATGAGGTGATGGCCTTAACCTGAAAAATAATTCCCCACAAAGACCATTTATCAAATATTCTAAGGGAGATAATATATATACGATTTTATTAAGACCATGCCCATTATGAGATCTAATAACTTAAGATTAGTGAAACCATTTATGAGAGAAGTACAATCACATCCAAATCAGAGCTCAAACCATGTTCACTAAACAACCCCATGAAATCCCGACCATATCACACCATACTATTTAATAATATGATAGTTTAATAAATGGATATGTATCATGACCATAGAATTATGATTATATACATTATTTTTGTAGAGAATTATTTATATACTTTCATTTTATTATTTTTCTAAAATCATAAATAGTATTTTTGGTTAATATTAAAATTTAATTAAGAAATATTTTTTGATGAATTAATAAATAATATTTTAATAAAGTATTATTATTAAATTACTTTTATGAAATATAAATTATCCTAAAATTTTTATGAGGCCAAACGTAAATTTTTTAAGGATTAAATCCCATTTTTTTCAAAACCCATAATTTTTTTAAAAATATTGGTTATATTTTAAAAGTTGAAAGTGAAATAATTCAAATTTTAATTGGATAAGATGAATATTATTTTTGTAATTAGACCATCAATATTATCCAACAGTGAATGATGGATAATTTTTTCAGACAAACGAATTTGTGGGTAAAAATAAATTACCATATAAATATATAGTGTGTTTCATGACATCATAATAGACCAAAAGGGATGAAATAAAAACAATAAAAAGGATACATTGGAAAAAAATGTTTTAACTTAAAAAAAATGTGATTTCATAATTTTTTTTCTTATTATATAATTCTTTAATGAATCCTCCGAGATATATAATATCTTTTATGAATTTAAGTTCATATCTTTTATAATGTGACCCACCTTCACATAAGAAAGGATAATATTTTAATATTTTCTGCCCATGGGCTTATGAAATAATTTTTCCACTCATATTTGTCAAAAACTATGGTAATTTAATTTTGTTTCTGAAAATTTATTTATATAGATTTCAAAATATTAGTTTGTGGAATATTAAAGAATTCCACTTTTCTTTCTAGGTACACCCATCCAAGATCCCACTTATCTTCATAGAATATAATTGGATAACGTCCTAACACTTTAATCACCCTCTAGAATCTTTCCAAAGAGCTCTACGCTCTTATAAAACCCCTATTCATGTTTTTGAAGTACCAAACTCATGTAAGCGTTCTTCCTTTTTCATTTTTATCCATATTTCATTATATTGTTACACCTTTTTTCCAATTAAAAATTATGGTGTATTTTTTCAAATCTCCCCCAGGTATCCCTTATTATGTTTTAATTATTATATACCCATTTCTCTCCCATTTATCCAATCTGCATGCACATGTGACTAGGCTGAATATTTTTCAGAGTTCATTTCTTCTCTTCTTTTCATGATTCTTTATTTTTGTATTCATTCTATTTCTAAATTAATTATGTTTGGACATATATTTCTATGAACCAAGTAAATTAAATTTTATTTATATATTATGATAGAACTATTCTCTCTAATCAACCCTTTTTTATGAATTTTTATGTCATTCTGTTATACTTTCAAAATTGAACCACTATTTTTCCATGACAAAATCATCGTGTAGTGAATAACATACCCATTCCTATATCAAGGTTGTTCATTTTTATAAAAATATATCATTTTATTTAGGAAATACATGTATTAATTACACACCCCTAGATCATGGAATAAATTATGAGGATGAATTAATCAATGCTTTATGATCTACGTGTAAAACTTAAGTATAAGAACAAAATAAAGGTGACAGGTGCACTTGAAATTAGATAAAACTCTAATGCATTGGGTACTGATTATTATCATTAAACATCATGTTGATATATTAGTTTAAAAGATTTATTTATTATACACTATTAACTATGACTTCTTGTCAGTTTATCCTTGACATTTAATGCAATGTTTTAAGTTGTTTCCAAAGTTTTATGTAAGGATTATATTGTTATATCAATATTTTATGTTTAGGTTTCTTTTCATCTCTATTGATATTACTATTTTCTAACATGTTTTTTCTTCCATTATTATTCCTTTTCTAGGCTTTATAGCTCACCATTTTCTTATGAATGTCCTCAAGTTATCCCATGCAATGTTAAGTATGATGATATGCTGTGTTCATGTAATAAATGTTTTCAATAATGATTTTTTTTTCATGTTTTATTTTTTTATGTAATTTTCCTAATTTCCCTTTGACACTATACATAAAATCATTTGGGTAGTATTAAGTGTATTTTTATGTCATTAAATCTTGTTTTAATGTAATTAAAATAACATGGTTGTAATATAGATCTACCTTTGTATTTGAACCTATTGAATGATGTATTCGACATGTCACCTCTGAGGAGGAATGTGCATGATCCATTAGACCTCATCATTAGGGTAAGATGGATATTGATGATGGGGTGAATTTTGTGGAGTTCTCATTAGAGATTGTGGATCGATTGAAAAAAATCCATTGTGGGTGGTAAATTTATCTAGTATATGTTTTATGTCAATAGAGAAATCTCTAGAAGAGCACCTGGGAGCGGGAAGATCAAGTTTGTGCTCATTACCCACATATTTTTGTTTAGTATCCTTTTTTTGGATTTCATGGACATAAATACCAAAGGTGGGAAGAATGTAATGAATCTTATTTTCTTTTGTTTTATTTTTTAAAATTTTGTGGGAAAATTATAAGACTAGTTTCTGAGATGGTGTGATATTTCAATGTCCAATGTTCTCAAAAGAATACGATGAAAAAATATATTTTTGACAAATAACATTGGAAGTTTTTCAATAAATATTGAATTAATTTTTAATCTATTTTCTAGATCATAAATCTAAGGGAACCATTGCATTCAGAGAAATGGATTCACCTTAGGTTGGGTCTAACATTGACTGGTGTGGGTTTATTTTGAACTCTATAATTTAGATATAACCATCATTAAAATATTTTAATAAAAATATTGTAATCGATGTATTAAAGATTTTATTATTAAGGAATTGTTTTTTTAGGATTTTGGGGATACCACCTTATCCCTTGAACTCTAATGGGGTGTGGAAGAAAAATATCTCAATGACGGATGTTGGAAGATCTTGTATTAAGGATGACACAGACCTCCGTTCATCTGCAATGTCTCATCCAACCACTAGGCAGGGTGTTTGATCTCTTAGTGTTTTATTTTCCCTTTATAGATAAATAGAATGAACATGGACCAATCAAGGAAAAGGGTCATCTATAGTTCATGCATCTGGTAGGATGGAAAAATTGTTCAGGTAAAAAAAATGAGATAAATCATTGTGATTGTCTATTCTTGTTCTTTGTTAATCCATAAAACATGAGAGGATCTAGGAGGACATGAACAAGTCCATGATCTACCCTTGTTTTTAGAGTTCTTCATCATTGGACCATCATGAATATGGTGTAATTTTATAGAAGGCTGAAAACATTAATGGGGCACTAGAGTGCTAGTGAGATAGATCAGTGCCCAATGTAGTGAAGGTCGTGACCCAATGATCACAGATGTGGATCCGTTTCCAAAAAAAGAGCACTAGGTCAATGAGGGAGAAATTCAGAAGCCATGATGCCAATGGAATCACATATAAGTGACCTATGTCAAGTAGTGGAATCTGCATGTAGGTGCAGATGATGATGACAGTCGCTCGTAATGATGATTGCTGGAGTAGGTGTTAGCGTACGGACCCCATAGAGCTCGTGACAATGGAAGCCACGTGTGGGGACCTGGGACCCCTACAGAAATACATGGGGCCTAAGGGGGAGGTGGGATGGCCATGAGAAATGTAGAACAATGTATTATTGATAGGGTGTCATGGGGGGATCCATGCAGTCAGGGCATACCACATGAACTAGGGGCACAACCAGGGAAGACCGCATCTAGATGATTAAACTGCCCCACAACACATCCCAAATTAGGGAGGTTGTTCCACTCTAGTATTCTAGTGGACAGGACCCAAGGGTTAATGCCAGTTCAGGATAGAAAATATAATACTCGGAATAGTTGGGCTAGTCAGACCGGGTTTGGTCAAATCCGGGACGGACCCAATTCTGATTTGTTACGACTAAAACCATAACATTCAAACCACATGTCTATTTGATGATCCATTTGTGGTGTTGGGACCCTTGTGAATATATTTTACTTTTGAGAAAATATATGTGAGATTTTTTTGATGTTGTTTTGTAAAATATTGTTTTGAGGATTAGGTTATCTCAGAAAAGCTGCGCTACGAGTAGAATCCTATGGCTACTTGTGACTTGTTAAATACATGAATTTTGGGCTGCATGCCCCATCGATACTCTATGTACCTTTGAAGCTCTATGCACCATCAACGATCTATGAACCATTGATGATCTGTGAGACATAAACATTCCTGCTCCATAAATGATCCATGCACCACAGATGCTTTGTGTTCTATTGATTCTCCATACCCCATCGACGCTTTGGTGTCATTAACACATTATGGGTCATTAAAACCAAGAGATCCGTGGACTACAACTATAAATATCATTCTTCATTCTTTATATTTATACATTTTTTTTAGCAAACTATAATTAGCATATTACATTATGGAATAGTTTATATATTTATTTGTGGTATAAGTCTTGTGTTTCTTTGTGGAATTCCATTAGGGTTTTGGGTTGTCCTACAACGTATTGTTTTACTCACCCCCGTATGGGCATTTTATGACACATATAAAGTATTTATAGATGATATAAATTTTGACAGTGTTATATACTGACCATGACTAGTTGTTTTTTAGAGTATTTGGCTAGACGAGGTGTTCTTCTACATATTCAGATAACAATAATATAATTACCCATCAGGTAGAGTTTTCTGTTAATGATTTTAAGGAACTAGTGCATTCACATTTTCAGACATTCTTATTTGTGGGATTCAATTATGTTCATGTTTTCATTCTAGTTTTCATACTTTTTTAAACATTGGATATTATCTTAGTGTATGCACACATTGTTTTTTTTGGTGTTTTGTCTTTTCATCATAGTGGTCTTGGAGACGTGTGAGTGTGTACAGGTAATTAGGAAAATGTCTCCCATTTGTGGGATATGCCTACTTGGTGTTAGCCACTAGACCCTAGATTATCAGGAGATAGATTAGGGTTGACCTGAAATGGGCCACTCTGGGACAGTTGTGACAAGTCCCTCTTTATATAATAATTTAATGAACAATTCAAATTGTCCTAGAACATGCCACAACTAATGTTGTACACTCTACGAGATGAGTGGAAGGATGTTGTTTGTGTGGTGAACCCAATCAAAATTTAAATAAAATTTCTCTATAAAAGCGAAACAAATATAAACCACCACCTAAGTTTGTAAATATTTAAAAACTTTAATATTTAATTCTTTTTCTATTTTTTAATTTAATATATTCGATAGCTTATTTTTCACTCAATGCCTATCTTAAATGGAAAATGAAATATTTTTATAAATGAGACATTAAATTGGAAAGAATTAATATTAGTAAAAAATATTAAATATATATTATATATCCAATATAATATTTTACATTTATGTTATTTTTATTTTAAATAACATATAAAAATGATGACACTTTAATGCTAAAAAACAAATATTTTTTTAGGTAAATTTTCCTCCTTTTAATAGTGTATGTATTTTAAAAATAAATTTTGAATCATTTATAAATTAAATTTGGAAAAAATAACTTCATATTTAAAATAATAATAAAAAAATTTATATTCTTTTAATTTTTTACATTTTTGTTATATTTTTCATGTTTTGATGAATGGAGATAAAATATTGTATTTAAATTGAAAACATCTTTTACATCAACATAATGTATCGTGTTAAATTATATATTTTAGTAGTTTTAAGTACACATAGATAAATTTATTGACACAAAATATATTAACTTAATTAGGATGAATTTAACATCTAATTTGGATATAAAAACATTATAACCTTTTAAACCTTTTAACTTTAAAACCCAATTTTCTCATTCATTCAACAAGAATAATTTTAATTTAATCAAATTAAATTTATGAGTTTTTAATTTTTTGAAATGGATGCCAAATTTTTAATTAGTGGGTATAAATTATTTAAATATATTTTTTTAGATATAAGGAATAGTAACAATATCACTTTTTTAATAACTCGATTAATGGTAAAATGAGAATATAAGGGTAACAATTATTTTATAAATATTTGATAAACCAAACTAAAACATTACCTAATATTATTCTCTGAGTGTTATTGGACCCAAATAATAGTTGGGACGATTTTAGGTCCTCTTGGATCCAGTTGAATGACTTTGATCATTTTTTAGAATATTATTATAATTAAAGTTGAATATGGAATTTTCTTGTTTTCAATAAGTATTACATTTTTTATAAGTTGTTATTAAAAAGATATGTTAAACTAAAAATATTAATTTTAAATATATAATTTGTTTCTTCATGAAGTTAATATTTTTTTTTGAATTTAATGAAATAAATAATTACCTTTAAAAGTTCTATATTGATGATCTGTTAATTGATTAATTAATGGAAAGATCATATAAATGATATTAAAATGTTAAAATAAATAAAATCTAGGAAAATTAAATTAATAAAATAATTTTATAGATTAATTTTAAATATTTTTCATGTATTAATCATTTTTGGTACTAAGATATTATATTTTTATGATATTTTTAAAATTTCAAGTGGTAAATAGATAAAAAATTATCATTAACGATTTTTTGTAATTAATAGTACTTAATTAAATGATATAAAATTAATAAAAATTTAATATTAAAAAAAAATTATTGCGATAAGTTTACATATTTAATGAATGATCCATTTATGTTTTGTTTGTAAATTTTGAGTGACTATATTAACACTTGAAGATTAAAAATACTTGTTTTCACGGAAAGATTTAATGGGTTTAACTTAGTGTAAAAGGAAAAAGATACTGGAGATAATGTTACATAAACTTGTCAAAAAATTATTTTAAAATATTATATTAACCCATAATTATTTTATATTCCCCATGACTTCATTTTGATCCATTTTAGATTGAGAGCTAATTTATTTTAATTAAATATTTCCAGAGTTTCTTAAAACCACCCTTACCTCTATTATAAAAGGGGACCCCCACTTTATAAAACCATATTAAGCCTTATATATCTTCAAAAAAATGTGAACATAAGATCCTAACATCCCACAAATCATACTAGAAGGCTGAATTTTTCCCTAAATCCAAATGATAAAATATTTTTGTGCAATCCAAAAAAGAGTTACAGAAATTAGAGGTAATGTTCTTCAACGATCTATATTGTTGAATTTAATTCTAAACCTCAACAATTATTTTTTATATCATGTCATTATAAAAACCTAAGTATTATAAAAATACTGATATTTCATTATTTTATTATTTATACCTACTCATTTACACACTTCCATTAAATGGAATACACACTCATCGTTTGTGTGTACAATAGACTACCACCACACGAACCGATGTCGCTCATTCTTCCATTACCACAATTCATGGTTGTAATAATAATCAATTTATAGTCTATTTTATTTATTCATTTGTTGTTTTTATATATCAAATATGTTTATTTTTTTTATTTTTTGGGAATTATATAACATCGTTTGTGGAAATGTGAACTATAGCCTCTTGAAAACAAAGTGATTCATTCATTCTATTCATAAAATGTATTAAAGATTATTTTAGAAAATAATATATATATTATATGTAATAAATATGATACTAAAATTATAATATATATCATTTACATATGACTCTTTTAATATTCCATGTATGTAGAAGTAGTTTCGATGCGTTCGTATGACATACCATCTCCATAAATAGTGAATTTCATTTTCTATTTCTAAATAGTATGGATTATTATAAATACATATATAATGAATATATATGATATATTAATCATGGTTTATATCATTAGGATTATTAAATCATCATCAATGTAAGAAGTGAAAAATAACAAGTGGGAACATAGTAGAAAACAAAGCAAATAAATATAAGAAATAGTGAAAATAATGAATGATTATTAACAAATAAGTAATTCAATATTATAGTAAGATAATATATAATATTATAAATATTATTATGGTTCTGATATAAGTTATTCAAATGTTTAAAACAATTATAAATATGGTTAAAGAACGTTTACAAAAATGGAAACTGAAGGTAAAGAACTTCGTCCTAATTTACATTTCATTGAGAATTATTCATTATTATGAACCAATTATTTTCAATGTGGTGTATATACTTCCCATTTTTTATTTAATATCCTGATTAATTAATAAAACATATATCAATGTTACCAACTATGTTTACTTTATTAGATATTTTATTATCTAGGGTAATATTAAGAAAGATGCATTCTTCATCCAATATAGATATTTGATAGAACACGTTGTCAATTAATTAAAACGATTACTCGATAAGAGGAATTATTTGGACTAGAAACGACTATTGGGGACCAAATTTTTTGATTCCCCTTATTTCTTAAATATGTTATCATTAGATAAATTACAAGCACAAATTAAAATAGTTTTTATCATTATATTTAAATAGTATTTTGAAAAGTATTGATGGTATATTTTTTATGTTCCTGAAACATGAATTGAAATAAGTATGAATTTCCATCATATATATATAAGTTATCATTGTTTTTATAAATGATTTTTTCATATTATAAAATCTTTTGATGCATTTCATTTTCATTTTATTGAATAAATGTAATCTTTTTTTAGTTATTAACATTTACATATTTTTTTCTTATTGATTCACTATTGATTCTATTGTACTCACCCTTAATGAGGATTTTATATTAATCTTATTTAGTTCCTTTACAATGGATAAAAAGTAGAAATTTTAGAATGAACTTCCAATGATGTTGCAATTTTATTTTAATTATGGATTTTTTTCATTCCCAAAGTAATGTAGGTATCATGTAAAAAATTTGGTTTTTCAAAACTATTAAACTATTAAATCCCTTAGGTTTTGAAGCTTGTATCTATGCCAATGTAGAAAATTTAGGTAGCTAATCTGGGATTCTGGGGATGGGGAATTATTGTTAGTATCAGATATGGTTTAGTAGTAACCATAGAAACTAGATTTAGGAATACATTTATTATGGTATGTAACCCTATTTCTAACTTCATAGATAAAACTATGTATCAGATATCATATTATTTATTTTGAAACACCATGGATAACTTAGGTTAAAACATAGGATTAATATATTGATAATGTATCCCTGTTTAGACATCCAATTAAATATTTTTTATTAATATATTTCTATGATTAGTGTTACACACATTTTTCTGTAGGGTTTGGTCAATTGTTTGAATCAGAAGGGGTTTAAATGTACTTTTTATAATGAAAATGATGAAGATACTAAAAAATAAAAATGAATTGAAGGATTTATTAATGAATAATTTGATTAATCATAGATAATGTATTAAGAATTAATTATAATTATTAATATTATTTTTTATTCAGATTGAATAATTATTTCATCAATAGTTCTTTGGTTATTAGAATCATGAGATATATATGGATGGTAATGAAATACTTATTATTTATGGATATGGATTCCAAAAACAATTCATTAATATTTAAATGTTATCAATTTATTCATATATTTTTTATGTGGGATGTGATATACATTATGTTTTTAGAATAAAATATCATGTTGATTTTAAAATTTAGTAGGCTTTCTTAAAAATCATTGGTGTTTTAATTTGGGAAGACATATTTGGGATGAGTATTAATGTTAAATACATATGGAATATACTAAGTTGAAATTTAGATATTATTCCATGTGATTAATATATAATTTATCATATTATATAACCTATTTTATAAATTGTGGTTTTCATAATTTTTAATTGTCAAAGGAACAACTTATTGATCATTGGATAAAGGGTTTTCAGGTATAAAGATCATCTAGAATATCAAACACATGGTTTAAGAAATGAAGGGAAAATAGATAAAAGTGTAACAAAATGATAAAATTATTAAATATAAAGGAATAATGTATGTCTTCTTTTGAAATTTATCTGGATAGTAAAAGAACCCTTCAACTATAGGAACTTTTTTTTTGATAAAAAATTATTTCCATTTACTTTTGGTTCTGAGAAATCAGTGGTCTTTTAATTTATTGATGATTTATGGTTTCTAAATTTTATCATTATATGGAAAATTTTATCTATCACTATCAATAATAAAATAATAGTTTTATTTATCCTCCTTGTCTTTTTTTTCATATCACAATAATTTTATCATATTACAAATAATAATCCCGGGATGACTTTCTCATTAGTTTCCCTATTATTAAAAAGATGTTTTATTAATCCTTTCTATAATGTTGGTTTCCCAAAATGAAATATTCAAGTATCAACCATTTTTTTTGAATTTAAATTCAAATTTTATGGTTTAAATTTATTGAATGGGCACAAAATCTAACAAACCATGAAATTATGACATATTTCTTTTCAAATTTAACCTTATTGATATACTATGTTTCATTCCATACCCAATATACACGAAAATTGGAATAATATAATATCCAAAACATTATGTTTGGATAAATTAATAGTTATAAACAAATTATGATATTTATATGTTATATGTTAAATGTAAATTTTTAAAATAAGCATATTAGTTTTTTAGAAATTATATAAGAGTAAATACACTTTTATACATAAATAGAAATATTATTTCAAATGATATTTTATGACATATTATCGAAATTATATTTTAAAACTAATATTTGAATCATTTTTGAATTCCCATTGAAAAATATAATATTCTTATATTAAAATGCAATATAAAAACATAAATTGTATAAATTTTTGGTATTTTTTTGATAAGTTACTTTTTTCAGTGAGTAATGATAAAATCTTTCATTCTAAATAAAATTTTATTTTTTCATCTAAATAATTAATAATGATAAATTATATTTTTAGTATGTTTTAATGTATAATTAGTCAAATTATTTATTAATATATTTAGTTAAGGTAATTAAATTCAACCTCAAAGTATATATGGATAAAAAACATTTCAATCTTTTGAAAATTTTCACATTATAAATGCATTAAAACATTCCATAAACAAGACAAAATTTTAACTAATTAGTAAATAAACAATGTTATTAATTTTGAAAAATTGATTCCATATTTTGTAATAGTTCATAAAAATTATCTAAATATGATCCATATTTTTTTGTAAATTATGAATCAAATATTTATTAATTTATTTTATTAACATATTTAAAGGTAAATTGATTAATTAATGGTAATAATAATATTATAAATATTAGAAAAAATTCCATATCAATTGCCTTAATTATATTGGATTATTTATTGTCAACAAAAAACCGTCCTTAAGATGATATTATGGCCTCTTGAAGAATCTTTTATGACTTTATGCATGTTTAGTATTTTGTTACAAGGAAAGTATAATATGTTGTACTCATGTTTTTAATAAGGATTATATATTTTATGATTATTAAGTAGATATCATTGAATAAAATAGTTATTTTAATGATAAAGTTTTTATCATTATAATGGTAAATTATTTTTCATTTTTAGGAAGTAAATAATTTCCTAAAAGCTTATACAATGGTGATGTAGTATTTTTTTATTAATAAATTTTTTAAATAAATGATATGAAAAATATTAATAGTTATATATTTTATGATTATTATTTTAGTTGAATAATTATATAGAAGAAATAGTTATATTAGGTATGTATCATTTTTTGATGATATCATGTTTTTAGGATATTTTAAAAATGTCGAGTTTTTAACAGTTCAAAAATTGGAATAAATAATATTTTAAAAAAAACAATACTTTATTAAATCATAAAAAATTCATAAAAACATAAAATTAATCAAAATTATTTTTATATGGTTAAATAAGTCATATATTTTCCATTTATGGATCATTTTGAATTTTAGAGTAACTATATTAACCCTTAAGGAATTAAAAGCCTTTTTGCAACGGAAGAGTTAAATGGTTTATCAATTGGACAATGCCCAATGATAAGGGTAATAATGTGATGAAAATTATATAAATATTGTTGTTTGAGATAATTTACACTAATATTAGTCATATATGATAAATAACTCACTTTTAATTCTTTTTAAATTGGTAATTAATTTATATTAATTATATATTTTGTGAGTTTACAAAATTTCCCCACACCTATGTTATAAAAGGGACCCTATTCCCTCATAGCCTCACACCCCATTTAGCATTTTAGTTCTTCTAAGAAAAACCCAAATTAGATCGCAATGTCCAAAAATTTATCCATGAATTATCACTATGGTCATAAATCAAACTAAGGATGTCCTTTAGTTAAAACCAAATAGAGTTTCTTGAATTAGAGGTAACATTCCCCAATGGCCAGTTTTTTTCATTTAATTCTCCAGCCAATCAATTATTTTTTTATAATGATTTTATATAACATTATTATATTAAATATACATAGATGTTTTTAATAAATTATTTTGATCAACACAATAATAGAAATAAATCAAATATGACACACCATCATTGTTTGTGTGTATGGTAGACTACCACCTCACAAACCTATTCCACTTGTTCTTCCATTTCAACCTCTCAGGATTTGAAAAATGAAATTTTTATAGTTTCAATATTATATATATATATATATATATATATGAAATTGAGGATGTATTGATTCTTATGGAATATTTATATAGACATACCTTTATCCTTTCTAGTTTGAAGGAGTTTGATAACTTCATTTTTGGATGTGTGGACTATGACCTCCTCAAAACAACATGATTCAATTACACTATATGTTTAATGAAATAAGGATTATTTTGATAAATAAAAGTGTAAAATATAAAAAAAATATTATATGAAAATTATAATTTACATCATTTACTTTTCATTCCATTAATACGACAATAATGTGGAAGTAGTATTCATGCCTACGTACGGCCTACAATCTCCATTGATGATGCATTTATTTTTCCATCTCCAAATAGTATGGATTATTCTAAATATATATATAATAAATATATATGATATTTAAATCATGGGTTTTATCATGTAGATGATCAAATCATGATCGATGTAAGAATATGAAAAATAACATATCAAAACATACTCGTAAAAATAGGTAATTGACATCGGAAGTACTAAAAATAATGAAATATTATTAAAAATTTTCTAAAAAATATATTATAATAATATCCAATATAATATTAGAAATATGATAATTGTTTTGATATATGTTACTAATAGGATTACAATATTTATATATGAGGATAATGTATGTTCATTTGACAAGAAATAGAAGGTAATTTATTTAATCATAATTTATATTTCATTGAGAATTATTCATTATTATGAACCAATTCCCATTAATGTGGTGAAAATGATACCCAATATTCATTTAATAAAATTATTTAATCATAAAACATATACTATTTTGACCTCTAGTTTTCAATTGGAAAAATATTTGTTTATTTGGGTAAATATTAACAAAAAAATATTCTAACATCAATATAGATATTTGATAAAGAACATTTGTAATTAATTAAATTTATTACATGATATAAAGAATTATATAGACTGGTAATAATTGGTGGTGACCTTGATTTATATTTCCAATCTATGAATCAATAGGTTCATATGATAAAAATTATTTTATTAAATAAAATGGGTTTTTACACAGAGTTTTAAACCTTCTTGTGATAGGCATTGATAGTTCCTGTTTTCATGTACATTGTACATGACATCCAATAACTATGCATTTCCTTCATAGATATTTTAGTTAAAATTGTTTTTATCCAAAAGGTATTAATATGATAATATTTATGGACAAATTTTATTTTCCGTTTATTCACTAAAAAACAAGTGTTTTATATATTTACCTTTCTATATTGTTTGTTATTATAGATTTATTATTTATTTTGATGTACTTACCCTTTCTGAGTATTTTATCTCATACACATTTATTTTATTTTAGAAGTATGTGAAGAAGAAATTTTTTAATGAGATTTCAACGATGTTGAGATTATATTTTTATTATTATATTTTTATTTTATCAATGTAATATGGGTGTCAGGTATGTAATATTGTTTTCCAAAACCTCCAAACTTTTTGATCACCAGGGGTTTGAATCTTGCATATCTGCTAATGTAATTATGAAAGGCATCGACATCAATATTCTATCATTGAGGAGTTGCAAATATGATCTACACTAATAAATTTTCCAAAATAATTGAGGTAATAATAAGATAAGATGTGATAATGGACATACATGATAGAGATGCTGGATAACACTTTCTATGAATATATGGATAAAAGAAAAATAATAAAAATTATAGGAAATGTTTTCTTTTAATAGTATTTTTTGAACTACATATCTAGATGGTGAACATTCAATACGAAAATAATTCCCTCCCATATATCTTAAAATTCATTCGAAGATAATTTATTAAAGAATAAGATATCATGGACATTCCATTCAAGGAAATTAGTCCATTATCTGATTCAATACATTTCAATTATTCATTTTTGTAAATGAGATCCTACTCAATTTAGTATGATATTTTAAAATTTATTGGGTGACTAATAGCCATAGATATTGAAGATCATAAAGAATAGTTCACAAATAGAAAAATTATTGAGATATAAATAGATAAACATAGATATATGGTGATGAAAAATATCTTTTAAAATCAAAATAAATATTTTATAGAGTGATATAAAAAAATACACATAGAGAAACCCTTATTTTATTTCCCTCCACAATTTTCTAGTCATTATTGATTGACATGGGTATAGTGGTGGCTTGAAGGGGGCTTGTGAGATTCTTTTTCTGTTCTCTACTCTGAGTGACTAATTTTTAAATTTAGACAAATAAAATTAAGTGGTCTATTTTATAGAAAAAAATCCATCTCTTGACTTTGGTCAATAAAATAATACATCCAAACAGTAGTATGTAATAATCCGACACCCACATTGGGTAATGTTATAATGTACTTTTTTTACATAATTTCTCACTTAATTTTTTTGAATAATATTTTTTCATTATATTTATATCTTCTATAGAAAAATTATTGGAAAATTTAGGATCATAACACCAACCAAAGTAGGGGAAACATGACTATATCTCTATATCACACTTGTTCTTCAGTTACGATTATTTTTAGTTTTTTTATTTAGAGAAGTAATAAAATTAATGTTTTATAGTTATCTACAAAATTATTGGTGTATTTTTTTAGTTACTATATTTATTTCTATTTTGATATTTTTTTTAATGCCTCATACCACTTCGATACAATTTTTTTTCAATTTCATTAACTGGATTGAATAAATTTAAAGAATCTGAAATTGGTTTCCTTAAAATTGGGAAACTAATATTAATTTTAAAAAATATAAGTGGAAAACATTTTTTATTAATAAGCATAATTAAGAAACATTAAGTTGAGTGAAAATATAACTAAAAATGGTATCAGTTCAATGTTTCATTAGTAAATAACCAATTACAATTATTTTAATCTGGGTTGTTTGAACATTTTTAATCCAAATATTTGTCTCTAAAAATTCACATAACACATGTTGTGTGTGTTTGAAAACATTAAATTTTAAAAAAAATAATTATTTATTGGGAAATAAATGGCTCAAATTAATGTGTTTGAATATGTTTTTGGTTTTTTATAGTGAAGGATGGTACAGTTAATGATACACATGAATAAATAACTCGATAACAAATTTATCTAATCTAATTACATAATAATGAATATATATTTATATGATTGGAAATTGAGATGTTAAACATGAGAAAATAGGTAGTTTAAAAGTTGATTACATGTCATTATTTTTATTTACATAAATTTTAAATAATTAACATTCAATTAACAAATCATAAACTTGTTATGAAATATATTCTTCAAGAATGTGGTTTTTGAGAGACATTCCATGTTTTCAGGGAATAATTAATGTGTGATTGAGTGATTCATGCCTATTTTTTTATTTTTAATATATATATATATATATATTAATTTATCTATTATAAATATTATGTTAGAATATTGAAAAGAATAGAATTTTCATTTTATAGAGTAAATAATGAGATTAATTTTAAAATGGCCTAAAAATATTTTTTTTGGATATATATATTTTTTTAAAAATTATTTGATGAATTATCAGTTCAAACTAAGCCATTTTTTTTAGTATCACATGTGATTAAACTGATTTTTGGGAATCTAGAGAGAAAATACCTACGCTATGTAAGTACTTTGTAAGAGTAGCACCACCTCTCTACTTACATGTTAGAGTAACTATTATAGAGAAGTGGCTATATAAGTGGAATCAATTTATTCATTCTAGGTGTGATTATCTGATATTATTGAGTTATACTTAAGATAACCTCTTTATAATAGCAAAAAAATGTGTAATGATAAAACAAAAATATTAAAGGCCTTGTCAAATTAAATCCCCTACATGAAATATTCAATTGAATTTTCTCAAGGATATGTAAGAGTATCTATGGTGTCTTGTAAATCTATATATGAACACATACAAGGGATTTCACTGTACACATCTCAATTCCTCATCTTCTATAATTCAATAATGTTATATGAGTTATCCGAATGTATATATAGGACTCTACATAACTACTCAAATCCAACCAATTTACTTTTTACTCCCCAACCAATTTCTACAATCACTATGAAACACAACATGTTATTTATAGAAATGCAGTGATGCCCATTTTTAGTATCTCGACTATGGTTATTCATATAACACAAAATAATTATCATATGAATTAAATATATGGATGTATTAAAGAAATAATGATAAAAAGAATATTTATCAATTTTTTCATCAATATTATTTGAACACCTTGAGAAAAATATCATTTCATTATTCCCTAAAAAATAGTGTAACAATTATGATGGGTAGATTTTTTGAACTTTATAAGAGTCTTAATGTTTATAACATGGTGAAATTTATCCAATCATCCATAACATGTGGTGATAAACCCATTCATATATCATTATATAAGGGTATAATAATGTACTTCCCATGACTATAAAACTTGAATATTCTATCTTATATTGGGACTCCAATTCACAAATATCATGGGATTGGTATAGAATCTCTTATATTTTCTTTAGTTGTATTTTAATATTAATATTAGGGTTTTTGAAATATTGTGTTCTAATGTTTTTAGCCTCATCTATTACAATAAACATATTGATGGTTATGGAGTAGATAACCGAAGGGTGTGATCCTTGGGTGATGTTTATGGTTATTTAGAAAACCTATTTATGATCTTTTATTTATTTTATATGGTTTCTTATACTATATTGGAAGTGGGAATCAATTATTGGGAGATGTTCTAATATTCAGTTTTATTTTTCATTGGTTTTACTCGAGAATATCAAAATTTAATTCCCCTCCCAAAACTTTTCTCACACCACATATTGTGTAACATGGTTATTTTTGTGATTAACAATATATAATGAAATTATATGGTAAGTTCTATCATGACTTGGCCTATATGTGTGCTTCATTATAAATTATGGAATAAGTGGGATTGAGGTATTGAATAGTGCTTTCATTTCATGTTGATTACCATTATTTTCATTATTTAAAAAAAAAATTAAAAATTTCTAATAAATATTAATACTTTACTAAATTGAATATTCCATATGTGAATATTCAATAGATATTCCCTGTTACCCACTATACATCACTAAGAGTATATTCAATTCAATATATTTTATCAAAATGATAGGTTTATCATCAATCATCAACTTAATTTAAATTATTTACTTCACTAATTTATAGATATTTATCAACATTCATACCCCTATTCTACTATAGATTTCATTTATTTATTAAAACACGAGGTATTCCTAAATAATAATTAAGATTTTTTTCTAACCTCACCATATTACTAAATCAACCTACTGAACCCAACCCTCTTCTACTTATAAAATATTATTATCATATCTTGAAAACCATAAGAGAAATATAAAATTAACCCAAATTAATTCCTATCAAATTAGTACTTAATCATCATGACACAAAATCAATTACAAATTCTTTAAATCTTCATAATGTAACATTTTTTCCTAGACAATATGTTATAGTAAATATGAAATAATGAAAGGTATCAAAAAATATATATCTAAATTATTACCAATTACTTAGTTTCTTCCAATATTATCAAATAAAATTAATCAATAAGGAGAAAAATTCCATATTCTTATCAAATGATATTCTAAACCATTTAGAAAACAAAATAACAATAGTAAATAAAATTTATAATATGAATTTCTATCCTAAAATAGATATGAAACATTCAAAATGTCTAGGAAAGATGGAATCTAATAACCCAACAACAATATACTCACATGTATCCCCTATCCAACCTCTAATATACCATATACACATACATCCTTCATCATATCCTTATATCCATTATTTCTATATCCTCTAAGATAAATGAAATATGATAAGAGAAAAAGGAACATGGGTTATTATATTAATTACAAAGGATTGATCTCAAAATGTTTAATACCAATGTAATTAACATCAGAATCAAAAATCTCAAAGAAAAATTCCCTTTACAAAAAATTATTTCTATGATTAAAACAATCATAAAATAAGTGGCCTGATAAGAAAAATTCAAAATTGAAAATTTTGTAAAAAATATATAGTGTGGTGAATAAAAAACATGATTTGGTTTATCACTATAATTTCCCATTTGAATATAATAGTTACAAAAAATATCTAGAGATGATATCTCCATCATATACATACATTTATAAAACATGTGTTTGACCAATTTGATTTACATGAAACCATGATATAATTCAATCATTCATTGTTTTAAGCATTGTACGATGATATCTTAGTGATCCATAACCACACAATCTCCCCCATGATATATACCCCAGGAATATTTCTTAATCCCACATTATATGGAGATTCCCCAACAATCTAAAATCCAAATGATGACCATAAAAATTACTGCATCACCTAAAACCATGTTTCATTTTTCTAAAGATGGCCAGAATTATTAAAAGAAATTCCACCCTTGAGTCCTTCAGAATGAATAAAATACCCATTGAGGAGGTATACAAATTTAATGATCCTAAAAAAACAACTACATGGTAATAATGATACAATAATGTGTTAAATTATATGAATCAAAAACTAATATATTCATTTATAAACACCATATATTTAAATTATATGATCTCTATTATCACGTACTCGGATTGGTTGTTATCTGTCCTGATGCCCAACCCGATCCATGGCATGGCTCGAGGGGCGTTCTTAATCCCCATGAGTTGGGAACTAGTGTCAGGGTATTAATAACACGCTTTGGGAATGATTTTACCATGTTTCATGTATAAAAAAATATAAAATATAAAATATTCCACATCTAAAATTATAGAATGAAACAATCCCTTAAAAATTTATCAGAATTGAAATATACTCTTTAAAGAAGACACCAAAATATATTAATATAAATAAAATTAACTACAAC
This sequence comes from Viscum album, assembly GCA_963277665.1. Classification (NCBI taxonomy): domain Eukaryota; kingdom Viridiplantae; phylum Streptophyta; class Magnoliopsida; order Santalales; family Viscaceae; genus Viscum; species Viscum album. Next base: position 358,716,543 of record OY728156.1, on the reverse strand, counting down.
AACTGAAACATCAATAAAAAAAGAGGGAACATATCCTCAAGCTTTCTCAACAAAACCAACAAAATAAGACAACTAACAACTAATTCCCTGAACACCGAACATTTAAGATTTACATGGGAATAATATACAACAATATCGAAAAACACCCAAGGGTGTATGTAGGGTGTTATCCAAAGACCAATAGGACTCCACATAATAAATAGGTACCATGGTATAACATTAAATGAAAATGAAATTGGTTTATCTAAATTTAATAATATAAATTAAACACCTCTAATGAAAACATTTATTTGGAAAAAAATTAAAAAGAGACACTTTAAAGGAAATCCATTTCTGAAACACTAGATTTAATGAAAAATTGATTTTCTTAATATTTTACACACTCAAGTGGTCCTTCATATAAAAATGGATGGTACCACATCACATGAAGTGGAGTACCATGTTTTAATCCCCTAGGGACGATCTTGTTAGAGTGGCACCCTATAACCACATGTCTTGGTTGAATGTGGTATTGTAACCAAAACGTTCAACATCCTCATGAAAGAACCACTAGATAGAAGAAGAATTCATAATTATAGCGGGGATCAATCATCATCATAGTATATTTAGTGTTCTAATCAACAATAATGCTTTGTGAAACTGGGACAAGCCGCTTCCAGGTCACTACAACAGTTGTTCTAGTCCCCCCACCATGACGCCCTATATTCCCATGTGATTGAGTAAATGTTCACATATCACCCATATCACCAACAACAAAGTTAAATGCCACATATTTCAAGGAAACCACCATTTTAAAAAACCAACCATTTTATATTTTACTCACACCGAAACCCCAATTACATTTATTTTTCACCACTAACACACTTCAATGATTTAATTTTTTAAAAACACATGAAAATACAAAATTATAGACAACAAATATTATGGGCCTAACCCTTTTATAAAGCCAAACATACATTAGTGTCCATTTTTAAAACAATCTTGTCCATATATTAAACAATATATAATTCTTACACAATAGTACATGATATGTATAACATGAAAAAAATGATCCATTCTCCATTGAAAATCACATTAAAAAACAAAGAAACCATAAGTGAAATTTAATTTTTTTTTGTAACCATCCAAACTACAGCTAAAACCCACATTAGAGACAATAATTCATGAACCACAGAAAACATAACCATTCTATTTTTGAAAATTCAATTTCCAACCTATTAACACGACAACCATTTCCAAAAAACCTTTTAACCACATTATCAATCCAAAGAAAAAATTTATATACTCAATCACACATATTAAATACATCTAAAAATTTTATTGTATAGAACCACTTACCTTATGTTAAGAACCTTCTGAAAAAATGTTGTGAAATCCCATCAGAAACACAATCTCACCGAAAGGAGTCATGAAGGAACCCTAATCAAGAAGATAAAACACAAATTCCCCAGAATAAATACCTAAATCTAATCCAAACCCAATGGATAAATAAAACCCCAAAAAAGAAGGAGTATAACCAAAGAATAACCTTAGAAAACAAGGTAGAAAAGACTTTCATGAGGGTTACATAAAGAATCCAGATGAAAAACCCCCAAAAAATCAAAGAACAAGGGAGGGAGGAGAAGGAGGGAGGCACGACTAGGTCTAGGGAGTCCATGGTGGTAGACCTAAGGGCCCAAAGGGTGTTAAAATTGGGGAGAGAGAAAAAGAGGGAAATATTTTTAATGATTCGGCAAAACTGCATGGTTAGTTCATACAGTCTCCCAAACAATGTGGAGATAGTAAAGTATCCTCTATTGAAGGAGAGCCTGCCATATACTTACCATAGCCTAGGTGCAAGGATGTGCAGAGACTGTGTGGTAGGTTCTATCTCATAAAACACAGTTTCATGGGATAGAACCCAATAAGTACTAACTATGCACAAAACTTTCGATTTAATCATCCTAGCTGAAAAACATAAACATGTCTCAAAAAACAAAAAATACAGTCAAGGGGGAATGCTAGACCGAGTATAAAAGGAACACATAAACCAAAAATTTAAACCTCTGACACAAGGTTCCATATATAAAAGAACAAGGACCTGAACTAATCCCAAACAAAGTAAATCTTAAAAACATCTCTGTGATAATTCTCCCCATAACAATGCTTTACTCTCATGAAAACCCATTACAAATATGATTCTAATGGGGGAACCGATAGTCCTTCACAACCCAATAAAATTCTAAATGATCCAAAAAATGAGACGAAATGAGGAAACTATTAAAAAATTAATATATTTAGAAACTAAATTTAAGTGTTCCAGAATGGACTCCTTGCTATGTGTCACCCACCCCCAAATATTAGACACCTCTAGTTGATTGATCAAAGGAATGTGATAATCCATCATCTTGAGTAAAACACCACAGATGTCACCAACAAGGATTACACCACCTTCCTAAAATTATCAAACCAAAACAAACCACGTCCCTAGAAAAAACACCATAAACACAATTGAACAAAACTCACAGATCTTACCTAAAGAGAACAATAAATTCAAATGTGGCTACCACATCCTCACATCCACAAAATTGTTGGCCAATATCTAATCCAAATGTTTTCTCTAGAGAGAATATATGGGATATATATTTGAAAGAGACTATATATTTCTAAGAAAAATGTAGAAACAAGGGCTACATAATTACACAGGGTGGCCCACATAGACTCCCCACCATAAGAATTGACCTAACCCAAAATTTAGTGAGACCTGTGATGGGTCTCCACTCCATAATAACTAACCAAAATATATAAACACGTAACATCCTATAACTGACCAAACACCCAAACCATAAGGATCAATGGGGGATGAGCCGAACTAATAGGGCGTCATAACCACAGTGTATGAAATACAAATAGCTTCATATCTTTGAATATCAACAAAACACAACCAAGATTTTTTCTCCAAAGCAGACCCCATAAGGGATTTTAAATAAAGGCATACACCCTATTGAGACAAAACCACCAGGGTTTCAAAAAAATAGTTGACTAAGCCCCCTTATAACCATGGGATATCTCTTACACTCAAAATGGCCACAACACAAAAATGACGTCCTCCCAACACATTCTCCCAAATGGGAACAATTTAAATATGAACTCAAAAACCGAAGGATTAAAATATTAACATCTTCAAAACTAAAGACATAAATTATTATGAAGCCGTTTATGGACCCAGGCTTTACATGACTACCTGAAAACATCACTCTAGGACCTATGGTTGGAGTTTAAATAGTTGAATCATCTCCTACCACACAGTAGGGCTTTAAAAACCTCCGAATAGATCTTCTTCTTTTAGGTCCATAACCTACAACACCATGATCCCAGATGGAATCACTATGAAAAAACACACTACTAAATATTCATACTCCCACATAAAAATTTACGAAGATAAGTTCATAGATGGTGTACAAACATCACCCCATATTACATAGAATGAGAAACATCAAGAGGAAGGACACAAAAATTTCATGAAGGTAAACAAATTTCTATTCAAATAGTGGTTCTCAAAAGAATTCACAATCTTCACCCTTGTATATAAGTGAGAACTTGACACCACAAAAAATCCCCAAATATAAACATTGTGACTGATGAAATGATTATTTAGAGAGGGTCCTTAAACTAAGTCCCAAATAAAACACGATTCCTATAAAAATACATAACAATCACCTTTGACCAGACATACCACACTAGAAGCTCATCGTAAATACTTTCCTTGATGCATTCAATAGAAGACCAGGGGCCCCTATAAAAAACTATCATATATTACTCTAGACTACTTCAACATTCCCTTAGTAAAATTATCATTCCCCATTTCCAGAAAATACTATCTGGCACATTACTATCACACTTCACATTTATAACTCAAGAATCACAAGGAACTATGGACTCTTTTTGACTTTCCACATCCACTCTTCCTCTTCATGAGGGATAAAATAATTAAAAAATAATAGGGGTTGACTCAATGTCCAAGGATCAAGAGGAATGTTTTTATATTGATCAACTAAAAGACCTGACATCAGTGAATTACACATGGACACATTTAAATCTTTCATTAACTCTTTATGGGGGTTTAAGGTAGACAACAGAAAAAACCATGATCCCTGTAAAATTGACCAATTAGCCAAAAAATGACAAAACTAGAACTGGAGGCACAAGGGGATCAACCACAAAGGCTTCCTGAAACACTTCTCGACAAAACCATAAAATCTCTCATCCACTCAACTCACTGATAGAATGTAACCCCAAGACACCAGTAAATAAAGAGAGGGTGGGGGTATTGAACATAGAACAACCCAAAACAACAATCCCAAATGAATGAAAAATACAAAGCATAATAAGCGGTATTCAAAACACCAATTTTTTAATTAATAAATATTTTTTAATGATAAAAAGGCTGGTGGGTTGAAAATTCACCAATGGGGTCCCATGAACCTCACACATGCATGTTTCTAGGACACACCAAGAACCCAACTGATGTCCCTCTAGGAAATCATCAACTCATGCCACTGAATAAACATCTTTTAACATATACTCATGCATGGGGTCACCCATGAGAATACCAAAGATCAAAATAAAACCCTTCCTCATTTCAAAAACAAAATGTTCAACCCATACATTCATATAAAAAATACATAAATCATCCCAATACTCACTACCCACTAGATAAAAAACCATTTCTAATAAAACATGTTTTCAAACTCAACACATATAGTCCAAAAAAATTCTGCCCATTTTAAAAATAAATTTTGATTCACAAGAAATCCCACTCCATTCCCAACCATTCAAATAAAAATCACACTTTTTTCATTTAATTTTTTTTTCTAAAAACCATTTGGAACATCAATTTTTATTTTCCGCAGCCGCATTTTTTTTGAGAATATATAGATTCTAATTATTAAAATCCACCGTCATTAAAATCATTATATTTTTATACAAGTACTATCTCATAAAAAGCATCTTTTTAATCATTCCTTCAAATAACACCTAAAATCCATTTTCCACTTTTTTTTGGAAATCAAACCATTTCAACATAAAAATAATATTTTACAATTAATCAAAAATTGGTTCTCAATTGATTTTCCTAATAAAAAAAAGAAAACAAGGAAAAAAAGGGTATGATAGATTTGATGGCTAACTCAGACATATGTTCGGTGGCTATACGCTAGTAACACAACCCTCATAAACAGTGTCCTAGGGAGATGTCACTTGCTTATCATGACTTTACAAGCCCTATGACATCAGTGAGACCATTAAACCAACTCTATTTTCATATACTAATTCAAAATATGTCATAAATACCAAGGAAACCAAAAGAAACCAAACTACCCATAGAGAATTCAGTTCTGTCATGAGGTATGCTGACTAGAAACACTACTATTAACATTATCCACTAGTACTGAAAACCCTAGATCGGGTATATCATGACTTTTTCCCAAATAACATGACCCAAAAGAGAGAACCTTATTTGATACAAATTTTTTACGAACGATGTTGGGGCTCCAACCGACCCGATTTCTGACCAAGTTCGTGGCATGACCCAAGGGGCGTTCTCAATCCCCACAGGCTAGAAACTAGTCCATGGGTATCAATAACAGGATTTGGGAATGATTTTACTCAGCTTCATAAATTTAAAGAAATAAAATAAATGTTACAAAACTAATATTATACAACCAAATAACCCCATAACAAATTTATAGAAATTAAATTTACACATTATACACAACCCCAAAAAAGGACTACAACAATTAAAAATAATAACTTTAACCAAAACCTTCATGCCTCATGATAGTCTATATCCTCAATATTCTACCAGCAAAAAAATTATAGAAAACCACTAGAAAATTTTATAATGGTCCCCAAACATTGTGTATTTTCCTAGAATAAACATTTAAGATGATCTATAAACACCCAAGTGTGTATGTACTATGTGATCCATAGCCTAATAGGATACCACCCAAGAAAGATGTTCCATGATATAACATTAAAAGGCAATGTAACATGATTATATAAATTCAATATTTAAACAAAAATATAGATATTGAAAACATTTAATATGTTAACATATGAAATTAATACTTTAATTGAAAAAAATTCCTGAAACACTATATTGATTAAAAAAATGGGGTTTTTAAATACCACACAGTCAAGTTTTCATCTTTATGATGTTGAATGACACCACATCACTTTGATTAGAGCACCATGGGTGAATCCCCTAAGGATGATCTAGATAGAGTTGGACCTTTGAATATCATGTCTTGGTTAAAGGTGGTATTGTAACCATGACCATCATCATCTTCATGCATGAGCCACCAGGGAGGAGAAGAATCCATAATTATGTAGTGACCAATAATCATCACAGTTTAGTATGTGTTTTAATCATCAATCATGATAAGGGAAATTTGGAAAATCCACTTCCAAATCACTAGCACAAAAGTTTTAGTTCACCAACTTAGAATACCAGGATTCTATTGTGCTTGAGGAAATGATGAAATTTCACACATATCACCACCCTAACAGCTCAATTCCAAGAATTTTAAGGAAAAAAACTTTTTCCATTAATTTTTTTTTCTATATTAGTCACACCAAAACCATACATTAAATACATTTTTCATCACTCACTTAATTAATAGATTTCATATTTTACAAAAACTATATGACACACAATTACAACCTAATAATGGCATTGTCATATCCCCTTTATAAAAGCACAAATACATTAAATCCCAATTTTCAAACAAGAATTACCATCATTTAAATAATATACATTTCTTACTCAAAAGCACACGACATGGATAAAATGGGAAAAAAATATTCATTCTCATTGGAAAATCCCATCAAAACATACACACACCATATATTATTTTTAAAAACCATTTCACACAATCTAGTCAACCCCTAAAACCCTCTATAGAAAAATTACATCATAACACAGACAGAAAATTTCTTTTCCATTTTCAAATGTAATTTCTATCATATTAACACACTAAAAAATTCAAAAACACATTTCATATTATACAATGAAAACCAATATCTTATTTATATCCTCAAACAAAAATATAAAATTCATCTAATAATGTAAGGGAATGAAACCTTCTACCTCCTGTGAAAACCCATTTGAAAAAATGTTGTGAAACAATATCCACACAAAAATTGCACCATAAAGAGGCAATAAAGAACCCTAATCATGAATATCAAACCAAAAGTACCAAAATGAAAACCCTAATTCAAATCCTAACACGATATAGAAAATAAAACCCAAATAAAATTAGTAAAACCATAAAATAATGGAAGGGAAAAATGGATAAGAGACTTACATGTGTGTTCCTCGAATAATATAGATGAAAAACACCCAAAAATCGAATCTTAATGATGGGAGGAGAAGAAGTAAGGTGGGTCTAGGGATTGGGAGTCGATGGGGGTCGATTAATGGTGCCAAATGGGGTTAAAATAATGGAGAGAAAAAGAGGGGATACATTTTTAATGTGTAGGTGAGTCACATAGTTAGTTATCACAGTTTCCCAAATCATGTAGAGATTGAGAAACCACATGTACTGAAAGAGACCCATCAGAACCCTCACCTGGGCTGAGGCACATAGATATGCAGAGGCCGTGCAGTAGATTCTGTCTCCTACTACTGGGTTTCATGGGTTGGCACCCAGTTACTACTTACCATGCACAAGCCATGCAGTTCAATATTTCTACCAAAAAATGTACATTTTTCTCAAAAATAAAAAAAAACTCCATGGGAAAAGCATGAACATGGTTCAAAAAAATGAAGACACCAAAAATGTAAACCCATCACACCCGGTTACCTAGAAGAAATTCTTAGGACCAGACTAGAATCAGAACAAAGGAAAACCTAAAAACATGTGTGTAACATATATGATGTAAAAAACCCCATGTTTTTTACATGAAATATTAGGGCCAAAATATTTGGTACATCACAAATGATTCTCATCCTAGATAGCTAAAAAAATACCTTCTAAAATAAAAACAACATAATTACTATAACATAATATGAGATACCTCGTAAATTCTAATTATTATATCAAATTATTTCTATACAGAATAGAAAATAAATTAATGAATATAATACTTTATTTAATGAACAAAAAATAAAAATAGATTCAAATCTATTATATGAGACTCTCACATTTGTGTATATTAGAAACAAATCACAATTATTCGACAATGAAAACCCCCAATTGAATAACTAGTCTATAAAATATTTTTTTTGATGATACTAAATCTCTATGGTGGTTTAAATGAACATTTAATCTGAATACATTCACAATAACCCTAAATTATGACATGAAAATCAACATGAAGATATCATTGAGGATCTGAAATATGGAAGTTATCATCAACATGTTTCATGTAATGTTGAAGTAAAAACTAATAATACAACATAAGAAATTAATCCATCATTTCATATGGATTGAAATAAAATAATAAATATTAGTTACATTTCAGAACCTTTTCAATGAATGACCAACATAAATCTTTTGAATCAAATTATTATAGTACAACATATCTATATGTATCCCCCCAATTTTTATAAAATTTATAATGGTATAGATTAGTCTTTTCCCTTTTATGAATCAATTACACATTATACACTATTCTCTGTAGCAAAATTGGTTCAACTATAATTCTCTCTATGACCTCGATCTAGAAAAATGTATATTTACAAGAGAAACAATAAAATTCTTAAATGGTTTAATACCAAAATAAGAATAAAATAATTTATTATAATAAAATATAACTAGTGGATAATTATTCACCCAAAAACACATATAATATAGAATTCATTCACATTACATGTCCTCCAATGTATGGATCATTTTTTCCATTTGATAATTTATCGAATGAGTAAATGTGATATTAAAGAACAATTGATAGTAAAAGTCTCATAAAATATTATACCTCACAAATAATGTAAATTTAGGATCTTGATCTAAGATGACCATCATCAGAACCCCATGAGGACTCACAGACATCTCTATATAATGACTCACCAAAACTTATATAACACTAAAATCTTTGAATGTTATGAAAATAAATGAATTTTCTATTGAATCCATAACATGTGGAGTAAGCCCCACCCACAGGGTTTAGTGGAGTCCCATGAGAAACCCATTAAATTTTTTTCCAATTTCAATTTAGGAATAGAAGAGGGTTATAAAAGTGACTTTAGAACTCGATGATTGTCTTTCCCCCATTAACCAGTAATACATTGATTTAAAAACTCTGATGCCGATATAATTATATATTTATACTCAAACAACTCCTTCGAGGAATGATACATATTGTAAATTATAGGACATTGTACCAGTTAGGATCTTCCAAACTAATAGAGTATCACTCAATGTATACCATCCAATTTATAACTATAAATCGACTCTATATAAATACTATAATCACTATAGACCTACACCTCATAATAATCAAATTTAGAATCCAATACCTATTAAAATGAAGAAGAGTTCACCTTTATGTCTTGTAATGTAATTTCACATCTGATTACTTCCATATCTGGATGCAAGGATGAACGATCCTTTATTATTTTCTACTCCTATGAATCCTCAATCAAAACATTGATACATGAATTTATATTCTATTCATCATTTACAACAGCACTTTTCATAGGAGTATAATAGATCATAAATTTGTAGTCCTATAAGAACTCATTCCACCACTTCTAAAATATTCATAGAGAAGATGTGCCTAAAAATTATATCATTTATAAAGTCCATAAAGCATTCCCTAATACAGTAATAACAAAATAAATTTTTCATAAAATTAACTTCAACATGATTAAGATCATTGATGTTATAGTCACAATCACGAGGACATAATTATTGATACAAATATGATTACAACACTTCCTCTGGCTTCAACAATTAAGCAGAAAAGAGATGATGAGATTCATAATACAAATCAAAGCCGATACTTTTATAAAATGAATGAAAAGATAAATGATCATATTATTATTTAGTTATATAAACATAAAAATACAATGATTTTTCCACACTAACCCATTATCCATTTTTTTCATAATTGTAATGCGAGCCATGATTTGATTGAAATAATACCTAAATTTCTAATAATATGGTCTATGATAAAAAAATATGAATATAAATTTTATAGTGTGATTACAAAGAAAAAATTTACCCAATAATAGAATGAAATATTTCCACACCATGTCGATAAATTTATTTCCCATGAAAATGAAACTCACAAACATAGATAATTATATTGAACATTACACTATACATTAAGTTTAATTGATGGATTTATATAATTTACAGAAAATTAAAAGTATAATATTACTCTAACTTTGAATGTACAAACATATCATCAATGAAACCCGTAATTAACTAGTCTAATATCTCATGGAACATAGAATTCATTAATCATATATATATTTCAAAGAGTTTATTACTCCTAAATGCATGAAGTTTAACTAAATGTTTTTTAAGAAACATTTGAATCTAGCCTTTTAAAAATAATCCTCAATGACCCTAATGTAGTGAAATCCTGATAATGAATCATTATTTATTAAATAGCTCAATGTTTTTAAATAATAAAAATTAATTAATTATATATAAAGGATAGAGGTTATTGATTTTCATTTGTTTTATCTGTTAATAATTAAAAAATATATTTACAATGTTATATGAATTTTTTGTAATCAAAACTAAAGATTACCATGTAGATACACTTAATTGGATGAAACTTTCTGACAACAGGTCATCGATATAAATTTAAAAATATTTTTTCTCCTAAGGTTTTATCTAATAAGGATCCAATGAAATTAATAAGGCACTATCTTTTAAATAATATTTGAAGCTAATTTCAAAAATTTGAAAAGTGTATCACACCATAAATAAAAAATATATATAAAATGTACACTATAACCCTTCAATACTCTTTCTTGAACCTTTTTACTAAATTTAGTGTCAATATATCTATTTATAATCTATTAATATGCAGATGTTGAAAATCTATCTTAGAATCTCACATTTTCAAAAAAATTACATTTTAATTCACATTTATGGAATAAAACATTTCTCAATAACAATCATAATAAACTCAAATAGGGATGAAACAATCATGTTGTGGATGAAACCCTTTTATTATAGAGAAAACCAAAAAAATACCTATCATTAACTGTTGATTCACACTATATTCTCATTCCCCTGACCCAATTTTTCTAATCCTGATTGAATTACAGCTATTAAAGGTAACACCAAGGGAATGAGATTAGATTCATTGAAATTATTATATTTTTTAAAATGGTATAATAATTGAACACGTTTGAATATTTCAAATATATTAATGCATAGGCTAGGATATTATAGAGAAATATGATTATCCCATATCCCTCCAGTCCAAAAATCCCCATCATAACGATATTTCTACATTTTTTTGGTTGGTTAGTTATTACTGATGTCATCTATCTCAACATCCATGTTTTACCAAGTTCTATTTCAATTAATTACACTATCATTAACTAGAATCATGGAATAATTCAATAAAATTATCTGCATAGGTAAATCTATATTTTCAAGAGTATTTTTTATATTCTCGACCATTATTATTACCTTTATATTTTCTATTAATAAAAAATATATAACTTCACCATGGATGTTTAGGAATAAATCCAATTCAAAATCACATTATTTTACAAACTAATTTTTTAAATTGTCAGTAGAATAGTGGGTAATATTAAAGTACCACACAAAAAAATCATTTATGCAAGAGTCTCCTAATTGAAGGGTGGGTAACTTCTCATACTTGCATGACTCGTTTAGAATTAACAATATTAAATAAATTAAGAAATAAATCATTAATCTCTAGCATGATAATGATGAATCATCATCATAAAATAAATTATGATTCCACCTATTTTGATATTAATCCATCAAAATAGATTTTTTCTCTATGAATTTCATAGGTCCTAAACATATAAATTAATTTAAAATAGTCTTCCATCCCCTATAAAAAAATAATTTTCTCTAGATTACATATATAACCCTCATACATTGATATAGTTTTTATTTAATCTCACAAATAATCTTACTCCCAGAATCATCATCTTTAATATCAACCGTTGTACGATCAGCCAAAGCAACACACTATATCCCTCTATCTGAATCAATATTTCATTTTCATCCAAAATAAATATTTGTAACCAAAAAATTATTATAAAACCATGGATATAAATTTAATATATTAACCTAAATATATATTAATTTTTCCAGAATTATAAAAAATTCAGACATAGGTGTAAGCAATTGAGATACATATAACACTCAATGATCATTATCCTTGAATCAAACATAACATAAAAATAATAATTAGTAGAGAATCATGGTACATGAATCAAATTTGAATAGATTTTCTATACCCTTTCCATCCCCATAACCAATAATTAAAGATAATATTAAAGGAATTTTTGTCCTACCAAACCCCTAAAATATTCATCACTGCCTATCTTAAAATACTATTCATATATTCTACCATATTTTGATTCCACATGATGTATAATATTAATAAAAACCTATTAATGGGCCAGTATTGAAGTCAAGAGAGATCCCAAAATTCAATATTTTATGTTTTTTCGAGTAGCATCAAAGTGGAAATAAATAAAATTTAGGGGGTAACTCTTATTAATCCATAGAATGGAGACATAAAATATTGTAAAATTATGGATGAATAACATAGACCCAAAATAAAATCTATTATAACAAATCATTTATTACTTTTGATAAAATAGTATATCCATGAATTATATTTAATGAAAAAATCTCATAACGGTGGAAACTCTTATCATGAAAATACATTCCACTATTTTCTATCCCATTCAATGAATTCATTTTTAATATTTGATGAAATAAAAAAGTTATATATGTAGGGTTAGAATTAAAGTATTCTCACTAGGATTCCCCTAAAACTATTATTCTAATATTTAATTAGAATATAAAATCCATAGTAAATATATATAGAAACTCTCTCAATTTCCATATTAGTTAGACAAGTAAAACCATCTCACTATAGCCTAATTTTCTAAATTGACATACAATACATTGACATAGTACACCATTTAAAAATACAAAAAGATGTACCTAACACACGCATCCAAAATAATATAGTTTATTTCATGTTCCAAATAAATATTAATTAATACTCCCGTAATATACCATATCCAAAACAATAATGACGCATCACATCCATATACTATAACCATATACCACGACCATATATTATATCATAATATCAAAAACACATTCTGTAATGGTAATCTAAAACCATAACGATATAAAAACCCCATATCACTTCTAAATACCACACTATGATTGAATATAATATAATTACATGGAGATAAGTAAGCCATATGTATTTCCTATATCATTGTTACTGGGGGTTCAACCAGTACACAAAACAACATCTCTGCAACAGTCATTACCACACCCTCACTGACACACTAAAAAACAATACTTACACCTCAATATATATATTATTGAACAAAACCACATACATACAAAAACCACTCAACATACCACGTTTAATAGTCCATATATGTTTATGTTACATATTAATCTTATTAAACATAGTAATTTAAATTCATCTATATAATGAATAATTGCAGTAACAATACAATATAAAATAACTAAATAAACTTGATTGATTGTCTATAATTTAATCATCATAAAATATTTTCACCAATTTATGGTATATTACTCATCACATTAACATTCCTATCATTTTCAACCTAAACCCTTCTTAATTAAACACTAAATTTAATTTGTTCATACACATATATATCCTATGAAATTATAATCTTGAACCACCCTAACTTCACAATGACATTAAATAAACCTAACATACCATGATCACCATATCCTCAAAGAAAATACCATACTCTAAAAAATTAATATAAAATAGAAATTCATACATGATAATTCTTGTCACATCCCAAAATATTTGTTATGTTACCATATTAATTACAACTTTTATATAAATAATTTGTTGTGAGTCACATTCCTCTTAAATTTTCAACATATATAATTTTTTAATTATGTAATTACATATCTTACCCAATGAGGTATTGTATCATCCTTAAAAAACCTATAAAATAGTTCTTACAAGATATAATTCTAATTACATGACTCAGATGAATGTTGAACAACCACAATTCAAGGAAAAAGGAATTTGATTGTAATACAACCTTAATCGAAAATAAATCCCTTATCCATCGTATCATTCATTTTATTCCTCCATCATATCCTAGAATTAAAAACTTATCTAATTTTCAAGATATAATAAATAAAACCATATAAGTAGCTAGAAACTGATTAGTATGTTATATAATGAAAAATCAATCTCTAGAAGCAAAAACCTCAATGATCCAATAAGGGAAACAAAAATTTTCATGAAAAAACCCTATAGTATGTTAAGGTTTCTAGGGGAATGTAATTACTTTGTTAATATAGATAATTGATAAATTTTATAGAAGAATTAGTGGCGACTAGACTATAAATATTTTAACATATACTGAGTGATGGTTTATTTTTATTAATTCCTACATTGAAACAATTTTTTTTAAAAAATCCAAATTAAATGTCTGCCCTTACCATTAATTTTAATAGAATGAGTATTTTTTTTCAAATCCCTATGTGCTTATGAAAAACCATATGGTGGTTCATTATTCCATATTCAAGAAACATGACCACTATTGGGTGGTTATCTATAAATATTAAAATTTTTCCACTATGATTAAAAATGCAATAATTTTCCTCCTTGTGTTACATAATGATTTTACTAAAACTCATTTTTAAACCATGGAATGGAAAATGAAAACATTATATAAAATGACATTACTTTTTTACAAACCATGATATAGAAAATTCCAAAAAATGGTCAACCATGAATCCTTGAGATTGATGACAGGTGATGACCCGTTATACAAAAGAGTAAACCAATGAAACACAACTCTAATAGAATTGGAGATATAATCCAATTCCATGTTAGATACCTAAATAATTAATAGAATCATTTTTTAATACATATTTTCACTCACTATCTTGAAACCTAATTAACCATAACATAAATGAGGAATAAATAGATAAATGTTATATATATGTATATAAAAAGAAAAATCTATTATTTATTAATGGAGTAAGATGTAATTTTTTGAAATATCAAAAACATCAAAATTTTATAGTTTTATTTGGTGGTTATGGACTAATAATTAAAGAAAATATCAAATCCTACAAATAATATTTTATTTCTCAGAATAAAAACAATTCAAGAACTCATTAAGAAGTAGATTGAGATATATTAATGAGTCATCATACTTTTTTCCATTATTTATTTTTCCAAATATATTTTTATATATTAGATATATATTAATATATTGGATGATAAATTTGAAAAATAAATGAAGGTTCTACTGGAAAACATGATAAATAAGAAACCGACATGTATATATGTGATAATTGAGGGTTAAACATATATCTTTAATTAATGAAAATAAATGATGGTAGATGAAAGAAAAATATAAAAATATATATTTATAAATATTTCAATGTTAATCCTTAAATTTATAAATCATGAGAATTTATATTGAAATGTGATCTACTTGTAAATGATGATAAATAAATTGTGTTATAGGAGATGTGATTTGAGACTCTAAAAATTGAAGAGAGAGTTATGTAAGAAGAATTATAGATGCATGAATATTTGTATCAAAATATATATCCATATGTGATATTTCAAGAAGATGGGTTATAGAGAATGATATGAGGATATAAAAGTAATAGTTCCACATAGAGATACGACGACATACCAATATTTTTCAATAAGTGGTGTCAAAAAATTTTAGCAATGGGTATCCGAAAAATAAATTCTTATGATTAATAGGTTTTATAATTACACATTTAATGACACTATTTTTTTTGCTAAAATTCTTTAAATAATATAAAATTTCACATCGAACATTATGAAATATGTTTCTTTAGAAGATGACATGAGGAACCAATAATTGATAATAACAAAGATGAGTTTTAATATTGTTTTGAATAAATATTTGGATCAAAATATTGTATCATGTTATTCACTTGTTATATAATATTTAGTTACATCATGGTAACATGTAAATTTATATGTCCTACGTTTTCTGGACATTGAGATAGCCCTGACATAAAACAAAGATATAGAACTCCCCATATTGTTTGCGAGTCTATAATAAAAAAGGAATAGAAATTAGGGATTCCCTTTAATAAATATTCTATATATTTATATGAAATATTAGGAATGGTAATTTATTGTGAATACTCTAGGTATGGAATCACAAGTATAATTTTTTTGTTTCTGTTTATATTTTATGTTTAGGTGTAATCCAAACATTATATAGCTATTTGAGTTTATATTTGAAATATGACAATATATGTAATAGATATATCACTGAAGTGAAAAATAAGTCATGAATTATCCTAGAAAGTAATTTTTATGATAATATATCATATTTCGTATTTAAAAAATCAAAATATAAGGATATTTAATAATTTTTTATAAATTGAGATTCTATTGTCCTTAGTTAAAATAATTTTTTTAGTATTAGTTGAATGAATTTAGAAACTAAAGTGCTATGAATGTCTAATTTTAATGATCTAATAGATATTCTAAACAATTGTGTTTGTAAAAAAATCTAAATAATAATAAAATATACATATCTATTGATGGAATAAATTTTACAATTATGTGTTATTCTTCATGAATAAAATATAACGAGTCTTAAGGATGGATTTAAATTGTGTTATGAGAAATATAAAAAAACGATTGTCCATGAAATATATAGGATGTCTTCA
The DNA here is from genome assembly GCA_963277665.1 of Viscum album. Classification (NCBI taxonomy): domain Eukaryota; kingdom Viridiplantae; phylum Streptophyta; class Magnoliopsida; order Santalales; family Viscaceae; genus Viscum; species Viscum album. Next base: position 358,699,636 of record OY728156.1, on the reverse strand, counting down.
TGGTAAATATTTGTTTGGTTAAATAAATAATGATTAAAGATTAAGCAATTAAGAAAATTTTAAATTAAAATATATGAATTTTTATAGAGGGTGATTTTTTGTTACATGGAGTTTTAAACACTCTATTTCGGGTTTTAAGGAGGCAAATGCATTTGGGAGCATTTGACAGTTGGATAAAGAATAAGAAGATTATAGATTGGTAGAAAATCTAGATATGACCTTTCTATTTTAAGAGATCATATCTATTGAATAAGAAGTTATAACATGACCTATACATTCTAAAATTCCAACATAGTTATGTAAGTAGGAGATATTTTTGAACGGTGTATTTTACATATCTGAATAATTTGAAATATAGTTTATTTAAAAGCCAAGTAATTCATAAATAAAACATAATAATTAGTTTAGTTTAATTTTAAATCATATAATTTTATAATAATAATAAAATTTAGGAATTATATATTTTGGAGATACATACATATTCTTGAGTTGATCATTTTATGGTAGAAATATTAGAAAGCATTTTCATTCTATTGAATTTATTAAATCATTAGTATTAAAATACTATATAATGAATAATAATATCTTAGTATTGATGTAGTGATGACCTGGATAAAGGAAAAATTTCATATTCATAAGAGTTGAGGGATTACCATCGTAAACTAGGTTTTGTAGAATGATGAGCCTATCAAGAGAAAACTAAATGTTAAGGAATGGTTTATGATTTTGAGGGTGAAGAAATCCCACCAAATTCATGTTTTGAGTAAAGGATGATTAATTATCACTTATTATAATTATTTCAATAGTTTAATGAAAAATAATTAGTCTTAGACATGACTAAAACACTAAAAGGTCGCAGTTTAACTCATTAGAGAATAATATTTTTAAAAATCATGTGATCTGCTCTCGATATTTTTTTATTTTTTGTCATGTGAATTCATTAGTTGATGTATATGAGATACATTAATCCTTAAAAATTTATAACATTGAATTAATTAATTAATAATTTTTTTTAAAAACTAGTTCAAACACATTAACCCCGACTAAGTTTGATTATATCAGAATAATGGATTTTTTTTAATATCAGAGTAAAAGTATAAATGTATTATTGATTTTACATTGACTAGTTTTTAAAACTATTATACACGAATTATAGATATGATATTTTTTAGATTTATCATTTATAGAATAAGGATATTTTCATTATCACTATAAGGGATTCTTCTATAAAACTAAAAAAATAAATAGGAGAATAAGACATTAATGAATAAAAAAATAAAAAAATAGATAAACTAGATTACCCATTATTATTAGGTTGTATAATTTTTAATTTTTATTTTATATTATTTTATAATGATCCTCTTGAATAATATAGTTTGGGATGGGGAGAGAATGTGTGCATAGAGTCACTTAATGATTTAATATCTAGAACATAGAATTTTAAAAAATTCACCTCTTAATGTTTTCATATTTTTACTTGTGTTTATAAAGGGTCAAATAGAATAAAAATAAAAAGTTATATAAAAAAGCAGATTTCATGGGGAAAATACTATAAAAAATATTTTAAAAAAAAATAGACTCATAAAACAAATTAATGACATTGAACATACAACATTTATATTATATGAAATACTCTCCCAGTATAAAGAGGAATTTTGAAAAATAAATATCGTGAGTAAAAAAACTATCTATGTCATTGATGATATTATCAATTTACAAGAATTAATTCACCATGTTATAATGTTTATTAGTAATTTGAATTTTATAATTAATTATAAAAGTCTGAATCATCTTGAAAATTCACTATTAAACATTATATGTTTCATAATGTCTATGTTGAGGAGGGGAATAAAAAATGGGATTAAATTATTAATTTTTTAGTGATTGAGAAAAATGGGCTCGACATAATTTTACATGATTTAGAATCTAAAATGTGAGATATTGAAGTAAAAAAAATCTATACATCCCTAAAAAATAATGGAGAGTTTCACCCATGATTTTTTTGATAATAGTATTACATAATTAAAATTATCATTATAGTGATAAAAAAGTTCTAAAATGATTAAGATTAAATCTAAAATAATCTCATAAAAAATGGAAATCCACATTAAAAAATTATTTTTTAAACTTATGAAGTTTTGTTAGCTATGAAATGTTATGATTAAATCATCTTAAAACATATGAGGGGAGAAAATTTATATAAAACCATTCAAATTCATCAATGTTATTTATGATCGAGATCATGAATTTTGGTTCGTAAGGTAAATATAAAAATGGAATATATTTATACCAAAAATCAGGGTATTCATTCTTACCAAATTACTCAAAAATGGACGAGAATATATTTTAATGGCCAATGTTTGTGCACAAAAAATATTATTTCATAAGTCTATAGGTTTTTGGCATAACATTTTAAATTTTTTAAAAAATAAAGGACTATATATAGTTAGAGAAAATTTGATGTCAAGAGATATAATTATATGGTGAATCTACATATTCAAAAATAATATAAATATATCCACTTTAAATATTTTTTTAATATCTAGAAATGATCTAATGAAATTGTAATATAGTTCATTATGACGTTTAGTGATGGATTACACCTTCTAAGAATAAATCATATGATATTTAAAGGTTAATTTCAATATGTATTAATAAAATTTAAAGAAATAAGGATTATGAGTTCTCTATGTTTTATAAAAAAATTAGACTACTAAACAAAAACACACCCAAGATAAATGTTTCAAAAAATTCCACACTGAAGTAGAGATTCTCATTTTGTGGAAGTATTGCCCCAACCATTGATAATTTTTCATCAAACCGAAAAATTAATGAAAAAGTTATAATGTTGGAATAATAATGAAAACTAATTATTGAGAGAAACATAAGTAACAATTTGGTTGTAGAAATCTCTAATAAAGTTGTTATGATTCATGAATTGTTGATGATAAACAGTGACTATAGAAATCATTAGAAATTATTTCTAATAAACAATAAATATTAAAATTTTATTAAATAATGGATAAACATTTGAAAATACCATGCGATATTGGAAAGGAATATTGAGAAAATAAAATGATAATGAATTTTCTTTTAGTTGATGTGAAAGGAGTTACTCCAAATAAATATAATAATAATGAAAAGGAATATTTTATAAATCTAAATGAAATAATGTTTTTAAAATAAAAATAATAGAAATCAATAAGTATTTTAAACAATATAGAGTCGAATTAGAATTACTTACATTTTGAGAAGTATCTATCAACCATGTTTCTGTAACTAATAACTATATATTAATAAACTTATTTCCATATATGTTTGGTTTTTTATACAATATTCGTGGAATTTATGGTGATGTTATTTTGGGAGTGAAAAAAATGTAACTAAAAATTTATCAATAATATATTGATACATGAGAAATTGATTATGGATTAGATCAACTTGTATCATATTCCCCCTTAAAACACATCAATTGAAATTTCATAGACTAGAATTGAGTTAAATATTTAGGTAGTTTCACTATTTAAATGTAAATTGATAGAGATTCAAATGTTTACAATAAGAGTTAAGAAATGTATAAATGTATTGATAGAACGTAACACCAAATTATATTTTGAATTGATGTAATATGATATGATTTCAAAAGTACTATGAATGAATTTAGGAAGGGTGTAATTTATCACCTGAGGGGGATTTGAGTTGAATAACTATGAAAAATTATGGAATATGATTGAAGCTATCATTGAAGTGGTATGTTCACCAACTAATCCTATAATATTATATAAAGGATGAATTCAAATTTTATGGGGGATGAATTTTTATGGAAAAGTGAAATGTTAATTGAAGGGGGTGATTTTGAGATATGTTGAAATACAAATTACGGAATTCAAGTTAGGTAGACCAAAATGATTCCATAATAAATATATTTGGGACCATGAAGTTTTAGATAAGCTGTTTCAGACTAACTATGAGAATCATATTTCAGCTAAGGTAACAGTATCAATAGAATGATAATTTATATGAAAATATATTATAATATTTGGATCAAATGGTCGATTGGAAAAGAAATATGTTCAATATTCCCAAACCTTGGGAATCTATAAGTTAATTTTTAATATTTTTTAATTGGTTGTAATCAAGTGATACAAGTTAGATGGAATAGTCAGATGATGTTGAATGAATGAGACAAGATGACATCATATGTAGTGGATGATGCCAAAGTTCAACCTTTTATTAGTCAACATGAATTAATTATATGAAAATTAATGTCACATAGAACCAATTCTATGAGATCATCCAAACTTACAAAGTGGACTAGGTGGAGGAGTTGGCGTGGGGATGTTTTTGACGAAATGGTGGGGTTTTCCATTGAAATAACATCAGGTGGAGTTAATACAATAATATTTTATGCCATAACTAACTAAATCACATGATTGAATCTATTGTATTTATTAGGGTGTATCACTTGTGATTCTGTACTGAGCGATTACAATGAAAATCCATTTACTCGAATAAAAGAGTCATAATATATCCTCTTTGGAATAAGATTTAATTTCAATCATTGTAAAATTTTTATTATTCCATTGAATTTAATTTCATTATATTTATTTCTTTGGGAAGTTTTACATGTGTATATGAGATAGTATATTCATTGTGGTAAAATGATTTGGGTGTGTAGACATCTATGTTCAATTCATTTTGGGAAATGATTGTTGTCGCTAATTTGTTTTTATCTTTAGTAAGCTCTAGTAGATATTTTATTTTGGGTTTATTATATATTATCTTTGATTAGAAAAAGTTAAATAATTTTTTAGTTTTGTCATTGAAAATAATTTGAACATAGTGAAGGTGTTTCAATGATTTCCTTGGGAGAATCATTCTCCCCTTTTACTTTTTGGATAATACTGGTAAGCAGTTATTGATCTCTCATTTATATTTATCTAGTAAGTGTTAGTTAATACTATTAAGAGGAATTAAATTTTTGGAGGGAGATGTATAGTTAAAACAACTTCATAGAATTACTTATGGATTAGTGAATATGTAAATTGAGGATTTTATATTTTAGATGGACCATGATATTCAATTTATTTATACCATGATAGAAACAAGAAATAATGAGTAATAGTAGATGATGGACATCATCATTATAGGTATTATATATATGTGAAATTATCTCAAAAAATGTCTCGAATATCAAGTAACTAATGGATACTTAAGAACATATGAAGGCCCTCACTAACATGTTTTAGAATCCATCAATGATAAGAAAAGTATTCTCACTAAAGATACTACTTGGCATGAGGATGTGAAAATGGAATTTTGTTTTTGATCATATTAATGAATTTAGGAAGACAATAAATTAGTTGGAGTAAGTCAAGTTGATACAGAATTGGAATTATTATTACACTCATAACTACATGAGTATTGGGATGTGATACTGATCACTATAAGTAACATGAGTATGTAGAATGACCTAGATTTTAAAGATGTCTAGAAACTAATTTTTTCTTAAGAGCTTCATATGATGAATAAATAGATATCATACATTATTTTCTAATTTTTGGATGTAATAGGGTTTCTTATAAGATTCCAGGGTCATAATAATGAAAAAGGAATGTGAATCCAATACTGGCATGGATTCCGGGAAGGTGATCACCTTAGTTGGAAATATACGAATAAATGTGACATTAAAAAGGAGTGCAATGAGAATAGAGTTAAATCTAAAAGGCACACTTTCAAAATTTTAATATTAATTATTATATTTTAATATATTTGGGACATTCCCTGATGGTACACTACTTCATTTGAACCTTGGTTAGACACTAGATATTTTTTCACTCACGATCCAAAAGAAAATATAAAAATAAATAAATTAAAAAATATTAGTGATGGTGTATTTGAAAGATGATAAGTCTATTGAGATAGTCAAAATGAGAGATATTTAACTATTCATAGATAATAAAAAGGTCTAAATATATATGGGGTATGAGAAACCCTTGTACTAAGGTGAACTTAATTTCCAGTAGAAAACTATAGGATATGGTTCTTTACACAATGATCATGAATTAAGTGTATAAATTTTTAAATGGTCCCATGGATTTTGATAAATTAGTATAGGAATGAACATTTTACCTTATGGGATTATCAAAATGTTTAATTCATTCTAGAAAAGTAACTGTTAAAATTTTATGGAATGTATATTTAAGTTACATTGGTGAAAAAGGGTTAAAACCCCTACTTTTTAAGGGGTGCTTTTGGATAATTGAATAGAATAAAAAATATATGAGGAATAGAGTCTGGGGATGTTAAAAAATGTGTCTTTAGAAATATAAGGAATGAAACTGATGATATAGATGTAAGAGTTGTGAAAGAAAATGTATGGGGACCAGCTTTGGTTCATTCTAATGGGGGAACAATCAAGTGAGTAACATTCATAAATTATAATAAATATAAATTATGGATTTTATTTATCCAGAAAATGTCTGAGGTATTAATAATATTTATCCAATAGAGAGATGTTATGAAATATCAGACCATATTTAAAGTAAAATTCTTAAGGTTCAACAATATTAGAGGTTATGAGAGTACAGAATTTTTAATATTTTTGAAGTGCAATGATAAATCATTCAAGAATTTTATACAAGATACACTATAAAATAAATTCATAAATTTGAAATATGATATTATACAAATAAATAATGTGGAAAGGTTATATCAAATTGTACAATTATAATGAGAGAAACATATATTTGAATTTTTGGGTCCAATTTAATACATGACCAAATGAATTGGATGTTATATTGAATTCATGAAACACATCAGTAATTGAAACATAAAAATATTTAACAAATAATCTACAGCCAAGTCAAATTATAATTAATTTTACAGGTTCTTAAGTAGAAATTTGGTCAAGGAATCCTTTATCTCAATCAAAATATTGAGTGTATATATCTCCTTGTGATGCATTAATAGACAATGATTAATCATATAAAAAGATATAGAGGTTGACATGATTGACGTTCAAAATGAATAAGTTCAAAATTGATCTGAACTACTTACATCTATTGAATAATGGTGAGGCCGAGATCCAAGAAGTTGATATGTGTTAGAAATAATTGAATAATAGAGTGTAATACATGAAGGATGGGATTGATTCCATCCCTATGTTTAGAACATTGGAGCTAACAAAGAATATTTTTTGTAAAAACTTCCATTAAAAAATATAGATGTATTGAATGAAGGATCAAGAGAATAGTTGGTAGATCTACAAGGAAGAGGGACTCATAATGAATTATCCTCAATTTAATGTTTTCTATTTGTAAGATGTCTTTTCAATGGTAACTGAACATATTATTATATAGATTATATGGATTATAGTGGTAATAGAAAAAAAACTTCTAGAATAGTTGGATTGAAAGACAAAATTCCTTCATGGGGACATATATGAGTAAATGTATATGGATTATTATTTTGGTTTATTACATAATAAAAACATGGATATTATGTCTATGATCAAACAAAGGGTTTTTTGTTTGAATCAGGGGCCTTAAAATTTTATTAAAATGTTAAATATCATGGAATCAAATTTCAACTCAAGAAGATATAACAATTCCTAACAAAATATTGGTTTTTATGATGATTTTTTCTTAATATTATTTCTCTATATTGACGATATACATATTTCAAGTTCATTATATAAAAAAATCAGTGAATTTAAGGAAAGAAATCCAAAAACATAGTGATGATGTATCTTGGTCTTGAAATATATATTACTTTGATAATTATTAATAGATAAAGTAGTTTAATACTTTTTAAATAATATAGTTAGATTGTCTTTAGAATGTGGGGGAGATTATCCACCAGGGAAAGGTATGTCTAATAACAATACTTTTGCTTTGAAACTTCATGCTTTGTATACATAAAAAAATTAAATTAATTTGAGGCAAATTGCACTATATATATGAAATAATATTCATGATTCATGATGTATTATATGGTCTATAAATGTATTTAAATTTTAAGTTATGTTGTATTTATTATTTTTTTCATTAAAAATCATATAGAAGATCACTAGTAGGATAGAAAGTGGAATCAAAAAATTTAAAGGTTTATAAAACCATGAAACGTGTCCTCAAAAAAAATTAATGTTTTCAATGTTCTGTTGAATCACTCCTTAAATAAGATCTAGATATATTATATTACACTCATAGATAAATTTTTCATTTTGATAAAAATTGTAGTTGTTTATTAAAGAATAAAATAATTGTTTCACATTCCATAATGGAAGAAGAGTAGTTCCAATTGATGGAATATAGGATGTTGCAAATTTGGGTGAATGTGTGGAAGAATGATATTAAAAGGATGTTATATTATGGGGTTAAATTTTTTATTGAAAATGTATAATTCATATAATAATATATCAATTATTTAATCTATGGAGATAACACATTAATTTAATGTTTAACTTTAGCTTGTATTGTTTGAATCAAAAAGTACATGATAAAGTGAATATGGAATGTTCTTACAATCCATAAGTCATTTTACTTTATTCCTAGAAAGATATGTTCTAAGGTTTTTATATTCATCATTCTTGATGTGATGATATGAATTCATGATGTGTGAACCATTCCAGCTGCAATGAATGATTTAAGAGTGGAATGGGGTATTTCTAGATAAATAGGGACTCAATGGTTATTTCTATAAATTATTTCCATCTGATATTTAATTTTATTTGGTTTTTATAACCATTTAGTTTCCATGGTATTTTATTAATTGAAATTCATAACAATAAAGGTCAAATTTCTAACTCGTGGATTAGATGTTGTAGTAGTAGTGAACAATGTCCAGATTCACCAAACAATAGAAATCCAAAATTTATTACATGGAAAATATTTAGATGTTGTAATTGAAGAAAAACTAATTTAATGTGGTATTATTTTTATGATTTGTATATATAATTATACATTAATTATGTATGTTGAAGTAAAAGGTTACCCTTTAATAACACATATTGATCGTAGAATGAAGGAAAAATTCACATAGAGGTAATGTTGTGAGATATTCAGAAGTGAGATAGATATATTAGTTTTGTCATGGGATATCATTTTCAAAATAAATATTTATTTTGTTTTAATTCGGTATGGTGTAATTCATATGGTAAATAACATGGTTAGAAGCTAAAATATGTTGAAATATACTCTGCTATATTTTATAAGGTATATCACATGTGGTGGAAGAATGAGTTATTATATTCAATATATGTTTACTTGAACAAATATTTATAATGATTATAGCATAGAGTACAATTTAAATATGAAACACATATGTAATTTTTTTTATTTTGTAGCATTATATAATTGTTCTCAAATTGTTCTTATATGTGTGATTTTGAGTGGTTTTAAATTTTGGTTCAGTGAATTTACTATGTAGTCTTCTATATTTTTTTCATTAGAGCCTGGAAACATTGTTGAACATTGTTTAATATTTTAGAATATTCTAGGGGATAATATTTATTGGGTTTTGTAGAATATAGTCATGAGTCAAATAATTGAAAGGGTATACGATTACATGAATTTTTCATTTTCATAACATGTTTTAATTTTTTAAACTTTTATTTACCATTTAATATATCTTATTTTCTATCTATAGTAATGATGACAAAGACTTATAGTTGATTAATTTATATCGCACATATTTATGATAGAGTAATTCCATCATTATGACAAGAATTTTAGGATTTACAGACAATTAGGTGGAATGAATGAAATTTCAGTCATGACTGATGTATGAGATTAGTTTATGTTTCCATTACTGAAGAACACCAAATTTGTGAGAAAAATAGTAATAATAATATGTATTCATAATGGAGTGAAGAGTAACATATTTACTTTATGTTGAGTTGAATATTGAAATGGATATAAAAAATAATTTAGTGGGATATTGATGAACCTAATGGATTGTGAGGAAGATTTTTGGATTTGTTTCAAATAAGAGTAATGTTAATATATGGCATGTTCTATTGAAATATCTTGAAAAATGGTTAATGAGATTTTGAGTCTAATGATTAGAGATATATTTTATAGTAGTGGGATGATTAATGAAATCATTGAGATTTAATTTTAGATACAACAAATCATTTCTATGAATTACATTATTATATATATTTCTTAAGTTCCATTCATATGTTGGAGATTTTTTACTATATTATATATTTTAATTAATAATGGTAATAACATACTTCATGAATACATTAGAAATTAGTATGAATCACAAATATATTTGATGATTGTTAAGTTAAAATTTGTTTAAATTAATTAAATGTGTTGACGGATGGTGTGTTTACAATATAATACTCGTTATAATATATTTTTTTAGAATCAATCCATTTTTTATAATGCATGTAAACTAATATTTAAATTTGAACTATAATTTGATTATGGTGAAGAAATTTCTCGGATGAAAATTGATTCCAGAGTCTATATTTAGAAGATAAAATAATAAAATAATCATTATATATATAGATTTATATTAATCAAGATATTTACAGAGAAAAAATATTTTCATAATATAAGAATTTGAGAAGTAGATTATGTTTTCAATGTGGTAATTTGTTAAGGATATATTTTGACATAATGAAACATTCCCAAATGATGTGTCACATAATTATAAAAATGTGTATCCATATTTTTTTCAATGATGAATTATTATTATATATACAAGATTCTTGAAAATATTGATTTTTTAGATAATATATTTTAGGGAATAAAATAATTCACAATGGAGCTTCAGAGAAAAGAAATTATGTAAAATGACTTGAAGAAACAATTGTTGATCATCCCAGAGTTCTGTTTGAAAAAGATTCACTAAAAAATACTCTTAAATTTAAATAATTCCATTTTCATTGTTAAATAATATTAAATAGATTTTAAATAAAAGTAAAATTGATATATTTTTTTCTTTTTAAACATTGAAAAATTGTTGAACTATATGTTTGGATTCAGAAGGGAAACAAAATATAAAAGATATGTTACAAACTGAAAATTAATCAGAATATTTTAAAGATAAATAAGAGTAACATTATTCTCATGTAATATTATACATAATTTTACTTGGAAATTGTTTTATATAATAAAATAAAAATTTATTGAATTTATAAAGTAGTAGTTGATGAAATTAGAAGATATTTTATAGCATGTGTCTCAACTTTGAATACATTGAATAATTTATTAGATATATATAAGATGAAATATAGTTTCTCATGATTTTTTTTAGATTTTTTTGGAATATATAAATCATATATCTAATTAATATTAGGTTATGGAAAGTGAACTTGATGAATAAAAGGATTGATTTTTTGATTTGATTAAATGAATCATACAACACTGAGATATTCTTCATGAACAAAATATCATGAGTCCTAATATATTATCGAGGATAATATTTTAGGATGTAGTGAAGAATATTGGTTAGGGAATAAATGTGTATACCTCACGGTCAAGAGGATTTTTTTTGAAAGATATAAATTATGAAGAATGAATTATTGATAAAGTGTGAAATTTAAAGTGAGGAATTACCAAATCAAATTCTAACATGTTTAATGGAGGTGTCAACACTCTAAAATTAGATTTTATTGAGTGGAGATCATGGGATCGAGAGATAATAATGACCAACAAATACCTTGGAGACAGGGTGATGTTGAGAATCACATTTCAAATGATAATATAGGTCAATTATTAAGCTATAGTCATACATGCCTGTTTAGTCCGATCAACTGAGTTATGTTATGAATTGAAATAACTTAACTATATATTTATTATATAATAATAATAAGAGGAAAAAGTGATTGAAAACCCAATTGATTATGTATTAGAATAAATTCATGAGATATATGGATTCTGATGAAATTTATACCTTACAAATTTTAATAAATCTTAGGAATAAAACAACATGGTTTGGATGAATATTTATATTTAGCCATTTTTATATAGATAGAACAAGAAGGTAAGTCACTCTTTTAAATATATTCATTAACTCGAAGTAAAATATTAATTTTTGATTAAGAAGTTATTACAATTGATATAGTGAAATACATGGTCAATTAAGATTATCCTAATAAATTAAGTTAAGGGAGGATCATGGGAAACTAGATTGATTTGAATACAAAGAATGTCTTATGAGATAACTGACTATTGAAGTATTATTTTCATTATTAAGGGTGATAAATTCTCATTTTATGTATTTGATGAGTTAAAGAAGGTAAATTCTCTCCTATAATTATCAATTTGATAAAAATATAATAAAATATGCATCTCAAACATTACCATTAATCAATTGGGACATAACCGCCTAAAGTAGAGATAAGCACTATAAAAATATTTTTGTTGTGATATTTTTAGATTATATCTTACATGTGGTGTGAAATCTTTGTTTGAGGATCCTTATATTGATTTATAATAATAGGTGATATTTTTTGAATTAATTAAATGAAATCAATTCATTAAAATTATATAACACTAATTCAACTCCTCAATGTGAAAATGATATGTATTGATTTTTACACATCCCAAATTAATATAAGATTGAAAATTGACACCATGGGAGTGTAATTTAAAAACATAACTCCAAACCAACAAATATCCCATTCACCAATCTTCTCTAGACTTTGGGATCATTTTCAAAATGTTTCAAATGATATTTATGTAAGAAAGAAAAAATATATTCTTGAGTGCATATAGAGTTCATAAACAATACTCAATGCGGTCTTCCAAATATCATATCTAGCCGAATGAAATTCTGGTTTCAATGTGCATCTATAATTAATTTTTTATTGAAAATACAACATTCCCAGAATTCATTAGAAGAAATATAGGTATTCATGATTAGTGATTATAAAGGTACCCATTAATCACTTCATCATGTTTATGATTTTTTTAATTCAATGTCATATGAAAAGAATAATTTGATCTCACATTACTTCATAATTTTTCCCACTCGATAACATAGCTTAGATAAATCAACCATGAGATGAAGAATGGAATACATATATTTAATTATCATTCGTGTGTTATAGGAAATAATAATATTTATATTTGGAAAATATAGATATATTTTAATACCATAAGAAAGATGTATTTCTTATGTTACAATAATATATCATGGTACTAGAGTAAATATGCATATTTAAATATGTAGTTTTATACCTAGTCCATTTAATTATCATGCGATGCGAATTATAATAAAATAATATCTATTATTTTATTTTACACATAGACCCAAATATATGTGATACAATGGGTGTTAAGACATAAGAAAATTATCATCCATCAAATTTTAAAATCATGGATGCTAGGGGAACTTTCCATCTCAATTTACCTATCTTTTGAGATATAATATGGAATTCCAATATCCACCTATCTCAAGTTCTATATATGATATGTCAAAACATTGATTTATGGTCATGTATAAAGAAATATGTTTAATTTATCACTATTCTATACCTATATCAGTTAGTGAAATATACAAGGTCACCATTATCGTAATATATCCCTAGATAGAGGGTGATTGAAAAGAAAAAAATACAGTATTTCATTTCCATTAATATCCAATAATAAAAATATACATCATATCTAAAGTATATAATAACATAAAACAATCCCCAAATTCAATGTCAAGGATCCCCTTACCAGTCAATTCACATGGTATCCTCTGTATGTTATACAATCATTAATGGGTTCTAAAATCCATAGCTACAGATTATATACTAGTAACAAAAAAATGAGTAAATTTTATAATGTAATTAATTATTATAGAGCACTATAAACTAACCAATAACAATTTTCATGCACAAGTTACATATGTTTCATCTGAATAAGTCTAAAATAAATAACTATATCTCTAAGTCAATCTTATAACTGAACAAAAAAATTATCAAAAATATTACACAACCATATACTTTGTAGTTCCAGTAACCATTCCTTGTTATCTATCAACTAATAAATTAATAGTCATTAGACTCTTTTAATAACCCAATATAGGATATTCATCTTTAGGGAAAAAATATTCATTAGTAACATACAATTATTTTAATTCATTTTTTGTCTTGGGGAATTTTTCACAAATACTAACTGTTATAATTGAATTTAATGATCTAAAATTATTTCATTAAATAAATTTCATGTGTTGATATAAATAATTAGATATATATATATATCATCCCATAAAATATATTCTATTTATACATGAGAGACCTGTTAAAGATATCACCAATATAATTTTTCATGTATTTTTTATTTAATATTTATATTAGAGGATTCATACAGTATCGAACATTATAAAAATTAAAAATCTTGTATGAAATCATAAATTAATATCACAATATTCATTCTGTCCAGAAGAACACATCCATTTTTACCATACTATTATTTCAAAACCTCATATATTATAATAAATTTTATAAACACATTTACTTCTATCAATCCATAGAAGGATATATAATTTTTAACTTTCACATTATTTTTTTGTTTTAAAATTAAAATTTTTTCATACCAAATCAAAATAATTGATTTATTATAATAGATCAAACTAAACCTTAAATTTATACATAAATCATTAATTTGATTAAAAATTTATTCACGTTTATTTTCATAATATCTCACTATATTTCAATATTATCATAGAATAATAATATTTTTCACAATTTAAAAAATTAAATCATACATTATTAGTTGAAATTTACATTTCTTTATTTTAATCTGAATAATAATATTAATAATTTGTGGCTTGTAAAAATAAAACATGTAAACATTTATTTTAGCCAAGTATATTTTTTTTATTAATTGTATTAATTTCAATATCAATGTATCAATTCATATCTTAATATGTTAATCAATTGTATCCAATATGACCAAAACAAGGTTTTATTTTAATGTAGATATCAACAAGGGTGTAACGGAACTTTTATCGATCACATATGTGTGCGCACAAGCCCCCCCTGTACTATATGTTCTCTCTAGAAAATAGAGGGTTCCATATGGAACCACCATGCATCGGTCATATGATCCACCAATGTTTGACCACTATGAGATTACTATATTATACGTAAATTCCATCCATTTGATTATAAAATCCTAATATTCATGCCTTAATGTAATTGATCTTATCCTCCTGTGTTATGTAATCACTTAGATTATCTAGTATCCACCCCACCCAAATATTAGATGAAACAAAATAATAGGATATTTTCTAATTAGGCCAATAATATGGCCCACATTAATTTCCCATATTCAATTAGGTATGGTTTACATGAACTATTTCATCTAATTTGATCATATCAAGTAGATAACCCTAATGGGTTGCACATTCCCCAACCTACTATGGTTATGCGACCGTCATCCCTATTTTCTGATCATTGACATGCTAGAAACCCTCATCAAACTCTACCAAAAATTCCTTCTTGATACCTCTATGCATGAATAATCCCAATTGGTATATAGTATATTTTCTTTATCATTCTTCATTAGCTGTATGATGTTGAACCCTCATTTCAAAACCATACATTGTTTTATGAAATTCAGTGTTTAATAGTAAAAACATTTATAGAATATGGAATTAAAAAAATATAAAGTTAATTTCCCTTAAAATTAATATTAAATTTAGTTTATATCAAATGGATTTGATAATTAAAATTTATATATTGACAAAGATTTTTTGGTCTCTTGAATTATTATAATTAAAATGATATAAAAAACATACAGCTATCCTAGAAAAATATATCTATATTATATCAAAATTTATTTATTCAATTTTGATGAATATAAAATAATAAAACTTAATTTTTCACTTAGATCAGGGATATACATTGGTATTGTAAAATTCATATAGTATGCTTGTTAAATCTATGTGTAAATATTTAGATTTAGAAATCATTCTATGCATTTTAAAGTAATTTTTTAATGGAATTAATGAGATATATAGTCCATTATATGAACCATGAAAAGGATATTAATATTTAGTAATATTATATAATTATTCAATGAGAGAGTAATTAAATGTATATAAAATACATTTGTCTATGAAACAACATGAAATTATTAAGAACTATACCCTAACTATGTCGATTTATCATTCCCTAGAGGAGAGTGTTCTCTTTGGGGTTTCCTTAATTGTTATTTAATTCTATTAAAAATCATAGTCTTAATTATTATTTTATAAAATATTTTTACTTATTTTACAGTTATTTCATTGGCATTTAATGAAAATTTTATTTATATTATATAAAATAACTAAAAAATCTAAAATGTCTATAAAAGAAATTTCCATTATTTAAAATGTACATGTCATGTACCAGGCCAAATACCCTAGTACCCTAATACCTGAACTGATAATGACATGGCCTCAAGAGAATTCCCAATCACTATGATTTGGTGATAAGAACCAGGCATCATAAAAGATAGAGATCTTGTATTTTCACATAAAAAATTAATTAAATATATACAATCAGTATTATCAAAATAAAAATCTACTAAGAGAATAGTAATAGTAGTCATATTTGAATAAACAACACAATGTATAACCAAAATGTAAAAGAAAATAGGAATATAACAAACCCTTCCCCAATTGACACAAAACATCAAAAACCAATGAGGAATAATAAGAACATCGTTATTATGGTGCTTTACACTTTTTGAAACAAAAAATAAAATAATATACAAATACCCCAAGCCACAATTTTGGTATGAGATAAACCCCCTGTTGGTTCTAAAAACGTTTTTCATAAGAATATTCCAAATTTATTAACCCATTAATTTTTTAAAATTTATATTAACATTCATTGAAAAAAAAATAATATTTGAAAAAAATCATGATTTACATTTCAACTGATGGAAAATATTTTTTAATAAATCATTATTAAAAATTTTATATGAAATAATTTTTATAAATACACAAAAAATATTTAAAAATATTTTAAAGGGGTAATATATATAAAATAAAAACAAACATGAAATATAGACTACTTCCAAGAGGTATGATAGTTCTATGTGAAGGTATCCTCCCAAACCAATATAATGACAATAGAAACAAGCATACACATCTCTTGCATATTATCCAATGAAGAATAACTAGAATCCCATTAGGGAAATGATCTATAAATATGATTTTGTTTGAGTTGTAATGCATGAATCAATATATTGGGAACTATCATGCAAGAATGCTTGTCCTTAATAAATATCTAACTAACATGTGATTATTATTCTTAAACTATAATCTATGAGGGAAATTAGTGTCAAAACTGTTTAAAATAAAATCTACCCATATCCCATTTCAATATTCCATTTTACATTAAAAAAAATGGTTTTTAATCAGGTAATTCCTTGTTTGTATATTAAAATAAATGTGTTATTATCAAATCAATTTAATCCTCTTTTCTCAAATAAAAATTTGAAGTCAATTCCACAAATCAATTTGAAATTTTAAATTCTATAATTTAATCTTTTAGAAAATTTCATCAAATTTTACATACACAACTTAATTCACATGAGTTGTGGGTCTTCCCTAATTTCAAGCCAAATCAAATTCAAATATCAAATCATTTGAACTAAGATATTTGTAATATTTTTGAAATAAATTAAATTTTAATCTGGCAAGTTAGTGTGGAATTAATTAAATAAATAGAAGTGGAACCACATAACTCAGTAGAATGGGGTCACGAATTACAATGTCCACAATAGGAAAGTCCAACGAAAAACAATGATTTTTTTTTGAGAATAAAACATTGATTGAATATTTAAAACAACATATATTATATCCACCAAATTAAAGAGATATAAACAGCCCTATAGAAGAGAGAGGATGAGAGTGGGAGACAAGGAACATTGAAGGAAAAATTATTTGGGAGGGATAGAAAGGTTCCCGTATAGCTTATATAAACCTAAGAGAGGTTTTGAAGGGGAATAACATTATTGTGATTCCCAATAACATAATATTTCATAAAATTATAAGTTAGGGGTGAGTGGTGTCTAAATGGGTGTTTAAAAAATTTTAAGCTCAGTTTTGGAATAAAAAAGTGGGTGCACATGGTTAATTGGGAAGACCATACTACAGGTAAATCCATGCACCCTAACCATGTTCATATGTTATTTAGGTTTCACGATTTGTACTTTTTGGATGAACTATTTGAAAAACCGACTTAAAATTGCGAAAACACCCACTCACTATGTTTTCATAGTTTTCTCTATCCCGGAACATGATTTTTGTAAACCTTACGCCAACTGTTCACATCCCAAGATCCCATGAAAAATTTAAATTTTCACATGAAGCCTGCCTAAATGATACGCAACCAATGGTTTATCCATTGAAGTGTTTTTTAGTACCTTATGAAAGTAACAATATGTTCTGAATTTCATTATAATGAAAGAATTTGTCCAAAGAAAGCTTGGAAAAAAGATTCCATGTCAGAACGATGTGGTCGTTGCTCACTAATTAGTGAATCCATATCCCACATCTAATGGGTATCATAACTGTGCCTCCATATAAGTCTAACCAAAGGTATCATCGATCCATAAAGAGTCATGATTCCCATGTCATCTACATTAACAGATGTTCTGTCATGGATATATCGGGATCAACATCAATATCACTCCATATCAGTACATAACATGTATCAGAAAGACATTTTTTGTGTAGTTATACATGTAAAAAATTATGTATCAACATAAAATATGGTGGAATTTATAAATGAAAAGGAAAATTTTACACCATTTCAATATACTAACTAGATCCCAAAGAATGTATCATCATAATATTTATACCTTCTTTTTCACATCAACATTATTTGACAAACAAATTGATACCATATTGTCATATATTGACCCAATATTGGTCCAACCAAAGAACATTCACCTATCTCTAACCAACACAATAGTGATTTAAAAGGCTGACCATACAAGTACTTAAAAGGATAAATTTTTATCACAGATAGGTAACAATTTTTATAAGAGAACCAAAAATGTCATCCAAATATCCACAAAAGTTTATAACGTTGGTGAAGAGCATGTATTCATGAATCAATATATGACATCCTTTCATACCAATTGAATAAGGGTGGTATGTCATACACAAATGATTATAAGATCCTTGTACCACATAAAGGCCTCTTTGAAAGGGGTATGTAGACCATGGATCCCTAAGAAAGACTAAAATAGTTGGAACTCCCTCAAAGAGAATATTAAATTTCATATAGATATTTCTCACATCATAAATACTTTTTTTATCAAAAATGTGTATAAATGTAGTTTATTTGGTTAGCATATAAATCACAACTCATATTACTTTTTTTCTTGGTACATGGAAACCCCACAAAATATCACATAGATATCTCATCACACATCCAAGTCAAAATTGGAAGTGTCCGAAGACATTTCAAAAGGAACATAGTGGATGGCCATGTACTTTTGGAAATTATATAAATGAGATAAAAACTAATCAAAAAAACATCTCTAAACTTGAAATAATAATAATCAAATGTCATGGAACAACTTCATGGTTCATGTGTTCCCTGCACACTCATAATTGTGGAAATATCCAATCATAAGTTTCATGATCGATAAATAAATTGTGAAATGATTCTGATAACATAGAGTGCCCTCTATAGAGGCTGAAAAGACAGAAACTATCTCCCCCTCAATAAATAGAAACTATAATTCTATAAAACTATTTATCAAGATATTGTTTGTAAGGAATCATCTTGAGAAGCGAGGAGTTCAAATAAAATTTCCCAAAAAAATCTCGTTACCTAATTTCTAAACTCATACATGAAACTGTGAAAATATAGCCATCATGTTCCAATATTATAAATATTATTTCATAGCCTTGATCATAATAGTTTTTCTCAAAGAATCTATAACAACATCCCCCTTTCTAAAAGTACCGGTTTTTTCAAAATCCAATGATTGTTGGTATTCCAACCAATGAATCTAGTAGAGATTCAAATATTTTTAGGAAAATATAAAAATCAAAATATTGTGGTCTGAATACTTGGTAATCCTTTCACCCAAAAGGTAATTCCACCATATCATAATAGAATGCATTACATTTTCATGTTTCAGGTCATTTTTTGGGTAATTCTTTTTGTATATCCTAAGATACCGAGATTCTTAAGAAAAAAAATGATCACTCTGCATAACGACACAACCAAAACATGAATATAATGTATCATTGATGGCAAAAAAGACCTAACCAGAATCTAGAAGAGTACACACCAATGTATTAGTCTAAAAAATTTTTGATCAATAAATTAATTTCGATATTTATCAAACAAAGAAAACTTCAATCCATTTCATGTTAGAGAATTCATCGGATATAAAATCTTTGAAAATTACTTCAAAATGTGAAAAACATATCCCACTAAACCCAAGAAACCATGAATCTAAAAAAAAATTAATGGTTTTCCCATAATCATAATAGCCTTTACCTTATATGGATCAACTAATATACCATATTCCAACACCATATTTCCCTAGAACATCACATCATAAATCCAGAAATAAAATATTGATATCTTGGTATAATGCCAGTGATATCTCAAGAGTTACAAAATTTATATCAAGTGAAACACAAGATCCTAATCGAGCATAGAGTAAACTAGGATTTCATGCACAATGACCACAAAAAATCGTGATGATAATCTTGGAAAATACAATCCATTAAATCCATAAACACTAAAAGAGAATTTGTTGGACCAAGTGGCCTGAGAAAGTACATTTAGTTAGAATAGCTAATATGGGAGGATGTTTTCTAAATATTAGATTATTTTATCCTAAAATGAAGATAACTATATCTATTATCAATTTTTGAAAACCACTTATCTCCCTTCAAATGGTAAAAATGATCATAAATCAATGAAAGAAGATACTTATTCAATCCCATAACTTGATTGTGTTTTTTATAATCAACAAAAAGGAGAAGCGACCCATAATATATTTTAGTAAAGAGAACCAATGTTTCCAAAGGTAAAACATTTTTCCTATAAATATACATTAGTTTTTTAGTAGACACAAAATTGATTGATATATCTACCATTCTCACTAGTTCAGAATGAGAGATTTCAAAAGAAAAACATGGGAAGAGTCAATGATAATAGTAGGGATATCATTTCCAAAAGATTCACACTCCAGACAAAAACTGAACAAAAATACTTGTTTCCCCATCACTGGATAATATGTTCCATCTAAACTCAACATTGGGTCCCATCACAAATAAATAACTAGATTTTTTAACAAGGTTATATCTATTGGGATAAATGAATTTTTTACTGGTAAATCATTCTACCAAAAAAATATGTTTTTCCTCCAATATGATGATAAAACACATTCCCCAAAATGTCATTTAGATAGATAAAATAGTTCTCTCAACATTATAATAATACAAAAAGATAATATATAAATTTTTAAAAAATTTTTGGAATAAATTCAAATTATAGATTTATCTTTTTATAATATTATTACAAACACTTATCTTACCATCGATAATATTATTTACAATATTATTACCAACAAATAATATATTTTTTTTAATTACATATTGAATAAAATATTATGTGTCTATTTCAAAAAAAATTAAAAATTATATATATTGTTAATTTATTTATGTTAATTATATTAATTATATTTAGCATATGTTAATTGAAATATTTTTTATAGAAAACATCATCAAATAGAGTTTAAAAAAAAAATTAAAATCATTTTCAAATTACATAAGTGGAAATGATAATCACATAATCTTGTTACACATGTGTCTAAATAATTTCAAATTCTAATAGAATTTTTATGAAACTCCATGAAATTTAATTGGCCTCTCACACATCATTTCTCACCATCGTTGGTCAGGTTTTGGTACATCAGTCACTCAAATCATCATATAATTTTAGTTTTGGTATATTGGTACTTCAAAACAACTTCCTCAGAGATTCCATTATTCATGCTTGTCCCGATGGTGCATGTGGGACTGAAACACCCTTTCTCATCAACTAAATCATCAAAAAAATTCTCTACAAAACACATGTATTGTACAACACATTTCAAAAATTATTACTAAATACCTAATTTTTTGTAATGCATATTAGTTGTGTTTTATAGATCTTTCCATGAGTTGAAAATGAATAATATAAGAAAATATAAAAGACCAATAAATAACCAAGCATCTAAATATTCCAAATAAAATTTATCATCAATATAACACTTCCTGCTAATGAACCTATTCAGAATCGATGTCATGTAGCTTCACCAATTCAACAGCCCTCAAATTCACACAAATTAATCAATCATTGAATAAAAAATATCATCTACAAGATCAATGTTGTCACAATAAATTCTAAACTAAATTGGAACAAAACATAAATCATCAAAGAATGCTAACACAAATAATAGTTCACATACAAAAAAATAGAGATAAGGAATGAGTGATTCAATAAAAAATATGTTTTGGAATACCTATAAAATATTAACTATATTAAGTAAATTAAATATAGATGAATATAAATAATTAAAAGTTTATGAATATTTTTAATTCCAATGCTCATTTAAATCTTCAAACACAAAATAATTTAAAAAACTAAATAATATGATAGTATAATTTCTAAAAAAATATAATAAAAATCAAAAGAAAACACCATTATCTATATTTTTTACAACTAGATCTATAAAATAAACAATCATAAAACACCAAGAAATAAGAATAATTATTTTATGTGGTGTGTCAAAAGCATTAAATGAAAATATAACAATAAAAAAAAGATAAAACCTTGTTAGATCCATTTAGAATAAAATCAGATCATTGGTGATATTTATCATCCTCTATACAAATAATATAATTTAAATATAGAAACCATAATAGAAAAGATGAATATATAGATAAAAAATTAGGAAATGTAGAAATCTTCACTCAAAAATATCACATTCGATTATTTTTCTCAAGTTATAAAATTAAATTATTGATAGATAGTACACATGTAAATGTTAATTCCTTGTAAATAACTTAGTAAACAAGATTCAAAGAAACATTTCCCACAATATTAGTAGACTAAAATAAAAAGACTTTCCAATAGTGAAACTATACAACAATAAAATGTTCATTACAAAAATAATTTCACGTGCACATGTCTCTACAATAATATCACTTTTTTATATATCAAATCATTTTCATTTCCATTGATATAAATAGATACCCAATAATTAGATATATATACTAAAACTCAACCTGATTAAATTATGTTAAAAATTTCTATTTAATAAAGATATTGGGAGTTAAATACCAATATTTATTTTGAAATAATTGTCCTGACGATGCTACTATTTATTCACATTCAGTAACTTGTTTATCATATTCAAATAAAATTCAAAAATGTATGACCAGTTCACCAAATAATGTAATTTTAGTTAATAGATATTGGTTGAAATTATATAGTCATCACCAAGATTCCCACCAACTGTTTGAGTCCAAATATTAATCTTTTTATTGTTATATCCTGCAAGGTATCGATCAAGATAGAGGACTTAAACATCTAAATAACCATTTTACATCTAAAATAAATTCATTCCTTTAATGAAACAACATAATTTTCAAGATCATATAAATGTTAATACACCACCATCATCTACTAAGTCTCATTCAAGCACCATTATAATATTTCTAGCTTCACCCCATACAAAAAAATGGCTAGAGTATATACACCAGGTTGTAGTGGAAGGTATAACATGGTGTTTACTGAATAAAAATATACACTGGAAACAATTAATGGAAATTAGACTAATAATAAATAAAAAACAAAAAAATAACTCTTTTTATTCTACAAAAACATATAAAAAATTAACCAACTAAAAACATCCAAATACATGAATTATAGTACACTAAAACATACAATAATGAAACCAAAACTAACTTCCATCATTTAATTTAGCATAACAATTCAATAAAAATAGAACAACTAAAACCATTATGCCAAATTTTATTTTTTCAACAATGAGGAGAAAAAAGATTTTCTAAAGGAGAATAAACCAAGTGTGGAAATAGTCATAAATTATAAAAAAAATAAAATATCTGTATCTATACCAACATTAACAATGGAATTAAAAAAAATAAAAATATGGTTACATAGAAATTATATAGAAAAAACAAAAATCATAGTTTTCAAAAAAAAAATAAATTTATCAAAGGAAATAAAAGGATAACTACATTGGACTTTGAAAAATAGTAAACATATATTATTGATGATTTTTCTAATCATAATAAAAAATTATTAATTCAAAGATGAATTGACTACAATGAATTAAATAATGCATTAATTTTTTTAGAAAAAATTCAATACATCTAAATTGAGTTAGATTATTTGACAAGATAGACATTATAAGGATGATTATTTGAGAGATGTGACAATAATAATGGAGGGATAAATCATATCTCATGAGTGGATTTAAAGAAGTGAAAATAATAACATCATAAAAATAAATGTAAATTCTAAAAAAAACTAAATAAAACTCAAATTGAATTAATTTCATATAAAATAAAAATAATAATCAATTTGAACATTTAATACCATTATTTTTATGTTCTTAAAGCGTGATAAGAAGAACAAAATCCCTAGGAAAAGGACCAATTAGGGAATAATTAAATGAGATGAATGTCTAAGTCTATACCCTATCGATGATAATGAACTATGCATATAGGAGATAAAACTAGATGTATAGTGTGGTGGAAAAAAATAAGGATATGATATCAAAGGAGTATTAAAAATAAAAACGACATCATCTTGCTGAGGAATCAATGTAATCTACCGGCTTCAATCAACTAAAATATTTGGTTAGCTCACACCAAGAAACCCCCAATGAAAATAAAATGGATGATATAGAAAGCATTGATCTTCTAATAAATTGATGCGGTGATAATAAGAACAATAATTAATCAGTACAGGAAATGATGACAATATCACACAAAGAATGAATAACACATCTTGAAATGTCTCCCTCCACTTGGATTCAGAACCCGTAGATTAGAATTGAATGATCCCCATAATATAAGATAACTCCATGATCAATTGTCATCTTGATATTTATACCCAATGAGAAACAACTGAGAATGTCTAACAGAAGGAAATGAGATAATAATGTAGAATTGGGAAAATTTAGTTATATTTTTGACTTTTTTTTGTGTTTTTATATATCATGTTGCTTTTTTGAATCCTACTATTTACTAAAACATCCCCAATAAAATATATTTGAATTGTGTTTTTAGTTATATTTCCAATAAAATATATAATAGATATATATTTTAAATTATATATTTATTAATTAATATCTATAAATTAACCTCAACCAGCTACCTCACTAAATTTTACACTTATAGGATTAATGTAAAATTTAATATTATAATAAACATTCTCTTTATTAATTTTAAAATATATTTTATTAATAAAATTATATTAAAAAATTAATAATTAATAAAAATAATCATTCACACATATAATCATTTTATGGTAATAATGATTATTAATAATAGTTTTATTTGTAGGTAATTTTTTTGGAAGTAATATGATATACAAATAGATGTAATTGATAATAAATAATATGTTTGTATCAAAAAATCAATACCAACATATATATGCATTGGTGAAAAACATATTGGCAGTTAACAATAATACCAATAAAAATAAAAATATATTTGAATTGATCATTTTTACTAATAGATATAATATTTCACAATAAATCTTGGTTCGTATAAGACATTTTTTTGTCGTCCACTATACATGAGAGATACTACATACACTATTAGTTGTAGTAATCTAGAACCATATTAAGAAAATAATTAATATGGGTTTTGTTAGAAATGAGATAGTAAATTTTGAATTTGTTATCAAGAAGTTTCATGTCAAGAATAAAGAAATCCCATTAAGAAGTATTATCTGATAACAATAAAACACAAGTAAAATGAGAAACTTACTCTCTCTTCAATCTGAGGAGTGTAGTAATATTTACGTGGTATGATAAAATCTCTATACGATGATTTCCCAGTTTGAAAAAATGTTTTTAAATAAATGAATGAGCTTCACCTGTATCAAAAAATGTAGTTACTCATATCAATGATAATGTAATGGAACCTCACATGGATGATGGACCTATATTTTCTTCCTTTGGAAACTCTTCCACTACGTAATGAATCTTCATTCTTGATGATTGTGGCTAGAATCTCATTTTTTATGAAGAATTTATTTTCAGCACCATTTTAATTGGAGATTAGGATCTTGGTAGACTATTTGGAGTAGTATGGACATGTAATAACATCAATAATCATCCTACGTATCCGCATGAGCCACATTTTTCGGTGCTTTAGTATAAACCAATTTCAAGTCCCTAGGGTTTTTGTCACTAGTAAAAAATCAAAGGGGATATTCCTTGCACTGTGGTTGGTCTAGAAAAACCCAAAAATTGATAACTACCATGAGAGTCATCACACATCTTCTTCACCTTATCAGAATTCATAGAACAAACAATAACAGAAATAAAAACTCCCTTCAAACCTGAATTACTAGTATGGTCTGTCCCAACAATTAATTCCTAACCCCACACATCATCATATTGAGAAAGCATGAGTAGGAAAACTAAAGAATGAAGATCAAAATCTCATATCATACATTCATGTCATAATCTTCTCATTTGACATAATCTCATGTTAAAACTAAAAATTAACAAGAAACCAATTTTTATACTCTGTGATAGTCTTATTGTCCTGCTCGAGTTTCAAGACCTCCATAGCTGTAGTCAACAACAACAACTATGGATAGAACTATTCATTGAAAATAACATTAAATATTTTCCATTCTAAGTTGTCTCGCATTTTTTTCATCACCGTTATTTGAAAACAACCTTTGATAGGCCCATATAGCTTAATAGTGGAAAATTTCACCATGACGTCATTATGTGACCCCAACTACTCCTAAAAAATATTGATGTATCTCATCCAGTCGTCATCCAATTGAGAATGATTTGATCTATTGAATGCTGGGGTCATGTTTTGAATTATCTCAAGATCATTAATCATAAAGTAATTTTTTATAGTTCCATAGCTAGATCCTAAATGGGAATGGATGAAGGTTTATATCCGAGGGCTTTAAAAACTAACACAATAACATCAACCCTATTTTGGTCTATCGGCGGATTTTCTCACTGGGGTTCATCAATGTCTTCCACTTGGATCTGATTTACATGTCATCTTAGAGGCATGATACTACACTACATCAGTAAGAAATATTAAATATATAATACTAACAGTCAAATTGATCCACAAGTGAAATTATTCCCACATAATAAGAACAAAATATTTGGATTTCATCCAATCCAAATACAAATCAGGAAATTGACAAGAACTAATCCTCATCATACCATTTCAAAACCAGAAATAGTGAATTAAAGATCTCTATAGTGATATCTATCCATACAATCAATCATAAATACCTCACATGTCTGGAAAAAATTACTAAAATACATACTATCATAATGGAAATATTTTGAACATCAACCTGTGATACCCCTTCCCAAAAAACTAGTCTTAATACCCAATTACACTGAAACTGAAAGCAATATTGAAATAGCCTGAAGGGAATTTTCAATCTCCATGGTTTTTTAAAAGAAACATATGTCATAATAGATAATGTGGGAATGATTTTTACACATAAATAAAAGAAGAAATAGATAGAAGGGTGTATAATCAAAGGAAAAAATTGCTGGGAGAACATTACTAGAAGTTTAAATGTTATAAAGATCCAAATATAAAAAAAGTGTACTAAAATAAGAAGATGAAAAAACAATTCCCAATAGACATAGCTCTATAATAACCAATCATAAACAACATGAACCACCTATAAATGGATTATTATCCTCATTTGACATGGAAGAAGATTATCTACATAAACCTAAAAGCATAGTATGGGTGTGAGATTAAATCCTAATAGGGTCTCTCAAAGTATTCCAAATAAATGAAAATTTATTAACCAGATAAAGATTTCAATTTTATGTAAACATGAGTTTATGTACAAAATCATTATTTGGAAAAAAAATAATTCTCTACTTTTCAAAATTTTAAGATCCATGAGTATGTTTATTTTAGAGATAAAAATAATCAATATATTTATTAGAAATTTATATACCTTTATGTTCATCCC
This sequence comes from Viscum album, assembly GCA_963277665.1. Lineage (NCBI taxonomy): Eukaryota > Viridiplantae > Streptophyta > Magnoliopsida > Santalales > Viscaceae > Viscum > Viscum album. The sequence goes on along the minus strand of OY728156.1, from coordinate 358,671,432 downwards.
TAATAACTGATTAAACCATAAGATGTCATGTTCTCAAGAAAAAGTCAATTATGGTCAATTTATTTCTAAATTGTTTAAATTCAATATAACCAATTTCCAATTCCAATATTAAAATTTGGATTTAAAAAACAAAATGGATTTTTTATCCCATAATTCCATTTATAGGATAAAACCAGTGTGTTATTGACAAAAAAAATTAGGTAATTTTTCTCAAATACAAATTTGAAATCAATTTCATATATCAATTTATTAATTTACCTTGCTTAATTTAATTTTTCACTCCTTTTCATTAATTTTGAAAAAACACACCCCAATTTCGTGCTAAATCAAATTCAAATACCAATTCTTTGGAATCTGGATTCTAAAAATCAAATTGGATGATTTTTAATATAAATTAAAAATTATATATTGTAAGATTTGTTGTCCAATCATAAATAGAACAACATAACTTAAGAATAAGGGATCAATAATCAAAATCCCGTTAATGGGAAACTCCAACAAAGTATATTGGGAATGATGATCAATGAATGAAACATATATTTGAGATATAAAACTACATATACTAGATTATCTAACAATATAGTGATATAAGAAATCCGGAATAAGAGATAGGAAGAGTGATTTTGGGAAGGAACGATGATAAAACTCTTACATGGGAGATATCAAACGGTAATCTCATTACATCCATCCAGCCCATAGAGGGTTTGTATGGGATAATATTTTTTCTTTGGAGTGCCAAAGACATAGTATTTTCTTAAATATCGTGTTATGGTTAGGTGATGTATAAATGGGGGTTCAAAAAATATTAAACTAATTAACAAAATAAAAAAATTATACATGCATGGTTAGATATGAAGGGTTGTATAGTTTATCAAACCATGCACCCAAACACTGAATAACTTCGTGATGGGTTGAATAGGTTATCCTATATGGGTGTACAGTTTTAAAAACTATGCCCCAAACCTGAATACCCCCACTTTTGGGGTTATTTTTTTTCAGTATCATGGAAAATGTTATGGGAAGATTGTACTTCAACCTTTCATAGCCTAAGAGCCATTCTAAATTTTCAAAATTTTACCTGAAGCACACATAAACATGACCCAACCAAAGCACGATCAATAGAGGGGTTACAGAGTATCTAAAAATAGTAATAGGATTTTACATTACCAATATATCATATTACAAAAAAAAATTTAATACCAAAATTAGTGAAGAATTATATTTCATGATTTGAAATCAAATTGAGTTTGAATTTTTTATTTCACAAATTTTGAATACAAATTAATATTTTATAATTAAACATCCAATGGAAATAAAATGAAATCCTAATGAAAGTGTTTTATTTAAAAATATTCATAATGAATTTAATTAATTAGAAACATGTGTCAAATTTTAGGAACTTGTAAACTCATTAATATGTGAAAATATATAATATTACATATTCTCCACCTAAGAACATTTCATACAAAAAAAGAAAATAAATGATAGACAACAAATTTAACAGATTTATTCTTCAACACAAGAATTTTGTTCAAGTTAAATTTATTTAACCCACTAAACATGTGGTATAAATTATTTTCCTAAAAAATCTCTTAGTAGTATATAATCATCATAATGATCAATAGTATCGATACCGTAAAACACATAACAAATAGAATCCTCTTATAAAATATTATAATCATCCACATTTTTGTTATTGTTGAAATAATTGTGTGAGTTATTGAGTATGACTCAAAAAATTACTTTATATTTCATCATAATTTACCATCCATCCCTATGATTAATGAGAATATATCACAATAATATTATATTTAAATGTTTCCATATAAATATAAAGCATTTAATGGGGAATATCATCATCATCATCCACTTACCATGGTATAAAAATTGTTTTCACTAATATTCAATAATTATTTGATAAATGATTATCTAAAATCTAATCCTTGTAAATAACATTAGATAATATGAAAATCAATCCTAACCATTTAACTTTTTTCAACTTATTTGAAAATTAATTGGAAGTACAGATGATCTGAACAATACGTCAAGACTATATTAGTTTTAATTTTGAAGCACTACTTTAATCTTTTAATTTATTTTAAATTCACACTTCTAGGACCATCCCATGAAGTAAACATAGATATTTTATGAATGTTCTATTAATGTAATAAAAATAATATTGATTTACATGTCAATAGTGAACTAAACTATACAAAATAATGAATAAAAAGATCTTTTACGATAAATACATTCTAGATAGTAAGGATTAACAGACTATTAGAGGGATTTCACTTTGATTATTTCAAATTCACCTATCATACTTCATGAAAGGAGTTCCTTATATACGGTTTTACCAATCTATTTAATAAAATGAATTACATGACTCAATATAATTTCTCTAAGACATCACAAAAATATGTCCAAATATCTTATCCAAATGGATTTTATCTTTATAGAAATTGATTACATATTATGAAAACATACAATAGCCATAAATTATATGACATACTCAATATGAGAAAAAGATATTAATTTTACATAATTTTAGACATACACCAAATAGAAATGTTGATCTGTTAATTCATAAAATTCCAATTAAAGAGAAAGAACCAACCACTTCTATTAATCGACACCATGATAATGATAGTGGATGGATCCATTCCTACCACCAATAATATACTATGTTTTCCAAACATATTAGTTTTTAAAAATAGAATATTTATAAATATTTCACATGATACTAAGATATATTTTTCTACTAGTTAATTTCCATTAGACTGTTAATTTTTCCTATCTCATATATACTATCCTCATCCAAAAATTATAGAATGATGTACAATTTTTTGGGACACATATCAACAAATTTAATAAAAATGGATATATCCTAATAAAAATTACAATAAAATGTCTAATATAAAATCTTTCATAACACTGATCAAGTTCATAGAGAGTCTATAGAATAAATAAATTTATAACATTCTTATGATAATTATATTAATATTCATATGGAAATTATGATATCCACTAAGATTAAATATCAAAAAATAATCCTTCAATAAATGAGAAACATCATAGTACATACCTATGCGGTGTCCTATGATCATGAAACTGGTAACAAATGTATAATTTATTTACCTTTCTAATAATTCCACATGTATGTTAACTATCTAAATATTCCATTATAAAATGTTTTTAACTCATTATTTTCATAAAATGATATTACATCTTAATAGATGAATTTTCAACACATTTCACTAATACAAGTCACCGAATGAATAAAATTACAATCTTTAAAGGCTTGTTACACAATAATATTATTACATGAAATATACTTAATATTTCCCAAAAATATATTCAGTTTTAGTACAATAAATAGACTTAAAATTCCTAATATTTTCTTTGTAACTATTGGATAGTAAATATAATTAAGGGAGAGTTAAAATTCATCATAGGGGTAAACATGGATGATATCAATCAATGATAATTTTAAAACATACTATAATCATAAGGGTATGAGATTATAAATATTACCAAAAAAACTACATAACAAATCAATCGTGGATCAAAATCATGATCCGTGGAATAAGAAAGTATCATTTCATTGGAAATGAACCATACTGGTGGAAATTTTTAATAAATAAATCATGATTAAGAAGTTCATTTCATATTAGTATAGGAAAATCACATGTATAAAAACCATTTTATATGTCACTATTAACAACATATGAAATAAAATACTATGTAATATAGAATTAAGACATGTTTATTATTTAATAGTGGACTTGGAATCATCACATATATCCTTTTGTGGATTAATCACATTGGATTGTTTCCAATAGTGGATCAAGAACATCATCTTATTTCCCATAATTAGCTCATTAGACATAAAATTTTACACCGTGCATTATAAAGAGATTGAGGTACCACCCATCACATAAGATAATGATATGTGTTTCTCCAAATCATTATACATTCATCACATCTGAAACCATGAAAATGGAAATTTTGTTAAAAACATTTCATCATAGCATAACCTACATAAAATAAATATGTTATAATAATATTTCATCAATTCATAATATCATAACACATGAAAATGTAACATTGTTAATAGAAAATAATTCATTATATTCATAAACATAATACATAAATATAAATAATAATGATAATATCATTGGATCACATCCCTAGGGTAACATAAGAAACTCCAAAGGTTGTTCTTATGGAGAATTATGAATTTCATAAATTATAAAAAAAACATTATTGTGGAAAATATCCATTTCATTTTCAATAACTAATTTAAAATCTAATAATTTCACAAATGTTAATGAAAAAAGTTTCATTGAGAATTTCCTTGAAAAAAATGTAATAGACTCTTTAATTAACTTAGTGGTCATGATGTAAGAATATTTTATCCAGGCTATACAAATCAAAAAATGATTCTTTTCCTATTTTTAGTAAAAATTCAAAACTACCTCTTTATAAATAAATTGTAATTTTAATTTTTTATAGTATATTATTTAATGTAATCAATCATTGAATACTGGTAAATAAAATAAAAGAATTTTTATGAAGTGTGGAGTTAGAATAAAATGGGGTTTCAACTGATGAGAGAATGAAATTCTGTTATTCCTTTAAGAAATTATTTTGGACTAATGGGTTTTTAAATATATAAAAAATAGGAAAGTTGCAGTGAAAAATAAAATTCATGGTTTTTAGTGATAGATCATAATACGTTATGATCTAAAATTTATTCACAAATAATTCTGATAAACATTAATATTATGGAATAAAACAATTTAACACTATTGTATTTTGTAATCAAAATCCCATTGAATGAAATAAGATTGTATGGATATTCATGCCCATAATTATATTTGAAAAAATAAAAAATTATTTTATGTGTAGTATATACACAACACAAAACAAAAATGTAGGAGTATAAGGCTTGTGTCCCATAGAAATAAAAATGAGGGGAAAACCCCTTTCCTATTTGGTATTATTTTGAATCATAATCCAAATTTAGTAAAAAAATAAAATATTCACTAAATATAATAAAATAAATCATATACATAATAAAATATTTCAATGTGTTATTATATACATGACACAAAATAAATGTTTCAGGAATATGGCATAGGTCTTTCTAAAATGAAAGAGAGACTATAAATACCTTACCTCAAGTATCAAATGTCATCATACAAGTGTGAGGAAAATGCAAAATAAATAATGATAAATTATAAATATATTCTAGATCCATAAATATATATATAATAAACTATATGGTTTACTTATAGACTTCTATTTCCAATTAATTAAAAATTCCTTGTTAAAATCATGTTTCGAATGATGACTTCTTCATTTTTCATATATGTATTTTTAGTACATTCACTCCTATAAATTTGAAAATTATTCAATTGTTTTCAATATTTTTTTCATTATATTAATATAATATATACCCATTTCATATGTGTATATATTAATCCATTAATTTTATAGATTGAAAATTAATTACATCATTCATGGGGATGGTAGTGGTATATATGACTGAACGCTATTTCCATTTTGTCGATGGATAGATCAATGGTCAGGAAAACAGGATATCACATTTAAATAATTTTTTATCTAATATCTATCCCATATTTTATTTTTTACTATTCATATTACCTTCAAAATAATTTATAATTGATGAAATATTCGCATCCCTTTGGGGGTTGGTAGTCCACCATACACACGAGTGACATTATTGTATTTAAAGAACCTTTGTGATGATTTTTTCCAAAAAAATATTTTATTTTTTGAAAACTATGATTCATTGTAAAATAATTTTTTTATGAATCATAATGACTTTATAATAATTATATTCCATTGAATGTTTAATGTTTATGAAATGATCGAATCCATCTTCATCGAAATCATATCATTAAATCCAAAAGACTTGATTGAAGAAATTGTTATATGTTTGAATTATTCCTTTTCAAAATCATAAAAAATAAATATTTTTTTGATTGAAGGAGTAGAAATTATTCTGAAGATATATCAAAGAATATTGTGATGTCAGAGGTTAAAATGTTTTAATACTTTCTAAGACAAGCCAAGGTGTTTTATTTGTGATAATGGAGTTCTATAAAAGCATGAAAACTACCATGATAAATGATTATGATGAAATGAAGTAATCTTAATAGTTGATTTAGTTCCAAAAGTCAAGATAATTTTTATTACAATTATTAATATCAAATGATATTTTATTACTATCAATGTTATTGAGTGTATTTATCATTAGATACAATGGATAGTATTAATGAATCCATTTTAATGGTTATTACATCATTATGAAATTTCCACCAGAAGAAGAATCTATAATAAATAAGTTGAATGGTGAATTTTGAAGAATTTAAAATTTGTAGTGTCGATAATTACATTGTTATGGAAAAGTAATCATATGTGGATTTACATCATAATTGAAAAATTCATCATAATTGGGATTCCATAAAAGTGACACCAAGAAGGAAACACAATTTGTAATCACTAAAAAGGATACAAAATTTGTAATCACTGAGATAGATACAAAATTCATACTCACTGAGAATAAAAAAAAATCACAATCACTGAGAAGGAAACAAAATTCATACTAATTTGAGTAGGAAGCATATTCATAATGAGGTGTAAATTAATATATTCATAATGTGTTGAGATGAAACTAATTTATAATGATCAGAGAAGGAAATGTATTCGTAAAGATATGTTTATGAAAAAGGATAAAAATGAAAATTACATAATATTTATGTTTATTTGATATTTTTAAACATGAAATTCATTTTTTTAAATCTAGGAGAAATCTAAATAAGATTGATGATTTTAATGTTAATGTTAAATGAGAGATATTTTTAGTTATTTTAAAATTTGAGGAAGTGGGTGATGTTTTCCGTTTTACCAATTTTGTTTTTAGAATCTCCTATGAATACTTTATCAGATCATTAATTAGTTCATGAATTTTTTTGCAAGCATAAATGGTGGATCTATGAAGAATCCATGTTAATGTCTTTTCCAGATAGAGATCATGTGATGATGATTGTATAATTGAATGTCTATTTACATATTTGAGCTTTTGAGTAGAGATCGAGTTTTTGAAATTTATAATGGATTCATTGTATTGAGTCCATCATATTGAGAAAATAAAATCTAGACTCATTGTATTGAGAGAATTAAATACATAGTAATATTATTGTGATAATAAGATTCAGACTATTTAGATTGAGAAAATTAGATCCATCCATATTTAATTTAGGATTCAGACTGAGAAATTATGAATTAGTTTTATCAAATTCATTAATATTCTATTTCGATAAATTATTTTATACGAAAATATTGTATCCTGACAGTATTCAGTATAGTATCTCCTATTGAGAGATAGTAGGTGCCTAGTGGGAGTTGACACATGTTATTCACTTCCCCATAATAATTTAATTCCATAGATCCATTAGAGTGTCTATGGAAAGTATGTCTCATATTACAATATGGATAATCATTGAAAATCATGTGTTGTTTACTTTCTTCCCTACTTTTTCAAGAATGATCAATGAATAAATTTTGAAAGGGAAGTAAATATAAAAATGTTTCAATGGAAATTATTTTAATGTATTTAATCTTATAAAAAAATATGGAACTTATTTAACCCCCTTTTGAGTCGTTATTCGATACGTTGGAGATTTAATTATTATCATAAAGAAGGTTCCCTAGTTAGTTCTATATAATGGATAATACAATTCTATCAATCTTATATTAATTTTTTTTAATTTTATTGAAAAAATTATTACGGATTACAAAATATTATGATTCTTTATCTCATATCTATTGGTCTAGAAGTTGTTAATACGAATACTATTGGTTTTCCCCTAATTGAGAAAGACTATCCTAACAAGATTGATGATAATAGAAATTTATAATTCCATGGAAAGGCAATAAATTATATCAATATGTCTTTATCCGGGGATATTTATCAGAATGTGATTGGTTTAAATACTACAAAAAGTATATTGGACAATATGGAATGAAATTCATAAGGGAATAATAATGTGTACGATGAAAAGCTACAAATCAGGCATAGTAAGTATGAAGATGTTATAATTATAGATGATGAACATATTGATGAATACTTCAGTAGAGTAAATGATTTTTTTTCATAATCATAGGTAAGGATGCCTTCAAAGATAATACAATTTTTATGAACATATGAGAATCATTCTTCATATATTTGACTATAACATTTTCTCTTTATAAGATAATGAGAATTTATCTCTTGATGAATTTCATAAGATTCCTATTTATTATGAAATGAGGAATGATCGAATGATTAAAAATATAATGAAAGATGAAATAGAGTATAAGATATGGGAAATATGAATATCCATGATGTTTATCAAGGTGATCCTAGTGATAATTAAGATGATTAATTGAATGATAAGATTATGTATATTATAACTAAAAACTATCAAATTGGAAGAGGATAGTATATAAAAAACAACCAATCTAATGTTTTGAGTGTGGTGGATTCAGAAACCTTGCTATGAATTGACTAAAAAATAATTTTGAAGAATACAAAGATGATTTTGATGAAAAACCTTAATGAAATAAGTGGAATAAAAATTATAAAGAAGAATAGTCATCCAATAAATATACGAAGAATATTATTAAAAAAATTATACTAATTTATAAAGTGAATATATACTTCACTAAAAAAATTTCTTATAAAAATTAATCCTTTTAAAATTTCATAAACATCATTGAAAATGTTGGAAAAACAAATGATTCATCAGATTTTGAAGAAGGTGGTAAAGAATATTATAGAGTGTATTAGCTCAGAATAGAACATGTTTCATGTTTTGAGAAAAAAAATGTCTCAAGAAATAAAATATATTAATGATGAAATATTTTTATGAAGTTTCTAATAGAAGAAAACATTTGATCAAAAAGGAGGAAGAATACATTTAGGATATCTTAAGTTACAAAAACATAATTGACGACTAAGGGAAGATGATGAAAGACCTCATTACAAATTTGGATGAAAGGGAAGAAGAAGTTAAAAAAATTTAATCAAAATATACAATTTCTAATATTACCTTGAGGAAGATGAACGAAAATTTCTATAAATATTCATATTTAAAAATAGATACTTATTACGATCATTAGAAGGCTCAATAGAAGAATTAGGTGAAATTTTCACTCACCAAAATCATTGTTTCATCTAATTCATTTAGCATTTTAATTTCTTGAAAATGTGTTGGGAAATATTGGGTGGATAAGGGATGTAAGAAATGTATGAAATATAAAAAAAGTAAAAAAATCACCTAAAATAATAGATGGTTCACATCATGAGTATGTTATATATAGAATAATTTACCAACCTAACAATGTTTCTTGAGAAAAAAATCTTCCCTGAATAAAAAATAATTATTTTATATATATTTATGGTGTTTTAGAATCTATTGGAATAGAGATAATAAATTTTTAAAGAAAATATATATACCTTTAAGATGGTTTGCTCAAAGTGGAAAAAATAGTAAAGGTATAATGAGTAACATTCCAAACATATAGAAATTTAAAAAAGACAATTCTAAAGATGTTAGAAACATTCCAACAGAAAATCAATTTTATTATTTCGAAAATTATTGTGGATGAGGTGATTAAGAAACTCTTCATGATGAAATGTGTATTATAATCCTTTCAAAACATGTTTTTATGATATTAAATAAAAAAATCTAAAAATAATAATGATTAAGAAATAACGTTTTTTTGTAAGAAAACCCTGAAAAAAAGTAGATAAACAAACCATGTAAACCTTACAGTGTTTTTTCATCACATATAATATGTGATATAAAAATATATAACCATATTGAATTTAAAAACGTAGGAGTAGTTACCTTTATTAATGAAACTTCATTAAAAATTATAGGAATTGTATTGGCAGACATTGATGTGGAAAAGTTGAAATCTAAATATGTTTTATTTATTGATGGAAAAAATAACATACCTTGGGTAATTATACTTTTTGGTGATGGAAAATTACTTGATATTAGAATATATTTTTGAATCATCATAATTGTGAATGAAGGAAAAAGTTATTTCAAAGGAGAATGAACTGGTGTTAATGCATTACAAATAAAAGAATTCAACAACTCCAATTACTAGAGTGTAAATATGAAATCAAATTGTGGTATCATATACATGCGAACCATGGACATAAAATTATGATCAAAATTTATAACGTTGATACTGTTCATATCATTCCATAAATTTAAAGTAGAGAATAAGATGTTTTTGAAACATTTCAAAAGGGAACATATCTAACAAAATCCATAAAAGAGGTGATATTTAATCGATTATACCACTTGAGGATATTCTATTTGATTTATGTGGGATGATGAGACATCAATCAATAGAATTAGATTTATACATTATCAATTTTATTGATGACTTCACTCATACGAGAAACATCATGTTTGTAAAGAACAATTCATAGGTTGGTGAAATGTTCAAATTATTCCAAAATGATTAAAATAAATAATTTTACCATATTAAAAAAATACTTTTGAAACATATATGGGAAAACATTCTATCAAACATAAGTAAAATGATTTATATAATCCACCAAAAAATTGGAGTAACAGAAATAATGAATATAATTTTGGTGGAAAATCGATGAAATATGTCAGAAGAATACAAAATTTTAAGAAATTATATTGGTGAGTAGTTATTAGTACTGATTTACATGTCCAAAATATATTCTTATTGATAGTAGAAACCAACATGACCCTTTATGTAATATAGTATAATAAAATTACATTTTTTGAAATTCATAAAAGTTTTTCAATGTGTATAAAATAAAAAATACAGATGTGGGAATGTTTTATGAGAATGAAAAGGAAGGATATTTTATTGGTTATTAACCAATTGGAAGATGTTACAAATTATGGAAACCAAGATTACAAAATTTTTGGACTCTTGTAACGACCCAAACTTTTATTAATGTACATTCATCTTGTTCTAATTAAATGTCTTGTTATGTAAAATTGATATATAAAATAAATATACTTCCATTGTTTTGTGTTTTTAGATTTTTAAAATACTATTAAGAATTTTAACCTTTGCTAATATAGTCATTGAACATCGAACACATGATTATCATAAATATATCATTTTAACAAATCCAATTTACACATAAAAAGAAAGTTATGGCCTCATATAGTATAATTTCTCAATATGAAGCCAATTTGTTAGAGATCGAAATGGAGTTAGCTTTATTGGGAATATCCCTTGACCAATTGCATGCCGTGATTTAACATGTTAATGTTGAACATGATTGCCTATGGGAGAAGTGGAAGTTAATAAAGATTACCACCCGAGAGATGTTATCTGAGCTTCCCCAAGAGTATATAACCATCACACACCTTACCCTCAGGTATTACGTGGGTGTTATAAAGGGTTATGTTACAATAACTTAGCACTATAATAATTTTCATTAGTTTTTTATAGAATAAAGAATATATATTCATTTTATTATTGTTACTCTGTAAACTGTTTTTAAACCACAAATAGTATTTTTAGAAAATATTAAATTAAGAAATCTATATTGGTGAATTAAAAGATTTTTTTTTTAAAATAATATTTTAAAAAAAATTTATAAATAAATTTCTTTTTATTAAATAGAAAATATCATATAATTTTTGTGAATACAACTTTAATTCTTGGTAAGGGTTGAAAAGTATTTTTGTCAAAACCCATGTATGTTTTATAAATTTTGTTTTTTATTGTAAAAGTAAAAATTCATATATTTTGAAAATTATTTTGATAAAAAGAAAATTATTTTTTCATTTCAGATATCAAAATCATCTAATTGTTATTTTTTCATAATTTTCTGAAAATTTCTAATGTTTGGGTAAAAATTAAATACTATTTAAATATGTAATGTGTTTTGTGACATTATACTGACCCAATAGTGATGAAAACAATAAAATAAAAGTTATATTCGTCCAATATATGTTTCACATTTAAAATAATATGATTTTAGATTTGTTTGATTTATGTTACACAGCCTTAGTGGACCATTCAAGACTTATAAAACATTTTAACCTTTTGAAAAGATTTCCTTGAGAGTGTGACTCACCTCCAGATAAGCAATCCTAAAATTTTAATAATTTCAGCCACTTGCCTTATTAAATATTACTTTTCCCTCCACTTTGGAAAAACCCATTTGGAAAAAACCATCGTATGGTTTTTGGGTTTGATTAGTTTAATGTGTAGTGTCATAAACCTAAATAATAAAGAATTCCCTCCATATTCCAATATAAACCCACCTACGAGCCCACTTATATTCACTCAAAACCCTTATAGAACGTCCCTACTCTACCATTCTTTATTTTTAATCCTCCCAAGTCACCCTAATCTCCCATGAAGACTCTCTCAACCCCTCCCAGGCCTTTGGGATCACACATCCATGTTTGAGAATTCTTCTTTTTTAATTCTGGTCCATGTTTCATTATGTTTTTATTACCTTTTATTTTCAATTAAAAACAATGGTTTATGTTTATACACCCCCCATACAACTATTGTTTTGTTTGAAAGATGACAGACCCCTTTCTCTCTCATTAACCCATTTTACGATTTCTCTTTGACGTTGTTATGCTGTCGAAGTGACACCAAAATTTCCCATGCCAAAATCATTGTGTAAGAGAATACCATAGTAATTTATCTATAATGGGTTTTAAGCATTATGAACATGTAAATGTTGATTTAAGACTTAAATTTATGTATTACACATCTCTTATTCATGTAATATGTTATGATGTTTAATGAATCTATGTTGTATGACCCACATGGAACACTAATGCATGAAATAAAATGTTTATAAAGGGTGTGCCATGACAGCACTCCAATGCACTAGGTAAAGAATACTATAGTGACACATCATGTGAAATTAGTGTTGAATCATGCTAATTCAAGTGAAATGAGGGTTTAATCATGCTAATTCAAGTTCAAGAGGGTTTACTCAAGCTCCAGGTTCAGTGATCCTTGGCTCACTCTAATATAATTTTAAACGTTGTTGCCAAATTTTCATGTCAGGATAACCATGCTATATAATGCATTTGTTTTCATGTTTCTATTATTCTCCATTGATATACCTAATTCATAACATGTTTTATATTCCTTATTTTATTTGTTGTTTACCCCTTACTATGTTTTATAGCTCACCCTTATCACATGTTTGTCCTCAGGTTATCCCATTCAATGCTAAGTATGAGGGAATGTTGTGGTCATGTAATGGATGTTTTTAATAATTATTTTGTATTTTTATATCTTATGTTGTAATGTAATGTCCCTAATTTTCTAAGACATTAGTCCTCTCAATCCACAGAGTGATCTTATGTGGAAGGTTATGTAACAAATCATGTTAATGTCTGTAATAATGATAAGGTTTTTTATAACTCATATGATGTTTTGGTAATTGAATGTCAAAATTTTGTAACAAACATGTTCTAAATTTTGTGGTGGAAAAAAAGATTTACAACTATAGTGAATGTAATCCAAAACATCATTATAATGATTGTAATATTTAATATAGTTGGGAATGTTTAGTTTGGAAAGAAACATTGAAATTTAATACCTTATAAAAACTTGTTTAATACAAAAAAATATTAGGATTCAAAAGGATTTGGTTTAAACTGAAAGAAAGTTGAGATTTGAATATTAGAAATAAATTCTCTCAAAAGTTAAACCAGAATCATTTTTTGAGTATATTAAAAACAATTAGTGGGTGTATTCTATGAATTAAGAGTTAGATCATATTGAGAATAATGAAACATGAGATCTTATTCCATGACCGAAAAATAAAAATGTTATAAGAAAAAGTTGGATTATAGAAACAAATTGAATAAGCATGGAGAAGATTCACGAAACAACTAAATACTAGTTTGTATAATATATTCACATATAGAAGGTGTTTATTTTTATGAATCCATTTCCCCCATTTCATACATAGAAACTGTTTGAATGTTTTTAGTAGTGTCATCTGATAAAAAATGACAAGTTTATCAGATGTATAGAAATTTTGATTTCTTAAATGGTGAGAATTAAAAAGATATTAACATTAAACAACCTATTGTTTTATACATTATAAGGATGGAAACAATGTTTTTAAATTTAAGGAATCTTCGTAAGTGATAAAATATGCTCTATGTTCTTAGTATTCCAAAAATGAAAATTGTTTGATAATGTTGACCTTTTATAAAAGAAAAGATTATATAAACATATCTGTGAAATATTTTGACTTTATAAATCCAATTATTGTTTCTCATGTGGATGATATAAGATTCTTTAGGAATATTAAAGACGTTTTAAAATAATTTTTTTGGGAAATAAACATGAATTTTGAATTTTCTATGTTTAGATAATTATCTATCATTTGTGTTTTACATGTTCTATAAAAGGAAAAATACATTTTATAATCATAAGAAACATATTTCCTAGAATTTTTAATGAAGTCTAGAATGATATAATACCAATAGTTTTCAACTATTATTTCAATGACTTGAAAGTTGAGTGAATATGAATCCAAAATATGTGTGAATCATAAAGTCTTTTGGAAGCTAATATAAAGTCTTATATTCCTTACATTCTCAAGGATTCATATTTTCTATGAACCTATTATTTATGAAAGGTATTAATGTTATCTTAAATAATCACATATGTTGAAAAAAACGAATTTTGATACATTTCAAAGGAAAAATATCTCAAGGGTTGTTATATAAAAGATATTTTGAGGTGATGTTTCATGAGTATACTAACAATTATTGGGATAGATATTTTAATTATAGGAAATCAACCTTAGGATGAACATTTTTCTTGAGTGAATGTTGTGTGAGATAGAAAAGTATGAAATAATTTTCAATAACATTGAGAATATCTGAATCTAAATATATTGTAGCTACTTAGGATTTTTACTCAAATTATGTGGATGAATATTCAGTTGGATGATTCGAAACTAATTATTTTTAAACCATGGAAGATTTTTTGTGATAATCATGTTTACATTGATCTTTATAATAATCATATCCAATATTAAAGACCAAAAACCACTGATACAAAATTCCACTTTATAAAAGATTATGTTTCTCGTGGAAGTGTTTTGCTACAATACATTTTACCAATGTATCATGTTGTTGGTATCCTTACAAAACCAATGCTGAAAGAATGGTTTTTTGATTTTTTATAAAACATAATGTACAACTTCCTACCATGTCTTCTAAAACCTAATAAAAAAGAACCCCAAACATTATTTGGATTATGTTGTCAAATGGGGTGAGAAAGAATCAAATTTTCACTTTATAGTAAGTTTTTATTCATCATTATTAAACAAATATGAATATGAGGTTATCATAAAATGGAGGAGAGAAAAAGAAATGCGATGAAGATGAAATATGAGGGGAAGTAAGGTTTATATGGATTCAAAATTTTCATTTCACTGTTGGGTGGAAATCCTTTAAAAACATTACTTAATCACATAGTTTGTGGTCAAGATACTCATTTTTTTGATTATTTGTGTCTTGATAAAATTGAAAAAACATGAGTTGTTTAGAAAAGTTTAGTTGTGAAACAATTATAATAGTTGGAAATTTTTTTACCATGCGTTTTTAAAAAAATAAAAATGGGGTATTGAATAAAATTTTAATATTTCTTAATGATTTTTATTTTTTTATGGAAACTAACCTTCTTTTAAAAAGAATTATTTTTCAGAATTTGACCCAGTCCAGCATAATGAGCTTCGTATGAAAGTATAATGTTTTTTAAACAATCATGTCCATATATATTATATTTTTATCGTCAAACACTAAATAATCATTGGTAAAAATTATTGTTTTTTGGAAGTATTCCATTTTCATAAGAAAAGAAACAAAGAAGACATACAATGAAGAATATGAATTATTGTAGAAGAGTATTGAAAGAATATTATGAATTTCGATGTTAGAAAATAATAATACCTTATACACCAAAATTAGATTATTTTTTGATGAAAATTGAGTTCTCCATAATACTATATACTATCATGAAAAAATATTTTGATGAAATAGAGGAATCATAAATGTGGTATCAATTCCAAAAATCAAAACAATACACTCTAATTAGAAATATAAGGGAAAGTATGACATTTTTTAATGTTTCTTAGATAAGTTGTCAATAAGTACACATGATCTTAATATATAATCCATTGTGATAGAGATTACATCATTATGAGATATCCATCGGAGGAATACTCATTAAGAAATTAGGTAAATGGTGAAGTTTTAAGAGTTTTAGAGTTTCATGTTAATGAATTTCATCATTATAGAAAAATCACCATAATAGGATTTACATTGTAATGGGAAAATAAATTTTAATTGGTATTCCATAAGATTAACCTGATAAGGAAAAAAAATCATAATCTCTAGGAATGATACATCATTCTTAATCACAAAGGAGGATACAAAATTCAAAATCACTAAGAAGGATACCGAATAGATAATCATGGATAAGAAAACATAATTCATAAAGAGGCAAGAATGAAAAAAATTAGAAATGATATGATAAATAAAAAATCATAAAGAGATGAGAATGAATCATATTCCGAAAGAGTTGAGAAGGAAAAATATTCATAATTAGATGAGAAAGAAACAAATTCATAATGAGATGATTGTGAATGAAGTCTAAAAAATTACATTTGTTTTATTAAGAGTTGATTATATTAAACATTAAATTAAACCTTTTCATTAATCTTATAGAAATATATAGATGATTTAAGAATTCAAAGATGAATTTTATTTGTGATATATCATTATAGATTTTAAAATTTGAGGATGTGGGGATGATTTTCATGTTTCTCACTTTTATTTTTTGATTTGCGTATAAATTCATTCTATGTTCATTCATTTATCCATGATTTTTCATGAATTTTTGAAAGGTAAAGTGATAATGAAGTTAATTGAAATTCATTTCATGCAAGAGATCATAGGAGGAGGATCAAACTACTGAATGTTTGGTTGTCGTTTGAATCAGTTGAGTATAAATTGAGATTTATAGATTGAGAATGATTTCATAAGACTGAATATATAGTATTGAGAGAATTGGATATAGAATCATCATATTGAGAGAATATGATACTAACTTATCAAATTACGAGATTCAGATATAGGCTCATCATATTGAGAAAATTGTGTCAAGCCAAATCAGAAGGATTCAGACTGGGCAATTGTGGAGAAGTTTCCACAATGTTTTTATTATTTTATTTTCCCAATTTCATTATAAGAAATCATTATAAACTAATGATATTTTGTATAATAATTCATAGAGGGACATATAAGATGTGTAATGGGAGTTGGCACAAGTGGTATTCACTTATTCATAACCGTGGATATCCATATACCAGAAGGAGTGGTCATGAAAATGATGTAGGTACTCACAATGAGGTAAAAACTAGTAAATCCTATTCCCATTACCTACATTACTACATTCTCATGCAATATTATTTATAGTAATTTGATAATTAAATAAATCATAACAAGTTTTAGGGTTTATTTTCAAAATGTTTTGAAAGTTAGAAAAAGTAAAAAACTGATTCAACCCCCCTTCAATTGTTATTAGATCTTTTGGAACATAGTTATTCCCACTGAATATAATTTAAATAATTTTTAAATTATATAAAGTATAATTATTCAAAAATATCATATATATTTGTAAATTTAGTCATTATACCCATTTGTAAGTGGGGGTTATGTAAAATAAATTACATCGGTTTGTGAGGTGGTAGCTAACAATCACACAATTGACTGTTTCTTTTCAGACATGATAGAAAATGAGAAGTATATAGATAATAAAATCAACATAATAATATCTAATAATATTCGATATACTAGTGCTGTTATATTGTAATCACTGGTACAAGAATGATGTTAGGAATTTAAGAATTATAAAGAAATCATTTACTGAATAAAATTACAATTTACTAGAAATATATCCACTAGATATCTTCTTAAAGGCAAAAGGATTCATATTTTGGAAATAAATTATTTTTTAAAAATTGAATATTTTTTCCATAATAAAATTTTATTAGATTTTTTTATATCCAAATATCATAAGATGTCTAAAACAGTGAGGGGAGGAGATCAAATTTTGTAGTTGGGGAGGGGTGTCATTTTTATAAACATGGAAAACTATTCAATAATGGGATTTAAATCTCAATACATGTAACTAAAAATATAATAAATAATTTAGTATAAGTATTATAAGGTGTAGATACACATCCCAATAAAATAAAAAAAATTAACATGAAGTTACTTAATATATATGTTTACTCACTTTTACCATTATATTTTTCACCAAGGTAACCGGTATCTCTTTATTAAAAAATAGAAATCTATCGTTTAAGACTGCAAAAATGAGGCATAGTTTATAATTTGACCCAATGATTGTAAAAATAAAAAAATTATTTAATGAATATCCAATATGTGTTGAAAATTGATTCTAACACAGGAATATGTAACACAAAAATGATCTATTTAATACTTTACTTAAATAATTAATTTTTATAATATTTACTAGAATTTATTAACATTAATTAATATGACATATATTATAAAATATAAATTATCTTTATTCCAAATATTGAATAGAATTTATCAATTTATTTCACAGAAGTTATAGAATTTAGGTTCAAATCGAACATATATTTGCGATGACAAAGTAGTTTCTTGAAGAGAAAATTTTCATATATAAAAAGAGATTTTATATAAAAATAAAATTTTAAATTTATCATAGTGGAATAAATTTTATGAATAAATATATAATTAAACTAATATTTCATTTATAATAATATTAAAACAAAATGGATTTGTGAGTTCATCAAATTAAAATGTTTTTTTTAATAAAAATCAATATTTTCTACTATTCATTACAAAATTAATGTTTTTTGAAAATTATATAAATTAAATATTTATATAATTTTGATATTTATATTTCCAAAATACATTTTATTATCTAAAATTTTTATTCTTTATGTGTTAAAAAATAAATTATTGATAATTAAATATATATATTTTTTGAGAAAATAAATATTTGAAAAATATAATGACTTTATTAAAGAAGAATAATTTTTTCATCCATATACTTTCCTTATATAAATCCATGAGACATAATTTTTAAAATGTGTTTATTTTTAATCATAAAAACAGGTTTAACAACCATTTTATAATGGTCATTTTAAAATAATAATATTAATAGTTTATTTTAGTTCGTAAAATATTTTAGTTGTGTATAACACAAGTCATTGAAGAAATTCAGATATTTTGAATAAATACACAAGGAATTCCATTGTAAACCCTTTAAATAAATTCTTCCATAAAAACTCATTACTTAGATACAAAAAATAATCATACTTTTGCCTCGTCATATCTTTAGGTTTCTTTATAGCCTCATTAAAATTGTGTTTTCACTCTAATACTTTGAACAGATAAGTGGTGTTATTTCAGTGGACATTATATCCACAATAAAAAACATCAACTATTTTATCTATATTTTAAATATTCTAGTAGTATGAAATCTGAGAATAGTGAATGTGAAGTATTATGTGTGTACATCCTCAAGAAAGATACATGGATCACATAATGGACTTGGGAGAGATTCTATAAGGCCCCAGCCTTAAACCTTACTTAATCTTGAGTTATTACAAGATTACACATTGAGGATCTTTTCAGGTTTAGAGTTTTAGAGAATTAGATCATGAAACTTGCATTACATTCCACATTTAAACAAAGTGGTTACATAAAAGATAGTATCCATTATTCCCATCAACGGAAACATATTGAAAATAAAACATGGATTCTTTCTTAACACATCCTTGACTCTATCATCTTATCATGTACCTTTCCCTTGACCTGAAAAAACATTTCAAAAACTTGGGATGAGCATAAAAAGCTCAGTAAGGGATATAAAAATATGGAAAGGAAACATGAGTTCATATATACATAAGAATGAAATCATAATTTACCCATAAAACATAGGCACTTTAACCTACCTCATCAAATCATGAATAAATCATAGAAATCATAAGACATAAAGGTAACTTGAGGCATTCATAACATTCTTACGTAGGGAGTAACCCTCTTGGTTACGTTTGGAATACCCATCAGAGTATATTCTCTAAAAGCTCTTCGAAGAAACCTTAACGTTTCACTCCTTCGCGTTACCCAATGCATTGGAGAGCTATATCGGGCTCACCCGCCCTTAGTTTATCACGGAACCACCCGTTCTTCATAATAATGCCCAAGAACCATAACATAATCATATCACATAAACATGAATAAAGGAAACATGACATCTCCACATTTCAATCACAATATAACAATTTAGGATATTGAAATAATGAATCCATTCAAAAAGAAACCATTTCCAAAACCATTTAAAACAGTTAATAAAGAGATTTTTGAATCAAAGTGTCCCATACCACCTTGAAGCTTTTAAAATTTTAAACCATTAATATCCATATAAATAAATCCTTAAAACCATTTTGAAAACATGGATATTAATAAGAACAAATAATTAAAACATTTAAAACGATATTTTGGTTAAAGGGGTTTTTACCCAAATTAGAGACAGTTGAATACAATAATAGAGGAATAACATTTAGTACGAACTTTATAATATCATGAGAATAGAAGGATTCATGATATAATACTCCAAATGACAGTATATACACCATATAAGAGTGAATTGGTGCATAACAACAATGAACCCTCAATAGAAATGTCAAATGTGATGAAATCCCTTATAAAGAAGGTATCCTTAAATTAAGGACAAATAAATCTCAAAAATATGTGTGAAAAATATATATACACCAAATATAAGAGGATATTAAGTGTAAAACAATAAAAGGTCATTCACACATATTCAATGGATGACATATTCAATGACTACAAGTTGAACCGAAAGAAATCGAAATTGGGTTAAAAAGTTCCCTTGACAGTCTAACGACATCACATCAAAATGAGTTGATGAGAGATAAAAAGTGTATCTCATCACTTGGACATAAAATTTACAACAATAAGGATGTATGAGAACATATCCCAACATAAGAATATGTAAATTAAAAGACCCAATAAAAGAAGTCTTTTTAAAAAAAGAGGAGGGTGAAAGGTTCCCTTACCGACTTGGGTATCTTTCAAAACATACACCCCATGAAAGAAAGACAATAGTTAATTGATGTAAATACTCATAAATGAAAGTATATTACACAAAGAGTAGAATAATGGGCAGTACATACACCACTAAATGGAATTTGTGGCAAATGTTGCATAAATCTCACGGGAATAAAAGTGAGATGAAAAATCCCTTACGAAAACTCGGCAGCCTAACGACGCCACATAAAACTTCCAAATGTGGATTGATGAGATCAAATAGAGTATCCCATAATATTACAATAGAATTTACAGCAAGTGGAATATAAAATAAAATCCCCCAACATTGCAAGGAGGAGTTTAAAAGAAGTGACATAAAGGAGAGTATTTAAAAAGAAAGAGAGAGGTTAGATCTCTTACGAAAGTTCGGCAGCCTAACGGCGCCACTCAAAACTTCCAAAATGGATGGATGAGAGAGAATAGGGTATCTCATCACATGAACATAAAAATTACAGTAAATTTAATATAAAATAACATCCCAATAACAAGAAAGATGAGCTTTAAAAGGAATAACATAAAAGTGTGTACTTGAAAAGAAAGAGAGGAGTGGGATCCCTTACCTCGGGTCCGACTTGACTCGATCGTTCTTTAATCTCCTGAATAATAAACTTGAGTTAATTTCTAATTCCTTAAGAACCTTTTTAAAGTTCATTAGTACTTTTATACCACTTATTACCATGTCATAAACATTATGTAATCATTTAAGTTAATAATATTTGTTTTGCTGATATTTGGTTCTTAAGTCGAAAGTGGACTTCTTACAATTACATGTTGTTCGTGTGGCCAAATGTTTATTATATCCAGAATTGTATTCATTATGTAGATATCATATATTTCATATATATCCAGTACATGCATGCATTTATAACATTACATATTCATTTAGAGGTAAGAAATGAAATGCACCGTTCATGGAGACGGTAAGCCGTACGTACGCATGAACGCTAGTTTCATTTCTATTTCGTATTTTATAGAATGTAATAATAATTATATAAAGGTATATTGTAATTACAGTATAATATCATATATAATATCATATTTCCATCCTTTATACATCCCACATATGGTATTTAACTAATCAAATCACTTTGAGGGGGCGGTAGTCCGCACTTCCTTAAATGAAGATATCGCGTATACCCATATTGGAAGCCATAAAGGTAAGACAAAAATGAAAAATACCGAATCATAAATAAAACATAAACATATTATATATCATATATAAAAATAGTGACATCATAATGGCCACCTTTGAAGGTGTTAAATGAGTATTGAACAATCATCGTTTCGGGAGGCAGAATTTCACCATCCACGGAAACCGTATGTTCTTTAACCATTTGATGTAGTTGTGTGAAAGTGTAGCTCGAATAAATCTTATAACAACATCCTAGTATATTGAAGATACTGGTGTTGTTACAAAAGAAGTAAATAAAAAGAGTTTAGGGGGTTGGAGAAGCAAAATAAAACAAATGAACATGAGAGAGTGAATTACCTTTAAAAGTGTAGCTCCTTTTGATTTGAGCCTAAAGGCTTCCTTTGAAAGGATTCTGCCCAAAGGGAATCCTCTAGGATGAGGAGAGGGATGTTTAGAGAGTAAATGGGCAGGGGTTGGCCGAGCCAAAGGCTTGAGGAGTGTGTTAAATGAGGTAGAGGTGGGGGCCTTTTATAAGAGGAGAGGAGGGGCACTTTTGGAAAGTAAAGAAATATTACTTTATTTGAAAATGTGTTTCGGTTTTAAAAGGTCCCAAATTGATATATTTCGTGGATACGGTTATAAAGGTTCGAAATACACCCATACAATAAGTTTTTTACATGTGTAGTTCATAGATTTTACATTATCTTTCCATTTTATTTTAATCGTTAAATAATGATGTCATCACTGCATCATTATGATGTCATAAATAATTTAATTTATTTAATGTGTAAAAATTATAAAAAAATTACTATGATGTAGGAAATCGTTTTAGCTTTCCAATGACTATTTATAATCAAAATATGGACTTGTATAACCCCACTTAAAAATTATTTTAGTAAAACAATATATGATAGTGTCATTTTCACTTTAACATTAAATAAAAATATATTAATGTCATTTTCCAACAAAAGTGGATCCATGGGGTCCCCAAGTTGGCTCATGGCTTGTCTTGGTCGTCCACGACTCACCCAATAGGTGTAGGACAAGTTTCATTGTGTTTTCACATTCTTATAATATCATTTTTACCTTAAACTACACTAATTACCACTAATCGCGATTAAAAACTTAATAAGTTACTATTCACCAAAAAAATTATTTTAATCTCATTGCACCACATTTTACTTCTTAATGACAACCATGTATGTCGGATTTTTGAAAATCAAAACACAATTATGGCAAAATTTCATTTAAATGAAAAATCAGTTTTTATAAGTACCACTTAGTGCTTTCACTATTCATCAAAAATTGAAGTTTTTCAGAAAATTACCAAAAATTCACCCTAAGCTATATTTAATATTCCGAATTCAAAAATTAAGTCTATTTTAAAAAATTCAAAACATATTAGTCACATTAATTAATTTAATAATTAATTCCCGCTGTCAGAGCAAATAGCGTATTTTTATAAAACAATAAGTATCAAAAGATTGACACTAGTTTAAGTCTGATTTCAAAGTGAAATTAATTCCAATGACCACTATTGGATTTAATGGTAAAAATATTTTCTAATTTCACTTTAAAACCAATTAAAAATATTATCTAATCATATAAATAAATTAGATTAAAAAGAGGTTTTGAATTAAAACACAACATTCTACACTATTCATTAAAAAATAAACTTTATCGGAAAAATACCAAAAAATTACACAAAGTAAAATTTGATGTCCCGATTCTTAATAAGAGTTTTATTCAGTCCAAAAGAATGTATAAGAGTGATCAAAACTATATTTAATGACAGTTCTCCATTAAAAGGCGATAAGTGAACCTTTAGTGAAAACTAGGGCATATACACCTAAAATTTAATTCTTTCCATATTTTAAGGCTTTAGCTTTTATTGGATAAATGTAAAAATATTTAAGAACATATATAATCATATTTTAGTTATTTATATACATTCCCGCCAATACAACGGCTACATATTAACTACCATTTAAAATAATATTATTTTATTATTAGTGTGCAACGTAAGATTCCCAAGAAACTCGTTGTTGCGTGTTGGGTACGCCATCGAGCATAGCTTCCCCTTTAAAGTCATTTCAATATTTTATTCACAAATATAGATAAATATGAAATATCATATTATTTATTTACTTGGGGTGTTACATCCTTCCCCCCTTTTGGGAATTGCGTCCTCGCAATTTTAAAATTGCGCTTGGAAACATCCTTGAATGTCCCACATCGGAACAAAAGTCGGTAAAAAAAATAAAGAAAGATAAGTACAAAGGTCACCCGAGTTAACCCATACTAGGATTCCAAATATGAAAATATGGACATGGAGGAGAAAAAATAGGTTCATGTTCTCATGGAGAGTGATAGCAAACATGTTTAGGAGAAAGTTAACCATGAGAAAATCACAAACTTGAGATGGGTTAAACGGTATTCGATTCCCCAGTAGGAAAAGTTAATAGACAACATTTTTGTTTTAAGTTACTTTTTGTTGAGTAATTTATTCATAAGGAAGCATAATCACTTATCATGTTGACTTTCAACTTTTACTAGATTCCTTAGTCAAACTCATATTTTTTCCAAAAGACGAGTATTTAGGGAGACTTGTTCACATTAAGAGTACTATAATCAACTTCTAGAGAATCACCTAATCCACAAAATCGAACTATATACTTCCCATGTCTTTAGACTTTAACCAAATCCAAAACCAAAAAAGGCTAGTACAAGATCAGATAATCCAGAAAAGGACAACCCTTTATAAAAAGAAAATCAATTCTTAATCTCCAAAATTTGTCCAACAAAACCCAAAGTTCAACGAGGACCATTCTATAATCAATTTGTCCATAAAATTCTTCAAAGTAAACCAATATAAGATTGAAAAACCAAATATTTTAAGGATTTAGTCTCATAGTCTTCCAAGAAAAATCGTAACATTTATCTCCAAACAATATCAGTTTCTCCTAAAGTCTCGTTTTGAAAAGTAATTAACCTAATCACATATCCTCCATGATAGGATAATCATTTTCAAAAATAACCCAAAATCAACTTACTCTTAATTCATAAAATCATATAACTAGAATGAATCAGTCAAACTAACCAGGGACTTCACGTAGTCCAGTGGTAGGCGATAAATACCAATCGCACATTGGTTGTGGGTTCGATTCCCACAACTTTGTCCGATGCGACGGGATGTCACACGGTCTGCGTGTTGTCCTTTTTCCAAAACTATATAATTCTCAAATCATTACCCAAAAAGGGATAAAATCATCAAAAATAACCATAACATAATTTAACCTCAATTTTATCTCATGCCTTTCATTTTCCACCATATCATATAATAACCCATAATTACCTCAAAAGTAAGGATCATATAAACTATAATGGTGACCTTTATAATTATTTCCTGAACTTCCACATGGATTGGTCATCTCGTACATGATGCATTAAAGATCATACTAAGGTTCAAGTGGTTGATCATGACTCCTTGATATTTGGTTTAGAACAACCACGAGTTTCCTCATTGAATCCTCCATTTTATCTAGTATCTTAATCAGAGAACCACCACAGTTTCCTTCAAAACTGTTGTCTCTTTGGTGCCTGCAAGATCCATCCATTCACTAAAAATAGAAATGTCAGTGTGAGTATATCAACAAAACTATCATGTACTAATGAGTAAGATAAACAATAAGATATACTTACTCATTCAATTTATCTAAAACTAAGACTCTTGTATGAAATCCTAACTATTATGGTAATGTCAGTTATGCTTAAAGAATACCCTAACCTCTAAAGTTTTCTAAACCGACCTCTGATACCAACTATAAGGCCCCAGCCTTAAACCTTACTTAATCTTGAGTTATTACAAGATTACACATTGAGGATCTTTTCAGGTTTAGAGTTTTAGAGAATTATATCATGAAACTTGCATTACATTCCACATTTAAACAAAGTGGATACATAAAAGATAGTATCCATTCTTCCCATCAACGGAAACATATTGAAAATAAAACATGGATTCTTTCTTAACACATCCTTGACTCTATCATCTTATCATGTACCTTTCCCTTGACCTAAAAAAACATTTCAAAAACTTGGGATGAGCACAAAAAGCTCAGTAAGGGATATAAAAATATGGAAAGGAAACATGAGTTCATATATACATAAGAATGAAATCATAATTTACCCATAAAACATAGGCACTTTAACCTACCTCATCAAATCATGAATAAATCATAGAAATCATAAGACATAAAGGTAACTTGAGGCATTCATAACATTATTACGTAGGGAGTAACCCTCTTGGTTACGTTTGGAATACCCATCACAGTATATTCCCTAAAATCTCTTCGGATAAACCTTAACGTTTCACTCCTTCGCATTACCCAATGCATTGGAGAGCTATATCGGGCTCACCCGCCCTTAGTTTATCACGAAACCACCCGTTCTTCATAATAATGCCCAAGAACCATAACATAATCGTATCACATAAACATGAATAAAGGAAACATGACATCTCCACATTTCAATCACAATATAACAATTTAGGATATTGAAATAATGAATCCATTCAAAAAGAAACCATTTCCAAAACCATTTAAAACAGTTAATAAAGAGATTTTTGAATCAAAGTGTCCCATACCACCTTGATGCTTTTAACATTTTAAACCATTAATATCCATATAAATAAATCCTTAAAACCATTTTGAAAACATGGATATTAATAAGAACAAATAATTAAAACATTTAAAACGATATTTTGGTTAAAGGGGTTTTTACCAAAATTAGAGACACTTGAATACAATAATAGAGGAATAACATTTAGTCCGAACTTTATAATATCATGAGAATAGAAGGATTCATGATATAATACTCCAAAGGATAGTATATACACCATATAAGAGTGAATTGGTGCATAAAAACAATGAACCCTCAATAGAAATGTCAAATGTGATGAAATCCCTTATAAAGAAGGTATCCTTAAATTAAGGACAAATAAATCTCAAAAATATGTGTGACAAATATATATACACCCAATATAAGAGGATATTAAGTGTAAAACAATAAAATGTCATTCACACATATTCAATGGATGACATATTCAATGACTACAAGTTGAACCCAAAGAAATCGAAATTGGGTTAAAAAGTTCCCTTGACAGTCTAACGGCATCACATCAAAATGAGTTGATGAGAGATAAAAAGTGTATCTCATCACTTGGACATAAAATTTACAACAATAAGGATGTATGAGAACATATCCCAACATAAGAATATGTAAATTAAAAGACCCAATAAAAGAAGTCTTTTTAAAAAAAGAGGAGGGTGAAAGGTTCCCTTACCGACTTGGGTATCTTTCAAAACATACACCCCATGAAAGAAAGACAATAGGTCATTGATGTAAATACTCATAAACGAAAGTATATTACACAAAGAGTAGAATAATGGGCAGTACATACACCACTCAATGGAATTTGTGGAAAATGTAGCATAAATCTCACGGGAATAAAAGTGAGATGAAAAATCCCTTACGAAAACTCGGCAGCCTAACGGCGCCACATAAAACTTCCAAATGTGGATTGATGAGATCAAATAGAGTATCCCATCATATTACAATAGAATTTACATCAAGTGAAATATAAAAGAAAATCCCCCAACATTGCAAGGAGGAGTTTAAAACAAGTGACATAAAGGAGAGTACTTATAAAGAAAGAGAGAGGTTAGATCTCTTACGAAAGTTCAGCAGCCTAACGGCGCCACTCAAAACTTCCAAAATGGATTGATGAGAGAGAATAGGGTCTCTAATCACATGAACATAAAAATTAAAGTAAATTTAATATAAAATAACATCCCAATAAAAATAAAGACGAGCTTTAAAAGGAATGACATAAAAGTGTGTACTTGAAAAGAAAGAGAGGAGTGTGATCCATTACCTCGGGTCCGACTTGACTCAATCGTTCTTTAATCTCCTGAATAATAAACCTGAGTTAATTTCTAATTCCTTAAGAACCTTTTTCAAGTTCATTAGTACTTTTATACCACTTATTACCATGTCATAAACATTATGTAATCATTTAAGTTAATAATATTTATTTTGCCGATATTTGGTTCTTAAGTCGAAAGTGGACTTCTTACAATTACATGTTGTTCGTGTGGCCAAATGTTTATTATATCCAGAATTGTATTCATTATGTAGATATCATATATGTCATATATATCCAGTACATGCATGAATTTATAACATTAAATAATCATTTATAGGTAAGAAATGAAATGCACCGTTCATGGAGACGGTAAGCCGTACGTACGCATGAACGCTACTTTCATTTCTATTTCGTATTTTATAGAATGGAATAATAATTATATAAAGGTATATTATAATTACAGTATAATATCATATATAATATCATATTTCCAACCTTTATACATCCCACATATGGTATTTAACGAATCAAATCACTTTGAGGGGGCGGTAGTCCGCACTTCCTTAAATGAAGATATCGCGTATACCCATAATGGAAGCCATAAAGTTAAGACAAAAATGAAAAATACAGAATAATAAATAAAACATAAACATATAATATATCATATATAAAAATAGTGACATCATAATGGCCACCTTTGAAGGTGTTAAATGAGTATTGAACAATCATTGTTTCGGGAGGCAGAATTTCACCATCCACGGAAACCGTATGTTCTTTAACCATTTGATGTAGTTGTGTGAGAGTGTAGCTCGAATAAATCTTATAACAACATCCTAGTATATTTAAGATACTGGTGTTTTTACAAAAGAAGTAAATAAAAAGAGTTTAGGGGGTTGGAGAAGCAAAATAAAACAAATGAACATGAGAGAGTGAATTACCTTTAAAAGTGTAACTCCTTTTGATTTGAGCCTAAAGGATTCCTTTGAAAGGATTATGCCCAAATGGAATCCTCTAGGATGAGGAGAGGGATGTGTAGAGAGTAAATGGGAAGGGGTTGGACGAGCCAAAGGCTTGAGGAGTGTGTTAAATGAGGTAGAGTTGGGGGCCTTTTATAAAAGGAGAGGAGGGGCACTTTTGGAAAGTAAAGAAATATTACTTTATTTGAAAATGTGTTTCGGTTTTAAAAGGTCCCACATTAATATAATTCGTGGATAAGGTTATAAAGGTTCTAAATACACCCATCCAATAAGTTTTGGACATGTGTAGTTCATATATTTTACATTATCTTTCCATTTTATTTTAATCGTTAAATAATGATGTCATCACTACATCATTATGATGTCATAAATAATTTAATTTATTTAATGTCTAAAAATTATAAAACAATAACTATGATGTAGGAATGCTTTTTATCTTTCCAATTACTATTTATAATCAAAATTTGGACTTGTATAACCCCAATTAAAAATTATTTTAGTAAAACAATTTATGTTAGTGTCATTTTCACTTTAACATTAAATAAAAATATATTAATGTCATTTTCCAACTAAAGTGGCTCCATGGGGTCCCCAAGTTGGCTCATGGTTTGTCTTGGTCGGCCATGACTCACCCAATAGGTGTAGGACACGTGTCATGGTGTTTTCACATTCTTATAATATCATTTTTACCTTAAACTACACTAATTACCACTAATCGCGATTAAAAACTTAATAAGTTACTATTCACCAAAAAAATTATTTTAATCTCATTGAACCACATTTTACTTTTTAATGACAACCATTTATGTCGGATTTTTGAAAATCAAAACACAATTATGGCAAAATTTCATTTAAATGAAAAATCAGTTTTTATAAGTACCACTTAGTGGTTTCACTATTCATCAAAAATTGAAGTTTTTCAGAAAATTACCAAAAATTCACCCTAAGCTATATTTGATATTCCGAATTCAAAAATGAAGTCTATTTTACAAAATTCAAAACATATTAGTCACATTAATTAATTTAATAATTAATTCCCGCTGTCAGAGCAAATAGCGTGTTTTTATAAAACAATAAGTATCAAAAGATTGACACTAGTTTAAGTCTGATTTCAAAGTGAAATTAATTCCAATGACCACTATTGGATTTAATGGTAAAAATATTTTCTAATTTCACTTTAAAACCAATTCAAAATATTATCTAATAATATAAATAAATTAGATTAAAAAGAGGTTTTGAATTAAAACACAACATTCTACACTATTCATTAAAAAATGAACTTTATCGGAAAAATACAAAAAAATTACACAAAGTAAAATTTGATGTCCCGATTCTTAATAATAGTTTTATTCAGTCCAAAAGAAAGTATAAGAGTGATCAAAACTATATTTAATGACAGTTCTCCATTAAAAGGCGATAAGTGAACCTTTAGTGAAAACTAGGGCATATACACCTAAAATTTAATTCTTTCCATATTTTAAGCCTTTAGCTTTTATTGGATTAATGTAAAAATATTTAAGAACATATACAATCATATTTTAGTTATTTCTATACATTACCGCCAATACAACGGCTACATATTAACTACCATTTAAAATAATATTATTTTATTATTAGATTGCAACGTAAGATTCCCAAGAAACTCGTTGTTGCGTGTTGGGTACGCCATCGAGCATAGCTTCCCCTTTAAAGTCATTTCAATATTTCATTCACAAATATAGATAAATATGAAATGTCATATTCTTTATTTACTTGGGGTGTTACAGATTCAATGGAAGCACCCATTGATAATTTTCTTTATTGGTAAAATAAATAATTTTTACGTGACCAGTATAAATAAGAGTTTGTTTTACCTTATTTTTAAATATCATTACCTTATTCCATGGTGAAATTATTAGAAACAATTTATCATGAACTTAAAATTACTAACCACACTAATAATGGTAAGCATCAATTTTATGTTGTATTTTCCCTAAACATTTTTATTCCCCAATAAATGTAACCTTCTCATAATTTTCATCATCTTTCTGAAGTTCCAATATATTTCTTACTCAAACTTCATCGTATAACATTATAGTAATCTATTTCTTCTATTGTTTACTTCACATGGAGTCATATGAATTACCATGTGAGATCAATTATTCTATTGAAACTAATCTATTTAAATGTATAAATCCCAGACTCCTATAAAATTCGTAGAAAAATTTAACATCATGTACTCTAAAGTTTTATTTTTCTCTAAAAATATATATTTCATTCAGGATGATTTTAATTTTCAACCATAAATATGTATCAAGATATTTTTGATGTATTTTTCAGAACATTGAGAATATATTTGATTATGATTAAATACAATGGAATGTGTAAATCCATGAAGCCTCACTTCATCAACATTTTATATCATGGAAATTTGAAAGAGGGAGAAATATTATCCAATATAAATTATGTGAGGTGAATTTGATATAAAATTTACTACATCCCATATATTATTAATATCGTGATATGTTTTGGGGTTCCTGGGAACAAAATCCATCATTATGTTGTCCCATTTACAAAATGGTATGGGTACTAATTTTAACATCCCTTTATATGTTTCCCTTATAATTAACATTAAGTCATACCAAAGATAAATAAACAATGTCTACAATATCTATCTTCATTCCATCCCAACAGAATTTTTTTTTTGTATCTCAATAGATCTTTGAACTTATATGATGAATTTGGAATGATAAACTATGGGATTACATTATCATATATTTTTTAAAATAAGGTATTAATATATCACATACATAGATACAGAACCTTATCATTATTTCATGATGAAT
This sequence comes from Viscum album, assembly GCA_963277665.1. Lineage (NCBI taxonomy): Eukaryota > Viridiplantae > Streptophyta > Magnoliopsida > Santalales > Viscaceae > Viscum > Viscum album. Next base: position 358,639,318 of record OY728156.1, on the reverse strand, counting down.
ATTAAACATAGGAACAAATTTCACATTCGTTTGTAGCATTAAAACTACCTTTTTCACCTATTTAATTTTCACCTAGATAGATGCTTGAACACCCATTAGAGAGAGTTAATATTTCTCCCCCTTTTTTCAGTTCTTCCATATCCATCATATATTGATCCATAAATATTTTACATTTTCTAATTCTCATAATTGAATGCTCATTTAATCTCAAAGGATCGTACACAATATTTTTATTCATAGGGAGGTAACGTATTGAGAAGTCATAATTGTTAACCATCTCGAACTATATTCTCCTAGAGTACCAAATCTAACTCTAAACCATTAGGTGAGTTATTTTTCAGATGAACCTTTAATTTTACTAAGGTAGAAGTTATAAATACTTCATTATTCATGAAAATGCATCAAAATACATTCATGGATGCATAAATATATATTAAAAACACTTATCCACTATGGGATAATTTATGTAAATGTGGATGACCAATCTACCCATCATTTACTTGAAATATTCCCTCATATTCATTAGTAAAGGGGAACAATGGATCCCTTCTAAGTTAACATGTTGAGTTGATTAGAGAGACATGATATATTCACCAATAACCACAGATAATATCAAACCAAACAATGAAAACATCACATCATTGTTACTATGGATGGTCTATAAGGGTGTTCAATAGCCTAAATCATTAATGGATCCACCAATATACCATTTCTAGAGATTATATGACATTCATATGATAACTTTTATGGCCCAAATTTACATTTTATAAATTTTTTATACAAATTATCCATATACATGTTCATTATTATACTTCTGAAGTGATCTTCAAGAACCACATATCTCTTTGATAATATATTTACATGGTCAACATATAATACCAAAAATTGATCATGTAAATATTTAAAGAATGTAATAATTACATATATGAATATTTCGAGGGAATTAGAAAAAATATATTGAATCAGAACATATTCATTGTTACCATAACTTTTAAAGAATGTTTTTAAATGCTATATTCTTCTTCATACACCTCAATTGATGATCTATAAATCGAATTTCAATCATATAAATGTGTCGATCTTTATGAAATTGGTCAAATAAATCATCAATACAAGGTAAGCAATAATTTTTCATTATTTTTATCTTATTCATATCATGATAATAAATGTTTTGTCACATCTATCCATATTTCCTTAAAAAGGATAGGTACACCCCATACTGTTATTTTTGACTTTATAAATCATTAGAGAGGATTCTCCTATAGTTTCTTCTAAAATTATTTCAGATCAACTGATGAGATACTATAGAGACTTTGAAATATGAATAATATTTTGTATGATTTATAATGAGAACTCAAAATCACAATTTTGTAGAAGACTAGGAAAATATTTCATAATTTCATTGAAAAAATCCATTACAATAGGAATATCATCGATTTTGAGTTTCTACCCAACCATTATTATTTTAACACAATATTGAATAAGAATCAAGAACAAAAAAATTGCTAAATTTTCTCTTTGATGTTAATATTTATTATCACACTGATATAAGGGCATAATCATTTTTTGGAAAATAAAATGTAACTTCCCTTACCTAGAAAATATTGTAGGATTTATATAGAAAAATGCAATCCATGCCTAGAATTACATTAAATTGAAATATATGGATAATAATTGGATTTTTAAGAAACATATTTCCAAAAAAAGCATCTGTGGAAGAATAATTTACATGAGATGTGATAATCAAGATATTTGGGGTTTTCATTACTAATCCAAAATCTTATCATTGAGGTGGTGTTGTGAAATAGTTAGTAAATTATTTAGATATAAAATATTGGGTAGATCTATAGTCAAATAAGACATTTGTAGTTCTAGATTGGATGGTAAATATTCCTTTAACCACATAAGTTTCATACCCCTCCTCATAAGTTTTGATCACATGAGATTTACCTTTTTTTCTTTTCATAAGATGTTTTGAACATCGATCATCATCATTAACCTTTAGATTTGTGAACATGTCTTCATAATCACAAACTCCATTCATTTAAATCATTGAAATGTGGGGGTGCATTCTATACAGATTTCTATTTGATATTATATTACCTAATTTATTTACATAACTTTTTTATTCTTCATTTCGATTACCTTATATTCCTAAAATTTGATATTTTTTCTCCCCATATGAAAATTTCCTCCATTCTTCCACTAATACATTGAGAATAAATGAAATATCATCTTCTTTTCTTTGTGGGTTTTATAGTTCCCATTAAATTCGATATATATTTTCTTGTTAAAACCATGTTAATGATGTGTAACTATAATATAAATTTACATACTAATATCACATAAATTTATTTGTTCATAGCTACTGATGTCCCTTATGAATAAATCCTTTTAGATAGTCTGTTTTAGGAAACAGATAAATCGATCAACCATTGTTTCAGGTTTGATGATAATACCTGAATCATACCTTGAAAGTATTCTAAAATTTTCATTAAATGTACCAACTAATTCCTAATCCATCTATTTTATCATAAGGAATTCCATGTCTATCTACATAATAATAATAAATAGAATTTACTTGATATGAAATAGGATCTTAGACTAATCCCAATACTTGTTGTTGATATTTTAATATTTCCTCATATTCTTGATTTGATTTCACCATTTATTTTCTTAGCATTCAAAATGATAGACAACCATAATTAATTTTTCATGTTGTAAACATTGTATAATATACAATATCTATTTAATGGTGTCTATAAATTAATTTTAATGTAGTGGATCAAGAAAACCACAAAAAATAGGAATGGATCCTTCTAAAGGATTCAATAGAACATTATTCCCTTCAGTAAGCTTTTTTATTTTAAAATAATTCATAGCATGAGAATAAAGTATAAGACTAGAAATGATGTTCACATTCCAATTCCCATGTTTTTTTATAAGAGTAAAATCATTCCATTTCCTATTACATCCATCCTTAACATTATTCTTTAGGGTTTCATTTATTAGGTTAAATAAATAAAAGAGTATTTTAAGAAACAATAATCATTGCGGGGTACCAAAAATTTTGAATATAGGATTACAATATCATAAACCAGTTTTTTTAATCTATGAAAACTAAGGTATAACCATGGTTATTAACTCCTGTTATTCATATATTTCATGAGGGTTCAGAAATCATTTTTTTTAATTTCAAAGTATATTCCCTATGTGTGTCAAACTAGGTGTGAAACATAACACATAGTCATAAATCATTTGAAAATAAAATAAAGGCAAATAATCCCTTTTTAGTGTTATTACACATTGGTAGAACTTTTATAGATCCACATTCACCTATAGTATCTATACAAGGAAGCAATTTATAGGAAATCACATTTCTTATCATTCACTAGAATTCATGGATATTTGTTTTACACATACCCAATTGTTCTTAATAAAGTTTCCTCATAACAATTTCCATTGGTTTAATTAATCCTTTACTCTAATACCAACTATAGATACCAAGTATTTTCATACAAAAAGGATAAATCTTAATTTAGGTATATAGGAAACATTTCACCAATACATTCTGTAGAGCTGTAATAATTTAGTGTATTTGAAGACTAGTTACACGAAAATATTATTTTAATAAATATGTTAGAAATATATGATATAAATCATCATATTTTTTACTCTTTATAGGCATAGCCAACATAATCTGTTCCTTTTGACATAGTGAAAGAAAACATAACAAAGGGTGAGCTCAGAATCTCAATAGTGGTAAACATGGAATACATTAATCCATGATCATATGAAAGAATAAGGTTAGAATAATGGTGTGGGAATATAAATATTAATATGACAGTTAATAACAACTATATTAAGGACCTTAAGCTTGATCTCTAGAATAAAAAATATCACTTAAAACAACATGAACTATACAAATTAAAATCCTAAAAAAACCATGATCAATAAATTAGTTTAAAAAGGCGTGGAACCCTAAAATCTATATAACCCATTTAATATGTAGATGTAATGAACTGATACCATAAAATCATAATAGATCTAGAATCTATACATGTTTCCTATTTCATGATGGATCCGGAATCACCACATTTTCCCAATATTTGATCAACCACATAGGGTTATTTCTCATAGAATATCAATAACTTTAGATAGTTTTGCATCATTATCAGTAGAGATATAAAACACTAACAAATGAATTAAAGGAATATATAGGAACAAAATATCACATAATCAATACATTTGTGCATTAAAAGTTCATAAAACACTATTTATATGATAACCCAACAAAAAATAAATGGGATTAAAAACATTTCATCCTTTCATGACCCATAGAAAAGAAATGGGTTTCATAATGATTTCATCAATTCATCACATCATAACTAGTGTAAAAATAATGAGTTTCAAAACCATATTATCATCATATTAAAAAAATATAAACCAAAAAATGAAATAAAACGGTCTTTACATTTGGATAATAACCCCTATAAGACATAGGAAACACATAATTTTCTTGATTTTGTTGAATATAAATTACATGAATGATCATTAAATCATTTTTGAGGAAAATATAATTTTCATTTCAAATAACTTATTTAAAAGTAAAAAATTTCTGAAACATTAAGGAAATTTTTTATTTGAAAATAACATTGAAAATATGTATTATAAGTTTAAAATGGTTGAACGGTCTGAACAACGTAAAATTATGTTCATGAAGTATACATTAAATCAAAGATTCTTTTAAAACTATCATTACAATATCAAGAATATATCTTTGGAAAATTGAAAATAAAATTTCCATTAGTTAAAAAAAATTAAAAATGGTATATAATTTATTCAATAATTTTTTTTAAAAAATTATAAAAAGTTCCTTAAAACATTAAAAAGTATATAGAAGAAAAATGTGTTATAATTGAAGATATATATAATTTTTTTTACTTAAAAACATTATTTTGAAATATTTAGTAAATAAAGATAAGAAAATGAAATGAAAAGAATTATTTTCATTACATAACCATAACATAATAAAATTTATGTGTTTACTGAGAGATAAATCATAAGATCTCGTCATCAGAAATTTAATCATAAAGTGTTCTGAAAAACAATAAGACTATAACATAAAACAAATTACAACTTTAAATCATATATATTATTAGCCACAAATCATAAATTAAATTATATGGATATTTATATTCAATAATTTTACATAATAATCATAAACTTCATTCATTTATAATATATAGATCAAATTAAGAAACCCATGGTTTAAAAATTATTCACTGCACATAAATAAAAGTGAGATGAGGATCCCTTTTTAAATTATTAATATTTTGAAACATAATTCCTATTAATGAATAACATAAAATGAAAATTTAAATTTCCTGAAAAATAATAATATTCATGATATGATATGTTAGAGGGATAGAATAAAATCCACACAAAATAATCACGTGATTAACATGAAAAGTACCTCAAAAAATACAGGAGAGAATTGAAATCCCTTACCTCATGTGTTAAACTTCATAGTACACATTTGAATCTAGTATAATATAAATATAGTTTTGAAATAAATATAGTGTGGAAAAGCTATTATATATCTCATACCACATATGATTTAATTATTGTAACAAATAATATTTTTTCTTGAATTGTTTTAGAATATTGGAAGGATTATGTTAAGAGTTAGGAATAGAGACACCATGTGATTCCATCTCCCAATGAAGATGAAATTAATTAGTTAAATATATTAAAATACATTAAATATAAGTTTGAAAAATATTTCTAAAATTATCGAATAACATGTAAATGGTGGCATAGAGTAGAAATATAAGGGAATTATTGAGTTCTGATTCTGGTCCATAACCTAGGAATGAAAAAACCATAGAGCCTGTTGGACCATTGGGACTTGTGAAATCATGGAGTACATTTAAATAAATTAAATAAAAAATTAAATTATTTATACACCTTTGAACTTTTCTATATAAATTCTATGATTTCTGAATTTGTAGGGTCTACCACATAAACCCAAAAATCTTGAAAAAAAATTATAGAGGTTTGGAGGCGCTTCCTCTAGCGAACAACGATAGTATTGTTGATCCTCGATTAGTATGTGATGGATCTTGGAGATCTCACACAGAAAATAGAAACAAACTATCCATTACCTGTTATTTATTCGTATCAAGGTAGGATTGTAATTTCAAATGGATTCATCCTGGTTTTTTTAATTCTTTGATGAATGTGAATTAGTTTACCAAAAAATGATTCATAGATAAGGCATATCATATGTATGGGATATATCTGTGGGATATATTGGGATAATTTATTATTTTATTTATTTATTCATGTTCCATTATAATGGAAATGGATCTTGAATAAATGGACTAGGATGACATTTATTTCTCTTTGGGTTTTCATGGACCCCCCTGTTATTGTGTGCTCATAACTTGTATTCGTTTCTACCGATGATTCGACAAAAAATTTGAAAATAAAGATTTTCATATTTTTTTCTCAGTGAATATTATTTATATCATAGATATTGGTTTGGATAAATGAAGATATTTAGCTATGTTGAAAGGGGATTGATGAGGAATGGTTTTAGGGATAATTTTGTTCATATCTTTTTTTGTGACAATAAAAGACATGTTTAGATGATATTCAAATATATTCAAAGGGATAGAACCTTAAGATTGATGATTAGTGATTTATGATTGAAAGGATCTTCTAATTGTGTTCCTTGATTTTGATGAGATTCAGGAATAGATAAATTATTGAAAGAGTGGATGAAGGTTTATGACCTATATATAAGATTTGGAAAATCCTATGGTACACAATGTGTGTTTTTGGAATACACACCATGTAGTGCACCCAAATGTGTGAAACGGTAGGGTTTATAGGGAAATTTAATAATCAAAAGTCATTCAACCCCTTTTACATGGTGTGTGACTCAACAAGGTTGCTAAACATGTAATGAAGAGCGTATATAGACATTCCTAGGAGTAAACAGTTTCTGAAAAACTGTGTACTCTATCATTGACACTACCAGGAACAGTGTACAGTGTAAAATCCATTTACATAGACATGATAAAAGTATATGTGATCATACATTCCATGTACTATAAAACAGACATGGTAATGGGTTGTGATTCACGAAAAGGACATAGTGCTGAAGGGACAAGGCATGAAATACTAGTAAACACAATGTATTCCTTTAATGAAGTATTAGATCCCATGTCTTCCTCATATTGGAAATGTTTTATATGAGGGTTACCTTGATTTATTTATAAATTGATAGTATGGAATCACATCCTACAAGTATATTGGAATTTAATTTAGTGGGGATACATAAATAGATTTATTAGAATCCTTCATTGAGGCCTAGAGTGAGATCCACTATCATCCTCTTTCCCTAGGTGGAGTTCATTGTATTATCATGACCAACACTACTCATGCATAAATTATCTACATTAATAGTTCTTCAAGATTGAGTTCGTGGTATAACCCATTTCCATGGTTTTGATCCACATATATGTGTCATTATTTTCAAAAATACACCATATAATTCATATCCCTTGTCTGGAATTATGAGTATGAATTTACTTTGAGATAATGTGTATTCTAAGTGTATTTCTAGATATTATTGTTATATGTGATGTAGAAATATAAATATGATGTGAAAACTATTATTAAGGTGGTTATATGCTTAATTATTTAAGGATTTGCTAATGGGTATTGTTATATGAACACTTGATTCTACCAACTGGACTAGCCTGATCTATAAAATACTATTGGTTTAGATTAATTAACCACATCACAATAGGGACCCTAATTCCATATAGAAATAACTGCAGGCCATTCTTCCAAGCATGATCTTTTCCAAATATGCCATGTTCATTCAAATTGTACCTCAAATGTTAATGGATAATGGAAAATAATGAGAATCATTATTTCTCTAAACCTTGGTTACTACCCACATGGCTTCTTAGTTTCAAATTTAAATTTTCAATAAGCTTAATCCATACATAATCTCATACCCAAAACCTTTATGTATTTTCTGTGCATGAATGTGATGACCAAAATAATATAAATATATAAAATCTAGAGGAAAATCAAATAATAATTGAAAAACAAGTAAAAAGGGTTAAACAAGAATGAATCAATTTATAAATGATTATAAATCTAAAAAAATATGATAAAATAACTATTATCATTGAATATAGATTGGATGAATGAGAAATATTAATTAAAATAAGTAAGAAACAATATAAAAATTATAAATAATGATGAAACATTGATGATTGAATCAATAATTAATGAAAAATGGTGGGAGGCATTAAAACAGATGTCAAGATTGAAAACTATAGTGAAAAAGATGAATAACAAGAGAATAATAGATAAATTTTCCACACCATTATAATAATAATGAAATTAGATGATGAAATAAATTTTGGGATGAAAAATAATGAAAATGATAAAGAAAAAAGGGAGAAAATAAAACTATTTTATGCATATTAGTGTAGAAGTGTGATATAAATATTAATAGGTATATGAAGTACACAATATGCAAGTCTAGCATGTCATATACTGGATTATGTTAATTTTCCCTTACATATTCACAAATGTTTGTTTGTTTCATGCCATGTATTTGATGTTTTTTTTCTCATTGATGATTTTATTCATATATTTTACAGGGTGAGACTTCGAAACAATTCTTTTCATGTAATCTATTCATATAATTTTAAGGTTTCACTTTGTTCAATTTTATAATATTTGAAATATTCATATCATGTAATTAACTCACACATTGTGTATGGTATTCATGCAATGAATGCACATCATGGGTTATGTTGTAGCCTGGTAGATATTCTTTGAATGAGGTGTAAAGGTTAGGTATATGATACACAATGTGTAAATTTAGTTCCTGGAAATTCTTATCATTTATGTTTTAAAAACAATAATTCTTAATTCAAAAAAACCAAAACCCATGGAATTATCAAATAATTAATGATTAATAATTAAATAAATATCTCATATATATATATATATAATCAATATTTCCCAAACATAAATAATTTTTTATCCTTAATAAAAAATAAACTCAATAGGAATTCCAAAAGAAACAATTTATAAAATAAGTAAAATGAATTTAAAATAGTTAAATAAGACTATGTGTAAGAAGAAAATTCTAATTCTCCAGAATAAATCTTGTTGGGAAAAAATATCACACCTTATAAAATAAAATTTTATCTGGATTATTTAATATTTAAATTACAATTTTGTGTCTATTTATAAAATTCTATACCCATTTTTTTAATTTTACTCACAATAAATTATCTCTCATCACTCATGGTAAAATGTAATTGTCGTAATGCTCATACCTAGAATTCATTTTCCCTATCATAGTACTACATTATTTCTATCATATAGACATTTTAATAGAACATAAAAAATAAATCATTATCAATTAAATAAAATGTTTTCAAATGTCTCTTAGGTTAAGGGAAGGTGGGAAGAAAAGTGAAAACCAATCTAAAAAAGGGTAAGATCTAATACATAATCCCAAAAATCCATAAATAGTGCAATGAAGTAAATCATAATGATATAATTGTTTCCATGCACAAAATAAATCTTGTAGATCCATGAGTATATTAGTTATGTATTAAAAATACACCATATTCATTTTTTTTCTTTTTTTAATTAATTTTATTGAATTTAATTTTCCCGATAGGTCTCACAAATATCCCATAATCATGTATGATCAATTAGAATATTTATTAGTTTGGAAATTGTTATTTTTATCTTTATAATACAAACCCAAATATATTGTTCGTTTTATTCTTAATTTTTTTAATGTAAGATGGTTTTTTAGAGAGTTCCTAAACTAATCAAGGATCAGATCAAATTATTCTAGAATAAATTCCATAGTACACATCATCATTAATGAAATTATCTTTCCATCAAAATTAAAAATTCCACAAATTTTTTTTAGAGGATAATAATGAATAATGCCCAGAATAATGTAGAATGATATAATTTTCCTTAAAATTATATTTACTAATTTTTTTATTAATGGATAAAGTGGGATATAGAATAAAAAATTATTGGTGGGTCACGATAAAAACGATCTAAATAAAGATGTAGTCAATCATATTATAAAATGAATGCATTAATTAATACCTTAAAAAAGATCTCAATGGATGTTTTGATTGGTTTACATGACCATGGTGTCTCTAAATAAATATAAACAGAATGTAATATCCACTTTTGGGTCAATAGTCTTCTTGGTAATGTGAAAATATAAAAATAACTAGCAATCACTCATTGTATAAAATCCATAAATAATAGATTCAATAGAAATTTCAAAATATTTGAAGTTGAATTATATTAATAAACAAATAAAGCCTTCTAAATATTTAGAAATGAGTATAACATGGACTTCAATAATTTATAACCATGAATTTTTTTATTCATATTATTGTAATTTTTTTCACATTTCAATAATGATTTTAGTGAAAAATTACTCTTAGATAGGTGAAAACATGTAATAATCCAACATTAATGACATTAATTCTTAGAAATGGACCCCCACACATAAAATGATATATTTTTCACATATTCCTTGAATGTATCATGGGTTATAAATTACATACATAGAACATAAGAAATGAAATAGACACATGAAATTGAATTTAGGTGATATATTGCTCCCTTTGATGTGTAAATTGGCCAGGGGACACAAGGTGGATGAGGATTTCCTATTTTGATACATATATATTTATTTATATTGAAAAAAAATCAATAGGTAAAAAATTATTCCACATGTTTTAAATTAAATGATTATAAAGAAATGGGTATGTGTATACCATGACTAATAATGAAAAATATCTCATACAAATGCTTACATGTCGGTGTAGTGAATCTATAGGATGACATATGAATATAAATTATACTAAAGTGATATTATTAATTCTATGTACAAGAACAAATATAATGAAATAAAAAATTTTTGGTTTCCTATCATAAATTGGTAAAAATGACTTTTTAAAAAAAACTTACCCCAGTCTAAAAGTATAAATTTTACATTGATCCCTCCTCATAATACGTAAAAGATCACTAGGCACTTGATCACCCCAATGAAAGGCATAACAACCAACACCTTTGCTAGAAAGACCATCTGACAGTGCATTTTCTTCTATATACACATGAGTAATAATGTGTTCCTTTGAATAAAGTAGATCCAAACATTTAATCCATCTGTTAGTCAACCACCAAGAGAGATGAATAGAACCTATCCTGATAGCTAACACCAAGTGTGTGGAATCACATTCTATCCATAATTTATTCCACCCACTTCTATCAGCCAGATCAACTTCCTCAATAACACCACACATCTCTGCTTTGAGAGAAGATGAAAAACCACATGAGCCATAAAGACAACCAATAACACATCCTTGATGAATTCGATAGCCAGAAGAATGGAAAAAATGACTGGGTTGTGTCATCCATCTGTATAGGATTCCACTGAATCCTATATGAAAAGGTATATATGTAATCATTAACATATGGATTCATGGAGAGGTCAAACAAATAATGATAATACTAGGATTAAATCTAATTCCATGAGTATTTAAACTATTTTCATTATGGTGGCGATTCATGTTGAGCATTGATATCCAGGGAATACTCCTTAATCTAGCGCTTGACATCTTCCATATGCTGAGTCACCCATAGTAGGAGGGAAGAAAGTGGTAGAATAGATGGATTAATGACCATGGAATAGGTAGAAGAGATATACATGGATAATTTAATTGTTTATAGAAATAAAAATAATCCAACAATATTTAATGAAAAAACATGTATCTGATGTATAAACTGAGAAATGATACATCAGGGTGAAATGTAATACAAGTTGTACAAAAAATGTCACCCTTAAAAAATAGAAAATGGGGGTTGGTATGGAGATATAATGATAAAGATGAATATATTTCATTGAGGTTACCATCAAGATGACCCTCTCAAATAGATGATTACTACATCTGGTCCACTTTATCGATATATGTAATGGTGGAAGGACTTGATGGATCAAATGTTGTGGTTACTGCCACAGTGATGGATGCAATCTTAATTAATGGTTAAGGTCATGTGCCAATTTTTCTTGTGGACATGTTTTTAGTAGTAGGGTTGATAAAAAAAGATAATTGTAAAGAGTAAGGGTGAGTAATTTTCCCACTGATCCTACTCTGATATAATTTTCTACTGGTTTATAGGATCTAGGAGATCTAAGGGTAGGTTAGTTAGGGTGTCATAGGTGAGAGGTATGGAGGTAGAATAAGGTTCAGTAAAAGCTGGTGGGTGGGATTCAATGGTGGATGCAAGAAGTGGAGTGGTAAAGAAAACCATGCACATGGATAAAAAATGTTTAAGAACTATGAAATCCTATATAGATTCTCCAGTTTGCAATGGTTCATGGCCCAAAATTATATATGGGATAAGGTGTTTGGTGCTGGTGTGGTAAGGAATGTGGTAGATGAAGAATGAATATGGGTGGCATCGGGTTGGGTGTGGGAATAATAATTGATAAATTTAGGTTGGTGTAAATATTATTTAATATAGAGGTGGTTGGACCAGTGGTTAATGTAGTAATCGAGGATGGGGTATGGTAAGCCACAAGTTGAGCAAGGGCCCCATCAGCTTCCTCTAAATATTATTTCACACATTGGTATATTTTAAAATGATTCATGAGGACCCCTATATTATGGATCCGAATCAAGACGATTCCCTCCATATGGACAAGGGAGTTCTAGGGATAGGCTCTATCAAAAGAACTAATATTTCTGGCCAAATATTTGAGGAATGACCCACCCTTCAAAGTACCATATGTCCTCTTGTATAGGGAGTGGTAGAACACACAAAGATTCCTGAAAATTTTAGCAGGAAGTCCACCCATGGATGAAACATGAATAATGAAATTGATCAAGATAAAGCCACTATGAAGATCACCACAGGACATCCAAGCTATAGAATGTGCCCTGTGAAGGATCCATAGGGTTTTACAACATAGCACAATTTACATAGTGGTGTAAGGGTCATAAATTCATAACTGATATCAAATGATCCTAGGCCACAGTTTTGTAAAATCATTATTATTAGGCTTGATTGTTATTGTATGGAATTTAGAGGATGCCATAAAATCAGATGAGTAGATTCCAAGGCCAATAGAAAAATATCATTAGTTACGTTCCCAAGGCACACACCCATGAATAAAGAGAATTAAATCAATGGGGATATCTATGGTTGCTAACAACTTAAGGAATATCACCCTATATTTTTTCTCTCACACATATGTGATCATAGTCAGTTTAATATGACGTATGAGTTGGATGAAATTCTCATGGATGTGAATTCTCTTTATTACTATGAGATCAAAATTATTTTTTGTTCCACATTAGCCTGACATAGTGATGAATCAATTTCAACATGTGTGAAGGGTCATATAAATAGAGACATGGAATAATATAAGAAAATAAAATTCCCTGATATCCTCAAGAGGATAAATGTGAGGTATCAAATGTGGATGCTGAAGAATAGGTGGAATCAGAATATGTAGTTTTTTGGATCTGTGGGTGGTCGATGAGGTGCATCGAAGAACTTATTTAGGAGGCATATGTGTTTCCTCATGCAAAGGTTTGCGGTCAGTAGGTGTAGTGAGAATTTGTTTTCATTCCATGATGGTTGGTAAGAATATTTAGCATGGTTTATTAGATGGTGAAGAGGATAGGTGGCCAATATTAGGGAAGGAGAGGATAATGTAATGTGGGTGCAGCTTTAGGAAAGGTAATATAGGGGAGGGGGTTGCGAACACCGAAGAAAATAAAAGGGGGAATGACTATAGAGTTCATTGTTTTGAAAACCCTCTTAGACATTTACACATACTTTATTTCATAGAAAATGTCAAAATGATTAAATTTTATAAAAAAATTAAAAACTTTTACTCTATAGATATTTCATAGAAGGCTTATATTATGAAAATTTATTCCTTTTGGATCATGTCTTCTCTAAATACTTATATCAACCCTCTCGATCATCCCAATGACTAAATTAACATACCATATCCTATTAAACATACCAAGAGTTTCCTCCATGGCATTTTTCCATTTATTATCGGTACCACGAAACTTTTAGAAGTAGATTTCGTTATCTAAATTTGATATCCTATTAAAAAACAATAATATAGTGGATGGAATAGGGATGACCTCCATGTTAATGGTATATAGAAATTTTTATTTTTGTGAGAATGGGATCCCTTATCAATAGAAGGTTATATTATTTTTTTCATTATTACTAGTCTCATGATCTTATATAATTTTATTAGGATATATTTGGTTTTACATTCAATTTACTCACAACTTTTATTAGCAGCATATCAAATTCTAACTCATCCTAATATTCACCATCACTAAAAGTACATCCCCCAATATGAAAAGAATCATTACCTTTTTAGTGTTGAGAAATGGTCTTCCAATAATTATGGGTATATAACCATCAATTCAATATCCATAATAATAAAATTTTCATGAAAAATGAATTTTTCAATTATTACTAAGATATCATTATGTATCCTCTAGGATTATTAACTGAAAATTCACCATGATGAAGTCCACCTTTGGTGGTTTCAACTCTTGTAGTTGAAACATCATGTAAATAGTCATGGTCATTATATTGACACTTATTCATAAATCACACAATGTCTCCTCAGAATTAGATGTCCCACAAGACGAAGGAATTGAATAACATGTTGTGTATTCCATTGTTTGAGGAAATATCTATGAGAAAACTATGAATCATTATTAATCTAGAGATTCAATTATATTAATTCAAATTTATTGTTTCCTTGAGATAATATCTTGAAAGAAGCATGCATAAGTAAGAACATAAATAATTTCCTCTTCAAAGTGTAAATTCATATAAAATTGTTTAGAATCTTCTATTAAATTTTTATATTTCCCATCCTTTATTCCTTATTACATACATTTATGAATGGATTATGTGGATGGTATGGGGGTGGTTCTTTGAAATGTTTTTACTTTTTATGATGCTCTTTTATTGGTTCTTCCATAGTTGGTTCTTCTTCTTTATTTGTAACTTAACTAGATTTATCAAATTCATTGAACATATTTTTCTCAATAGTACAAGGTTGTTGGAAATCCATCACATCTTCACCTTTATTTATTATATATTTAGACACTTTGGATGGATGATCTTAAGTAATAATCGAAAAATTACCCGGTATCCTCTCAGATAATGTCTTTCAAATTTTCTCATTTGATGATCTCATATTCAGAGTATAGCCTTTTGGGTTTTCATATCTTCCCTTGTTTTTTAATCCTTTTCTCTACATATTTAATGAAAGATGTGAGTAGGTTGTAAATATTATTTTAGAGGGATCAATATCATTATTGTGGTCTTCGTGGAGCATGTTGGAATTTTTGAGGTGGTTCTGGGGGATACTTATGAGCTCTATGAAATGGTTTTTGGAATTGTTTCTATGGTATAAGTGTTGTACCTTGTGGTGGGTACCTTGGTGGTCCCTGATTTAATTTTTGAAACTATTCAATACACTATTTATTGTATCCTTGATTTTGTTGGGGAATCTATTGATACAACATCTTTATATTGTATTATCAAGGATACATCTATTGATGTGTGTACATTAGGCCTTGGTGACTTTATTTAATGTAATTACTGTTTTTAATTTGGGGCTATTCCATCTATGACCTACATTTTTTTTGTAAGAGAGCTGGAATCCTCAAATTTTCATGACTGAATTGTTATAACTAGAGAATGAGGGGGTGGTGTAACCATGTGTAATTAAAGTGATTATATATTCTTTGTCAGAGACTCTACTAAAGCTTCCAGGTGAGTAGTCTCTTCCATATAATAGATTCCGTGAAGAGGTCCCCAAACACTATTTAAATTCTAGAATGGAGTTAATGTTCATTATAGTTTCCTGGTCATCTTATGGAATCTTTAACATTAATAGTCCATCAGTAGATGTTTCTGCCACAATATGAGTAGATGGATAGATTCCTTGGTAAAAAGTAAAAAGTTAGAGACATACATATTGTCATTGATGTGGGAATTTTTGGGCATGTTCATTGAATCTATCCCAATATTCCCAGGCTGATTAGTATTCCTCCCAGGTGTGGTTTTGAATTTATTTATTGAGCATTCCATTATTGATTAGAGGTAATTTCTCTTCTATAAAGATATTTGTTAATTTGTGTCGTCTAGTTATTGAATCATAAACAAATTATTTGATCTATCATTCAAGGATAAAGGGAAAACTATTATCATAAAGGTGTTTATTGATATGATTTGGTTGTGAATGTTATCTCAAGCCATATGAATGATAATAATGTGATCATGGGTACCTTTATTTTTAACCCCATTGATCTGTCACATTTTTGGATCATATGGATCAATGTAGTATTAATTTTAAAATATTGTGCCTAGATATGTGGGTGTATAATGTCATGTGAACCACCAATAATAGAAATAAAATTGTATTACAAACTAGTGTTCTCCTAAAACACTAATTTCCCACCCCTAATAGAAGGTGATGCATATTGGTGGCTTAATGGTGTGAATTTGAATGATTATTCTGCTCCACCATTGTGAAGTGTTGGGGTACATTGATTGTTCAATTGGTCTTGGTATTGATGATAAGTATTTTTATGTTTCCAAGATTCTTAACTGAGTCATGGGTATATGGAACATGCACTAGCCCAGATGGAAATATATAAATAAAGATAGAGGAAACAATTTTTCCCAAAACTCAAAGAGAAATATGAATAATTAATAGGGGAATAAAAAATATAACAAGGAGGGGTGAGGTAATACCGAGATTGATAAGAATTTCATTATGCCATCTAATTAGTAATCCTTGAAAACAAAAACAAAATTTTACTTCCCTTCAAGTGTTATATAATTGATATGGGATGTGGTCTTATTATAATTTTTTAATATACTATATAATTATTACAAGGGTGTATTAAAGTGGAATTTTTGGTTTGAACCAATGAGGACTGTTGGTAGTTTGGCATTAAATCGATCATGTACCTTGGAAGGATTCAGCAATTTATTTCTTTCGGATTGGATTTTATTAGTCTATGTATTTTTTATTTAATTAAATAAATAAAGGCACACAGTAGGGTAACATTAAATGTATTGTAAAATGAGTAATCCTAAATTGAACTTGTGATTGGCCTATTCCATAGGCTGAAAAGTAGTACAATAAAATCTAATTGACCTTGACACACCTAGTTGGATCAATCTATGATGGAAAATACACCTTAGTCTCATGTAATTGGAAATTTATTTATAGGGAATGTAGATTGTAGGTGTAATGTTTCATATATGAGTGTTTCTACCCAAATATTTTCTAACTTGGTAATGGTCATTCAAATTTCACTTCTAATGGTTAGAGATACTACTAAATAATAAGATTGAAAATTATTTTAAACCATGTTTCTAATAATATGGTTACCCAATATCATTTTAAAATTTTCAATAGGATTAAATCAATTCTACTCTTATCCCATAACCCAATGTCGACAAGACAAACAAAATGTTGATGATCAAAATTAAGGAAATACTATTCATATTGTGCATAATCACAAAAAAAGAAGAACAAGATAAAAAAATAAAGATATAATTTTTTAAAAATTATAAATAAACCCAAATCTGATGAAATAACTATTCTAAAATAATATACAATGGATGAATGATAAATCAGAATGAAAACAAGTAAAAATAAACCAACAACTCACTATGAATCAATAAATGATGAAGAACAATGCATGTATAGATGAATAATGGTATGGAAAATTGAAACAAATATATGATAGATTATGCTATTGAAAAAGATGATGAATAGGTTAATAATGATTAATAAAACACAAGGATTCAATAAAATATGAAGGGAGTAAATGAAATCTAGTTTAGGATGAAAATGAATGAAAATTGTGAAAGAAAGATATGTTAAAATACATCTATATGAAGCCTCTATGAGTATATGAGTGCTATAAATATTAATAGGCCCTATATGCACACAAAATTTAAGACATGGACATTGTGTACTAGTTCATGAGAATACAATACCGACATTTACACAAGAGGTATGTTTTTTTTATATTTTGAATTGGAGATCCTATTATAGCACTATTGAATTTGTTCATATCTTTAACCGATTGAGACATCAAAACTATTTCATCATGTAATCTCTACACTTTGTATATATTTTTAACTTTGTAGGGTATTATGTTCATTAAAAGATGCATGTCATATAATGGATTTAGAAGATGTGTGTTGTCTTCCATCGTGTAAGTGCTTCATGGGTAGGTCTGTTTCCTTATAGGTATACTATGAATGTGGGTGAAACATTGTGTATATATTACATGATTATAAATCAAGTTATTTTTACTTTTTCAATATTTCTTCTTTCAAATTCATAATTCCATGTTTTTGCAGCAAAAAACCCAAACCTAGTGCATTATCAAATAATTAATGAATAAAAAATAAATAAATGTAACCAATATATATACATATATAATTTTTTCTTATCGGTTACCCTGGAAGTATTCCCATTATACACATTCAAATTGTATATTTTTAATTGTGGTGGGCCTATATTTGACACTTTTCCTTCCTAATACCTACTTCCATACTTTGATAATAGGATATAGATTCATTCATTCATGGTTTATTAGTTGTTTTACATTTTATCACTTTATGGTATTCCATATGAGTGGATGTGTACATGTACATTAGGATAAGGCCTATGATGTGAGTGATATGTCTACATAATGCTAGTACCCATCCCCACGCATATTAGAGGCGAGAGTGGGGTAGTCATGACATGAAACCCATTGGTATGACTCATGTAAGAGTGGTAATAGAGTTGTTAGTTCTACCTTTATTCTAGAGTATCTAAGACTAGATTAGGAACACATTGTTAAATGTTTCAAGTTATGATTTTTGGGTAGTGACTCAAGTTTTTGTACTTCGACCAATGTATCCATACACAAGGACTCTAATCACTTTCCCTTCGAGTCGGAACATGTGGACTCTAGTTACAGGGAAAACCTCATTACATACATCATTTGTGAATGGGTTATCGTTTCCATGTCATTTTTTATTCAGATCTACAAATATAGTAATTAAACATGGTTCATGATTGACACTTTTGTATTCATCCATGATGTATGACATATTGGATTCAAAATCAGGATCATAAGAATAATCCCCTTAGTGATGAGGCATCAATACTTGCATATGTTCAAGAGGTGTTACATACAAATTATACAACATCCAATTGATAGAAAAAGTTACCAATAGTATTGGCAGAGAAGGTGCCTAGGATGAACATTCTTCATGAGTTTCAGTGATAGTAACCCATAAAGTTCCGAGATGACTTCATCCCATAGGCATATGTTGACTTGACTGATATGGGGATTCCTTTTTTATTTATTTTTAGAATGTCAAAAGATCAGATGGTGGTCATAGATGCAATCCATATTCTTATCTCTATAGTAAAATGATGGGGTTTAGTGATCGAGTCTTATGATGAGTAAAATATATAATGGTAATAGTTGGATCGCCTCTAAATATATGAGTTCTCAAAAACAAATTTTGGGGCCTTACAAATATAAGAGCTTCTTCATTTTCAAAAGGGAACTATAATTGTGCATGAGTATTCATCAATTTTCAACTACCTTTTAAGGTACTTAACATATATAGTTATTTATTAGATCCTTTGAGATTATACCATTACTAAAGGGATGGGTTGAGAATTATAGAAAACATTATAACATAATGAATTATTACAATTGATTGGGTGATAGAGAATACCTTGGTGGTGAAGGGTTTCTTGGATGAGTAGATGCAACCAATTATTGATTACAGTGGTCAGTCTGGTGCAAAGACTTTGGCAGTAGGGATCCAATGTAAGACTCAAGGACTATGACTTGTAATTTGATCCATGAGGTGATCCCAAAATATTGGGTATGTGGTTCAGGCCAGACCTGATGGATTTTGTCAGTCCATGGAGAGTTAGGGATACTCTTGTGATGGTAGGGGACATATTACTTGAGATTATCTAACCCACCAAATGAATGATAGAGAGACATCATATGTTCCTCTTAATAAGAGGAATAGACATGATAAGACACGTTTAGTGGGTACTTGAAATGGTTGAGGATCCTTGATATCATCTTGAGGTGGTATAAATTCAGATTTATTATCGCCACCTCCCTGGGGTGGTTGACATTAAACTTATGAACATGGAGGAAATAAATTTGGGCTGCTACATGAAATTAAGGATTATGAAAAAGATGTTCTAGGGATTATATGAGGTAAAATATATTTCGTTTCTTACATAGATATTGTAATGATAGACCCAAATACAATCCATAATTTAATAAAACAAATATATTTTTAGGCTCATAGATTCTGATTATTCCTCTTTCTTGAACTTTGTTCTTGGAGACTCAAATATGAAATGACTAAAAAATAAGACACTTGTAAGAATTGTGTGAAATGACTCTTTATTATGAGATTTTTTGGGATAAATTTTTAGAATTGATGTGGCCTTATTAATATTTCGTTGGTATGGACTGGTTGTCTACAATTCAAGAAAATATAGACTATTTCAGGTGGAGGATGTAGTTTGTCTGCAATAGTGAGACTATGTTTTCCTTTATTGGTGAAAATGAAACTCAGATAGTATATGATAGACTCATTCATAGGAAGTTGCATCTAATTACAAGTCAGTTGGTATCATTACTCTTGATGCAGTGGAATCTAAGTGTTTTCCATTTTTTGATGTAGTGTTAGAATATGTGTGTGTCATTCATAAGGACATTTTAGTCCATATTACACACTCAGAGATAGAATTATAAATTGATATACACCCCTAGAAAACATTGATAATTTTTCTAGATTATCATACGACTCTTATACAAATTCAAGAGGTGATGGTATATTTAAAGAACCTGGATAAGAAAGGATTTGATAGAACCAATTATTATCCCCGGGGAGCCTGAGTGTTATTTATAAAGAAGGAAAATGAGTGTCTGATGTTTTTTATGGAATATTGTTGCTTATACTAGTTGACTACAATGATAATATACATACTACTAAGGATCAATGAAATTGTTGATCAATTGATAGGGGCATGATGTTTCATGAAGAATAAATTTAGTTTATGCTATCACTAGTTTGGATAACCTGTGAAGGATATTAGAAAGATGGAAGTAAGATGTTTCTAAGGTCACTATGAGAACTTTTTAATGACATCTGGCATGGTGAAAACCCTAGTAGTGTTCATGGTACTCATGAACAAGATCATATAGACATATGTAGATGGGTTCATGGTAGTCATCGTCAATGATATCTTATTTTCTTAGTGTCTGAGGAGGGGAACACTAAACACTTTAGGATGGTTTTGAACATACAACAAGATCTATAAAATTATGGGAATATCGAGAAGTACCAATTCTATATTTAGAAAGTACACTTCGTGTGATATGTTATCTCATTATATAGTGAGGTAGTAGACATTTAGGATGGCTTTGAAGCTTCCATGAGTTGGTAGGCATTTATTAGAGATTCATACTTGATTTCTCTATTAAATCATCTCTATTAACTACTATAACACAAAAAGGGAATCCAATCATGTGGATAGAGAAGTGTATATAATATTTCTAGGGGTTGATATATATATTTATGAGTTACCCTTTCATGATAATTCCAAAGGAGTTTGATGAGTATGTAGTCTTCGGAGATGCATCAGAAATTGTGATTGTATTATTCTGATAAACATTCAAGTATATATTTCTGACGATTCACATCAGGAGAAATTTTTTTTAGATATATGAGACAGATTATCTAGAGTTATCAGGGGTTGTAATCGTACTAAAGATATGGACGTAAAATTTTATTAGCGACCAATTTTTCATATTTTCTATCAACTTGAATTTTAAGTATATCTCCTTTCATAAGTATCTTATCATGTTACCAAGATGATGGATATATTTCTTCATATATTATGACATTGAGGTTATCTATACTCAATTGGAGTGGAATGTGATTGAATACTTCCTTAATATGAGGCCTTGTTCACATCCTTTGAGTGATGAATCAAAGAATTTAAAATCATTGAGTTTAATTATTGTGAATATGGACAGAGAAACTTACCTCCAATCTATGGTTGTTTCTTCTTCACTTATATTTTGTGTTAGGTATATAAATCATGGGATACTATCTATGATACTTTACATATTTAGATATCCTCTAGACATGATCATTATAGATTTTATTATGGTGAGGTGACTTCTATTAATTTTAGAGGATACAAAATAGTACCAATAATGTTGTAGGAGGAGGTTCTAAGAGAGTTCCATACATTAACTTTAGAGGTACATCCATGTTCGGAGAATATTTATCTTGAGCTCTGAATTGAATTTTGGTGGCCATGAAAGAATAATGGAGTTGGAGAGGTTTCTCTAAATTACTTAATTTTATGAAATTTAAAGATTAGCACCATGTTCAATTATTTTCAGCTCACCCCATTGAGGTCAAAGAGTTGATGTTGGATGATATATCAATGGAATTCATGATGAGGTTATCATTAACCTCAAGTGGACATGATTCAGTCTTGGTGATTTTATACCAACTCACCACATTGAAACACATCCTTTATATTCACGATTATAGTTCCTTATGGATATTGGGATGCCTCTACATATAAGAGATAGTATGACTCAATGTAGTTATCTTGATGATAATTTATGATCATCATTCACACTTCAATTCGTTGTGATGAATGGTATTGCTTCTGGATTTTGGGACTCATCTACATTTGAGCATGTGTTCTCACCCCTAAACTAATAGTCAGACTGATCAGACCTTTTTATTATTGGATTACTTATTAGAGGCCTTCATGTTAGACTTTGGAAATATTTGGGAGGATAACCTAACATTGTTTGATTTTTTATTCACTAAATTCTACAATTCCACCATTGTTATGAAACAAATAGAGGCCTTTTGTGGGAGAACCTTTAGGTCACCACTATACTAGACCAACCATAGAGAGACTACACTTCTCGGGATAGAGTTAACATGATCCACTAAAGGGAAGGTTCCAGTCATCTCAGATAGGATGATAACTACCTAAAGTAATCATAAGTATTATGCTAAATGATGATGGACTCCATCGATGTTCGAGGAGGTATAAAACATGTTCCAACAAGGATTAACTCAACATGGATTATGGAGATGTGGAATGGTTGATAATATATCCCTAAGATTCAATGACACTTTCTAGATACAATATTGAGGATGTGTGGTGGCATGCTATTTATGTATACTATCATTTTTAGACTGGGAACATGATTTATGATATGTTTCCCAAAAGAAAAGATATTTGCATAATTTGTGACATTTTATCAATAGGGGAAAGATAGAAATTGTTGATGGAGCTGCATTTGTTGACAACCACTTAGGGATCAATGATATATAAGAGAAGATCCTTCATGGGTGAGCGATTCCCCTAGTGTGTGTCTGGTGGTAGCATGAGAATATTTAAGAGACCTCCAAGGAGTTGAATACAAAGGTGAATTATTTGTACCCACATTTATTTTTGTAGATGTTTTTAGTATTTCTTAGATTTAAATCCCCAATGTGGGGAGAATGTAACAACTACACTTTTTCAACAATATGTTTTATAAAACATTATCAATTATTTTTGATTCTAGGAAGGGAAATGAAATGAGATTCTATGACCGGATGTGCTTGAAATTAAATTTTAAAACATATTAAATTATAATAAATTCCTATATGTGAAATTTTACAAAACATTTTGAACAACATATAAATAGAGTCACATATAGTAAATATGATGGCACCATTGAGTTTTGAGCATGGAATTTACCCTAATCCTGACATAACATTGGATCACATTGGATGTTAATCTAGAAAAAGATTTTGGGTGGAATATTAAATAATTTAATTTAATTATATATTTTTTTTAAATAATAAATGATCTAATAATTTATATATATAAATTCTAGTATGAAACAATTTGAAGGGTAATATGTATAAACCTACAAATAAAGTAAATCCTTTGGATATAATTGCAAGAGAAACTGTTGGAAAATATTGACCATATCCTGGATAATCAATCAATTTGTGATAGTTATTGCATATCTCCCCAATCTCAATATCATAAAACCAATCATCCCAAGATATTAGCCCAGTTCAACATGTGTTTTTTTTTCATATGGATTCTTCTTCATATGATTATTTCGATGATGAATGGTTCTCAATCAACTAAAATATTGATTTATAGATCGGTTTTATCATGAGAATGATATTTATCAATTGGTAATTTCTGAATAATTTTTTGTTTTTTGTTTATTCATTTGTCGTGCTAACAACAATAGATCAACACCGACATAACAAAACCAATGGTCATTCCTCTTTGGTGTTTCATGGATTTCAACCCCATATGTTCTTCTCTGTTTAACAACAGTATTTGATTCAACAATTCGGTTGAAATTAAGTATTGTAAAACCAATACTTTCACACCCATTTCATTTAAAAATTAATTGATATCATAGATATTGGATTGGATTGACAACATGAATGAGTTATGATGATGGATAACTGCTCGGGGAAGGATTTTTAGATACTGTTATTCTTCTCTTTGGAATGTGATGGGGGAAAAAAGTGTCTATGATATTGTAACAAATTAGAAAGGCTAGAAATAAGTAAATGATAATAGAAATTTTTGGTTAATTATGTTACTTGTTTTCCCTAGTGATTCATGGCTGGATCGATGGTTGTAGGAGGTTATAATGATGGGGGAATTGAATATTTTTTTTTGGAAAATCCAATGATATGTAACCTATAGTTATGAAACACATGTATTGTGGGACCAACCATGTGTGGATCTATGGTTTCAAGGTAAATTTAAACATAATAAGGCATTTGACCCCTACCACATGATATATGACTCAATGAGGAAGAATGGAATTCACCATAAAGAGTGAAAATATGGGGCTAGGAGTATATAGTTTCAGACACGCTATGCAGTCAAACATACTTGGACACAGTTATGAGAACACAGAATAAGACATTATATATACTATAAAATAGACATGATCATCATCCATGATACATTGGTAATACTTGGTTCCTAAGGGAAACACTATATAATTACAATACATCTTGTATAATCCATAAATAAAGTCATAATTCCCTTGACCTCTTGATATTGATAATGTTTCCTTAGGGAGTGTTCCCTTACTCCATTCTTAGGGGCTATTATAGAAATGTGTCCTAAAAGAGGATGGTGATATGTTCATCGTAACATATTGTATAATGTTTTTGGAACCCTTCTATGAGGTCTCATGTTAGATCCTCTATTCTCATCTTTCTATAGTTAGAGTTCTTAGTATCATCACGAAAAAACTACCTAGGTGCCTATCCTATACATAGATGGTTATTCTAGATTGATTTGTTGGTATACCCCAAGAACATTGGGGTGATCCTAATTAATGTATTATTCTTTTTAAACATCTAACATATGCATATTATGGAGATACATAATGATCAGTTAACTCAGAAGGACAACATTACTGCCATATGATATATGGATCGTGTTATCCCTATCATGTGCTATAAGTATAATTTGAGAAGGATCCCTAGGCTAGAATTATAGTTGTAGATTTACCTTGTGATAGTGTTCATTTATTGATTATATTTGGATATTTAGTGTATATGTTATTTATAAATATACATATTTTGTGATGAATTATACTGTTTTTGTTATATACTTAGTCATTTCAGGTTATCAAACTGGGCATTGTTATACTCACCCCTATATAGGATTTTCCTGGACATGTTATGTGTTATGAAGAATATAGACATTTTCATAGGGTTTTTAAGGTATCTGGATCAAGAGAAACTCAATTTTATAGATTGAATAAGGGGTTTTCCAACAGCTAATTTGACAACAGTCCATTTTTATAATTCTGGGTTCGACTTTTTTTTTTGTCTCTTGGTGGTTGGCTCGTATTGTGCACTTTTTTCATCCCAAAGCTTGTTTTTGTACTCTGATAGTTTTATTTAGATGTAAACATCAATTTTTTATCTATTATTTCACATTTTATCATTTCATGGGATTGCAAATGGGTGTGCGTGGGTATATTAGGATAATTCCTTCCATGTGAGCTTATTGACTACTCATTACTAGTTCATAGCCCCCAGACATTTACAATCATGCATGGGGATATAATGAAATGGGCCCCATTGGGTTTTTTCTTGAAAAGTTTGACTATTTATTACCAATTTATTAACAATTCTATATTAAAATATTGTTTCAGGTAATAAATACTTCATTTATATTTATGTATTGGTTTCATATTTATTTATACATTTATTTTGATGAAAAATATATTACATGGAAATATTAATCATGATATAAGTATCATATTTATTCAGTACATATTTATTTAAAGTAATACATCAGTGTTAGATATAAAAACTGAATTACACCATTATATGAAATGGTATACGTACTAATATACATAGTGTCCATTTTATCGATGAATGAAATGAATAGAAGGTAAATAATAAATCATTATTCCAAAATATTTTTTATTCCATATATATCACATATGTTCAATAATCATGTACTTATTTTCTTCAATGTAAATAATAAGTGAAGATAAAATATCATCGCTTCACAAGGCCATGATCCTACATGAACACAAATGACATTTTCTTATTCCCAAAGAATGAATAGAAAGAAGGTGGGTCAGATATTATAATTATGTAATTATAATTATGTCATAAATATCATCTATTATTATAAATCCACAATTTTATACAACTATGATTAGTGGTGGCATAAAATGAATTATATCATTTCATGAGGTAGTATTCCTCCATAAAAATGATAGAAATTTTATTTCACGCTTAGTAGAAGAGGAGATAGATGAATTTCATTCCATCAACATAATAATAACTCCATAAATGTCCAATTGGGGATTATTTTGTTATAATTATTATAGCTTAAATGATGGTTATAAGGAAATAATTAAAGAGAATGTTTTTATGAATACAATTTACTTCACTTAGAGAAACCTCCTTGGATAAATTGTTAAGGACCCTAGGATTGGAGTTTTTAGAAGAATAAGATAATTGAAACATGAACAAGGATTTTGGTGAGAGATTTTGGGATTTTTTGGATGAAACATATGGTTTAGGAAATTTGAATAATTGAGGGGAGTATGGCCTCTTTTATAATTAAGGATGATATGAATTTTATTAAATACCCAAAACTAGTCAATAATTGGAAGTGTATCATGTGAAATGAGCCTAAAATCTTTAAAATAAAATATTTAAGAGACTATATAGTTTATCTAAACCTCCATATAAAATAGGCATGTCTTTAAAAATAATTCATTATATTCTTTGTTTATATATGTTTACCATTTTATTTTTTCTCTGTAGTTATTTGTCTCAATTTAATTATCTATAAAACTTTATTCTTCTAAATAAATTTAAATTTATAATTATTAAGTAATTTTACAAAAATATTATAAATTTTAAATAAATTTATTTACATAATGATCCATGTTGTGTTGGAAATTAATTTTATCAGATTCTTATATAACAAAAAAAACATCATTTCAACATTACCAATAGTATTCAATTTTTTATATTTTTACCAATGTTTATGATTAAAAATAAATTTTAACTTATTATAAGAAAATATTATTCTCATTCAAAATAGAAAATATTTATTTATCAAATTTTATTCCCTAAAGTGTAAAAAGTTAATTTAAAATAAAACTCAATCATGGAATGAACAAACTATTTTCCAAAGAGAATATTTATACTTTTATAGAAAGTTTTATTATAAAAATTCGATATGAAATTGATTTTAATGTCATAACCTGATATAACAAATATACAATTGAACTAATGTTACATTTAATTCCATATTAAACCAAACATATCGTGTAAATTCATTAATCAAAAGGCTACATTTAATAAAAAATCGATATGTTGTATTCATCAAAAAAATAATATTTTATGAAAATTATCAAAAAATAACTCAATGATAATTTCGCATATAGATTTAAAAATTGAAATTTCTTTTATTAAATAAATCTTATATAATTGTCAAATTTTCATCTTACTTGTTGTTATAAATTGGTTTTTAGAAAATAGAATTTTAGAAACATATAATGTTTTTAGTAAAAACTAAACACTTATTTCATCAAACTTTTTTTCTATCTATAAAATAATTATAATTTATATTTTAATTTTTCTTATTATAATTGATATAACTATATTTATTAGACAGTATATAATAGTTATTTATAAATAATAATAATATTATTATATTGTGGCTCTTTAAAACATCATGTTGCATATAATGTGTGTTATAAAAGAAGTTTTTTATATTTGAAAAAATGTGTCTTAAAACTAATGGTGTTAGAAAATGAATCCATATAAATGAAGTAATTAATTATATAACTCTCTTAGATTCCATGGTGTTAAACTGATCAAAAGTATACAACATTTCATGTAAATCAATTTTGTCAATCCAAATTTTTTAAAAATATATAAGGTAAATACAATTTTCAAGCATGTGTTCATTGAGTCTCAAATATTATGGATGAATAAATTATGAATTTGAAAAAAAAATAACAAAAAGAATCAAATCATGAATTTATTGATGAATTACTTTATTATATTTCGAGGAATCTATTCTAAATTATTAAAGTAATACAATCTTATTATATATGGGTATCCCAAAATTATTTATCAGGAGATTTTCCCTTGAAAACCACCTACTTTCATTGTATTGGATAATCATCTCTTAAACCAAAACAGAAAACACCGTCATAATCACTACAAAGAATCCTTGTATCCATAAGACAACATTACAATCTATGGCTCATAGAATATTATATAGATGTTAAATAATCCCCCACTCATCTTGATTACATAGACTATCAATGGATTTTATCAAATCAATCAAAAAATCCAAAAAAATGTAATGGAATAATTTGATCCATCATTTACCCTCATTAGTATCCCAATTCATTGACTATAGTCTGAGTTATGTGTTGTAACATATCATTATTTTAGAAGACAATGTTAATAACATACACTACAACCATCATCGATAATAATTGAACCATGATATTTTATAGAAATAGTATATGATCATTATAAACTAGCTATTGGATTAGAGGGAATGAATAGAGGTAACTAAATTATGAAGTATCTATATAAAATTATTCCTAATATTAATTTATTGATTTCTTCCTATGAAATATTAAATAAATATTCAATGATAAGAATCAAATTCTGTAGTTTTAAGAATAATTAATGGTTAAAATGGGGCTTTAAAGGGATTATGATTTATATTTATTAATTATATTTTAATGATAAATTTATAAATTTTTTAAATAAAAATTTAAAATATAATTCCATTTTTATTATAGATTTTCAAAATTATCATACTATTTTTTTTGTATTTTATTGAATATTTATATTTTAATGTAAATAACAAAAAATAATGATTTTAAAAATAGTGTCACTTTTATTAATTCATCATAATAATAAAATAAAAATTCAAAACATATTTTTTATTACCATATATTTATTTATCAATTAATATAATTTATTTAAAATAATTTATGTTTTACTTTAAAATCAGTAATAAATATTTTGGAAATTCGTGAATTGTTTTTATTTAATGGAAAACAATTCTTAGTATAACTTTATCAATAAATATTTCCAATGTATCTTTTGGATATTAATAACTTTGAAATAATATATTTTTATCATTATTACTCATAGTCTAATAAAATCAATGATAGCCATAGTTATTCATCATTTTGGTATAAAATCATTTTTATGATTAAAATGGACATTTTTCATAAAATAAAATTTTAATGGGTTTTCGGATCAGATATTAATGTTATATTTATAATGTCATGATATTTAATCATAAGGAAGGGTCTCTATATTTTTAATCATAATTTACACATTGAAAATTATGTTAGAAACATTTTTGGTCATAAATAATAACAAATATTGTGAATGTTTATCACTATGGTAGAGAGGAATACTGGTAAATCTTTGGAAAAAACTATGGGATAATATCTCAAACTCCGACTAAAACTACCAATTATTTAATTATATGATGGTATGTGGACCAAATGTTTATCATAATCTAGAATATGTTTATTTAGTATCATTTTCCATTAAAAATGACCCTTATAGTATTTTGAATAACGGATAATTACATATATATCACTCTCTTTTAATATCGAAAATATTTTTTCCAAGGATAAAAAAATGTTTTAAATATTTATAGATCTATAATTTTAGAATTGGCAGATTTTTATTATTATTGAACATTAATTTTAATATTTAGTTATGGTATTATTATCCGGAACACTTATGCGATGCTGACAGAGTGCTTGTGTAAATAGTAGGAAAATAATGTTAATTTTTTAAAAAACATTAAAATTAATATGTTATTGATGAATTTTCATGATAAAATAATTTAAAAGATAAATAAATTTAATTATAGTTTTTTATTTTGTTTAAAATTAAAATCGATTAATTTACTTTTCCCTTCAAAGTCAAAATATCTAAATAATAATGAACTTTTTAAATGATATTTAATCTCTGATTATTATTTATAAATTATGAATAAATTAGAGAAGTCATATATTTTTTGGATTGAATTTTATATGGCCATTAATATAATCCCTTTTACACTTTTGATCCACTTACCCTTTTATTATGACATTAGTGATCATTAAGTACTAAATATTTTTTAAAATGCCAGTCATTTTTTCTTATAAAAGGGACTCAATCTAACCCTTTCAAGGACACATGTGAGATCATTGTTCTCAAAATGGTGTACCTAATATATATTTAAAACTTCCCAAAATTTATTTGAAATCCGTTATTATGACCATAAAAATCTTATGTCAAGGCCTTGATTTTATTTGAATAGAGGATACTTGAAGAATATTTAGTTATTTGTACCGATCAATTTCAATATTTTTCTTATTTGACATATTTAAAATATTCTATAACCATTTTAACATATATATATATATATATGTATATAATTTTAATTGTGTTAATTTAATAACTATTTTAAAGATAATAAATAACTAATTTAAAATTAATACATCACTCGCACGTATAAACAAACTAAAATCACAGTTATGAAATGAATTTTATTTCTCATCACCATCACAAATGGATGTTTATAAAGATAGGTTTAATTGATACCTATGATTCATATAAATTAAAAATTGGTTTTTAAATATAAAATAATTTCTAACCTCTTTCCCTATCATCCAAAGGATAACAATAACATCACATGTGCATAAGTTTCGACTACCCCCATAATGATCCGAGGTGATTTGTTTTCAATTACAACATAACTAGGATGATAATAATATGATATTTAATTAATATATATAATATTTTTGAAAATTATTATTTTTTAATGATATATAATTATTTACCATGCTTTTTTCCTTTACAAAAATGAAATAATGGATCATGTGGTCGTATATACTACATTCTCTATGAAGTTATCAAATTAAAATTTCATCACAACATTTTATGAATTTTTTTAATTGTGTATATATCCATTATATTTTTTATAAAAATATTTTAATATGTGATATTATGAAACCATGAACATGGATTAAGGACCATAACAACCAATATCAAAACTCTATAGGATCCAAAATGTTTGCACCCCGAATATAAATTTTAATAATGAATTGTAAATATGAAGGTAATTAGAGATTATGATGGATTTATCTATCCGGAAATATAATTTTGAATATATATTTTCTAAATATATATATAATATATATAAATTTATATACAGTAATTTTGAGAACATACTATAAAAATTCGGATTTTGTGTAATGGTTTTTTCACATTCCCTTCTTTGAGAAATAATATGAATTGTGGACATAGTTTTTTATGTATATTATATGCTATGAAATTTAAAAATTATTTAATGATTTCCTTTTATATATGGTATTTTATGTTTCATTTTAATTTTTTTTCTTCTGAAGTTTCCATGAATCATTTATTATTAGTTCCATAAGGGTTTACAATCTCATATTTCCTATATTGATGGATATGCAATATTCACAGCATATTTTATATTGTTTGATGTATATATTGAACATGAATGTATATTCTGATTTTATTAATGAAAATTATGTGGATTTATTTAACACTTAATTCTCTTATGGTACGATTAATCTTAAATAATTCAATTTCTTGTGCTGCACACAATACCGGGTTTGAGTGCACTATAACTTATCAAATTAGTTCTTTAAGAAGAAGTTAAGAATGATATTACCAAAATCAGAAAATATATAAAATTTAGTTTTCAAAATAGACCTCATATTAGAATTTGGAACATCAAAATTGGATTAAGAAGAATGCTTTATATTTTTCTGTAAATTTAAACTTTTAATGAATAGTAAATAATACATCATTGTTGTAAAAACCTGACATTTTGATTTAAAAAGTTATTTTTATGTAATTTTTTATCAATGTCACAATAGATAGATAATTCACTTAATAAAACAATTGTTTTCATTGGAATCATTTTATAATAGAATTAGTTAGAAATAATTCATATAACATGATAATTAATCTTTATAATTAATATACCATCAAATTACATACCACTTAACCATCAATGGAATTATAATGTAACTTGTTTGTATGAATGACCTACTATCTCCATGACAGGATGAGATTAATTTTCTACATTAACCATTAAATAATTATAATAAAATTTTTATAATGTGTAAAAATAATAATTATGAACTTTATTTCATTCTAGATATACATAAAATACAAACGATTTATAACAAACATGACTTAAAGAACAAAACATGCAGAGGAAAATGAAGCAGTTGACACAAATAAAATGTTAATGCTAAAAATTATAAATAAAATGATATGGGAGGGTCATATATGATATCATTAATATTTATATTGTTGTTGAATAATTTAATAATGTTGTTTAACCATTATACAAGCGGTTAATGCACTTTAACTAAAGGAAAGTGCAGGGCAATGGTTAATTTCAAAATATCATTATTATATGAGGTTGTTTATATGTAAGTATCTACAAGGAAATTATTATCATCTATGTCAATGTTTCTTATAATTTATTTCAACAAATTAAATATATATTTTTTAAATTCATTTTACCTTTGAATTTTTATAAAACATTTTAAAATCAATCGTTTTATTATTTTCCAAATGAGGTAATTTATGACCCTTTTGTCAAATTAATGAAAGAATTATTTTTAACATATATAATATGAGTGAGAATTTTCTACCATTATGACTCCTTACCATTTTCATACATCCTTTACAAGCTTAATATATTATTTTTATAAGAAATATTTTCTTTTATAATTGCTCGGGTATTAAATAACTTAAGTGAAAAATTGGTATTTCTATCAATGAGTAATAATGAAGTAATTATATTATTTTCATCCAAGTTAACATCCTTTGTTGAATTTTGTTATTGAATGAGTTTTAATTCTTATGATACAATCATCCATATTTTATTTAAGGTTTTATGATATTTTTGACTCTGGATGTTCTATTTTTATACTATTCATGGTTTATGGTTACTTTATTAAAATTTTATATGCTACTTTTAATACAAATTTTTATGTTATGTTTCTCACATTTCATATAAAGAACACATTTCATGTAGTTAGGTATGATTAGGACCTAAAATAGCTACTCAATGCATCTATAGGTCTCATGAGAAAAACTATTTTGGGTTTTACTCATTTTGTATGTTCTTAGAATGAGGATTTAACAGTGTGGTTATAATGTCTGATATTATGAATTACATCATTATAAAAATAGTCATTGATATTGAATATTGTTATTAGACTAGTAGAATATCCATGTGAATGTTTAAATTTCATTATTTGATTAATTACTACCATATTATGAAGAATATTTTGTTTAAAAGAGCATTGGTCCATTTTTTTACGTTCTCATAGACGATAATGCTTATTTATGACAGTTTCCTCTATATTTCTTATCCTTACTAGGAATTTGATATCACCACTTTCCTATGTTCCATCTATCCTCATTATGCGAATATTTATATTATGACTAACATGAAGGGACAATCTATGGGATATGATTATTTCAAAGGAGACACCACATTGTTTTCATATCAAGATGTATTGTAAAAGGGGGTTTGTATCTTGTATTTTCAAGGCTAATAATCTAATCAATACTTGCAGATTTTATTTCTTTTGATCATTCCAATGTAATAAAATAATGCACCATCTATGGTCAACTAGGGTTAGGTAATTATATTTGGTATCAAATTATGTTTAGTACAATACATCTAAACTATATTTAGAAAATACTTCAATCTAGGAACACTATCTTAAGATTGATATTAAGGATATATATATAACAACATCCAAACATTTTGGTGATGTAGTGATTATGTGGGCATTTCTTGAAAATGAATCCCTATCTAGATACTAAAAGTGTATGTGGATAATGAACAGATGTACCAATTAGTAACAACTCCAACAAGGTGTTTTGGGCTTGAGTTGGGGAAACATGTCACACAACAATGAGCCTTACTATGCACATAGTTTGACACTCCATTGGTATATTCATAAGATAATAAATATTTTCTTTATAATCCATTATGAAAAATTTATGAGTAAATATATCCCCAAGGAAACCATTTTTATGATTATAGATTATATATTGATAAATTTTTTAATTTATATTTAACATTTCACTAGTTTAGAATTAGGTATAATGATTCACAACCTAATCTAGTGTATGGAATAGTTTTAAAATGTAGCCTAGTAAATATAATGGAAACTATATCAACACAAGTAATCCATGTATGGATTTCATCCTATGAAATATAATGATAGTATATTTGGTAATAAAAATAGCATTGAAAAACTTATACCCATTCTAGGACCACTTACTCAGGTTATGAATAAAAACCTTACCCGTAGGGAGCATCCTAGTCCTAAATGTAGAGGAACAATGCTAGACTGCTTCATGAGACAACATCCACCAACATTTAATGGGAAAACAAATCCATTTGTAGTTGATCAATGGGTAGGTCCTATTGATAAAATATTTTTTTCTTTGAGGAGTATCTAAAGATAAAATTTTATTATTACAGTCTATCATCTATCAATAGACGAGGATAAATGGTATTAATTAATTCAAAATATGTATGAGGATAAAGAGAAAGAAAATAAAGAATGGAAGTAAATTAATGAAATCATACTAAAAATAGACATTCATCATGATCCAAAAGTGGATATGGAGAGGAAATTTTTGAGACTAAGGTAGAAGGAGGATGTCAATGTTCTAAAGTATGATGAAAACATCACATGGTTAGCCTGACATTATATAAACTACATACCTAACAAAAGAAGTAATATTGATCGATTCTTTGACACATTATAAAAAATAATCTGAGGAGCACTAGTCTCTTAATATTTCTCACAGTATAAATATATTTTCTCAGGCTCTATCATGATGGAAAACTAATTATCTATGCCTTATGACATTAATTTAATGTAGGAGAAGTTGAGGGCCAGAGAACACTTTCATAAAGGAAGAGGAAGAAGGAAAAAGTTAACTTTCCACCCTGTGGTAATTGTGGGAAGAAACACCTTGATACATGAATAAAGTGGATGGTGGTTTATTACAATTTTTGAAAATAAGGCCAACAATATCATGATTTAAAGGAGAAGAATTAATATACCAATGTAAAGTTTAAAAATTTTAATATGATAGGAAATTATGAAAATTATATTCATAATTATCAATGAAATTTTTCCTAGAAAATGCCAATTTATCAAGACCATGAATTTTTTATCATAATAGATGAGGTTTAGGTTCTTAATGCTGCAGTGTGTAGTACTTTAATCATTTCTTCAAATTTAGTCAGTGCTTTATTTGATCACGAATCCTAGAATTACTTCATATATTCCCAGTTTTCCTTAAAATATTTATATTTCCAACTCACATAAACAATGGAGTTGTTAGTTAAAACCATTAAGGGACATCTTATTTCAATAATTATTTTTTATTCAATTCCCATAATTGAATAGAAACATGATTTATCTAATAACTATATCAAAATACCTAGGGCATGCTTCAATATAATCCAAAAAAGAGATTTTATATACACATATTAGGTGAAACTTATTGCATGAGGAAGGAAATTCAGATTTGTGAGGAAGATGTAATGTCCATAATATTTAGTGCAGAACTATAGTCGCCTGATTCTTATCAAAACACACCCCTATAGCATTACTAGATGAGATTAATGGGGAGGAAGTGAAAATAACATTTAGGGATGAAGAAATAGTTATTAAAATAGATGATGTACCTATTATAAAAGAATATACTTGTGTCTTTTCCCCATGATTTTCCTAGAAACCCTCTAAATCAGAAAGTTTCCATTTCTATTGATTCAATACAAAATGTAAGACCAATATAGAAGAATCATTATAAAATGGCCACTAAAGAATTATAAGATATGAAGAAACAACTAGAGTATTTGACTAGTAAATCATTTATTATCCCTACCATTTCTCCATGGGGAGGCCTGGTTTATTTTGATAAGAATAAAGATGGATCAATGAGGTTTTGCATTGACTATAGGTAAATTAAAGATACTAAAATAATGAATAAGTATCCACTTCCTCACATTGATGATTTGTTTGATAAACATCATGGAGATCAACAGTTTTATTAGATAACCCTTCACTCTTTATATCTAATTTTTTTATAAATAAGGATGATATTACCAAGATATCGGTCCAAACCGTGTATATGCATTATGAGTTTAGAGTAATTCCATTCAGACTGACTAATGATCCATATATTTTCAGGGATCTATTGAAAAAAATGTTGAATGTATATCTTTTACATTTTTTTCATAGTTTTTATTAATGATATATTGGTATACTCAAAAATAGATGAAGACCATGCATACCATGTGCATATTGTTTTGAAGACACTTTGAAGAAATAAAATATATTATAAGTTTAAAGTATTTTAATTATGACTTCCAAAAATTTCATTTATTAGCCACACTGTCTCCCATGAGGAAATCTCTATTGATCATCCAAAGACAAAGGC
The DNA here is from genome assembly GCA_963277665.1 of Viscum album. Classification (NCBI taxonomy): domain Eukaryota; kingdom Viridiplantae; phylum Streptophyta; class Magnoliopsida; order Santalales; family Viscaceae; genus Viscum; species Viscum album. Next base: position 358,601,992 of record OY728156.1, on the reverse strand, counting down.
AATATAAGAATGGCCACCACTAATGAGTTCAAATGATGTACACAGTTTTTTTGGTTTAGAAGGTTATTATCAGTGTTTCATCTATAATTTTGAATAATTGGGAAACCCATTTACAATGATCACATGATGACAGGTTATATTTTTTTGGATAGAAGAGTGTGATGAATGTGGTGAAGAATTAAAGTTAAGAACTTTCAATTATATTATCATGACATTATAATCTATAAATGATGGGTTTGTGATTTATAGTGATGCATTAAGGAAACGAAATAGTTGTTCCATTATGCATAATGATACAATTATTTCTTCTTTATCAAATAAATTAAAAATCTATGAACAAAACTACCCAACACAAGATTTTTAGTTAGCAGTAGTGATATTTTCTCTAACATTAAAAATAATCTATTTCTATAGTGAAATATTTCATATATATACTGATCATAAGAGTCTGAAATATATTTTATCATGTAAATAACTCAATATATGAAAAATAGGACTGCAAGAGCTACTCATGGTTTCAATTTTAAAAATACACTACCACCCAAGGAATTGAAATAAGGTGTCTGATTATTTAAGAATAAACGACCACAGTGTTCTAAAAAATTGAGAGTTTAATAGGATCTTATGTTCATGGATCTAATATAGATAGATATTGGAATTATCTTTGAATTTGAAACATTAATATGTTTCCAAATTGGATCCAAACTATCTTTACTAGAAAGGATAAAATCTATATGTTTAATGGAGAGGAGTATCAAAAGAAAATCAAGGATTTGATTGATGGGTGATTGATAAACTTCATTTATTTAGATGGAATTTTAAAATATGGGATGTGGTTTCCTATTTCTGGTATACCTGAGATAAAAATGAGTTAGTGGTGGATGATGATAGCTCCAATTCTAGTATAAACCCTTGTATCACTAAAATTTATAGATATTTGAATGAAAATTTTTAGTGGGGAAATATAATGAGTGGGATTTCTGATTATGTATTGAGATGTTTAGTTTGAAAAAAAGCTGATGGATGTAAGACAAAATCTTAGAGGAGTTAAAAAACCTATTTATATACCTATTTGGAAATGAGTTGTTATTATGAAGTACTTTTTCATGGGAAATCAAATATGACTCGAAGAAATGATGTGATATGGGTTATTTTTTATCGTCATACCATGATAGAACAATTTATTTCTATAAGAGATCATTTACCACATGAACATTTTTTTAAACAAACTAAGACCTTACCTAGAAAATCATGATCCTTTTATTAGAAAAAAAACACACATGTATGAAAGTATATGATTTAAAAAATCCTTCTTAAAAAAGGGAGGAGATCATCTGGCACATGATCAACCTAATGAAAATAATTACATTTAACACCTTTGTTTGCAATCCCATTTGCAAACTCATTTTCCTATCTATAAGCATGAGTAACAAAGTTATCTCTTGAGTAGAGAGTTTCTAAATATCCAGTCCCATGATTAGCGAGCTTCCAAGAAGTATGCAAAGCCCCAGTTTTAATAGCATAAACTACTAAAGTGGAGTCACATGTGATCCAAATCTATTTCCAATCCTTCCTTCCCTCTTTCCCCACCACAATAATAACCCACAACATTTCTGCTTCAAGAGCAGAAGAAATACAACAAGTTCCATAGATGCACCCAAGAACAATTAACTAATAGATCCTAGAGATAGCACCCATACAAGAGGACCCGAATTTTTCCATGAAGTACCATCAGAGTTGATATTAATCCACCCATGAAAAAGGGTCCCCCAAAATGACTTCCATTGTACCATGTGAAGGGAAAATGTTTCTTTTTACCCCAATTATCTTATGTACTGATAAATCATGAATTTAGTTTGAGAAAAACACGCCTCTTGGTGTATCCACCATTTGAACCACTACAAGAATCCCTAAAGGAATAGTGACAAACCGGTAGTGCTATGTATCAAGTATGAACTTGTTTCTTGATGTCCAGATAAGATGAACCACCTACTCTACAGTAGCCTGGAATAAATTCCGGAGTTCCGGTGACAAGATCAAAGAACTCTGTCTCTCTATGAAATAAACAATTGAATTGGATTTAGGATAAGGAACTTTAAACATGTCAAAAAACTACCTCCATATCGCCAAATCCACAACACAACTGAGGAAAAGGTAGTCTACATCTTCCCTAGGCTGAAATAACAATGCACAAATGGAGAAAATAAAAATACCACATACCAGTAGAAATTCATTTGTTGGTATTTTTTATGAGCCAAACTCAATGAAAGAATATATCAGGATGGTTTAAGAAACATCTGTAGTAGGTTACCCGTCCATTTACAATCAGTTTAGCTCTCAATGGAGTGATTATAATATCCTTTTTAGGTGACAATTCCATTGAAAGCATGTTTCCATGCCCAAAAATCACCCCTTGGAGACCTAAAATAATAGTTCAAAGTCCATGTAAAATGACCTCAAAGATTATCCACACTACCAAGGTGATCATTGATTGATAGATAAAAATATAGGTTTGAATCCCCCTCCATGACCATGTCAATGAGGTGACTCCCAGAACAAGTCAAATATGTGATTCCCAGAGCAATTATATTTCCAAAAATGAAGAGAGTAGTCCTTGGAAACAAGCCCCATATATTCAATATCAATTCATGAGAAAATTTTCTTGAAGTCAAGACACACTAAAGAGTTGACATAATTTATGTTCCCTACCTAAAGCATGTGAATTAACCGATCCCTGAGAAAACTAGTTGCCTTAAATTTAATGTTTATATGCATCCATATAAACCTAGCCTAAAGAGAGTCCTTGAAGCCTCCAAGATTTTTGATTCCCAAAAACCCATCATCATGAGGATTGCATTCATTATTCCCTAGAACTATTGCCAACCATCATTCCAAAATATTTCCACTCCAAATAAATTTTTTAATAGAAGTATTGATGCTCTTAATTAAATCAATTGACCATTTATACACCATAAAAGAGTAAAAAAAATTTGGAAATGATGATTGATTTCACCAATAAGACCCTATAAGATATTGATAGGGATTTTCTCTTTCAAGTGGAATGTTGTATTTTAATCATTCTCACAATGCCAGAGAAGTGAAAAACCATTGGTCTATAGTTTTCTTGCTGTCTCTATTGGTATAGAATCATATTTTATATGGAATTTGAGTTCTAGAAGATACTAGATAAATATAATTTAATATAAAAGGATACCATGTGTTAATAAATTTAATGATGATCATATGGGTATAATCATAGATACCCATTTTATGTTTTCTGTTATTTGATTTAAAGGAGACTAATGATTAACTTTTTTTTTGAATTTTTTATTAGGTTATAATATTTCATTGAGGTATTTTCATGAAGTATTTTTAAAATGTCCTTTAGATTGAATTTATACAAGTACAATGTTACTGGAGAAATACTTTGAAATAAAAACAAAACCATTAATGTTAATACATTGTTTTAAAAGAATTTAATTATGGTTACATCAGATAAATTGTTATTATATTGTTGAAATATATATTTTTGATAACCATGAGATTGAAATGAGATTTATTGAATAAATGACTAATTTTCTTTTTGAGGTTGTTCCCTATATTGAGAATATTATATGATTAAGATAAATTGAATATAATTTTATATTATGGAATTATATTTACGGAATAAAAACATAATTAACCTGAATATTCAAATAAGTTTTTATGTAGTTTTATAATAATTATTATAATTTTAAAAATGATTAGTATGTTTTTTACTAAAATGATAAGTTTTTAGAAATTTTTATAATGTAACAATTTGATTTATTAAGATCTTATTTTATTAATGTTATGTTGATATTGGAAATATATTTGATGAAATATTTTCCATTTTGGGTTTAAAATTTGGTCCAGTGTATTTTGGAAGATATTTAAGGTTAATATTTTCTGAAATTAATCAATTTAATCATCAGATGTTATTTTTTATGTTTTAGAGAATTATTTTTTATTTCCCTATATAATGTTTTATTGACATTATATTAACTTTTGATAACTATAATAGTTTTTATAAATGTTTAGAGAGTAGTAGAATAACATGTTATCCTCTTGTAGATCTTATAATATATTAAACGATAATTTTAGTACTTCATTCATTAAAAATAAATCTGAACTATTTATCATATCTTTTTTTTCAGAGGAAAAAAACAAATTATTACAAAAAGAGGAAATATTTAAGGAAATCAGGTAAGTATATTTTTCTCGATTAACCATCACTGTGTCAAAAGATATCATCAAACATATGCAATGAGACCTTAAATTGAGCAAACCATATATAGAAAATATAATTTAGTTGATAAGGTATTACTTTGTACAACCATTTAAAATTAATATTTTTATAATATGAAATTATCAATTCGATAATTTTTTAAAAAATTTGCGTTTTTTATTAATAACATAGTCATTAATTTCCATTTTAGAAGGGCATGTAATAATTGTGCATTTAATAACATTTTATTTGATTTTTATTAAATTTATCATCCACTCATGGGAAAATATTATGAAAGTTATTTAAAACCATTTAATTTGAAATGACATAAAATTACAGATATGAAATTTATTAAGGGGTATAATGTTACACCCCTCAATTTTATAATATAATGTTCGATAACATTTACAACACCCCACACTGTTCTTAAACAGATAAAAATATATTATTGAAATGATATATGAGAATTATAACATTTTCATTGGATTAATGAGTGTAAATCCATGTAACATATTTATGAAATATATCTACAAATTTGTTCCTAAAAAAATTAAGGATTAGTTTCTTGGAAAAATGTACTCAATATGGAATAACAAAGAAAAAATTCTAGAAGATTTATAAAATTTATTCTTTAGTTGTACATTTCATCAAAGTGGCTTTCTATATTTTATTTTTCATCTTTTAAAATATAACATTAAATAATTTTGACATTAAATTTGATAAAAATAATGTATTTATTATTCTAGCGTATTGGAATAAAATAAACAGAAATATTTTTTTGGATTTTTTAAAAATAGTTTCTTTTTAGGTGAATAATGAAAAATAATTATTTTAAAAATAAAGTCACATTTATTGAACTATAATATATATTAATTGATTTTTTTGAAAAAAAATTATAAACCATATATATATTTATAATTTAATATAATACATTTAAAAATATAGTATTGAAAATATAAATATAAGTTATTCATCATGGAAATCAATGTAATTGTTATTTTCAATCATAAACTACATTATCTTCCTCTATTTTAATCTATTTTTTAAAGGTACATTTATTAAAAATTTAATTTAGTTTTATTTAATTATAGCTACTTAATTTGATGATAATGAACATTGTACTTGATTTTGGTATAAAGATTGTTTTATTCCAAACACATATATTTTTTTAAAAATGGGGTTTAAATGTGTTTTGTTATTTATATTAAATGAAATATAAGAAATTATGGTGATAGAATGTTATTGAATTTTTTATATATTTGAAAACATGATATTGAAAATTATTTCTAAGCCAAATTTTTAAATGTCATAATGAATAGTTACCATTGAAAATGATTGTAACCATTGATAAGGGGAAAATGGTTTAATCATGGTCAAAACTAATGAATAAGCTCTAAAAATATATAAAACCCATACATTAAATCATTTTATAAATGTGTCCCAAAGAAAATCATATTATGTTATAAAATATAGAAGTTTGGTAAAATTTTACATTGATAACGAGCACTATATAATTTTATGTAAAAAATAATTACAAAAATTCCCACTCTTTATTTTAATATCTCTTATATATTTTCATTTGTAATAGAATATCTTATGAATGGTTCTTAATGGTTTTTTTTAATAAATTTATTTTATTCTTGTATAATTTTTAATTTTTAGTTATGGTATAATTATGATGAATACTATGGAAACACTAACCCAATAGATGTTTAAGTAATGTAAAAAGTAGGTAAATTGTTTTAAAAACATTACAAGGAAATGTTTTGGATAAATTATGTTCTAGGAAGAATTTCATTGCTAATTATATTATAATTGTGTTTTTTAACGTTTTTAGATTCTAATTTTGAGTGTTATCTAGATTCATCTAAAGAGAATTTATATATATAGTAATTAAAATTAATTAAAATGAATTAAAATGACATATAACACTTTAAATTATCTAAATGTCATTATAAAATCATAAAAATACTATCCTTGTCATATTTTTTGAAAACTATATAAAATATCTAATATTTTACATCTATGATCAACTATACCTTTTTGAATGAATTTAGTGATCTGTAAATAAATAGTATTTATGAATGAACAATTTTTTGTCCTATAAAAAGGGACACAATAAAACCCTTTCACTGACACATGTGTGTTTGGTATTCTCTCAAACCACTAGTAAAATTCTTCTTCACACATCCCAAATAAAATAGCCAATTAAAACACATGATTTTAAAAGACGATGTTTCATTTAAATAGGTAATATTACCATAACATTGATCATGTAAGAGAATATAACTCCCAAATAATTTACTACATATTTATTTATAAATAAATTCATGGTCTTTGTTCATTTGTGATTTACACAACACTGTTCCTAAATGAAACACACTACAAAATTAAAATATTATTGTTTAAAACATAAACATTATACACTAGAAAATAATGTTTAACGTATTACTATTAATAAATAAATTATAAAAATTATGGTTTTATATTTATTAGAAATAAAATAATAGTCATTAGAAGAAAAAATATATATATTATAAAAAAATGTATCACTATAAGAGAATGTATTACTACACTTGGAAAATAGAATTTAAAAGTATTTTACTGAATTTTTTAAAATATATTTGATTAAATGTTAATAATTTTTCAAATGAAAATATGAATGTAATATTAGGGTGTATTTTTTGGATATTTTGTAAAAGAATCCTTTTTTATGAATTGTGAAAAATATTAATTTTTTATTGAATTCTATATTATCATTTATATGATATACAATGTAAAATTATATTTTAATTTTTTTAATTAAAATTAGTTCAATAATAATATAATGTAACTAATTTATTCAAATTGGATAAATTTTATATTGATGTTTTATTTAAAAAAAATAAAACATTTGAAGGTTTTATTTGTGAAAACCAATTTTTTTGATACATTTATGTGTTCAATTTAAAATTGAATTCCACCAATTATATGAATGTAATTTAGAAATATATATTTAAAATTGCGATGGAAATTTGGGTATTTTATCTAATTTTGGTGGTAATTTTTTTGGCAATAATTACTACTAAAAATAGTAAAAACTTATCACCCGGGTTAAGGAAAAACCGGTTTACAAGTAGGATAGAATAATAAGATAAAATTAAAAATGACCTAAAAATTAATTAAACCTATTTAATGGGAATAATTTTATTATATCACATCCAATCCTAGTAAAATATTCATTTTTAGGATTATTACATGATAGAAACGTGGTTATAATTGTTTATTTTTAAAAATTACATGTTTTTTCACTTACCAACATATAAAAGGCCACCGCCTTTTCTCATCTCTTTACACTTCCATGTAAATTTTGATATACATAAACAAAACAAAATAACTTTATTAATACCCTCACAACATAATAGACCTTTTTTTATCATAATAAAATATAGATATTCTGTACTTGAAAACCAAAATATGTTTTCTAAAGAAGGGGTAATATCATTAAAAGAACAATTTTAATTTGTTTCTTCTTCTACATAGACTAATATATTATTAAAACATGATAATATAATATCCCCTTTATATTACCTATATTTATATGTTAATATGTTATGGAAATTACATATATCTATTCCCTCTTCCATAAAATGTAAATGAAACTTGCAATTAAGTGTATAGTGGACAACGTTTTCACGAACATGTATAAATTGTTTTCCCTAATGAATAATTATTATAGATATTTATAGATATTTTTTAATATTAAATGTGTTTTTAAAGGAATCTTCATGTTTTTTTCAAAATAAGGACCATGTAGATTATACAAAATGTTTTGGAAATAATTTTTGGTTTAACTAGTACAACATGATTTTAATTTATCACCATAAAAAATGATAATTTTTTAAAATATTATTTTATATATTTATATATTTATTTTAAAATAAAATTATTTTCAAAATATTATTTGAACATTGGATTTTAAAAAAGAAAACATAAAAGAATATTTTACTAAACAATGTTTTAAGGAACATTTAATGGTATTTCAATTCATAAAAAACATAAAACATTTACTATAATAATGATCCACTGAGGATAAATTGTATTTACACAATCCATATTATTTTCACAGAAGGTTTTTGATTTTTTTTAACTAGAAAAATTGATGAAATTTATTTACTAGATTATTTTTTATAATCATTACAATTGCCTTAAAAAATTCAATTTATTGTTATCGTTGAACATTAAATTTAAACTATATATCTATATTATTTATCATGTATAGTCTTATTGAAAAATCATAGGTTATTTATACTTAAGTAATTTTACATTCAAATATATACGATCAGTTGGGGAAATTATTGTTCATCCATATTCCATAATAGATATATAAATTTATTGATAAGGAATGTTGTTTGTGAATTAAATTGATTTGTATGTATATGAGGAACCTTTTTTACAAGAAAATATATGTGGGACCCAGATTCATATAGACTATCGATGAATCAGTAGTCTCAAAAGTCTATTCAGTTGGATGAACTTTGTTAAATGGTTTTCTATATTATAAATACCCATTAGTTTTAAATAATAATTTGAATGTCATTGATATTATAGTTATCATGATCCATAAAATCCTTACTTCCAATAATTATGTATTTAATTCAGTAATGATTTACCTTTTTTTATCCACGATATTTATTGATCATATTAATTTTTAATGAGTATTAATTATAATTTTATAAATTTAATGGAACATGTCTTCAGTTATTACATATTATATATCGATTATGATTTATCAAGTCATGATAATAAAGTCATTTAAATTGTATTTAAATTCATTTTTTTATATTTTTAGTTTTATTATGTTATATCTAATCATCATAGTTGATATATTTTTTAAATTCTTTATGTGTTCAATTATTTACTATTCCATGTTAATTATTATTATTGATTATAGATATGATCTAATAAAAATAACCCTTAAAAAAATTAGAGCACATCATTATTTTGTTTTCTATTCAAGTAATCGAAGATTTTTAATATGAGTGATTTTAAAGGATATGCTGCAATGGATAATGATATTAACAAAAATAAATTCTATTGTATTTTATTATTCAACTACAATATGGGAATCATTAATGTATGTTTTTTTACCAAGAATACTAAATTATTCAGTCATATGGTATGAAATTCATTTTTTCTTATTCGAATGTAATAATGTGGACAATTCCATCAGTCTATAGGGGATGGGGTAATTACATTTGATATGAAAGTATGATTCTTACAATCTATGTAACTTGATTCTATAAGACACATATTTGGGATTATAACATTATCGTTTACATTGTGTATAACTACTATGAAATCCAAATATTTTGTTGCGGTAGAAATTATGAGGTTTTCATAAAAATATAACACTTCCTAGATACATAAAATATTTGTAGTTCTGGAACACAGGTACCTTGGATTAATGAATAAATATGAGTTTCAGGATTGACTTTAGCATTACTTGGTAAAAGTAAAATGGACTTTTTGTGAACATGACTTGACACACCTTTGGGATATGTTTTACATAATTAAAATTTTATTTATACATCCAAATTAAAAAATTTAGTAGATGATTTGAATGAGAGATAAAGATTAATCGTATTTTTTTCTTGATATAAAAATAGGTTTTGTGATTAAAGAATCATATATATTATTCCCCATGTTTATGTGGTTTCCCACTATAATTATTATTTCCTATACTACAATTTTTAGATTTGTCATTTTCTTGAAAAAAATGGTATCATGATAAAATTAAATATGTTGGAAAATAAAGTGAATATGTATTTCCAAATGGGATAATTTCTATATTTAATTATATATTGATTATTTCAAATCAGTTATCCACAAATCTGATTAATAACATAGACATTAAAATACTATTAGAATCCGCATTTTAGAGAAGGATGGAGTTTATTAAGAGGTATTGTGGTGGAGACCATAGAGAAATAAAGGATTTAAAACATTTATGTTAGAATTGTGTAATGGGAAACCCAAGAAAGTGACTTAAAGAATGATAAATTTTTTTATATGTGGAATTGAAGGGTATAATGAAATTAATTTCCAAGGAAATATAAATATTATTAATTCCTGAAATAAAATTCTACATACTGATCCATTTATATTTTGGTGTATTAAATGTTTGTAACCCCTACATTATCTGAATCAATTATCCCATTTAATAGTTATACCATAGATCAAGGAAGGACATATATTGATATAAAATGGTTTCAACATTAATTTATTATTATTAATGAATTTTTATGTATAAGAGTTTTTATAAATTTTATATTCTTTATATGAGTAATTAGACATCTAAGTATTGGGTAAACTCATTGAAACATAAATTTCATCATTAAATAAAATTTTATGGATATGATATTGTGTTTTTAGATTATGGTTGATCATGCATTTAATGTGTTAAGAATCAATTTGGAAAACTTTTGTGGTATGTATATAACATGATTAATGATATTTTAGGAAACAATTTATCAGAACATAAACTATTGGCAATATATATGCCTGTTTTATTAGAGGAATAATTACATTATATTATTTTGTAATTAAAATTAATGTTATTGGTAACCATTAGGGTTTATCTTATCATTGATGTTATAGTAATTAGGGGTTATCAAAAGTTGGGAATATTTAAGGATTTATTTGAACAAGTGTTTAAATAAGGACCACCCATATAACATCAGAAAACTCATTATTTCTGGAATATTCCAAAAATAATTATCCTCTAACCGAATGATGATAATGGTTTATCACCAATAATAACTTCCAAGAACACACTCCCAGATCCTATAATGAAATTCAAAACATTACATTTCTGTATATGATTTTGATTATTATTACTTGATTTTTCCCATAAAACCTTACAATAGAAAAATAAAAACAAATAAAATGTATATTTTTATGACATTTTAGGTTTTTATTTTATATATAAATAAGAGAAACTGTTATATAATCATTTCATGAGTTATAAAAAAATCACCCATATAACTCATATTTTTATATTTCAAAATAGGTTATTTTCATCATTGTTATGAAATCATTCATATATATATCACAAAAAATCATTCGTAAAAACCAATGGAAAAGGAAACATATAAAGGGTAATATCAAATGATCTCAATGGTTAAACATAGGCCTTAAAATTTGGATGTCATCAATAATAATAAGAGTGCATATTGTTATTATACCATAATCAAAGTGCATAACATAATCATAAAAGAACTCATACCCACAAATACCTAGATTATAAAATATAAAAACACATAAAGGGAATGAGTCAATAAAATCAATAATCACATGACATTTGATATCAATATATATCATCATAAATATTATAAATCTATAGTAAGAATAGATAAAAATACATATCTCAGGACATAATTATAATTTTCATTCATTTAAAAAGAATAACCATGATGTTGTATTTCTTATATGTCACTCTTATAAATTTAATATCCATGTGGATGACTTACACAACCAATACATTGGTGGGATATCATGGACCCAACCATCATGGAGTATGAAATAACTACATGTCATTGGTTTATCATGGAAGCATCTGTCAAATGTCCATGTATAATTAAAAACCATCACACAAAAATAATGAACTTCAAAATAAAATCACTGGAAAAGAAAATTACTATTTTTCTAAAATCATTTGATCATGGGAAAGAATTAGCTTTTACTATAATTTATTTGAAACATGGTTTAACCATATAAATTTAATGGATTAAGAAACATTCTATTTAAATCATTATTAACCCATGGAAAAAAGTAGGTTACATAAAAATCTCCTTATGACATAATAAAACAATTTAGAAGAAATGGATTTCTTAAAATTTTCATTGAAACTTGATTAAACTATAATGTATAAATGGTTTTAAGAAAAATCTATTTTTAAGAGGATTAAGGTATGGAAAATAAATGGGTTCTATTAAAATCTCTTTGAAATAGTCATCATCAATCAAAAATAAATAATGAGTATTATATCAATACACAATATCCATAGTGGGGGATAAGAAGATAAAATGTTTTGGATTTTGATTAATGGAAATTACATTAATATAACATTAAAAAAATTCATGGGGAGAATAGATTTTAAATTTTTCAAAGTGTCACATACCACTATGAAAAATTTGAATCATAAGTCCCTTGAGGCCAAAAAATTTAATTAAAAAATTGAATATTTTTAAAATAATGTTATTAATGATATATAAAGTCAAAGGAGATGTATACACACCTCATAAAATAAGTTAATCGTGTAACAAAACTACTGTCTCAAAGATGGTAAATTTTGAAAATTATACCTTATCTCTTTTGTAAATTTAAAAATGTAAACCCCATGAAATAGTGATCAATGAATGAATATGAAGAACCAAATAATTTAATGAATAATAATCACAATATACATTAGTGGGATGTATATACACTACAAAAAATAAATTAGTGTTTAATATATCATAAGTCTCGTAGAAATAAATGTGAGACATTAAACCCCCTTACAACGGTGGAAACATCTGAATCAAAATTCCAAAAATTAATAATCATCAAAATAAACATTTCAATACGATGATAATAGAAGAATTATTGATATAATATATCAAAACAGAATTAGATACACCACATAAATTTATTAAGTGGTTAATATAAAACAACCTCCCAAATATAAAATTGGAGATGAAATCCCCTTACAGAGATCGAATCATTAGTGTGATAATATATCAATGGAATATGTTTGTGTGATAAATTCAAAAAATGAAAAGAAAATTGAAAATATGTTATGAAAAAATAATAGTTTATTTCAAATATATTATTTATATAATATAACCAATGAAACAAATATTTAACCTAATGAATGGAAATTGAGTTAATAAATCCATTAACTTCAGACCGATTTGTAATTATTTTACAATATATTCATGAATAATAATCATATGCTAGTTATTTAATTTCTTAAAATCTTTTTTCAGGACTATTATTAATTTTATTTCATATATAAAAATATAATATAAAATTAATTAATCAATAATTTTTATGTCAGGTTTTTAGAACCTATTTAAATTATGTGTCTAAACAGACATTGATAGCTGGACTAAGGTCAATGAGGTCATTATTTAAAAATATCCATATAAATTAATTTTTTTTAATTTTCAACATTTTATAAAAATAATAATTTAAGAATAAAATATGAAATATAATTTAAAAAAAAATAATCAACGTAATGACATCATAGACGGTAAGATGTATATGATGATGAATTACATTCAAAATATTCAATGATCTTTATGGTCAAATTTTAAGTAAATTTATGCAATAAAGATTGAAATATATATCATATATACCATATTTATCTATTATAAGTACATAAATATTTCATTCTTATGATATGTTTTTGAAAAAGGAAGAATCACTTTTCTTCAAGGATGTAGTAGTCCACACATCAACGAACCATGCAATCACTTATTCAGTGTTTGAAATGGAAAGAAGTGAATGAAAAATTATTCAAATAAATAGGTATTTTTTTATGTATGTCATAAATATTTTATTTATACCATATATTTTAATTAAAACTATCTTTGATAAATTTTAGGTAATTTATGATCCTATCATATCACATTGAGGAGGTGGTAGTCCACACGTCCACAAACTATGTTATCATATTCCAACAAAAAGAAATGAATGAAGGTTTGCGTTATATAATAAGTATATAATAATGAATAAATTATAAAAATTATATGTATATATATATTGTGAATACAATTTTTCCACAATAAATTCCAACCATATTAGCTGGTAATGGAAAAATGAATGACACTGTTTTACAAGGTGGGAGTTCACTATACAAATGAACGGTGATTTCATTAACCATTTGATGAAAGATTGTATATGAGTTTGTTTAGACCATAAAATAACATAATATAATTATATTTAGGATAAATATTCTTTTTTATAATCATAGAGTAAGAATAATTTAATGTCTGGAGAAATAAATAAAACATGTATCCATTTTTAATAACCATACATCATTTTTCAAATAACATATTTTGGTTTAAACCAGAGAACATACATATATCAAAGTATTCCCAAATATAGGCTTCTATAAAGATGGAAGTGTTGTAGGGAGTATATTTTGGATATTTTTTTATAAGGAAACATTTCTTGGTAGGTGTGGAGAAATCGAATGATTGAGTGCCTTTTATAACAGATGGAGAGTGGCATTCATGTAAATACAAAATGGTAATAACAATTGGGAGGTCTCACTAACATAATGTGCTTCCAAAGATTAAAATAATGGATTGTAGGAAAATTATTTTACATATAAACTCAAAAAATAAAAAAATAACAATTTATTTTTATCATTTGGTTCCATAATCACTAAATTTTTTTATTTTGGGTTTTAATTTATATAACCAAATTTATGTCCTATGAAATTAAAGAAATTTTACAAGACTAAAGAGATTATAATTATCTAATTTACTTCCAATAATTCAAAAATTTGATGTCTAATTTATAAAACCAGAATCCCATATTTTTGGGAAAATATTTCAATAGAAGGAAATATAATATTAAAAAACATAACTTTACCCCCAACTATGCAAAAACGTTATTACTATTTTTTGGTCAGTATGTTAACTATAAATGAAAAAATGGTCCATAAATGGTAAATATATGAAATCTATTAAAAAATTTTATCACCTTTTAGAAGTTAATTTTCCAGTATCTTTCAAATATTTTAATAAAATAATAATTACTATAAAAATAATTAATGTTAATTTTGATATAATTAATTTAATTTGTATTTAAAAATTACAAAAACAATATTATAATTGAAATATTTTATTTAAAAATAATATTATCATGATATATTCAACTATAAAAGTAATTCAACATTAGTGTTTTTTATTTTTTCCTCATTTTAAATATTTTTAGATTTATTTATTTTACAAAATTATTAATGAAATAAAAACTATGTTATAATTTATTATAGATATTATGAGACAAATTAATATATTAAAATTGGATATATATTTTTTTTCTGAGAAATACATTTTATTATGTCAAAACAATTATAGAAAACCCAAATATTTTTTCTGTATCTAGTAGATTTATAGATAATAAAGGAAAACAAGGTTTCTTTTTTATCTTTTTCATTACTAAAATTGTTATACAGGTCACTTTAAGGGAATTGTTTTATTACTATCGCATATATTTCTAGCCTACGGTCATAATGGTTTAAATATGACTATATAATGGGGTTTTAAAAGTTTTAGGTCATTTTTACATCTTGTATTTAATGTTTAACCTCTAAATGAACTGGTTTTTACCTTCATCACTAAAATTAATGTTAATTACATTGTCAAATATTTATGACCAAAACATTTGTTGACCCTATTAGACATTATATATTAATATGATTCAAAATATGGAATCCATTTTTCTAAATTTAAATCAGACATGTGTCATAGTTTCACTTAATATTAATCCCACAAACGTGATGAGAAAATGAGTTTTCAAAAGTAAAAAAGTTCAAACAACAAAAATGTTTTTATATACATGTTCATTGTGAAATTGATTCCAATGAAATAAATTGGAATTTATTATGTTAAATATTATTAATATTAAATTTTTTAACAATAATATATTATTTAACTATATAAATAAATCATATGGAAAGAAGTTTAAAATAAAAATATATTATTATTCATTATTCATCAAAATATGAAACTTAATAGAAAAATAAAAAAATCACCCAAAGTAAAATTTTATATTACGGTTAAAAAATTAATATTATTTTTTCAAAAAAATATTATAAAAGTGACCAAATTTATTTTTAATATAGGTGAACAATTAAATGGTGAAAAAGCATCTTTTTGAAAAATATTTATTTTTATGCATAATATTTTATTTATTATTATTTAAAGCCTTTGAATAATATTTTATTAATTAAGAAACATTTAATTAATCATATAACATATAAATTTCATTAATATATTTCAATAATAGTGTTTAATTTATGTTTTTATTGTTAAATGCCTTTCTGGTTATAAAAGTTGTTTTTATAAAAACACAACCATTATATTCAATTTGTATTTATTGTCAATTATTATTAATAGTTAACCAATAAATTAATTTTATTAAAATGTGTAAAAAAAAAATTTATAACATGGTTAATCTCATTCATTCACTATATTCCAATTGCTAGGAGATAATTTCCAAGATAAAAAATAATATTAATAATATACCATTGTGTGATAAGACATGGACTTCAGTGTAACATAATTCATTAAAAGAACTCAAAGTTATGTGCAATGCGAGATAAAAAAAGTGATTCATGAGTGTAAAGATAAAATATGTATTTCATGTAGTGAAATCGATAAAATAATTTAAATGAATATGTAAGAATATATTTAATAAAATTTCAGGATATTACACTAAACCCCTTAAAATGATGTTTCCCTAAAAGTTTATCTTGTTTATCAAATGATTAACATTTTTTGAATTCCTTTATTGAAACCCAAATCAAAAAAATTAAATAAAAACCCACCCATAAAAATGGAATTTGGGAAATGTAATAGTCACCAAAATTTACATTTTATATGGATTCCACATAGTAAGAACATATCTGTGTATAGAGGAAAAATAAAAAAACAATAGAGATGGATTGAGTTCATAGTTCACAAACAATTGAATGATAAAAAGGGAATTTGAAAAACTAAAATCTATTAAAATATACTGATTAAAAAGACCACTGGTTCATCTAAATTAAAGGTTCTAGGATAATACTTCTATTTTATGATAAATTTTATAATTTAAAAAAAATATTTGAATCTAAACTAAGAGAATGATATTGAAATATACTTCCTTGATTATAAGAATTTAATTATTTTATCTATTTACATTAAAATATCATATTTTTATCTAAATAATGAGTACCCTAGTTAAATGTTTTTATTACATGATCCACTAAACTAATATTTTATGGAACACTTAACCATAAATGGATTACTAAATATATTCCATTGATATTTAGAAATTAAACAAAGAAAAAATGGTTATAAAATAGTAAAATAATTCCCAAAGTGAGTCAAAATTTATAGGATATATTAATATCCATAAGTAATATCCAAATTTCATATCAAAAAATTTCATAAAAATTTCATTAACATTATTCAATCATTTCCCAAATAAGTTTCACAACCCAAGATTAGAAGGATTAGATTATATATTCTTCCATGAAAAATAAACCCTTATTTCTCAAATAAAATCACAAATATTTTTGAAAGAAACATAATATTATCATTTAATAAGGTTATACTAACCTGGATATCACATAGGCTAGTGGTAGGCATGGAACCCCTATCATCATTTTTTCAGGGGTTTTATCCCTACCACCGCGCTATATGGGATGATATTACACTAAGTTTAGGGCTTATATCCTTTTATTATATTACTAAAAAAATAATTTCTCTATAAAAACACATCACACAGATCCTTTGGGTTACAAATACCACATCCCAAAAAATGTTTGAAAAAAAAATTTTGTTAACAAAAATACTTTTACTAATTAAAAACATATAATGGGGTGTCTTAATACAATGAATATATAATAAACCCTAAACACGTATTCTTTGATGGTATTAATAACCCTTAAGAGAACCTAACATGATAATATCACAATCTCTAATGTTCTCTGAAATGAAATTTGATATCAACTGTAGCAGTCTAGAAGCCACACACCCAGATCATGTTCTAAAATCCATATCTTTACATTTGTTCCTATGATACATATTATTGTGATAGATTTTTTTTCATAAACACCATACAACATAAAAATAAAACATGGGCAACATGCATTCTGAATGACCTTTTAGGATTACAGTTTTATAGAATTAGAAAAAACACATGCATAAAAAATTAAAATGTCATGAAATGAGTATCGATTCAATTTAAACAATATTTTTTTATTACACAGTAGGTCAGTAACATAATCCTTGAAAAATAATTAATAGACATAAATATTTCAATATCATTCTTCAAAACCCAGGTAATGAGAAACAAAAGAAGGGAAGACTTCAATGCTGAGTACGGGTAAACATGATCATTAATAATTTAATGTCAGAAATGAGTATAAAAGAGAAAAGGTTAATGATTAAATGAGGAATGAGTGGGAAATAATCATAAAATAACTCATACCTTAAACACCAAGATCATCAGATTATAAATCATGTAAAAATTTAAGAGTCATCAGAATCAATAATAATGATCCAAGTGATATCAATCTCAATCATTAGAAAAATTATAAACTAATAACAATAATATATAACACAAAAATATATAATTAGATATAATTATAATGTTAATTTTTTAAAATGTAATATCCATGAGGTAAAATTTTTATACATTTCTCTTTTAAAACAGAAATAGGCATACATATAAATTCAATACATAATTCATTGGAGGGATATCACAGTCCCACCAGTCATTAGATTATCACATAATCCACATCATTTGTTTATCATTGTACCAAAAATAAAGTGTTTATGTACCACTATAATATAATCACAAAAATGAATAAATTTTGTAATAAACTTCATGGAGAAAAGATTAATCAATTTAAGACATGATTATCTCATTGGAAAGAAACTGGTTCCACAATAATCTCGTTGAAACATGTAAAAACTGTGCAAATGAAGTTGGTTACAAAAATATATATTTGACTATTTATTAACACACAAAAATCATTTTATTACATAATAATATATCTATGAAATAATAAACACATGTAATAAATTTTTTTATTGCAATCACATTGAAATATTGTTAGCCTATGAAAAAAACGAGTTTAATAAAAATATCTTTGAAACGAGATTAACATATGGAAATGAAATTGGTTCCCTAATAATATATTTAAAACAATCATAATATATAAAAATAATGGAGGAGGGTGGTATCAATACCAAAAATCATAAATAGAGGTAAAATAAAAAAATCATTGTTGACAATTATTCATGGGAATTTCATTATATTAACAATAAAAACATTCACGATGAAAAAAAATATACATCTTAAAGTGTACCATAACACCTTAAGATAATTGAACTATATACCCCATAAAGTAATACGTTTAATGAAACATATGATATCATGATAATAAATAGATTCATGATATATAATTTCAAAGGATAAGTATACACATTTAATAAAAAAATATTGGTGTATAAATTTAAAATGTCAAAAGGATAAAAATTTTGTCAAAAATGTATTACCTCTTATTATATCCTTGAAACCATAAACCAGGAAAAAAGGGAGATAATAAAATAGATATGTTTATAAAAATAATTTAAATTATAATAATCATAAGATATATTCATGGGTTATTTATACAATGCACAATATGAATTAGTTGTGAATAATTCATAAGTCTCACAGAAATTAAAGTGAGACTCTGAATCCCCTTATAACTATGGTAACATATGAATCAAAAATGTGAAGAGGATAATACAATTAAACACATAAATACAATTAATTTAAAATAATAAATGATATAATATATCTAGAATTCAGAATATAACCCACAAAAAATAAGTACATGGTGAATATTAAATTTATCTCATAGATTTAAAAAATGTGAGATTAAAATCCCTTACAAAGATCGCGTCATTGGAGTGAGAATAAATAAATTCAATAATAATTTGTGAAAATTTAAATACCCATAATAAAATTTTAAATATAGTATTAAATATTAATATTTCATTTCACATATATCCTTTGATAACATAATCAATATCATAAATGTTTAACCTAATGAATAGAAATAGTGTTTTGAAATACGTTACATTATGTCTCATTTGTCATGCTTGTCCTATTTCATCCTAATAATTAAACATATATTAATTATTTAATTTCTTCAGAAAATTTTAGAAGATTAATATTACATTTAATTTACTTATGAACAAGTTATTTATGATTAAACAATCAATAATTTTCATGTCATATGTTTTGACAATATTCACCTTATGTGTCAAAACAATCTGTAGTAGGTTGCCTAATGTTAATGAAATGATTATTTAAAAATATATAGAAAAAAATCAATAACATATTTATATAATTTGAAAATAAATTATGCTTTTAAATATCAATAATTTAATATGGTTATTAAAAATGAACAAATGTGATGATAATTTATAAGATATGTTATACATAGGGATGATAAAATTCTAATTCTTCAATGATCACTATAGAAATTGGGTAAATAACATTTAGCGTTAATGAATAAAAAATATACCATAAATAACATATTATTAAATCATATATAGTTATATATATCATTACTATAATGTAGTGATTATAAATGTTGAATCACATCATTTTAAAGAGGCAATATCCCATACACCCAAAAACGATGATATCACTTTTTCAGTGTGTGAAATGGAAAGTATAAAATGACATTTTATATGTATAAATAAACAATTATGTAATTATTATTATAAATATTTAATATATAAGAAATATTTTTATTACACCCATCAATAATAATTTCAGTATATAGTGTGAACATATCACATCGCTTTGAGGAGGAGGTATTCCATACATCCACAAATGATGTAATTATATTCCCGCAAAATAGAAATCAAACAGGTATGTGGTATATAAAAATTCCAGAATTATTAAGAAATTATAAATATCATTTATTCATATATATATCATATAATAATATTATTTCTCTCATTATACTCAACCATAAGAGGTGGTAAATGAAAAATGAATGACACTGTATTGTGAGGTTGTTGATTAACATACACTTGAAATGTGATTTAGTTAATAATTTTATGGATGTGTGTGAATGTTTAGGTTGAAACAAAAAACTAAAAGCATATTAGTATATTTATTATAATTATTTTATAACAAAATCATGTAATAATAATAATTTAAGGGGTGGATAATTAAATAAATCATAAATTAACATTGTAAAAAAAAATATTTTTTGGATAACATCTTTTGGCTTTCAACAAAGGACACAAATTTATGGAATTATTCCCAATATTTGGATTATTGGAAGAATATAAGTACGTTGGGAGTCTTTTTTGGTGGGGTTATTATGAGATAAATTTGATTTAGAGGTGTAAAGTAGTAGGAAGAGTGAGTTCCATTTTATATTATATGGGGACTAGCATTACTATGAATAGAAAAAGGTAAAAAATATTAAGAGGTAACCATTACATAAAGTACATAAAATGTTTATAAAATTGATTTTAGGAAAAGTATGTACGATCCACTCTCACATAAAACAAAAATAAAATCATTTTTATCATTTTATTCCTTAATCATTAGGTTTCCTTATTTCATCCCTTAGGTTATTCATTTAGGTAACCAGTTTTCTGACCAATTTAATTAAATAGTTAAACATAAATTAAATTTAGTTTAATTATTAAATTTTGAACAATTTAATATAAAATATTATATCTAAATAATAAAAATACTATCCTATATTTTTTGGAAAATAATTCAACAGAAGTAAACATAATGCCCAAAAACACCTCATTAACCATTACTTTACTAACAATGTTTTTACTATTTATTTTTAAATATGTTAATTATAAAACATAAATTTTAAAATTAATGTACCATATATGATATATATTAATATTTATAAATCATATTTCGGAAGGTAATATATTTTGTAAAATTAAATCCATTAAAAAAATAAAACTTATTATATTATAAGATTAATGTCAATTTTGACATTATTTATTTAATTTTAATTTATAAAATATAAAAAATAATATTGAAATTAAATTTTATAAATTTTAAAAAAATTTACAATGATATAATCATCAAAAAATTTATTTTACCTCAATATTTTACTAATTCTATGTTAGTATTAATATTTTTAGTATAATTTAATTTTATTAATTATTAAGTAAATAATAATCGTCCTAGTGTTTCTTAAGAAAATTTGTTAAAAATTAATATTTATACTTTATATATAAATTATTATTATTAATAATAAATTTTTATTTTAAAAAATAACTTTTATAACCGAACCAATTTTTTTCCACTATCCCATATCATTTTTGAAATTAAAGATAAGGAATATTTTTTCTCTTTCTTCACGTAACTTATTTTAAAGGTCACATTCACTAATTATTTTTCCTAATAACTCATATATATATAATATGATAAAATGAATTAATATGTCCAAGAAATGGGTGTTGGAAAAGTTATGGGTAATATTTTAACATTTTATTCTAGGTTTAACCTTTATGTAAACTTTTTTTTACCATAATCTATGTAAGTAATTTTACCTCCATTCACAGTTAATTTTGATCAAAAAAATAGTTGACAATAATATATTATATAAATTATTATGATTCCAAATATGGAATCAATTTCTGAAAATTTAAATCACATATGTTGAATAATATGATTTAATATTAACCCCGGAGATGAGGCGGGACAACTGGTTTTTAATGTGAATGAAGTTCAAATGAATTAAGATATTTATTTACATTTTTAATGGAAAATTTATTCTAATAACCAAAATTTGACTTATTGATTTAAAATTAAACTAATTATAGTTTAAACCCAATTTAAAATATAATATTACTATATAAATTAATAATATAAAAAGATAGTTTTCAATTAAAATTTATTATTTTTCAACATTCCTCATAATATGAAACATTACATAAAAAACCAAAAATTAACCCAATTAAATTTTGTATTATTATCTATAAATTTAATTTTTTTATTTCAATTATAAATTACAATGTTTCTAATTATTTTTCAATATTGGTACGCCATTAAGAAGATTTAAAACTAAATTTTATAAAAATATAGACTTTATAATTAAAACTAGGTTTATTATTTTAAAAAGGATAAGAAATTAATGTAACAATTTTAATAATAGGGATAACTATATATCATATAAATTTTGTTATAAATTTTAATAATAGTGATTAATTTAATTTTTTAAAAATAATATGCCATTCTAGTGATAATTTTTTGTTTCTCATAAAAATGTATCATTTTTATTTAATTGACATTTATTTTAATTTATAATTAATTAATAAGAAATGAATTAAATATATCAAAATGTCGAAACATTGATTTCATTATTTAGCAACTGTCATTCATTCCCTACACGACGATAGATATGTGATAACTATCTTGTTAAATTACAATATTAAGAGTATATCATTATCTAGTAAGATATGATATTCTTTGTAGCATAAGTCATCAAAATTACAACACAATGTGTTCAATGAAAGGTAAAAATAGTGATGCATGTGATCCAAGATAAAATATGTACTGTAGGTAATGAAATCTACTAAATACGGTAAATCAAATTGAATGAATATATATCCTAAAATATCATAATGTTACACATACTAATGGCCTTTGTGATGTTCTTTTTATTTTTTCATTTTTCACTAAAAATATTGATTAATAAATATTAATGATGATCTAGTTGTGTTACTTATTAGGATTATAGTTTACTAACTTTTACTAACAATATAAAATTTTGGAAATATTTAAAAACAGTTGGAATGTTTTATCACTCTTTAATAGATCTTAAAATCTATTAGAAGTTAATTATAGTGATTTAGGAATGAAAATTCATTTTGGATATTCAATTTTTGGAGTATGATATGATGTGAAAATTGATCAAACCACAAAAAATTGAGGCAATTTTTCTTATGAAATAGAAATATATCAAGTAATTATATATGATTATATTATCAGATAGTAAAATATTTCCACAACATTATGAAACATATCATAAAAAAATATTTGTTCTATTACCTTCATATCATATGAATTATTGGTATATTGAAGATTCATATATTTATGGTTTTGGGGATATTGAATTTCTATTATTCAATAATATTCATGTGATCAATTACCTCCACCACCATTCAACATTATTTCTATCATAGACAATTCTTCCAGTTCCATACCATCACTTCCCATCCATGTTATACTATACAAGAAACATTGTTATTTATTATTCCCTATGAATATTCATATTTACATTTAACTATTTTAATGTAATTATTTATTAACCCACTTATGATATGGTTTTTCATAAAATAAATTTAAGAATTATAATCCCATGATCTATATGTGCATGTTTTGTCATGACCTATCTTGTGGGGCCCATGCTGTCACTACTCCAAGCCCACCTTCCATAGGATAGGGGGTAGAGACTAGCATCGAAATGGTGTATCCCTAATATGAGAAGGCATTTCCTTTTAACCTATTCAGATAGATAGTCTAAGAACACTACAAAAAGAAACAACGATGTAATCTACTGTAATAAAAGTGGACTGTATTAAAGTGTGATGAAAGAAAAAGTGGAAAGAATACAAGCCCAACTGAAAAAGGTACAACTACAATTGGAAAAGTACAAAACAACTATTAGATCATCCATTGAGGATCCTACCTGAAGGGTAGGTACAACTCATGAATAGTAGTCCCTCCATCAAGTCATGCCAGATGGTCCACCTCTGAGTACCATCTAGTCCTAGCTCCCTTAACCTCAGTCAATGCTATCTGTACTATACACAAGACAACACAAGGTGCGGGAATAACCTGTGCATTGGTGAGTATAACGATACTTAGAAGGGACCCTGAGACCCCCATACGTCTCCCAAAGTTGCACAAAGGAAATACCACAAAGCACGAACTCATTCACAATGCACAAAGTAATAGACATCAACACTACTTAAATACATGCCCATACACATTCCGAAGTTATCAAGATATACTCTTATCATACATTAGGGAAGAATACCACAATGGAAACAGCACAATGTATAAATACCACATTGGTAACACCACTAAGATAGAAGTACCACACAATTAACACCACGAATAGAACACCACAAATGTTGATGTTCCACATAGGTAACACCACTTAGATATAAGTACCACATAGGTAACACCATAAAGACAACATCCCAATAGTGGAAGTACCACACAGTTAATACCACTGAGATAGAAGTACTAAATAGGAAACACCAAGAAGAGAACACCACAATGGTGGAAGTCCAACAGAGGTAAAAGTCTTAGCTCACAATTATGTATAACTTAAGTACAAAAGGTAAGATGATCAGTCGTAAGCTATATCATCTTATTCTTTTAAAAATCACTACTTCTTCTCCACACAACATCGATAGGTACTAAACCCCTCTAACCCACATATAATCTGACCTACATAGTATCAGTTTGGACTAACCCACACATGATCTCATAGGGACGACCCACACAGGATATGATAGGCACTAAACCCTACAGACCCACACAAGATTAGGCCCACACATGATCGATATGAGATGACCCACATAGAATCACTGAGCACTGACCAACATGGAATCTAAAAGAATTTGGCCACACAAGATCGATGGATGTTGACCCACACAGGATTGATGCTCTTCTTTCAAGTTACTGCCTACCACAAGATTCCTCGCACCCAGTGCACTCATGTTTTGTAGAATTTGACCCTAAATATATTGGTCATACCTCGACTCTCTTTATGCTCCAAAAAGGAGAAACCCAAATTAATTTTATGTTGTAAGGGTTCCAATGCAACAGATTGTGCGTCAATCAGAAACCCAGTCTATGGGTTATTAGCATTTAAATTTCAGGGGACTGGTTGGATTCGAGTTCGATCCATCCCATCCATACCAACTCAGACCAACATGGTTTGCACTAGGATGTGGTAGGCTTGACCCACAAGGACGAGGCCCAGCTCAGTCATCACGGGGGCATCCTACAAAGGGAGACCTGACCCACAATGGAGGCGGCCCACAAAGGGTGGCCTACAATGGTGCGGCCTGGCCCACAGGGATGGCTCGGCCCGCATGGGAAATCGGCCCCCTGAGCAATTGGACCAACTATGTAAGGGGTAACCCATAGGGGGGTAGTACGGCTATGTGAGGTGAAACTCACAAGGGGGCGGCCCACTGTACACCAGAGCTGGAAAAGTGGGGATGTTTCCCCCAGTATCCCAATTGGCCTGGAGGCCGTTCAACTTTGTGAAATGGTAGCGCCACATGGGAACCGCCTTATCTCTGCCAAACTATCCATGTAAGAATGGGTTTTTCCTCCATTAAGACTTCAGTCATGGCCCTCTGCACACTGGTGTGTTCTATTTGTGTCACCTTCCCTCTTGTCGGCATTGCGTTGGTCGCGCTGCCTTCCCTTCTGTGGTTGAATGATGTTTCAACCTCCCCCTCCGACCATCGTTGCTAAAGAGACATGACCCTTTGCTTCTCAGTGGAATATGCCACACCTCCTCCATGGTCAGCCAGTTCTTGCTTCACCAATGACAGATGTGGGTTAGTGCCACTACCTCTTCTTGTGGCATGCGTCAGTGCACCACCTCCTTTATATCTTTTTATTGTCGCTGCGACGTCGATCTTCCATAGAGGGTGAAAGGGTTTCAATATAGCGAAGGGTTCGGGCTGGGTTCATTAGGCCTGCAATTTCCACATTATCTTATAATCATAAGGGATTATTTTAGGGTTCAATAAAAATCACTTGAAATAAACAAGAATCAAACCTCTACCTGAGGTTGTGGGAGAGCCTCCATCCTTGAGCAAGGGGGTCGGTGTTCATCAGTCTCCGCATCTAGCCTACAACAACGTCTCATTATCGTCGATCTCTAGTTTGGTGTTTCAATGTCACCCGTACCTCCCGCTAGAACTGTCTTCATCCTCCAAGGGTTTGGTGTCTCTTTACTTTGTCATCACATCGTTTCTTTGCAAAGTTGGGCCATCACCTCTCATCAAGATCCATATAAATAAGAGAGGGGTAAGGTGTGCGATGTTTATGGAATTAATGGATGCCCATTAATTATGAAATTTCCAAATTCCCTAATGATTTTATTAATTATAATTGAATGGTCAAACCATTTTTTGTCTTGACACATCAGTGGTACCACGTTGCTGCTTGTCCATCGGAGGAGAAGAAAGAAAAATAAAAATTATCTAATTTATATTTATTATTCTTTTCATAGACCCAAAACATTACTTTTTCTCTAGACCAAATGTGGTCTATGTGAAGCCTCCCTTAAAATAATCTTGGTGTTGTGGATTCAACAGTGTCATTATATTTTTAATATAAGCACTGTTTGAAAAAATAGAAAACATTGCTCCTGAATTTACTGAACCCACCTAAAAAATGATTATAAAATAATTCCGGGAACACCAGGCCTCATAATCACATGAAATCAATTATTTCAAACTAGTAATAATTCCTAATAATTAAAAATAACTTTACATTGAAAATTTAGGTCTTTAGAGTCTCCCCACCATAGGGATTTTCATCCCCTAAAGCCAAAACGTCGACTAAGAAATCCAATGGGGGTACTGAGAAAGAATCTTAGCCTCCCACTCCCATGTGTGCTCTTGGAGGTTCCCAAGCTACTAATGAACATGCACCAGTGGAATCAACTTCCAATAAAAGACCCTCTCTAGCCAATCCCCAATCTCTAATAGAACCTCTGTAATCGTTGTCCCATCATCAAAGTCCATCTCATCATGGAATATGATGTGAGATGGGTCATGGACGTATGTCCTCATCTGGGATATGTGGAAGATGTCGTGCACCCTCCCAAATAGTAGTGGAGGTGCCCAGAGGTATTCCACCTCGCCAATCCTCTGAAAAGTTAGAAAAGGTATGAAAAACCATAGTTATAACTTACCACCTCAAACAAATATCTATAGTCCCAATAGAGTAGAGACTCACAAGAATAATTGGTTTCCCTCTATGAACTCCAAAGGTCTCCATCTCTTGTCATCACAAGACTTCTATTTGCTATTTTCAGTATTCATATGTTCTTGGATTTTTTCCATCTTCTCAGTGGTAGCCCATACCATCTTTGGACCCATAAGTGCATACTCACATGGGTATGTCCAACATAGAGGTGATCTGCATGTTCAACCATAAAGGGCCTCAAATGGTTCCATTCCGATGGTGGAGTGATAACTGATGTTTTATGTGATCTCCACCATGGGAAGATGGTCGTCTCAACTACGACCAAAATCTAATATTCATGCAAAAAATAATGTCTTGCATTGTTTGTATGGTCTTCTTTATATGACCATCCGTCTGAGGGTGAAAGGCTGTGCTCAAATGTAGTTATGTCCCGAATGCCTCCTATAATACCATCCAAAACCAGGATGTAAAATGTGTGTCACATTATGATATGATCATCGATGGCACCCCATGGAGTCTCACAATCTCTTATATGTAGAGGAGTCTTATACCTTCTACTTATCCCTACTCTCGAATAGGTAAGAGGTGGGACAACATTCTGAGTCCATCAGCAATCACCCAGATAGAATCATGTCCCCTAGACGTACGTGGAAGCTTTATCATAAAGTCCATAGATATTCCATCCCACATCCACTCTGGCACCTCTATTGGTTGTCTGAGGCCTGTTAGAACTTGATGCTCGACCTTCACTTTCTGAAAAGTGAGGCATCATAAAACAAACTCTTCAACTACCTTCTTCATCTCTAGCCACCAGTGTTGACACTAGAGGTCTGAGTATATCTTCTCTACACAAGGATGTACCGCTATAGGGGAAGTTTGGAACTCTCTCAACACCACCTCCCAAAGTGGCCACTAGTACCATGGTACATCATCTAAAGAAGATTATGTGCTCCCTACCTTCCAAAAATATTTCAGGTGATTGTCATGAGGATATCTGAGAAAGTCGAGCCTCACATTCAATGTTCCCAAGAAGCACCTCTAGGACTTGCTGATGGTGTTGGGGACTGATGGTCACAAACTGTATGTAAGCAGCTACATCTCTAACCAAAAAAGATATCTACAAGGCGTGTAGCTGATCTGTCACCTCACTTAGCAACTGTAGACCAGACCTCCTGCTGAGTGATTCTGCTACCACATTCCCCCTCCCAAGAGTATAGACTATATCAAAGTCACAGTCTTGGAGGAACTCTAGACATTGCAACTATATTAGGTTCAATTCCTTCTGAGGGAAGATATACATAAGACTCCTGTAATCAGAGTGGACTGTGAAACGTTCACCATCTAGTAATGTTGCCACATCTTCAGATCTAAGACCACTTCTGCTAACTCCATGTCATGTGTAGCATATTTATACTTGTGTTTCATCAGCTATCATGAGGCGTAGGTGGTCACTGTTCACACCTGCATCAAGACACAACCATGTTTGGTCCCTGACACGTTGTAGTAGACCACATATCAAATGCCTAAATCTGGTTGCCTCAAGATGGGGGCACATGTAAGTCTCTGTATTATCTTCTAAAAACTCATCTGGAATATCTCTGTCCATAAGAATGGTTGTCCCTTCATCATCAATGTTGAAAAGGTTTCCACAACTCTAGAAAAATTACGCACAAATCTCCAATAGTATACATCCAACCCTAGGAATCTCTACACCTCGGTCACACTCCTGGGTGGATCCCAAGAAAGAAAAACCTATATCTTTCTAGAACCACTGCAACTCAAGCCTCTGAGATAACGTGTCTTGGAAAGATGAACTATCATATCTGGAACTAGGACTTCGATAGCATACCATAAAGCTGGTACTCTAAGAGTGTATCCATAACTATCTCCAGATGATAGGAATGATCCTCCTCTGTCGATGAGTATATCATGACGTAATCAATGTATACCACCAAAAAATGATCTAGGTATGGCTGAAGAAACCTGTTCATGAGTCTCATGAACAATGTTGGGTAATTGGTCACACCGAATGAAAAAACCAATAACTCATAGTTGCCATACTAATATCAGAAGGTCATCTTCTGCACATACTCGTCTCGTGCCTTGAGATAATGATAGCGTAATATGATATCCATATTTGAAAAACAACAAGTTTTGTTCAGCTGATCGAAAAGATCATGAATCATCAAAAGTGGATAACTGTTCTTCGTAGTCACCTAGTTCAGGCGCTGATAGTTTACATAGTGTCTCAAAATCCGATATTCCTTCTTGGTGAACAAAATCAGTGATTCCTGTAGCGAAACATTGGGCCTTAGGAACCTCATTCTTTTTATGTCCTTCAAATGTACCCAAAAGTCACGAAACTCTGTGGGAGCCATTTGATATGCTGTTGTAGATATCAGTTTCATCATTGGGTACAACTCTCTTCATTGAGACAATCTCAAAGCATCAAATGGGAAGACATTAGCAAACTGGTCCACCACTACAGGATATCTCAGACCCTCAACATCTACTACTCTGAGGTTAAGGCTATCCAATTGATTATTTATTGGATTCACCCTCATCTAGGTAAGTCCATCTTGTTTTGAATAGGTTTTCATCTCACTATTGAATGAATATGTGGTCCCATCCTCACAGAAACACTGCGATTTGCATCTAAAATAGACAATCTGAGCATGGATTGGGGATAACTAGTCCATACCAAAGATGATGTTGTGAGGCCACGACACCGCAACAAGAAGATCCCAGCTGAAACTCTCACCTCATAGAGAATTCTCACTCTACTACCACCAATTTTTAATCATTGAATATAATTCTATAAGAGTCTCTAGCTATAAGTATCATGCAAAGTGAACCACTAGAATATCCATGTTTTGAAGGAGGGTCATGGAAATAAAAGAGTGATTGGGACGTGTGTTTATAAGTACTACAACAAAGGTGGAGTAGACACAAATCATCTCTATAATAATCTCCATAGCATCATGGCTGTAAGCCTCAAATACATGAAGCTAATATCATCCCTCCACACCTCGTCTATGTGGTCGGGGTGGATCACCAGGAGGTGGTGGCATTAGAACCTCGAATCATCGACCGCCACCTGTTGCAGGCCCAACTCCTCATTCACGACCGCCTGCTTCCTGTGGACCACCCTGATCAAATTTCTGTCTCTGTCTCAGCAGTCTCTCAACTATCTACTAGTCATCCATATGCTGGCCAGGGCTGTCGCGAGCCAGGTGACCCTACCCATCATACGGGCAGCACTGCCTGCTCCTCAGCTGTCCTCCTCTACCCCATGTTCCCCGCACCACCGATGTTGTATAATGAGATCGTCTAACCAATGTACTGACCTGCTTGGGCCCCTATGTCATCCACCAATTCCCTTCTATAGATGACTCTGCGACCTGATTTCTTGTGGTGGATCTCGCTGTCGGTTCCTGCGGAGCTAGGAATATTTCCTCAAAATGAGCTCACTCTAGCACCCTCACCTGTGTATGAATACCGAGAGATATCATTGATGCTATGATCTCTTATCGGATACCATGCTCAATGTTTCGGGCCATGAATAAATGGTCTTGTACCATGTTAGTGGAGTAGTAGAAGAGATCATGAACCTCACTGAGTATTGGTCCACAGTCATACTGCCCTAATTTAAGTGCAACAACTCCTTTATACTCATAGATTATAGCGTCGTTGGGACTAACTCTGCCTAGAAAAGTCTCTCAATGTCCACCCATATGATCGTCACCTCATCGTGTATCGGAAAAATCATGCTCCACCATCTCCTTGATACTTCTTGTAAAATACTAGATGCTAGGATAACCATGAGGTCAGTTGGTGTCTCAACCAGGTAGAAAACACTGACTACAGCTTCCATCTAGTCCTCAGCCACCTGTGGGTCCATCTCGCATGGGAACATCCAAGGCCCCTGTTGGAGATACTCATGCTACGTGCTCAGTCGGTGTGCATCCACTGCAGGTGGGGCTGGTGGAAATGATAGAAAAAATGGGTAGTGGTGCTTGTACACCACCCTAAAGTGTAAATGCGGTAAGAGGGCCTTGAACTGAGACCTCATAACTCGGTGGTCTATCATCGCATACTCTCTCATGAATCATGGATGGTTGTCTACGTGGAGACATCCTCAAAGAAGACAGGTATGCCAAGCTTAATAAGTTATACCTGGTGAGATGACTCAATAGATCGTAAGAATTTTTTTTTCAAAATACATGAAATCAGTGTTTTCATGCACAGAGTTTGAATTCAGAAGTCAGGGTCCTGGTTTATGGATTCATTGGCCACCTCAACAACAATATATTTCCCAAATTAAAAACCACACTCATAAAACATAACACTATTGCCACATTGAAAAGATTAGTGTCATAGTTTTTCGGTTGAACAGACTCCTTTGATACCGTTTGGTCAGGACCCATCCCTGGTTCCCTTTTCATAACTAGCACAAGCCCACCTTCCATAGGTTAGGGTTAGGAAACTAGAAGTAGAAAAGAATATACATAAAACCAGAGGGAAATTACTTTTAACCTGTTTAGGAACACAGTCCAAGAACACAACAACAAGTAACCACATATTAATCTTCTATAGTAAAATTGACCTGTAGTAAAGAGTGATAAATGAAAAAGGTTCCTGAATACAAGCCCAACTGAAAAAGGAACATGTAAAACAAAAAAAAATACAATACTGATCCTGGAAAGTTCCTCGAGGATCCTACCAGATGTGTTGGTACATCTAATGAATAGTAGTACCTATGTCACTTCACTACATATGTTCTCCCTCCAAGTACCGTTCAATCTTATCTCCCTCATCCTCGATCAATGGTGTTTGTTGTCTTCACAAGACACAACAAGGTGCTATCATAGCCTATGCAATGGTGAGTATAACGATACTCAGTAGGTAATCAGACACCCCTAAGCCTCAAAAAGTTCCACAAAGTAAATACCACCAATCAATAACTCAATCTTTTAGCACATAGCAATAGACATCAACATTTATTAAGTATGTGCCCATACATATACCAAAGTTATCAGGGTATTCTTATCTCATACATGAGGTATAAATACCAAAAAGGTAACACCACAAATTTTGAAATACCACATAGGTAACACCACTAAGATAGAAGTACCACATAGGTGACACCACTATTGTAACACCCCGGGTAAATAAAGAATATGACATTTTCAAATTTATCCATATATTTTGAATAAAATATTAATATTACATTAAAGGGGATGCTATGCGTGATGGAATACCCAATACGCAACAATGAGTTTCTTGGGAATCTTACGTTGCACTCTAATAATAAAATAATATGGTTTATATGGTAGTTAACGCCTAGCAGTTGTAATGGCGGGAATGAACATAACTAACTAAAAAATTATTATATATGCTTGTCAAATATTTTTACTCTTTACAATAAATGTTAGAGGATTAAAAATGCGAATGAATCCAATTTTAAGTGTAAACATTCCGGTATTTTTTAAAAGGTCGATTAACCGCCTTTTATGGGGAACAAATTTTAAACCCACTTTTTGAAAACTTTATGTGTTATATTTGACAAAATAAAAATTTTCTTTGGAATTGGGATATCAAAATTTACTTTGTGTAAATTTTTGGTATTTTTCCGATAAAGCTCACTTTTTAATGAATAGTGAAAACTGTTGTATTTTAATTCAAAATCACTTTTTAATCCAATTTATTTATATGATTAGACTATATTTTTAATTGGTTTTAAAGTGAAATTAGAATATATTTTTACCATTTAATCTAATATTTTTCGTTGTAATTAATTTCACTTTGAAATCAGACTTAAACTAGTGTCAATCTTTTGATACATTTTGTTGCATAAAAACACGCTATTTGTTTTGACAGCGGGAATTAATTATTAAATTAATTAATGCAACTTATATGTTTTGAATTTTTTAAAATAGACATCATTTTTTAATTCAGAATATCAAATATATCTTAGGGTGAATTTTTGGTAATTTTCTGAAAAACTTCAATTTTTGATGAATAGTGAAACCACTAAGTGGTACTT
Source organism: Viscum album (assembly GCA_963277665.1). Lineage (NCBI taxonomy): Eukaryota > Viridiplantae > Streptophyta > Magnoliopsida > Santalales > Viscaceae > Viscum > Viscum album. The sequence continues at coordinate 358,567,937 of OY728156.1, read as the reverse complement.
ATAAAAACTGATCTTCCGTTTAAATGAAAATTTTCTATCTTTGTGTTTTGAATTTCAAAAATCCGACATACATGGTTTTAATTAAGAATTAAAATTTGGTTCAATGGGATTAGAATAATTTTTTGGTGAATAATAACTTATTAAGTTTTTAATCGCGATTTGAGGTAATTAGTGGAGTTTAACGTAAGAATAAGGTTTTAATAAAATGAAATGACCTAGAAACATGTCATAACCTCATTGGATGTGTCATGGCCGACCAATAAAATCCATGGGTCAACTTGGGGACCCCATGGAGCCACTTTGGTTGGAAAATGACATAAATACCTTTTTATTTAATGTTAAAGTAAAAATGACACAAACATGAGATGTTTTACTGAAACAATTTTTACATGGGGTTATACAAGTAATATTTTTGACTATAAATATTAATAGGAAAGATACAAATATTTCCTACATCATGTTATTTTTATTATAATTTTTATATATTAAATAAATTAAATTATTTATGACATCATGGTGATGCAGCGATGACCTCATTATTTAACGATTTAAATAAAATGGAACGATAATGTAAAATCTAAGACCTAAACATGTACAAAACCTATTTTATATGTGGATTTATAACCCTTATCACTTTATCCTCTAAACGCATCAATGTGGGACCATTAAAATCCGACAGTCATTCTAAAATAAAGTAACATTTCTTTACTTTCCAAGAGTGCACCTCCTCTCCTCTTATAAAAGGCCCCCACCTCTACCTCCTTACCCACACTTCCAAAGCCTTTTACATGGACAAAAACTTCCCATTTTGTCTCTACAAATCCCTCTATAACTCCTTGAAGCCTCACTTTGGGCAGATGTCTTCCCATGGAAGCCTTTTGAGCTCAAACCAAAGGGAGTTACCCGATTTTAAGGTAATGTCTTCACTTGTGTCCTTTTGTTTTATTTTGCTTCTCCAACCCCCTAAACTCTTTTTATTCATTTCTTTTGTAACAACTCCAGTGTCTAAAATATATTATTATGTTTTTATAGGAAGTATTTGATCTACACTTACACACACCTTCATCTGATGGTTAAAGAACATACTATTTCTGTGGTTGGAGATTTTCTGCCTCATGAAACGATGATTGTTCAATATTCTTTTAACACCTTTAAAGGTGGAAATTATGATGTCAATATATTTTATATATCATATATATGGTATTTAGTTTTACTATATTCTTATGTATTTTATATTTAAACCATACCTTTATTCTTTTCATGTTGTGTAAAGGCGATAATTTCATATGAGGAAGTGTGGACTACCACCCCCTCAAGTGATGTGACTCATACATGCAAACATGGAATTTATAAAGAATGAAATTAATGAACATATGTGACCTATATAACATATATATTATACTGGAATTATAATATATATATATATATATCATTTATTTTTAATTCCATTAATATGACAAAGAAAAAATGAAAGTAGCGTTCATGCGTACGTACGGCCTACAGTCTCCATGAACGGTGCTTTTCATTTTTTATCTCCAAATGATATGGAATAGTATAAAATGAATATGTAATGGATATATATGATATTTTAATCATTAATAATATTGTGGAAATTATTTACTTATAACTACATGGACAATCATTTTTCAAACAAGTTCATTTTTGACTCATGTACCAAACATCGACAAAAACGTCTGATATGAACTCATATTATTAACCAATTATTATAACATCAAAAATATGTAATATGAACTGAATAATAATATTTATAGGAGTTCCTTAAGAAATTATAAATTTAAAAAATTTTATTATTCAGGAATATAAAGAAACGAACAAGACAAGTTGGACTTGAGGTAAGGGATCCAGCCTCTCTATTTCTTTCTAAGTACACTATTTTATGTCATTCCTTTTAATGATCATAATTATTGTTATTGAGATGTCATTTTATACTGTAATTTTTAAGTTAATATGATGAGATACCCTATTCTCTCTCATCTATATATTTTGGATGTTTTGAGTGGCGCCGTTAGGCTGCCAAATTTTCGTAAGAGATCTAACCACTCTCTTTCTTTTTAAGTACTCTCATTTATGTCACTTCTTTTAAGCTCCTCTTTGTTGTGTTGGGGGATGTTATTTTATATTCCAATTTCTGTAAAAATTATTTTAATATGATTAGAGACTCTATTTTCTCTCATCAATCCATTTTGGAAGATTTAAGTGGCGCCGTTAGGCTGCCGAGTTTTCGTAAGGGATTTTTTCATCTCACTTTTATTCCTGTGATATTTATGCTACATTTTCCACAATTTCCTTTGAGTGGTGTATGTACTGCCCATTATTTTACTCATTGTGTAATATACTTTCATTTATGAGTATTTACATCAATTTTGTATTGTCCTTCTTTCACGGGGTGCATGTCTCGAAAGATACCCATGTCGGTAAGGGAACCTTTCACCCTCCTCTTTTTAAAAGACATCTTTTGTTATGTATTTTAATTCACATACTATTATGTTGGAATATGTTCTTATATATCCTTATTGATTTAAATTTTTTGTCCATGTGATGAGATACCATTTTTATCTCTCGTCAACTCATTTTCTAAATTTTGTAGTGACGCTGTTAGGCTATAAAATTTTTGCAAGGGAACTTCTTAACCCAAATTTGATTTTTTGGGATAAACTTGTACTCCTGTAATATGTCTTCCAATGAATATGTGTGAATAACCCCTGATTGTTTTAAACTTAATATCCACCTATATTTCGTGTATTCATTAGTCACACATAATTATGTAATTGATTTATTCTTAATCCAATGATACCGTCTTTGTATGGGACTTCGTCTCAATCTCCTTTCATTGAGGAATATTTTGTTTTATACACAACTTTCTTTTATACGGTGTATAATCCCCTTTCACTTTTATGTTTATTCAAAAAGAACCTTTTTTATATGAAGTGTTTACTAAATGACAAAAGGGAATGTTTTTGCCATACGTATGCGGTGACAATGACTTCTCTGTCGCCGTGACCATTATTTGAGTTTTGGCTTCCTCTACAATCCATACCTTCTTTTTAACAGAAAAATAAATACCATGTTTTACTTTTCTTTTATTTTGGTATTGAAAATGGTTTTTATAATGTTTTTATATCAATTTATTGTATTGATATCTTGTGATTGAAAGTTGGAAATGTTATGTTTCCTTTATGCATGTTTTATGTGATACGATTATGTTGTTGTTCTTGGGCATTATTACGAAGACGGGTGGTTACCTGATAAACTAAGGGCGGGTCAGCCCGATATAGGTCTCCAATGCATTGGGTAATGCGAAGGAGTGAAACGTTAAGGTTTCTCTGAAGAGATTTAGGGAATATACTGTGGTGGTTATTCCGAACGTAACCAAGAGGGTTACTCCCTACATAAGAATGTTATGAATGCCTCAAGTTACCAATATGTCTTATGATTTCTATGATTTATTCATGATTTTATGAGGTATGTTAAGGTGCTTATGCTTTATGGGTAAAGTATGATTTCATTCATATGTATATATGTACTCATGTTTCCTTTCCATAATTTTTATAACCCTTACTGAGCTTATTATGCTCATCCCAAGTTTTTTAAATGTTTTCACAGGTCAAGGGACTGGTACATGATATGATTATATTGTCAAGGATGTGTCAAGAAAGAATCCATGTTTTATTTTAAATATGTTTCCGTTGATGGGAAAATTAATACTATCTTTTATGTAACCACTTTGTTTAAATGTGGAATGTAATGAAAGTTTTATGATCTAATTCTCTAAAAATCTAATCCTGAAAAGATCCTCAATGAATAATCTTGTAATAACTCAAGATTAAGTAAGGATTAAGGCTAGGGTCTTATAGTTGGTATCAAAGGTCGGTTTAGATGACTTTAGAGGTTAGGGTATTCTTTAAGCATAAGTGACATTACCATAATGGTTAGGATTTTAGAAAGAGTCATAGTTTTTAAATAAAGTGAATGAGTAACTATATCATCATCATTAGTACATGATGGTTTTGTTGATATACTCACACTAACATTTATGTTTTTAGTGAATTGATGGATCTAGCAGGCACCAAAGTGACAATAGGTTTGAAGGAAACTATGGTGGTTCTCTGATTAAGAGACCGCATGAAATGGGGGATTCAATGAGGAAACTCGTGGTTGTTCTAAACCAATTATCAAGGAGTCATGATCAACCACTTGAACCGTGCTATGTTCTGTAATGCATCATGTACGAGATGACCAATCGATGTGGAAGTTCAGGTAATAATTATAAAGGTAACAATTAGTGTTTATATGATCCTTACTTTTGAGGTAATTATGGGATATTATATGTTATGATGTAAAATGAAAGGCATGAGATAAACTTGAGGTTAAAATATGTTATGATTATTTTTGATGATTTTATCTTGTTTTGGGGAATGTTTTATGAATTATATAGTTTTTGGAAAAAGGAAAACATGAAGATCGTGTGACAGCCCGTCACGTCAGACAAAGCTGTGGGAATAGAACCCACAACTTAAGTGAGACTGATATTTATCACCTACCACTGGACTATGTGAAGTCCCTGGTTACTTTGACTAATTCTTTATAGTTAGATGATTTTAGGAATCAAGATTAATTTTATTTTGGGTTATCTATGGAAATGATTAACCTATCATGGAGGATATGTGATTAGGTTATTTACTTTTGAATATGAGAATTTAAGATCAACTGATGTTATTTGGAGATAAAAGTTAATTTGTACATTGGAATACTATGTGATTAAATCCTTCAAATATTTGGGTTTCAATCTCAGTTTGGTTTACCTTGAAGATTTTTATGGACAATTGTTTATCGAATAGTCCTCATTGAACTTTGGGGTTTTTTGGACAAATTTTGGAGATTAAGAATAGATTTTCTTTTTATAAAGGATTATACTTTTGTGGATTCTCTGACCTCATACTGAAAATTTTGGTTTTGGATTTTGTCTAAAGACATGGGAAATATATATTTATCTTTTGTGGATTAGGTGATTCTCAATAAGTTGATTATAGTACTCTTAATGCAAACAAGTCTTCCTAAATACTAATCTTTTGGAGATAATATTAGTTTGATTAAGGAATATAGTAAAAGTTGAAAGTCTACGTGATAAGTAAGTATGTTTCATTATGATTTAGTTAAGCTCAAAAATAAATTCCTCAATGAAGAGTAACTTGAAACAAAAATGTTGTCTATTAACTTTTCCTACTGGGGAATCAAATACCGTTTAACCCATCACAATTTTGTGATTTTCTTATGGTTAAATTTCTCCTAGACATGTTTACTATCACTCTCCATCAGAACATGACATTTTGTTTTCTCCTCCATATCAATATTTTCTTACATGTAACCCTAGTATGGGTTAACTCAGGTGACCTTTGTACTTCTCTTTATTTATTTTAAGGTTATTGTTTTACTGACTATTGTTCCGATGTGGGATTTTCAATGAAGTTTCCAAGCCCAATTTTAAAATCGCGAGGATGCAATTCCCAAAAGGAGGGAAGGATGTAACACCCCACGTAAATAAAGAATATGACATTTTCAAATTTATCCATTTATTTTGAATAAAATATTAATATTACTTTAAAGGGGAGGCTATGCGCGATGGCGTACCCAATACGCAACAACGAGTTTTTTGAGAATCTTACGTTGCACTCTAATAATAAAATAATATTGTTTTAAATGGTAGTAAACGCCTTGTCGTTTTAATGGCAGAAATGAACAGAACTAACTAAAAAATGATTATATATGTTTGTCAAATATTTTTACTCTTTATAATAAATGTTAGAGGATTAAAATTGCGAATGAATCCAATTTTAAGCGTAAACATTCTAATATTCCTTAAAAGGCCGATTAACCGCCTTTTTATGGAGAAACTCTTTTAAATACACTTTTTGAAAATTTTATATGTTATATTTGACAAAATAAAATTCTTCTTTGGAATCAAGACATCAAAATTTACTTTGTGTAAATTTTTGGTATTTTTCCGATAAAGTTCATTTTTTAAGGAATAGTGAAAAATGTTGTATTTTAATTCAAACCCACTTTTTAATATAATTTATTTACATGATTATATTATCTTTTTAATTGGTTTTAAAGTGAAATTATAATATTTTTTTACGATTTAATCCAATAGTGGTCATTAGAAATAATTTCACTTTGAAATCAGACTTAAACTAGTGTCAATCTTTTGATACATTTTGTTTCATAAAAACACGCTATTTGTTTTGACAACGGGAATTAATTATTAAATTTATTAATGAAACTTATATGTTTTTAATTTTGTAAAATATAAATCATTTTCGAATTCAGAATATCAAATATACCTTAGGGTGAATTTTTGGTAATTTTATGAAAATCTTCAATTGTTGATGAATAGTGAAACCACTAAGTGGTACTTATAAAAACTGATTTTCTGTTTAAATGAAAATTTTTCCATCTTTGTGTTTTTAATTTCAAAAATCCGACATACATGGTTTCCATTAAGATGTAAAATGTTGTTCAATGGGATTAGAATAATTTTTTGGTGAATAATAACTTATTAAGTTTTTAATCGTGATTAGAGGTAATTATAGTATTTTAAGGTAAGAATAATGTTTTAATAAAATGAAATGACCTAGAAACATGTCCTACCCTCATTGTATGTGTCATGGCCGACCAAGGAAACACATGGGTCAACTTGGGGACCCCATGGAGCCACTTTGGTTGGAAAATGACATAAATACCTTTTTATTTGATGTTAAAGTAAAAATGACACAAACATGAAATGTTTTACTAAAACAATTTTTACATGGGGTTATACAAGTCCTATGTTTTACTATAAATAGTCATTGGAAATATAAATAGATTTCCTACATCATAGTATTTGTTTTATAATTTTTAGACATTAAATAAATTAAATTAATTATGACATCATGATGATGCAGTGATGACCTCATTATTTAACGATTTAAATAAAATGGAAAGATAATGTAAAATATAAGACCTATACATGTCCAAAACCTATTTAATGGATAAATTTAGAACCCTTATCACAATATACTTGAAATACATCAATGCGAGACCATTAAAATCTGAATCTCATTCTAAAATAAAGTAACATTTGTTTACTTTCCAAGAGTTCCCCTCCTCTCCTCTTATAAAAGGCCCCCACATCTACCTCCTTACCAACAATTCCAAAGCCTTTGGCTCGGCCAACCCCTGCCCATTTTGTCTCTACACATCCCTCTATAACTCTTTCAAGCCTCAATTTGGGCATAATTTTTCCCAAGGAATCCTTCGAGCTCCAACCAAAGGGAGTTACCAGATTTTAAGGTAATGTCTTCACTTGTGTCCTTTTGTTTTATTTTGCTTCTCCAACCCCCTAAAATCTTTTTATTAATTTATTTTTTAACAACTAAATTATCTTCAATATACTAGGATGTTGTTATAAAAAGTATTTGAGATACACTTACACACAGCTTCGTCTAATGGTTAAAGAACTTACTGTTTCCGTGGTTGGTGATTTTCTGCCTCACGAAATGATGATTGTTCAATATTCTTTTAACACCTTTAAAGGTGGCCATTATGATGTCACTATATTTTATATTTGATATATATGGTATTTATGTTTACTATATGCTTCTTTATTTTATATTTAAACCATACCTTTATTCTTTTCAAGTTGTGTAAATGATATAATTTCATATGAGGAAGTGTGGACTACCGCCCCCTCAAGTGATATGACTCATACATGAAATACATGGAATGTATAAATAATATAATTAATGAACCTATGTGACCTATATAACATATATATTAGACTTTAATTATAATATATATATATATAATTTATTTTTAATTCCATTAATATGACAAAGAAAAAAATGAAAGTAGCGTTCATGCGTACGTACTACCTACCGTCTCCATGAACGGTGCTTTTCGTTTTTTATCTCCAAATGATATGGAATAGTATGAAATTATTATGTATTGGATATATATGATAATTTAATCATTAATACTATTGTGTAATTTCTTTACTTATAACTACATGGAAAATCATTTTTCAAACAAGTTCATTTTTAACTCATGTACCAAACATCGACAAAAACGTCTGATATGAACTCATATTATTAACCAATTATTATAACTTTAAAATATGTGATATTAAATGAATAATAATATTTATAGGAGTTCCTTAAGAAATTAAAAATTTACCAAAGTTTATTATTCAGGAATATAAAGAAACGAACAAGACAAGTTGCACTTGAGGTCAGGGATCCAACCTCTCTTTCTTTTTAAGTACACTCTTTTATGTCATCCCTTTTAAAGCTCATAATTCTTGTTATTGGGATGCTATTTTATACTGTAATATTTATGTTAATATGATGAGATACCCTATTATCTCTCATCAATCCATTTTTGAAGTTTTGAGTGGCGCCGTTAGGCTGCCGAATTTTCGTAAGAGATCTAACCTCTCTCTTTCTTTTTAAGTACTCTCCTTTCTGTCACTTCATTTAAGCTCTCTTTGTTGTGTTGGGGGATATTCTTTTATATTTCTCTATCTTTAAACTTTATATTAATATGATGAGAGACCCTATTATCTTTGATCGGTCCATTTTGGAAGTTTTAAGTGGCTCCGTTAGGGTGCCGAGTTTTCGTAAGGGATTTTTTCATCTCACTTTTATTCCCATGAGATTTATGCTACATTTGCCACAATTTCCTTTGAGTGGTGTCTGTAATACCCATTATTTTGCTCATTGTTTAATATAATTTCATTTATGAGTATTTACATCAATTTTGTATTGTCATTCTTTCACGGGGTGCATGTATCGAAAGATACTCATGTCAGTAAGGGAACCTTTCACCCTCCTCTTTTTAAAAGACTTCTTTTGTTATGTCTTTTAATTCACATACTATTATGTTGGGATGTGTTCTTCTATATCCTTATTGATTTAAATTTTATGTCCATGTGATGAGATACCCTTTTTATCTCTCATCAACTCATTTTCTGAATTTCGTAGTGACGCCGTTAGGCTGTCAAATTTTTACAAGGGAACTTCTTAACCCAAATTTGATTCTTTGGGATAAACTTGTACTCCTGGAATATTTCGTTCTATGAATATGTGTGAATAACCCCTGATGTTTTACACTTAATATCCACCTATATTTTGTGTATTCATTTTCCACACATAATTATGTAATTGATTTATCCTTAATCCAAGGATACCATATTTGTATGGGACTTCGTCTCTATATCCTTTCATTGAGGCATATTTTGTTTTATACACACCTTTATTTTATATGGTGTATAAACCCCTTTGACTTTTACATTTATTCAAAAGGAATATTTTTTATATAAATTGTTTAATAAACGACAAAAGGGAATGTTTATGTCATATGTATGCGGCGACAACGACTTCTCTGCCGCTGTGAACATTATTTGAGATTCAGCTTCCTCTACAAGCCATACCTTCTTTTTAAAAGAAAAATAAATACCATGTTTTACTTTTATTTTATTTTGGTATTGAAAATGGTTTTCATAATGTTTTTATATCAATGTTTTGTATTGATATCTTGTGATTGAAAGGTGTAAATGTTATGTTTCCTTATATGTGATACGATTATGTTGTGGTTCTTGGGAATTGTTATTAAGACGGGTGGTTCTGTGATAAACTAAGGGCGGGTGAGCCCGATATAGCTCTCCAATGCATTGGGTAACGCGAAGGAGTGAAATGTTAAGGTTTCCCCGAAGAGATTTAGGGAATATACTATGGTGGGTATTCCAAACATAACCAAGAGGGTTACTCCCTATGTAATAATGTTATGAATGCCTCAAGTTACCATTATGCCTTATGTTTTTTATGATTTATTCATGATTTTATGTGGTATGTTAAAGTGCTTATGCTTTATGGGTAAATTATGATTACATTCTTATGTATATATATACTCATGTTTCCATTCCATACTTTTTATAACCCTTACTGAGATTTTTATGCTCATCCCAAGTTTTTGAAATGTTTTCATTGGTCAAGGGATTGGTACATGATATGATGATAGTTTCAAAGAAGTGTCAAGAAATAATCCATGTTTTATTTTAAATATGTTTCCGTTTATGGGAAAATGAATACTATATTTTATGTAACCACATTTTTTAAATGTGGATTGTAATGCAAGTTTTATGATCTAATTTTCTAAAACTCTAAACCTAAAAAGATCCTTAATGTATAATCTTGTAATAACTCAAGATTAAGTAAGGTTTAAGGCTGTGGCCTTATAACTATTACAACACCAAAATGGTAGAAGTACCACATAGGTAACACCACTGAGATAGAAGTACCATACAGTTAAAACCACGAAGAAAAAACCACCAAAGGAGAAGTACCACATAGATAACACCACTGAGATACAAGTATCTCACAAGTAACACCACGATGACAACCCCACAAAGGTGGAATTACAATACAGGTAAAAGAATCTACTCACAATAAGGTATAACGTAAGTACAGATGTACATATGATTATTCATTAGATATATCATCTTATTTTATTATGAATCACAACTAATGACCCCCATAATATCTGACCCACACATGATCGGTATGCGCTAACTCACACAGGATCGCTTACCGTTGACCTACACTGGATCTGATAGGTACTAACCCCTACTGACCGACACAAGATATGACCCACACAAGATCAGTATGCACAGACTCACACAAGATCACTGAGCACTGATCCACATAGGATCTGATAGAATATGACTTACACAGGATCGATGGATTCTCACCCACACATGATCAATGTTTTTTCATCACGTTTCTAGTTGCCACATGATTCTTCGCACCTGGTGTGCTCGAGTTCTATAGAATCTACCCCTTGAGATATCATTCATACCTTTACCACCCCTACTCTCCAAAAATTGTCTAAAAAGTACCTCTATGTCTTAAGGGTTCCAATGTGATAGATAGTGCATCAATTGGACGCCTGGTCTGTGACTTATAAGCGTTTTAGTTCTGAGGGTCTGACTGGATTCACGTTCAATCAAACCTGGCCATTCTAGAACTGTCCCTTAAACACATTTGTAGTATACCCAAATTAACATCTCAATCCAAGGATCCCAACACCACAAACGGTGCATCAAATAGATGTATGGTTATCATGATATGGCCCTTTATGTGTTTCTGGGTCCGGTCCCACCTAGTTGGACTGACCTAGCCCAACCCGGTCTGGGGTGGGCCGTGCTGGGCTCAGCCTACTGGACCGAGGTCAAGCCTAGCCTGAAAAATGTGTCCCACAAGGGATACCCACAAAGGGAGGCCTGCAAGGGGTTGGACCTCTAGGAAGGCACCACAACCGAGTGAGGTGTGACCGACAAGGGGGTAGCCAGACCATGTGAGGCGCAACCCGCAAAGGGGCGGCCCACTATCTAATGGAGCATTAAAAGGAGGGAAGTTTCTCCCTAGTATCCTGAACTGCCTCATGGTTGTTCTAAATCGTGAACTGGTGGTGCCATGTGGGCGCCACCCTATCGCCGCAGAACCCACTAGGTGGGCGGGAGTTCTACCTCCATCGTGGGTTTGGCTGTGGACATATTCTCGCTAGAGACACACCGGTTTCCCATACTTCTTGCACTCCAGTAGCTTTATGGTCGCGCCTCCTTCCTTATAGTGGCCGACTGATGTGTCGGCCACCTCCTCCAACCGCCACAACTGACGAGCCGCAACCCTTTTCACCCCGACAGCACAAGATGACACATCGCACTTCCTCCACAGCTGGCCAGTGCTGGCCGCTCTGATGATAGTCGTGGCATTGTGCCAAAGTCTCCTCCTATAGAATGCATTTTCAAGACACCTCCATCTTAGTCAGTTGGTGTTGTCGTGCCGATGATCTACACAGAGGGCGCAAGGGTACTGAAGTAGTGGAGGGTTTCTTAGGCATGCGCCCTCCTCGTTAGCTCCTAAATATAATGGAGGATTTAATGGTTCATGAAATTCATTTAAAATAAACAAGAATCAAACCCCTAACTGAGGTTGTTGGAGAGCCTCCGGGATTGAGGAAGGGGGTTAGTGTTCACTATCCTCCACAACTATCCTCCAAAGACGTTGCTTGATCGTCGATCTCTGGGTCAAGGTTCCAGTGATGCTTGTCACATCCCGCTAGAACCACATCCATCGACAAAGGTTTTTGTGCCTCTCCACATTTTCAACACTTCTTTGCTTGGTAGAGTAGTTCCGACACCTCTCCCCAAGCTCTATATAAATTGGAGAGGGGGAGGGGGTTCAACGTTCAATAATTAATGGGGGCCCATTAATTAAGAACCTTCTCTATTCCCCCAATGAAATCTTTACATAAAATTCAATGTTCATTCCATTTACTGGCTAAACACGTCGTTGGACCCACGTTGCCAATTGTCTGTTGGAGGAAACAACGAAAAATAAAATATAACTAAGTTATTTTTATTATTCTTTTAAAAGATTCAAAACAAAACTATTTTTCCAGGCCTATTGTGGTCAAAGTGAAGCCTCCTATTAACAAATCATAGTGTAGCATATTCAATAGTGTCCTCAGATTCTCATTCAGAGCATAGGTAAAAAAGTTAGAAAATATCTCTCGCGTGCTTAGTGAATGTACATAAAAAATTTCACAAATTTATTCTGGGCACATTGGGACTCATAATCACATGCTTTCAATTTTTTTAGACTCATAATAATTCCATATAATTTACAAAATTACATGAAAATTTCAGGTTTCTACTTGTTTAAATTGTGAGGTTTCTTTTTATTAAAGGTATGTAGTATATAAAACCCTGAGATTTTAAGAAAAATTGAATTGAGTTTGGTAGTGTATATGAAATAAATAAACAAACTATGAAATAAATTTTACACCCCAAGACAATATAATATATTTATTTAAAAATAAATATCATCTCTTTTATTGCTAGTATTTTACAAAATATCATTTTTACATGAAGGAAAATGGTATAATAAAATATAATTAATTATAGTTTTAATTAAATAACAGAGCCTCTAAATCAATGGTAATGATTACTACTAACCAAATAATTATGGTTACGTTTATCAATTGACTATATGTTAAATGAGTATCATTTTAAAGAAAGTAAATGTTTTCTAGAAAATATTATTTTTCAAAAAGAATATTTTTTCAAGCATTAATAACATTATTTAAAATTATTTATTATCACTTAAAAAAAAAATATTTGATAAAATTAAATTAAATTGATAAATAATTATATCATCTTAATATCAAGGTTAATTTGTAGGATGTTTCAAAAAAGATACATTTTTTATGAATAATTAAAAATACTAATTTTTATTATAAATTGCCTCTTTATTTAAATATTTTAAATTGTTAAAATACTGTTTAAAATCAATAAAAAGTAAATTTAGTTCATTAATTTTATTTTATAAAGATGTTATATTATTTTAATCACTTTTATATATAATTTTGATATTAAAGAATTTAACATTTCAAATGTTTTTTTGAAAAAACAATTTTTCAACAAAATTAAGTGTTTAATTATAAATTGAATTATTATTATTATATCAATTTAATTTGGGAGAATATATGAAATATTTGTAATCATTTCAATTCATATATACTAATAATATAAATTATGTTTAGGCCATGTTTTATAGTTTAACAATGAATATTAATAACCATAATTAGAGTAAAAACATGTTTATTGGCATGTTAAAATAAGAAGATCAGGGATGAAAGTCAACAAAAACGTTTCCAAAACACATTTTATGGCCATATTGGGCCATTATAATCTCAATGGTTCAATAATATCTAATTTTGGATGGTTTAATAGTGATAAAAATGTGGGTGTTACAAACTCTTCATAGAAAAATCATGTGTGTCCTCTCCCCCACTTATAAAGGGCAACCTCATCTCCTCCCCTTTTCACACTTCTGAATAAATTTATATCAAAATATTCATACAAAAATAGAATCATTAATCCCCTTTAAACATCCTAGATCTATTGGTTTGATCTTAATTCCAACCTAGGAAGGGTTTTCGTGAAAACCTACTTATGTTTTTTGAATAAGTGGTAACATTCTAGAATAAACATTTTTTTTGTTTTGGTTCTTATTTCACATACATTAAATACTTATAAAACATGATTATATAATAAAAATATCATATTAAATATTATTTTATGATATTGTATAAATGTAATAACCTATATGAATCACCACATCCAAAAATTTAGAGAGTGAACTCTCATTCCTGTGTATAGAGCACTACTTCCTAATGAATTAGTGTAATTGTTGCTCATCCACCACATTAAAGAATAGATATAATGATGAATTTAAAATAATAATATGATATTTATGATATTTTTATACAATTTTTTTATGCCTTATATAAATTCTCACATTTCATTCTTTTTAATATATGATAAATTATATATTGTGTACGGAGGACTACCGCCTCTCCAATCGATGTGATTATACTTTCACATACGATATACATGTAAGTTAATAAGAATATATTTAATGAATATATATTATATATTTGAAATAATAATGATTATTTAAAATTATTATATCATAATTTCTTTACCATTTCACCCATTAATGAAATGATAATGTTGCTCATGTGTACGTACAACCTTCCTTCTACACAAAGTGATGTGTTACCTTTTCTAGGATAAATTTTTAATACTGATCATTAAATTTAATGTAATGAATAACAATAATATGTATGAAATTAATTTCATTATAATAATAATTATATTATATAATATCAAAAAGAACCTGAAAATTCATGAAAAAGAATTTCCAGGAAGATAAGCAAATTAACTGATTAAATAATGAAAATAATGTTCTATTAAAAAAACACATGTGGTAATATGTTATATGGTGATCATATATGATATTATAAATGATAATATGGTGCTATTATAAATAAATAACTTTATTATAACAATAATACTTTTCAATAATTAATGTTCCTCCATATGGAATTATTAGGTAGGGGAATTAATCTCAATTTTCTTTCATAGAGGAATACTGTAATATTATGCATGAAATTTCATTGAAATAGTGTATATACTACCCATTCTTATTATTATATGAATAGTAATTCATAATTAATGGTATTTTATGGTTTTATAACAATTATATATTTTTAGAGGATTTTCCATGCAAATTTCAAGGTCACGACCCGTCCTCAGGGCCCATGCCGTGACTACCCCAAGCCCGCCTTCTATAGGCCAGGGGCTAGATAAAAGCACCAAAGGCGTAAATCCCGATAACTGGGAAGGCATTGCCTTTATAAAAGTAAACAAAACACCACATAGTACAAGCAGAAGTTAAACACTATATACAAAAGAAAGTGCTGAAAAGTAAATGGGCCAGAATACAAACCCATCTGAAAGTACAGCTACAACTGAACGAAAGTACAACAGAAAAAGACAAACAGGTGGAAGAAAGGAAGAAACTCCTGGGTCGTCCTCCTCGGATCCTACCTGAAGGGTAGGTACAGATAGCATAGCTCCTGGATCATCCACCATGGATACTACCTGAAGGGTAGGTACAGATAGTGCAGCTCTTCATTGTTCTCACTCGTCAACCCCCTCCGAGTGTCGTCTCGCCGTGAAGTCCACCTCCGGATACTGACTCATCGGGTGGTCCACCTCTGGGTACCATCTGGTCCTCAAACACTCAGCCTCCGTCAGCTCTACTCGTCATCTGAAACCAACACAACAAGGTTCAGGCATATCCCGTGCAGGGGTGAGTATAACGATACTCAGTAGGGACCCCGAGACCCTCAAGGTCTCACTAAAACCAACAAGGATAACCACAAAGAAGATCTCAACAGATAACCTCTACTTAGGTATATGCTCATGCATATACCTAAGTTATCAAGTAACCCATCTCAATCATGAGGAAAACACCAAGATCATGAAATCAACGGATAACCACTACCCAGGTATATTCCCATACATATACCCAAGTTATCAAGTGACCCATCTCAATCATGAGGTAAACACAAAGGTCAAAAGTCTCGGCTGAAACCCGGATTTTCATTATCAAAACCATAACTGCTAAAGAGCTCCGTCTCTGGAGTGTACAGTGGTCCTGTCATGACTCCGAGGTTCTTCTCACTAACCTAAGACTACTGAGGTACTCCTCCTATCGAGTACCGCGGGTCAGCCACCCAAACACAGTAGTGCTTCCTGCCGGGGTATGCACGACCCGGCCTGGCTGGGGGGGCCAGGCCTAGCCTGGGCGCGACCCAGCCCGACCGGTGGGTCGGCTCGGCCGGTTACGGCCGAGCAGAGATGAGCGGGGCGCTGCCCCCACGTGAAGAACCGCGGCCCCACGTGGGGCCACCTATGCCGGTGGACGCGGCAGCCGTCCGCATCATGCCGCCGCCGCCCCTGACCGCCGGCGCCGCTACGCCGGCATGGCACGCCGGCGGAGGCTTTTGCGGACCACTGGATGTGCTCCGGTGGTCCGATTCGCCTGTGGTCTTCGCCAGAGATCATCTCGGGACCCGGCCTTCACTTGAAAGCCTTTAAAATGCCTTCGCGGCCTACCTCACCATCATCCGTCGATCCACACTTCAACAACAAAATGTGGGGTCTTTAAATCGCCTCCTCGGCCCCGACTCTGCCCGCTGTTTCATTCGGCCTCAACGGCGCGGCGTGACGGCGCCGCGCTTCTTCGCCGCATTCTTTCTCATGTCCGCACAGTGCCGTTGCACTATGTCGCCTTTGTTCGTGCCACAATGAATCAAAACAACAAAGGGGGAGGAGATTCATCCGTGTTCGTGTGGTCCGACCTCCTCCCGTTAAGTCGATAACAAGCGGCCCAAAAGATGAAGAACAACAAGGAAAATTTCATGAACAAAAGAGAAACAACCCAAATAGTTTTTCCCTGCAACAGATTATTCCCAACCCGCAAGGAAAACGTTCGTGGATCAACTAGGTAATAAGTTGATCCGTGTTCTTTGTTTTCTTTAGAAAGAAAGAAACAAGGGAATAAAATCATTCTCAAACATAATTCCCTACCTTGAGCGTAGCTTGAATGGAGGTTCGTCGAATGAGGATTGGTCGGGAAAGAAGACGTCGTCGGCATCGCAGTACGAGGCATCACGGAAGGAGACGTCATGGAATGAGGCGTCGACCTTCGAGGAATCCGGCATTCTTCGCGTTCTTCGCGTTCTTCGTGTTCTTCGACGAAGAGGATGAAGAAACTCAAGTCTCCCTTAGATTTTCTCCCAATGCTCTCAAGCAACAAGCCTCCAACCCAAAATAAAATAAGTCCATTACTTATTTTATTAACACAACTTAAGGTTTGAAATTCAAGAGTTTGAAATTCAAACACTCACATTAAACACACTTCATTAATATCATAAGTTATCAAAACTTAAGTTATCAAATTTAATTTTGAGTTGACGGAGTTAAGGAATGTGAAGGGGTGGGGTTCGTGTGGGCCCCACCACTCTCATAACCTTCCATGGGAAGTTGGGTAGTTAGCAAACTTCCACCCAAAGCATAAATCCACATAGAGAATAAAAAAATTGTTGTTAAATTTTTATTCTATCTGCCACAATTTTTATCAACCTCTCTCGTGAAAATGCAACTCCAGAAAAGGTGTTTCTAAGCAATTATCAGCACTACGATTTCTTCGGTGCCCTCAGAATTCGATTCCGAGCACCGGTTCAAAAGTTAGAAAAACCCACTCATTCGTTCACTGAACGTACCCAAGCCTATATTCGGAAATTAATTCTGGGCACACTGGGTCTCGGAATCAGGCGACGTCAGAAACTGCATTCTTGTAAAATTCCAAAGAAAATTGAGAAAAAATTTTCCTTGAAATTTCAGGGTCTTTACATTACTATCACCCCAGGGTTTTACGTCCCCGTAAAGCTTCAACACAAAATAGGGTCACAAAAGCGGTATTGAGAACACATCTGAGCCTTCCGCTCCCATGTACGGGAGTCTCCAGGTAAGCACATGGGAGCGGAAGGCTCAGATGCATGCTCAATACCGCTTTTGTGACCCTAGATTGTGTTGAAACTTTACGGGGACGTAAAGCCCTGAGGTGGGAGTAATGTAAACACCCGGAAATTTCAAGGAAATTTTTTTTCTTAATATTTTTTGGAATTTTAAAAAAACGCAGTTTCTGATGGCACCTGATTCCGAGTCCTAGTGTGCCCGTAATTAATTTTCGAAGTTTAGCTCGGGTACGTTCTGTGAACAAAAGAGCGGGTTTTTCTAACTTTTGAACCGGTTCTCGGAATCGAATTTCAAGGGCACCGATGGAATCGCAGTGCCAGTATTTGCTTAGAAACTCCTTTTCTGGAGTTTTGTTTGCTCGGGTGTGGTTTTTAAATTTTTTGGGGTTAAGTTAAGAAATAAAATAAAGTGGTGTGACAACTTTATTTTATTTCACTTAAATCCACTTAAATGCCACTAAAGCTAAGTTAAGCGGATAGGGTGGAACCCATAATATCCTACCCACTTGGTAGGATATCTGTGAGGTGGGGCCCACACGATCCCCACCATTTCTTTTACTCTAAGTAACACACCCACAACCCCCCTCTTTAATGAAAGTCTACTGTGCGTTTTTCTGGTTAAGAAACGCCTCATTAATTGGGCAGTTAAATCATTACAATTAATTCATTGAATTAATTGTTCGTTTCTTTTCTTTTTAATTTCAAACGTGTCATGTGCATTAATAAAATAAGATAGCACTTATTTTATTTATGTTGGAACTTGTGGCGTGGAGAGAATTTGGAGGAAAGCATTCTTCTTCGGCGAAAAACACGAAGAACGCGAAGAATGTGAAGAACGAGAAGAATGCTCCGACCTCTGACGAAGAAGGCCAAACCCTCGGAGATCGAAGACGCGATGTCGTGTACCGTGACATCAACAACACTTCTTCCATGACGCTTCTTCTGCAGCACTCCTTCCGGGATGATCCATCTCTTCCGCGACGATCCTCTTCTTCCGCGACGGTTAATTCCGCGATGAACTCATGTTCGACGACAATGCTTGAGGTAGGAATTATGTTTGAGAATGATTTTATTCCCTTGTTTGTTTCTTTCTAATGAAAAAAAAGAACACGGATCAACTTATTACCTAGTTGTTCCGTGAACGTTTTCCTTGTGGGTTGGGAATAATCTGTTGTGGGGATAAACTATTTGGGTTGTTTCTCTTTTTTTCATGAAGTTTTCCTTGTTGTTCTTCGTCTTTTGGGCCTCTTATTACCGACTTAACGGGAGGAGGTCGGACCGCATGAACACGGACGACTCTCCTCCCCCTGTGTTGTTTTGATTCATTGCGGCACGAAAAAAGGCGGAACCGTGCAACGACACCGTTCAGACACGAGAAAGAATGTAGTGAAGAAGCGTGGCGCCGTCGTGCCGCGCCGTTGAGTCCGAACGAAACCGCCGGTGGAGTCGGGGCCGAGACAGTGATTTAAAGACCCCGCGTTTTGTTGTCGAAGTGCAGATCGACAGACAATGGTGAGGCGGTCCGCGAAGGGATTTTGAAGGCTTTGCAGCGAAGGTCGGGTCCCGAGATGATCTCTGGCGAAGACCGCAGGTGAATCGGACCACCAGAGCGCGTCCGGTGGTCCGTGGAAGCCCCTGCCGACGCGCCACACCGGCGTGGCGGCGCTGGCGGTCGGGGGCGGCAGCTCCCGGAGTGCCGTAGGAAAAATCCGTCACAGCTGAAGCCACGGTGGCGGAGCGCGGTCCTGCGACCGCGAGGGACCGGAGGGGGGCGACCCCATGCGGGGCCATGGTTCTTCACGCGGGGGCAGCACCCCGCTCTGCTCTGCTCGGCCGTAACCGTCTGAGCCGACCCACCGGCTGGGCCGAGTCGCGCCCAGGCCGGGTCAGGTCGCTCCATCCGAGTCAGACCCGGACCCTGGTCGGGTCGACCCTGTTCGGGCCGACCAAGGGGGGGTTAGGTCGGGTCGGTCCGGGCCCAGACCCCCCATTTTCGGACCCTTTTCGGTCTTTTGCCCATATCATGAGCTGTAGACCTCTGATCGACGCACCGTCAGCGGCGATGCGATCCTTGGATCGAGATGGCCATTTCGGTATATTACACTCAAGGTTTTAGAATACTTTGGGTTCACCCGGGTTGGTTCTGATATGAAACCAACCGGGCCCTCAGAGTGGAAATGCTCATATCTTGAGCTCTGGACATTCGATTGACGTTCCGTCGACTTTGATGGATTTCTCTAAGTGAGACAGATCTTTTGGCCTACTATGCTCGAGGTTTGGATGCCTTCAGAGTGTGATCGGGTTGGTTCGCTCACGAAACCAACCGGGCCCCTGGAATGAAAAAGCCAATAACTAACAAATCTGGTGTCCGATTGACGTGCCGTCTGTCTCATTGAATTTTTCTTGATGAGATGGAACTTTTGGAATACTTCGCCCAAGTTTTGGTTGCTGTTGGATAGTGGCCAGGTCGGATTGTACCCGAAATCCAACTGGGCCCCTGGAACGGAAAAGCTAATATCTTTCAGACCGGACGTCCGTTTGAAAAACTTTCAGCGGCGTTGGTGATATCGTTGAGAAACGGTCACTATGAGTATACCATATGAGAGTTCGGGGTATAGTTGAGATACGGCCAGATTGGTTCGCACACGAAACCAATCGGACCCCTGGGACGAAAAGGCTAATAACTCACAGACCGGGCATCCGATTGACGCGCCGTCTGTTGCGTTGAGACCCCTATGATGAGGTGGTCCTTTGAGACACTTCTTCTTGGGACTTGTGATAATTGGAGTATCGAAATGAAGCTCGTGGAGCGGACCCTCCCAGAGACGAGCGTGCGGAGTACGGAGACCGTGTAGCCGACTAATACCTGACGACAGCTTGACCGACTCGAATTGGAGTGAGTCGACTAGCCCAGTGGACGCAGCACTACTTTGTGAGGTGCAGACCCAAAGAGGATGGAGCACTACCTGTGTGACAGTGCAGACCCGCAGTACTCGTCCGGAGAGTACCTCTGCAGGCTACTAGGGGGTGTGCACTACTGTGTTTGGGTGGCCTACCCCGGTGGGAAGCACTACTGTGTTTGGGTGGCTGACCCGCGATACTCGACAGGAGAGGTACCTCAGCAGTCTTAGGTTAGTGAGCAGTACCTCAGAGTCGTGGCAGGACAACTGTACACTCCAGAGACGGACCTCTTCAGCAGTTACGGTTTCGATAATAAAAAGCCTGGTTTTAGCAGATTCTATGACCTTTGTGTTTACCTCTTGATTGAGATGGGTCACTTGATAACTTAGGTATATGTATGGGCATATAACAGGGTGGTGGTTATCCGTTGATTTCATGATCTTGGTGTTTTCCTCATGATTGAGATGGGTTACTTGATAACTTAGGTATATGCGTGGGCATATACCTAAGAAGAGGTTATTTGTTGAGATCTTCTTTGTGGTTATCCATGTTGGTATTAGTGAGACATTGAGGGTCTCGAGGTCCCTATTGAGTATTGTTATACTCACCCCTGCACGGGCTATGCCCGCACCTCATTGTGTAGGTTGCAGACGTCGGACAGTGCTGACGGAGGCCGAGTGTTCAAGGACTGGACGATTCTCAGAGGTGGACTACACGATGAGTCAGTACCCGGAGGTGGACTACACGACGATTCAGTATCCGGAGGTGGACTTCACGGTGAGACGACACTCGGAGGAGGTTGACGGGCGAGAGCGTTGTGGAGGCTATCTGTACCTATCCTTCAGGTAGGATCCGTGGTGGACGATCTTGGAGTTGTGCCATATGTACCAACCCTTCAGTTTGGATCCGAGGAGGATGACCCAGGAGCCTCTTCCGTCCTTCCAGCTGTTGTTTTTTTTCAGTTGTAGATGTACGTTCATTTGGGTTTATATTCAGGCCCATTTACCTTTCAACACTTCTCTTTGTACTTATTGTTTTACTTCCGCTTGTACTCTGTGGTGTTTTCTTTACTTTTATAAAGGCAATGCCTTCCCAGTTATCGGGATTTACACCTTTGGTGCTAGTCACCAGCCCCTGGCCTATGGAAGGCGGGTTTGGGTAGTCACGACACGAGCCCCGAGTCACGACCCGTCCTCGGGGCCCGTGCCGTGACTACCCCAATCCCGCCTTCCATAGGCCAGGGGCTGGCGACTAGAACCAAAGGCATAAATCCCGATAACTGGGAAGGCATTTCCTTTATAAAAGTAAACAAAACACCACAGAGTACAAGAGGAAGTTAAACACTAAGTACAAAAGAAAGTTCTAAAAATTAAATGGGCCAGAATACAAACCCAACTGAAAGTACAGCTACAACTGAAAGAAATTACAACAGAAAAAGACAAACAGCTGGAAGAAAGGAAGCAGCTCCTGGGTCGTCCTCCTCAGATCCTACCTGAAGGGTTGGTACAGATAGAGCAGCTCCTGGATCGTCCACCATGGATCCTACCTAAAGGGTAGGTACAGATTGCACAGCTCTTCAACGTTCTCACTTGTAAACCCCCTCCTAGTGTCGTCTCTCCGTGAAGTCCAGCTCTGGATACTGACTCGTCGTGTGGTCCACCTCCGGGTACCATCTAGTCCTCGAACTCTCGGACTCCGTCAGCTCCGCCCGTCATCTGCAACCAACACAATGAGGTGCGGGCATAGCCTGTGCAGGGGTGAGTATAACGATACTCATTAGGGACCTCGAGACCCTCAAGGTCTCACAAAAACCAAAAAGGATAACCACAAATATGATCTCAACAGATAAACTCTACTTAGGTATATGCTCATGCATATACCTAAGTTATCAAGTAACCCATATCAATCATGAGGAAAACACCAAGATCATGAAATCAACGGATATCCACTACCCAGGTATATTCCCATACATATACCCAAGTTATCAAGTGACACATCTCAATCACGAGGTAAACAAAAGGGTCAAAATTCTCGGCTCAAACTAGGATTTTCATTATCGAAACCATAATAGCTGAAGAGCTCCGTCTCTGGAGTGTACAGTGGTCCTATCACGACTCCGAGGTACTGCTCACTAACCGAAGACTGCTGAGGTACTCCTCCTGTCGAGTATTGCGGGTCAGCCACCCAAACACAATAGTGCTTCCTGCCGGGGTATGCCACCCAAACACAGTAGTGCACACCCCCTAGTAGCCTGTAGAGGTACTCTCCGGACAAGTATCGCAGGTCTACACTATCACACATGTAGTGCTCCGTCTTCCATGGGTCTGCACCTCACAATGTAGTGCTCCGTCCACTGGACTAGTCGACTCACTCCAAGTCGAGTCGGTCTTGCAGTCGTTAGGTCTCAGTCGGCTACACGGTCTCCGTACTCGGCACGCTCATCTTTGGGAGGGTCCGCTCCACGAGCTACAGGTCGATACTCCAAGTACCACAAGTCCCACGAAGAAGTATCTTAAAGGACCGCCTCGCCATAGGGGTCTCAATGCAACAAACATCGCCTTAATCAGACGCCGGGTCTGTGAGTTATTAGCCTTTTCGTCAACAGGGCCCGGTTGGTTTCGTGTGCGAACCAATCCGGCCGTATCTCAACTATACCCCGAACTCTCATAGTGTATACTCATAGGGAACATTTCTCAACTAGATCACCAACACCACTGACAGTTCATCAAACAGACGTCCGGTCTGAAAGATATCAACTTTTCAGTTCCATGGGCCCGGTTGAATTTCGGGTACAATCCAACCCGGCCACTATCCAACTACATAAAAAACTCAGGCGATGTATGCCAAAAGTTCCGCCTCATCAAAAGGAATTCAACGAGACAAACGGTGCATCAATCAGATGCCTCGTCTGTGAGTTATTGGATTTTTCGTTCCAGGGGCCCGGTTGGTTTCGTGAGCGAACCAACCCGACCGCACTCCGGCGACTTCTAAACCTCGAGAGGAGTAAGCCAAAAGATCCTTCTCACTTAGATAAATCCATCGAAGTCAACGACATGTCAATCAGATGTCCGGAACTCAAGATATAAGCGTTCCCGCTCCGAGGGCTCGTTGGTTTCGTATCCGAACCAACCCGGACGAACCCATGGTATTCTGAAACCTTGAGTGTAATATACCGAAACGTCCGTCTCGATTCAAGGATCACATCACCACTGACGGTGTGTCGATCGGAGGACTACACCACAAGATATTGGTGAAAGACTGAAAAGGGTCCGAAAACGGGGGGTCTGGGCCCGGACTAACCCGGCCCAACCCCACTAGGTCGACCCGACCCGGGTCTGGGTCCGACATAGATGGCGCGACCCGGCCCGGCCGGTGGGTCAACTCGTCCGGTTACGACCGAGCAGAACAGAGCGGGGCGCTGCCCCCGTGTGAAGAACCGCGGCCCCACGTGGGGCCGCCCATGCTGGCGGACGCGGTAGTCGCAACCGTCCCGCCGCCACCGCCCCCGACCACCGGCGCCGGCGCGCCTGCATGGCGTGCCGGCGGGTGGTTCCGCGGACCACTCGACGCGCTTCGGTGGTCCGATTCGCCTGCGGTCTTCACCAGAGATCATCTCGGGACCCGACCTTCGCTGGAAAGCCTTGAAAACGGATTCGCATCCCGCCTCACCATCGTCCGTCGATCCGCACTTTGACAAAAAAATGTGGGGTCTTTAAATCCCCTCCTCGGCCCCGACTCTGCCCACGGTTTCGGTCGGCCTCAACGGCGCGGCGCGATGGCGCCACGCTTCTTCGCCGCATTCTTTCTCGTGTCCGCACAGTGCCTTTGCACTGTGCCGCCTTTGTTCGTGCCGCAACGAATCAAAACAACAAAGGGGGAGGAGAGTCGTCCATGTTCGTGCGGTCCGACCTCCTCCCGTTAAGTCGGTAACAAGTGGCCAAAAAGATGAAGAACAACAAAGAAAATTTCACGAACCAAAGAGAAACAACCCAAACAGTTTTTCCCCACAACATATTATTCCCAACCTGCAAGGAAAACGTTCGCGGATCAACTAGGTAATAATTTGATCTGAGTTCTTTGTTTTCATTAGAAAGAAAGAACCAAGGGAATAAAATCATTCTCAAACATAATTCCTTACCTCGAGCATAGCTTGAACGGAGGTTTGTCAAACGAGGATTCATCGCGGAAAGAGACATCGCAAAAGAAGACGTCGTCGACATCGTGGTAAGAGGCGTCGTGGAAGGAGATGTCGCGGAAGCAGACATCGACCTCCAAGGAATCTGGCATTTTTCGCGTTCTTTGTGTTCTTCGACGAAGAGGATGAAGAAACTCAATTCTCCCTTAGCTTTTCTCCCAAAGCTCTCAAGCAACAAGCCTCCAACCCAAAATAAAATAAGTCCCTTACTTATTTTATTAACACAACTTAAGGATTGAAATTAAAGTGTTTGAAATTCAAACACCCACATTAAACACACATAATTAATATCATAAGTTATCAAAACTTAAGTTATCAAATTTAATTGTGAGTTGAGGGAGTTAAGGAATGTGAAGGGGTGGGTTTCGTGTGGGCCCCACCACTCTCATATCCTTCAATGGGAAGTTGGGTAGTTACCCAACTTCCACCCAAAGCATAAATCCAAATAGGGAAAATAAAAATTGTAGTTAAAGTTTTATTCTATCTTCCACAATTTTTATCAACCTCTCTCGTGAAAATGCAACTTTGGAAAAGGTGTTTTTAAGCAATTATCGGCACTGCGATATCATCGGTGCCCTCGAAATTCGATTCTGATCACCGGTTCAAAAGTTAGAAAAACCCACTCGTTCGTTCATTGAACATAACCGAGCCTAACTTCGGAAATTAATTACGGGCACACCGGGCCTCGGAATCTGGCACCGTCAGAAACTGCACTCTTGTAATATTCCAAAGAAAATTATGAAAAAAATTTCTTGGATATTTTTGTGTCTTTACTTTACTCCCACCTTAGGGCTTTACATCCCCGTAAAGCTTCAACACAAAATAGGGTCACAAAAGTGGTATTGGGCACTCATATGAGCCTTCCGCTCCCATGTACGGGAGTCTCCAGGTAAGCACATGGGAGAGGAAGGCTCAGATGCATGCTCAATACTGCTATTGTGACCCTAGTTTGTGTTGAAGCTTTACGGGGACGTAATTCCCTGAGGTGGGAGTAATGTAAAGACCCGGAAATTTCCAGGAAATTTTTTTTCTTAATTTTTTTTGGAATTTTACAAAAACACAGTTTCTGAAAGTGCCTGATTCCGAGGACCGGTGTGCCCGGAAATAATTTTCGATGATTAGCTCGGGTACGTTCAGTGAACGAATGAGTGGGTTTTTCTAACTTTTGAACCGGTGCTCAGAATTGAATTCCTAGCGTACCGATGGAATCACAGCGCCAATATTTGCTTAGAAACGCATTTTCTAGAGTTGTGTTTGATCGGGTGTGGTTTTTTTGGGGTTAAGTTAAGAAATAAAATAAAGTGGTGTGACAACTTTATTTTATTTCACTTAAAGCCACTTAAATGCCACTTATTCTAAGTTAAGCGGATAGGGTGGAACCCAAAATATCCTACCCACTTGGGAGGATATTTGTAAGGTGGGGACCACATGAGCCCCACCGTTTCTTTTCCTCTATGTATCGAACCTGCAACCCCCCCTCTTTAATGAAAGTCAACCGTGTGTTTTTCTGGTTAAGAAACACCTCATTAATTGGGTAGTTAAATCGTTACAATTAATTCATTGAATTAATTGTTCATTTCTTTTATTTTGAATTTCAAACGTGTCATGTGCATGAATAAAATAAGATAGCACTTTTTTTATTTCTGTTGGAACTTGTGGCGTGGAGAGAATTTGGAGGAAAGCGTTCTTCTTCGTTGAAGAACGTGAAGAACGCGAAGAACGCGAAGAACGCTCTGACCTCCGACGAAGAACGCCAAACACTCGGAGATCGACGACGTGACGCCGTGTACCACGACGTCCACAA
Source organism: Viscum album (assembly GCA_963277665.1). Lineage (NCBI taxonomy): Eukaryota > Viridiplantae > Streptophyta > Magnoliopsida > Santalales > Viscaceae > Viscum > Viscum album. The sequence goes on along the minus strand of OY728156.1, from coordinate 358,541,028 downwards.
CGCTTCTTCTGCTACGCTTCTTCCGCAATTCTCCTTCTGCGACGATCCTTCTCTTCCACGATGATCCTCTTCTTCTGCTATGGTTAATTCCGCGACGAACTCACGTTCGACGACGACGCTTGAGGTAGGGAATTATGTTTGAGAATGATTTTATTCCCTTGTTTCATTCTTTCTAAAGAAAAAAAAAGAACTTGGATCAACTTATTACCTAGTTGATTCGTGAACGTTTTCCATGCGGGTTGGGAATAATCTGTTGTGGGGAAAAACTCTTTGGGTTGTTTCTCTTTTGTTAATGAAGTTTTCCTTATTGTTCTTCATCTTTTGGGCTGCTTGTTACCGACTTAATGGGAGGAGGTCAGACCGCACGAACACGGCCGAATCTCCTCCCCCTTTGTTGTTTTGATTCATTGCGGCACGAACAAAGGCGGCATAGTGCAACGACACTGCGCAGACACGAGAAAGAATGCAGCGAAGAAGTGCGGCGCCGTCGTGCTACGCCGTTGAGGCCGAACAAAACCGCGGGCGGAGTCGGGGTCAAGGAGGCGATTTAAAGACCCTGCGTTTTGTTGTTGAAGTGCAGATTGATAGACGATGGTGAGGCGGGCCACGAAGGCATTTTTAAGGCTTTTCAGCGAAGGTCAGGTCCCGAGACGATCTTTGGCAAAGACCGTAGGTGAATCGGACCACCAGAGCGCGTCCGGTGGTCCGCGGAAGCCCCCGCCGGCGCGCCACGCCGGTGGTCGGGGGCGGCGGCGCCCAGAGCGCTGTAGGAAAAATCCGCCGTGACTGAAGCCGCGGCGGCGGAGCGTAGTCCCGCGGCCGCGTGGGACAGGAAGGGGGCGGTGGGACGTGGCCTGCTGCCGCATCCGCTGGCATGAGCGGCCCCATGCGGGGTCGTGGTTCTTCACGCGGGGGCAGCGCCTCGCTCTACTCCGCTAGGCCGTAACCGGCCGGGCCAGGGCACTCCCAGGTTGGGCCTGGCCACCCCGGCTAGGCCGGGTCAGGTCGACCCGATTCGGGCCGACCCAGGGGGGTTGGGACGGATCGGACCGGGCCCAGACCCCCGTTTTTCAGACGCTTTTCGGTATTTCGCCCATATCTTGAGTTTTGGACCTCCGATCGACACACCGTCAGCGGAGATGCGATCCTTGGATCGATACGGTCGTTTTCGTATATTACACTAAAGGTTTTGGAATACTTTGGGTTCGGCCGGGTTGGTTCGGATACGAAACCTACCGGGCCCTCCGAGCGGAAACGATCATATCTTGAGCTCCGGACGTCCGATTGACGTGCCGTCGACTTTGATGGATTCTCTTAGTGAGACGGATTTTTTGGATTACTCCCCATGAGTTTTGGATGTCGTCAGAGTGCGGTCGGGTTGGTTCACTCACGAAACCAACCGGGACCTTAGAACGAAAAAGCCAATAACTCACAAACCGGGCGTCCGATTGACACGCCGTCTGTCTCGTTGAATTCCTCTTGATAAGATGGAACTTTTGGAATAATTCACCCGAGTTTTGGTTGTCATTGGATAGTGGCCGGGTTGGATTGTACCTGAAATCCAACCGGGCCCCTGGAACAGAAAAGATGATATCTTTCAGACTGGACATCCGTTTTACGAACCGTCAGCGGCGTTGGTGATATTGTTGAGAAACGGTCCCTATGAGTATACCATATGAGAGTTCGGTGTACTGTTGAAATACGATAGGATTGGTTCGCACACAAAACCAACCGGGCCCCGGGGACGAAAAGGGTAATAACTCACAGACCGGGCGTCTGATTGACGCGCCGTCTCTTGCATTGAGACCCCTATAACGAGGTGGTCCTTTGAGATACTTCTTCATGGGACTTTTGATACTTGGAGTATCGACCTGTAGCTCATGGAGAAGACCCTCCCAGAGACGAGCGTGCGGAGTACGGAGACCGTGTAGCCGACTGAGACTTGACGACTACTTGACTGACTCGACTTGGAGTGATTCGACTAGCCCAGTGGACAGAGCACTACTTTGTGAGGAGCGGACCCATGGCGGACAGAGCACTACCTGTGTGACAGTGCAGACCCGTGGTACTCGTCCGGAGAGTACCTATGCAGGCTACTAGGGGGTGTGGACTACTGTGTTTGGCTGGCATACCCCGGAGGGATGCACTACTGTGTTTGGGTGGTTGACTCACAGTACTCGACAGGAGGAGTAACTCAACAGTCTTAGGTTAGTGAGCAGTACCTCGGAGTCGTGACAGAACCACTTTACACTCCAGAGATGGAGCTCTTCAGTAGTTATGGTTTCGATATGAAAATACTAGTTTGAGCTGAGTCTATGACCTTTTTGTTTACCTCTTGATTGATATGGGTCACTTGATAACTTAGGTATATGTATGGGCATATACCTGGGTGGTGGTTATCCGTTGATTTCATGATCTTGGTGTTTTCCTCATGATTGAGATGGGTTACTTGATAACTTAGGTATATGAATGGGCATATACCTAAGCAGAGGTTATTTGTTGAGATCTTCTTTGTGGTTATCCATGTTGGTTTTAGTGAGACCTTGAGGGTCTCGGGGTCCCTACTGAGTATCTTTATACTCACCCCTGCACGGGCTATGCCCGCACCTCATTGTGTTGGTTGTAGACGACAGACAGTGCTGACGGAGGCCGAGTGTTCGAGGACAAGACGGTACCCAGAGGTGGACTACACGACGAGTCAGTACTCAGGGGTGGACTACATGACGAGTCAGTATCCGGAGGTGGACTTCACGGTGATATGACACTTGGAGGAGGTTGATGGGTGAGAGCGTTGTGTAGGCTATTTGTACCTACCCTTCAAGTAGGATCCGTGGTGGACGATCCAGGAGCTGCGCCATCTGTACCTACCCTTCAAGTAGGATCTGAGGAGGACGACCCAGGAGCCGCTTCTATCCTTCCAGCTGTTGTTTTTTTAGTTGTAGATGTACATTCATTTGGGTTTGTATTTTGGCCCATTTACCTTTCAAGACTTCTCTTTGTACTTATTGTTTTACTTCCGCTTGTAGTCTGTGGTGTTTTGTATACTTTTATAAAGGAAATTCCTTCCTAGTTATCGGGATTTACGCCTTTGGTGCTAGTCACCAGCCCCTGTCCTATGGAAGGCGGGCTTGGGGTAATCACGGAATGGGCCCCGAGTCACGACCCGTCCTCGGGGCCCATGCCGTGACTACCCCAAGCCCGCCTTCCATAGGCCAGGGGCTGGCGACTAGCACCAAAAGCCTAAATCCCGATAACTGGGAAGACATTGCCTTTATAAAAGTAAAAAAAACACTATAGAGTAGAAGCAGAAGTTAAACACTATGTACAAAAGAAAGTGCTGAAAAGGTAAGGGGCCAGAATACAAACACAACTGAAAGTACACCTAAAACTGAACGAAAGTACAACAGAAAAAGAAAAATAGCAGGAAGAAAGGAAGCAGCTCCTGGGTCATCCTCCTTAGTCCTACCTGAAGGGTAGGTACAGATAGCGCAGCTCCTGGATCATCCACCATGGATCCTACCTTAAGGGTAGATACAGATAGCGCATCTCTTCAATGTTCTCGCCCGTCAACCCCCTCCGAGTGTCGTCTCGCCGTGGAGTCCACCTCCGGATACTGACTCGTCGTGTGGTCCACCTCCGGTTACTGCCTAGTCCTCGAACACTCAGCCTCCGTCATCTCTGCCCATCTTCTACAACCAACACAATGAGGTGCGGGCATATCCCGTGCAGGGGCGAGTATAACGATACTCAATAGGGACCCCAAGACCCTCATGGTCTCACTAAAACCATCAAGGATAACCAAAAGGAAGATCTCAATAGATAACCTCTACTTAGGTATATGCTCATGCATATACCTAAGTTATCAAGTAACCCATCTCAATCATGAGGAAAACTCCAAGATCATGAAATCAACATATAACCACTACCCAGGTATATGCCCATACATATACCCAAGTTATCAAGTAACCCATCTCAATCATGAGGTAAACAAAAAGGTAAAAAGTCTCAGCTCAAACCAGGATTTTCATTATCGAAACCGTAACTGCTGAAGAGATCCGTCTCTGGAGTGTACAGTGGTCCTATCACGACTCCGAGGTACTGCTCACTAACCTAAGACTGTTGAGGTACTCCTCCTGTCGAGTACTGCGGGTCAGCCACCCAAACACAGTAGTGCTTCCCGCCGGGGTATGCCACCCAAACACAGTAGTGCACACCCCCTAATAGCCTCCAGAGGTACTCTCCAGACGAGTACCGTGGGTCTGAACTGTCACACAGGTAGTGCTCCATCCGCCATGGGTCTGCACCTCACAAAGTAGTGCTCCATCAACTGGGCTAGTCGACTCACTCCAAGTCAAGTCGGTCAAGCAGTCATTAGGTCTCACTTGGCTACACGGTCTCCGTACTCCGCACGCTTGTCTTTGGGAGGGTCCACTCCATGAGCTACAGGTCCATACTCCAAGTATCACAAGTCCAACAAAGAAGTATCTCAAAGGACCGCCTCGTCATAGGGGTCTCAATACAACAGATAGCGCGTCAATCAGATACCTGGTCTATGAGTTATTAGCCTTTTCGTCCATGGGGCCTGGTTGGTTTCGTGTGAGAACCAATCCACCTGTATCTCAACTATACCCCGAACTCTCATAGGGTATATTCATAGGGACCGTCTCTCAATGATATCACCAACGCCGCTGACGGTTCGTCAAACTGACGTTTGGGTTGAAAGATATCAGCTTTTCCGTTCCAGGGGCCCGGTTGGATTTCGGGTACAATCCAACCCAGCCACTATCCAACTGCATCAAAAACTCCGGCGAAGTATGCCAAAAGTTCTGTCTCATCAAGAGGAATTCAACGAGATAGACGGCGCGTCAATCAGACGCACGGTCTATGAGTTATTGGCTTTTTTGTTTCAGGGACCCGGTTGGTTTCGTGAGCGAACCAACCCGAACGCACTCCGACGACATCCAAACCTCAACTAGAGTAATCCAAAAGATCCGTCTCACTTAGAGAAATCCATGAAAGTCAATAGCATGTCAATCAGACGTCCGGAGCTCAAGATATAAGCATTTCTGCCCCGAGGGCCCGGTTGGTTTCGTATCCGAACCAACCCGGCCGAACCCAAGGTATTCCGAAACCTTGAGTGTAATATAATGAAACGTCCGTCTCGATCCAAGGATTGCATCACAATTGACGATGCATCGATCGGAGGACTGCAGCTCAAGATATGGGCGAAAGACTGAAAAGGGTCCGAAAACGGGGGGTCTGGGCCCGAACCGACCCGGCCCAACCCCCCTGGGTCGGCCCGAACCGGGGTGACCCGACCCGGGTCCGGGTTCGACCCAGATGGCGCGACCCGGCCCGGCCTAGCCTGGGTGCGACCCGGCCCAAACGGTGGGTCGGCTCGGCTTGTTACGGCCGAGATGAGTAGAGCGGGGCGCTTCCCCCGCGTGAAGAACCGCGGCCCCACGAGGGCCGCCCGTGCCAGCGAACGTGGCAGCTGACCGCGTCCCACCACCCCCCTTCGGTCCCGCGCGGTCTCGAGACCGCGCTCCACCACTGCGGCTTCAGCCGCGGAGAATTTTTACGGCGGCGCTCTGGGCGCTGCCGCCCCCGACCGCTGGCGCCGCCGTGCTGGTGCAGCGCGTCAGCGGGGGCTTCCGCGGATCACCGGACGCGGTCCGGTGGTCCGATTCGCCTGCAGTCTTCGCCAGAGATCATCTTGGGACCCATCCTTCACTGAAAAGCCTTCAAAACTCCTTCATGGCCTGCCTCACCATCGTCCGTCGATCTGCACTTCGACAACAAAACGCGGGGTCTTTAAATCACCTCCTCAGCGCCGACTCCGCCCGTAGTTTCGTTCGGCCTCAATGGCGCGGCGCGACGGTGCCGTGCTTCTTCACTGCGTTCTTTCTCATGTTCACACGGTTCTGTTGCACTGTGATGCCTTTGTTTATACCACAACGAATCAAAACAACAAAGGGGGAGGAGAGTCAGTCGTGTTCGTGCATTCCGACCTCCTCCCGTTAATTCGGTAACAAGCGGCCCAAAAGACGAAGAACAACAAGGAAAATTTCACGAACAAAAGAGAAACAACCCAAAAAGTTTTTCCCCGCAACAGATTATTCCCAACCCGCAAGGAAAACGTTCGCGGATCAACTAGGTAATAAGTTGATCCGTGTTCTTTGTTTTCCTTAGAAAGAAAGAAACAAGGGAATAAAATCATTCTCAAACATAATTCCCTACCTCGAGCGTATCTTGAACGGAGGTTCGTCGAACAAAGATTCATCACTGAATGATACGTCGCGAAAGAAGACGTCATCGGCGTCGTGGTAAGAGGCGTCGTGGAAGGAGACATCACGAAAGGAGACGTCAACCTCTGAGGAATCCGGCGTTCTTCACGTTCTTCACGTTCTTCGTGTTCTTCGACGAAGAGGATGAAGAAAATCAAGTCTCCCTTAGCTTTTCTCCCAAACATCTCAAGCAAAAAGCCTCCAACCCAAAATAAAATAAGTTCCTTACTTATTTTATTAACACAACTTAAGGTTTGAAATTCAAGAGTTTGAAATTCAAACACTCACATTAAACACACTTCATTAATATCATAAGTTATCAAAAGTTAAGTTATCAAATTTAATTGTGAGTTGAGGAAGTTAAGGAATGTGAAGGGGTGGGGTTCGTGTGGGCCCCACCACTCTCATAACCTTCCATGGGAAGTTGGGTAGTTACCCAACTTCCACCCAAAGTTTAAATCCACATAGAGAAAATAAAAATTGTAGTTAAATTTTTATTCTGTCTTCCAAAATTTTTATCAACCACTCTCATGAAAACCAAACTCCGGAAAAGGTGTTTCTAATCAATTACTGGCGCTGCGATTTCCTCGGTGCCCTCAGAATTCGATTCCGAGCATCAGTTCAAAAGTTAGAAAAATCTGCTTGTTCGTTCACTGAACGTACCTGAGCCTAAATTCAGAAATTAATTCCAGGCACACCGTTCCTCGGAATCAGGTGCCGTCCGAAACTATGTTCTTGTAAAATTCCAAAGAAAATTAAGAAAAAAATTTCCTTGAAATTTCCAGGTCTTTACTTTCAATGTGGTAATGTATTTCAATACTCAACTTCTTTTCGTTATGATGTATTATTCTTTTTTTTTGAAATTATATGATTATTTTTGTAAATAATTTTAACTATATTATTCTTATTTCCAAATTTTTATATTGGATTGTATTTTATATTCATGATTGATTCAGTTATTATTTATCACTTCAACATTTTAATTTTTGAAGGGATTAGTTCAAAATCTCATTTTAATCAAGATTGTCTATACATGGATTTTCATTTATGGAAATTATTTTACTATTTCATAATAAACCCAATTAATATTATTATTTTATAGATATTCATGATTTTTTATGTTATATTACTACATTCTTCTCTATGGTACAAAAAATGATTGACATGTTTTTATGTAAATCCACCTTTATTTTTCTCTTAAATCAAAAATATTTTTTCTTTCAAAAACATGGTTCAAAAAAATGTTTTCCAAATTATAAAAATTATATATTAATGAAAATTTTACCCTTTTTTAAATTTATGATGTTTCTTAAAGGTGTCTTCATGTAATCTTCAAAACATGGCTCATTTCTCTTTTACAAATAATTTCATCACACTATTTTTTAGCTTATTGATAATTTAATGAATATCCCACCATCATTACCACTTATTGATTTAATTTTAACATTATATGTTTCACAGGTTATATTCAAATACAATTACCTAAAAATAATTTATAAATATTTAGTTAAAAAAATGTAATGTTCCGATGTTATTTTTCTTAAAAATGATTTAATGACATTTTTAATATATTCTTACTCCGTAATGTCATCAACCATTTTATGTAAATATAATCCAATGGGGATATATAATGTTGATTATGTCCTTATAATAGTTCTATATTGATTATGGATAGTTTGTATTAGAAAATTATTGACATTCAATTTCTTGATTAACTATTGTAATCATCAACTCCTCCTTGAAATATTTACTTTCTTATTATCATTCGACATTAAATTTTCCCTATATATCCATATTATTTAAAATAGATATAATTATTTATTATTATTTATGTAATTTCTATATGCGATATTTTAATTTAAATTTTATATGATTGGTTGGAGAGGTTTGTGTAAATATCTATTACTGACACCATAATCAAATTTTATATAATGCATATTTTTCATTAATTAAATAAATTATTATATATATGAGGAATGGTTCTGATATGCAGATATGGGTGGGGAATTGTTATTGATATCCCATTGATGAATCAGTAGTCTCATGAGATTGATCATTTGTCTTTCTATAGTTACATAGGATTTTGGTGTGTGCCCACACATCTGTTTTAGTGTATATTATGAAAGGACATGATAATATTAGTGTCATGATTTCTGAGAACCTGAAATCCAATAATTAATAATTACATACATTATTTATTTTTATTATCTATTATATTTTCATTTTTATATTATCTATGGATGCAGTTTTATTATTATTTTTTCAATTAAATATCAACATCTTCCAGATATTTTCCAAGACATATTTATTACACCCAATCAAATCATGATAGTAATGATATTTAAATAATAAATGTTTTTTTATTTACCATTCCATATTGATAAATTTTTAACTAATTATTATATTCATTTTTATATTTAAATTATAGGTTTGATAAATTATTTAACATTTTTTTTATTATGATTGTCTATTCAGGATATATTCTTATATATTTATCCAATACTAAAAATTTGATCTGTCAGTTATTTTCCCTCCATTTTTGGAATATATGATGTATACTATCAATTATAAACAAGGATATAATATAGGGGACAATGAAATTCATGAAAAAATAATTATGTCTTACTTTCTGTTTTCAAAGATATCATGAAATCATATGTGTATGTAGTTTACTACGACACTATAGTATTCTGTCAATTGTTATGAGATAGATTGTTTTTAAACCAATGTAATAATGTAGACACCATCTTCTAGCTTATGTGGATAAAGACATTATATACTAAAGGCCCTTTTGGGACTATACACCACTCCCCCCCTTTTTCTTGGGTTTAATCAAATGGAAGACACTCGAAGAAGATTTACATGAATTTACCAAGCTATTTCATGTATATTTATTCATAAAAAATATTAAAATGTTCAATTACCATTTTATTATAAAAACACTGAATATTTTACTATAACTAATTTTTTAATGATTCAATTATCTTTTATATAATTTCCCTTCAATGAAAAATTTAAACATTTATCCTGAATATGTACATACTACTATCTCTATGAAAAATTGTATTTCATTTTTCATCATTAAATATCACGGTTGATTATGAATATATATTTAATATAATATATATATATATATTATGAAATAATTATTACAATTTTAATAAAAATATTATATACCTTATTACCTTCTCTTCGGATGAAAAATGATAACATCTCTCGTGCATACGTCTAGAGTACTATCTCTACGATGTGACATGATTCATTTTTCATTCCTCTAAAAAATGGATGGTTATAAGAATATTTTTAAAGGATATATATGTTATTTATGTTATTTTTATGATTTGGTATAGTTACATTATTATTTAAAAATTATTATTTCCATTCATTGAAAGTAAAATCCTTACTTGTGTGAATGTATGGACTGCCATCTAAATGTAGAGATGTAATTAGTTTCTGATTTTCAACTTTTATAGATGGTACCACAAATTGATTTTTTTAGAATATATTAAATTATTTAATGATTTAAACTCTATATTTTATGAACTATGACTAGTGTATAAGGAATTGTACCGTTTAACAAAAACATACATGGGAAAAGATAATTGACACCGAAATGATGATTTTAATGATGAATTATTAATAAATAAATTATTAGATTTTATAATATAATTATATAAAATGATTAAACTAGGTGTATGGTTCTGTTATATTTTTATTATATGTCTAAATTTATTATATTTTTTGATCATGAAAATACAAAGTATTTAATAACTGTAGAAATCACATCATCTCAAATTCCCTCTTTTGAGACATGTTTTGGGTTAAGAAACTATTTATGTTTGTATAGTATATATGATGTATATCTTAGGGGTTGTATCATGAAAATGATTATTTATATGGTATTTAATTTTTCATTTCATGTTTTCTATTTCATATTGGGTTTGTATCAAATTTTATAAATTTTCTAATGGATTCCCATCTCACTTTTCCTTCTTTTTGATGCATTCCTTATTCATAATTCATTATTTATTTTATGGTGTATATATATCTCTTGAATGTATTTTATACTAAGATTAAATGGAATAATTCTGATTTTAAAATACATGTTACATTCTTAAGTCAGTGAGCTATTAATTCAAAGGACACCAAGCCGAAATGGTTTATATCACAATCTTATTTATTTTTTGGACTATATGGGTTTAATTTGCAATGATAGAAATAATATAATCCTTATGTTTTTTCACCATATATTTAACTCTACTATATATATTCATTTCATTTTCATGACTCACTTTCTTTTTTATTACTTTAGTACTAAAGGTTTTTTAAATAATATATTAAGAATAATCGATCTTATTTATCATTTTTAGTTAGAAATATTCTACTTTTATATAAATGTTATTTAAAAATGATTTATTGAAGTTTTATTATTTAATATAGTGGTTTATAAAGGTATGTTATATCAATAATAAAATTCATTACCTATTATAAAAATTATTATATTGAATTGTTTTTTGTATGACTCACCTTTTACTTTTTACCAAATTGTGAAAGTAATGTTTGTTAAAATTTACTCTATGATCAAAGTTATTAAAAGTCATATCAATTCGTTTTCAAGTTGATTCAATAAAAATAATCAAATTTTCTATAGATAAAAACCAATTTAGTTATTTTTAGTAATATTAGTTTTAAATAAATTAAAAAATAAAAAATGTTTTCCATTCATTTTAAAATAATATTATACATGTTTTGTAAAATTGAGTTTCATATATGTCAAAATTATTTGAGGAATATTATATTTAATTGGGGATATAAATTTATGATACTATCTACATCATGTGTTTTAACAGTTTATAAAAATACCACTTTAGGAATGTTTTTATGAAACAAAATTTTCACCACGAGGAAATAAAGCTACTCTTAAATGAAGAATGTATTTATTATACCATCCAAATCATTACACTAGATAGATTATGATTATGAAATGATTAAATATTTATAAATCATCTTGCAATTTCATGGTTTATGATATAATATAATGATGAATATTTTTAATGGTCTTGTTTCACACTTGTGTATGGTCTTTACTTAGTGATCTTTCAGAGAAGAATTAAATTCCACTTATATATTTTGATAAATGCTCAGTATATCATATGATCAAGGGTATGTGAGAAATTGGATGAAGCCCAAGATAATATTTAGATATTTACCCCAATACCAAGATGTTACACATGTGGTATACCAAATCTTATTATATGATGGATATAATAGTGTGCATCCATTATATATGTTTTGGTATATTACTGGTTAACCCAACCACATTACAATATTATTGTTTTAGTCGATATACATGACACTGTTCTTATGTTTATTATTTTATTTTATACCAAAATATATATATCATAAATGGTATCATGTGAATATAATTTTATAGTTGATGTTGATTTTTTCATTTATAATATTGTTTTGGGTATAATAGGAAAATTTCCATTTTATGAGAATTTCATGTGTTTTTTTGTGTAATGGGTTTTTCAAAATTAACTAAAATTAATAAAACAAAAATATATAGTGTTTGTACGTGACACAATGTTGGAAATTTATATTATAATTATGTGTGGTTAATATATTTGTTGTTTAGTAGGTATCAAATCTAGGATGTGATGAATATGTTTTTAGCAACTACTCTTAGGTTACATGTCTTTATCTATCACCAATTTTATCTGAGTGGGGTTCTAAAATTTATTTATTTACAATGTTATCAGATAATGATCATTTAAGAGTTAAAGATATTATTATGGGATGATTTTTTAACGTACAATCATATTTTTAAAATCATATACATATTTTTAAGGAGTTATGCTATTATATTTTATGTATAATGGTGGAATTTTGGAAATGATTATTTATTTATTGTATATCATTGTGATATATGTAACCCTTACATTTAAAATTTGGTTCAATTCTTAGTTATTCAGTAAATAATTTATTGGGGATATAATGTGAATGAAAAACATAAATATTAAGGTTAATCAATTCATTAAAGATTATTTAGTGGTAGTTAATGGGAAAAATAGGTTTACATTATATTAAGATTACGTGATTAGATAACCATGATATTTAAAATTAAATAGTTGATTAATTGATTAATGTTATTTTATATGATGTTTAATATATATGTATAATTTTATGATTTTGAAAAAAAAATTATTTTATATGATGGAAATGTATTACAGGAATAATAATTGAGAAAACTTTTACAACCATATATGTGATTTTTTGTGGTTTTAAAGTGAATTTGGGATATATTAGAAAATTATTATAATATTTTTCTATAATTTATTATTATGAAATATATATTTTTTATTTTTCCTTATTAGTGACTGATTATAATTTAAGGTAAATTTTAGGTTGATATTGATATAATATTTGGGAAATGAATTTTTTTTGGATAAAAAAACATTCATTCGTATTTTGGTATAGCTTCAAGTTCTATTTATTATAAAATTATTTATGTTGGAAATTGAGTGTTATTATTGGGGGGATTTCGAAAAATTTTCTAAATTTATTTATGATAAATTATTAATATTATCATAACATTGGCTAACCAGTTGAGATTTTGTATTTTTATAGAGTCATGAGGAAAAAAAATAATTTTTTCATAGATGTTAAAATATATTTAAATTTAATCTTAGTTCAGCAGGTACAAAAAAAAATTCATGGTTACTTAATATATGGAATGAATAATTTGTGGACAACTTCCCAAAAAATAATTTATGGGTGAAATTATTGAAGAAAATCATGTATTTAAATTTTCTCACATACTTTAAATTATTTTTAAAGTATTTAATTTATCCTAATAAATAAGAGGGAATATTTATCAATCCCTATGTTGAAATTATTAATTAGATATTAGGATATGATTCTTGAAGCACATTCTTAAGTATAGATTTTATAATGATGTATATATATATGTCTGTAGTAAAATGAATGAAAAGATAAGTTTCCTAGTCATAAATAAGACATATAATTCTTCTTCTAAATGAAATATAACTATTGTGAGTTAAAGGTAATTTCTTTCCAATATGGTATATTTATGTTCTACACCATAGAATTGATTCTAAAATTGTTTATAACCAATTTTGTTAGTAATGAAAAAAAATTAAAGGACCAAATTGCATTCAATGGAGTTGAATGTAACACCCATAGATTTAATAATATTATATTTGAAAGCATATAATACCTACAACATAAACCTAAAATGTAAAGTAATATATTATAAAAATGTAATATTTTTTATGTAACCCATTCATTACATTAATGAGTAAGAAAATATGTACCCAATTTTAAAAAACTTTTGACAAAATTTTTTGTAAATATTATTCTCTTTAAAAGTTCATAGGAAATATTTAACAAAAAATTAATAAAAATAATGAAAAAATACGTTTAAGACCAATTATGTTTTAAAATAAAAAATTTCTCAAAATTTTTGTTTTCATTATATTATTTTATTTTGTGTTAAAATGATAATTTATAAATTTCAAAAATAGAATTTGATAAAAAAATATTTAGTTTTTTGGTCCACTATATTAATATTATATTATGTTATCTTTATAAAATGATTCAAAAAAATTGTTTTTTGGTGAATATTGAAGAAATACGTATTTTACAAATAATATCACTTTAAAGAGAATATAATATGAATTGAGTAAAAGTTGGTGAATTTTTTTGAAAGAAAGTATATATATTTAATAATAAATATATCAAAATTTAAAATATAATTTAAAACATATAATTCTATTTATTTACTTTAAGAAATATACAAATTTTTTATTTATATAATATTATTTCATGTACCTATATTTTAATTATGTTTTTACATCATACCCTTTATTTTTTTATTTTATTTTAAATAAACATAATACACTTGTTATTAATAATAATCCATTTAATTCAATTATAATCATCATTATATAATATTCTAGAATAAAATAATTTTTAATCATTAAAGAAGAATTTTTTAAATGGAAATTTCATTGAATTTTATGAATATATTAAATTACATTTTTACAGCTTATGAAATTTTAATATATTAAAAATTGACGCTATATGTATAACTATAATTGATTTTTTTTATAAATGGTCTATTTTTTATCATAATGAATAATAATCATGATAATATTTTAACAACATGGTAATGGGGAATCGGGTAAAAGGTGTCAAACTTATCTAATAAGTGTAAAAATCTTTCAAATTATATTCCTTTTATTTCATTATAAAAGTTTACTTTGGGATAAAATCCTCCTATAATTGAAATAATGGAATTTTTACCATAACATTTTAATAAATTTCTATAGATTATTTTACGTATGATAATTATAAAATGTCACTCTCTTTCACATGATATCTCAAATATGGTTTCATAGAGAAAAGTTGTTATTTATGGTTGTAAAATCTTATTTTGAATACAGATATATTATTTTAATTATAGTAATTAATTTTTTGTTCTTTTGATTGTATAATTACATTTTACACTAACACAATGTTAAGGAATCTCTTTTTCATGTCGTAAAAATATTATATAAATCATTTTAATATAATAAGAGTAATATGTTTTAGTATAATTATTATTCTTCAAGAATTTTATTTATAATTTTAAATTAATAGTTTTTGAGAAATTTCATTATTTTAATTTCGTTCTTTTATTAATTTTTTCAAATTCAAATAACATTAATAATCATGAGAATGACATTGATTGATATTTAATGTTCCAAAATTATTAATAAATAATTATGGAATAATTAAAAGCTAATATTTTTTAAATTTAATGTTAGATGGTCAATAATATCATCCAATTTACATTTATCATATAATTTTCCTTTTATAAAGATATTAGTGACCTCTAAAGAATATATAAATAGGAAAACAACAATCATTTGTGTTATATAAATAGAGACATAAGTACACTCTAAATGAAAATTTTGAGTGGTGTTTTCACTAAAACACCTTCCTAATTACCTATTCAAAAATGATATACCACATCCCTAATCCTATTATATAACCATAAACTTCTCCATTCAATGTCTTGATTTCAATGTAAATTAGGTTAACTAAAGAAGAGGTAATTTCCTTTACAAAACTATTTCATGTTTTTTTATTCCTATGGATCCTAAAAATATTCTACAACAATATTTACTTAATAATAGTCGTATTTATAATATATATATATTTTTCAATCTGTTGCATAACCATTTTCTATCTCTTTTAAATATAATGAACAATCAAAACATTTCTTAGGTGTACGTTCAAAATTCTTCCTTCGTGAAGTAATGTATATTATTTTTCATCACTATATCACATGAATGGTTATAAAAGTGGATTTAAATGTAATATTTGATGTATATGTTAAAATTAGGATATTATTAAGATAATAGTTTTTAATCCTCATAACTCTCTTTTCAATTGGAATATGATATCATTTATTATGAAAATAAGTGGACTAAAACCTTGACGAAGTGAAGTGAATCTTTTTTATACATTTATAACACATATTGTCAAAATTATATATTTAATGAATATATATAATATATATGAAAGATATATGATTATATGAAGAAAATTTATTCTTTTCCATTATATATTTCAATTTGTTAAAAAACTAAATCATAACTCAATCATGTACAATGACTACCATCTTCTTGATGTGATGTAATTCATTTTTAATGAATAAATTTTATGGATATCTATAAATGTTTTTATAAAGAATAAATACAACATTTAATTACATAATCATGATTATATATGATGAAATCCTAAAAAAGGTGTGAGGACTGAATACATCAAATTGAAACATGCAAGGATATAGAATTGATTAAAACTGATTGTCTATTTTAATGAATAATTTTTTAAAAATTGGTAATTATAGATTATAATGTTGGTATATTGGTCCAATAAGTAAAAGAATTATTCTTTAATATAATTTTAATAAATATAAATTTATTATACTAGATAATTTATATCATACAAATATATACATGACATGTGGTAATGGATTACTCTAAAATTCCCAGCTTCATGTTACCAAATAAAAAAATCAATTTAGTTTAGTTTTATAAAAGTAAATTTGTGGTTTAGAAGTAATATCACACAAAATATTTCAAAAACAACTTAATTCCAAACCTCAAATATATAATTCCTAGAAGACATAAAACATAATGACCAGAAGAAGACAAAAGAAGCCGCCTGAGACCACATCATCATCCCATCATCATCACCATGAATATATCAACATAAACATTACCTTATAGGTGTCAAACGAATCTAAATATCCAACATGAGAAAAAAATCTAAAGCAATTAATTCAAAAATAAATATTTAAAAAATACATTATAATTCCACCTCACAAAGTGAACCACCTTGTGTTGTACACCTTGGTATAGATGGTACATATTGACCTCATCATATTGTCATCGAGAACCACCCACCCGAATCGCTCACCATTTAAAAAAAACACTAGAACCATCTAAACATATGATCACCTCTAGATAAAGAATAACCATAATAATAATAATGATCATCCTAACTAAACCCAATAACATAGATGAATCCATCACAAGGATATTTATCATATTTTATCAAATATTTAATGGTTTCTCACCTAAGTTTATTTCCATTGATATGTATTTCATATTCATCACTAATTTTAGATTTAGTGATGTATGAAACTTCTATTAATTTATTTTATATGTATTTTTATTAATATAATTATAGTTTAAAAATATATCTAGGTTTTTATTGTTTTTAGTTTATAATTCAATTATTACTATGGTTGTAATTCTTTACAACACAGTATAATTTATTTTTATGATTGACTTTGTTAAATTTCCAATAACAAAAATAATACAATATATATATTTCTAAACCAATATATATTATTCTATTTTGGTAATTTATATTTTTTTCTTACTTGTATTTCATTTTACTGACTTCAATACTTAGATTGATTAAAATAATGAATTCATTAAAACCCAAACATAATTTCTCTTTTTAGTTTTTCATATTTTTTCCCTATATCCATCTTTAAAAATATTATTTTAGGAAATTTTTTCTTCTTTAAAATTTTTTATAAGGATATTTTATACATCCTTTGACATTCATTATGAAATTATTAAATGGAATGTTTCAAATTATTTATATACAAGTTATATTTTATATTTAAATATATATATAATATATATTTACTTTTTTACATATACATAATGAATAAATTTTTACACCTTCATTTAAATTCTTTTTTATGATGATCTTATTATATTTTATAGTGGTTCTAAAAATGAAATCCTATTTTATCGATTTTTTAAATTTTATTTTTTAGATGTTTCTAAAAGAAATGGGATGTTTTTTCTTTATTTTAAAAAAATATTTCAAATATTTCTAAGTGTGATTTTTAACTATTGAAGAAAAAATTAGTTATTTTTATATGTCAATGAATATGAAACATTATGATTCCATCAACATTATTAGTCTATATTGCTTATGATGATGATGTTTTAATAATGATTACATGAATACTTATTTATTTAATTAGCTATCTATATTGTGATGTAACAAAAAAAAATTTTATAATAGAATCCAACTCTTTTTTGGATGGATTATGATTTTGAAATGATAAATTATTTGTGAAATTATTTTCCTTTCAAAGGGTTATGAAATATTTATATAATTAATTTTTTAGGTCCTTTTACAATAATTCTATGTGGATTTAATTATATAATGGATTGGAAATTAATTATATTACCATCCAATGATATGGTTTATATCTAATAAATTATGATCTTAGGCGTATATATGTATTTGTACCAAACAAGGATGATATAAATACATATATCACTAGTCCATGATGTTATATGGGTGGTTATACCAAAACTTTTATATGACTAAATTATTTGAGGGTAGGCTTGACATATAATTTGTTATTAGAGTGGTTATTAAATCCTTATAATTGTATTAATGTCTTGGGGGGTATCTTTGACTTATGAATTAAGTGATTATGATTTTTACACCCATGTATACTAAAAATATAAGTTTTATTATTATTATATGACCTCATTGATCATAATTGATTATTGATGATTCCATAATTTTATGATTCATTAATCTTATTATGAAAAATTTAGATTCCATGAACAATTATTTTAAATATATTTATGATTACTTGTGAATTTCAAAAGTAATGTTCAATACCACATAACATTATGTTTGAAGTATACTTACATATTATCATTGACTGATATCCCTTGTGTCTATCCTTATTGATAATATAAGTGGATCTTTTCTTATTCATCTATATAAATAGGTTATTAAGAATTATGAAATATATGATACGTATAGAGGGTTATCATACACTAAAAATTCATTGAGAGTTGTTGATTATTTTTTATGGAATAAGAAAATTTAGGTAAAATGGAAATGTTCCCATTTTAGGTGAAAGACATGTATTTCTTTATTTAATAGTTTTTCCCAAATTAATTAAAAATAAAAAAAATTATATTGACATATTTCTGAAAATTACTCAATGTTAGTTGTGGGTATTAAAATTATTGATGGTGAAAATTTGGTAAATGTTTATGGTATTAATGGTAATATATGGAGAGTATATTTTACAAATACATCTGGGTGTCTGGGAATCATTTTATCTAATGTCTTAAAAATAAGAGTCATGCATAAGAGTACATCGACAACATAGAAAATTCATGAAGTCATCTACAATTGAGATTAAAAAATAATGAAATATATAACTATTATATAATTCTATATGATTAATTTTTTATATCCTAGTAAAACACAACATAAAACTTATATGTTTGGTGTCTTTAGAGATTGAATATATATAAGCAACTTATTTTTCTATATGTTAAATATCCCCCACTGATTATATCAATAAATGATAATATTTTAGACACACAAAACATAATTGTTTTCTTTATAAAAAGGGATATGAAAAACTAAAATACGGTGACCTCATATGCTTAGAATTTTTAATTGTATGAAATATCAATCAGAGATCATAAGTTATATGAAGATTATGGGTATGTGAATATAATTTCGGTACATGGTTACAGAATTAGTAAATCCAACACAAAAAAACATTAAACATAAATCATATTTCAGGTAATACCTATTTATTATATATTCATAAATGAGATTAATTAAAATTCAAAGAAGATAAATAATCATGAGCCTAAAAAATATAACACTGTCATAATAATATAGAATATTTTTATGAAAATAAAATCGTCTCTTATATTGTGCCTAAAATAAAAATAATCATGAAATAGTGGAAGGGATCCATTAATGGATTACTTTTACTCCCTTTACCCTTATGTATTTTCAAATGAGGTGTAATACTTCACCAAATTCATTTCTAAGCTATAAAGGTCTCAACCCTTGTTTATTTGATAGAATTTTTCATGGGTTTGGGTTTACATTCCATTAAAAATAATCTCATGATATATTAACCTTACTTAATTTATTATAAGAATGGTCATAGCACTCAAATATGTATATACAACACACTTGTATTCCATTTGAACTTGAGAACATTTAATGTTCTATAAAACCATAGTAAACCACAAATAAAAAATTATTCATGAAAAAAAATCAAAAATATATTACCATATTCCATATGAATGAAGAAGGTAGATGGTATAAATAAAACATATTCCAAGTAAAAAATATAAATTATTAATTTATGTTGACATATCTTAAAAATACATTAATAATATCATTAGAAAACTTTTTTTAAATAATATGGTGAGGAAAATATCCTTAAACCAATACACTTTTTTATGATGCTAAAAATGTTATTATTACATAGTAGTTGGATATCAACTAAATGAAAAAAAAATTGATAACCCATAGTAACAATATTCATAGGTAATATTGAGTCACATATGTACCCAAGATTTATTATTTTGTATTTTTATATAATTAGGAAAAACCCATTACATAACAAAACCCATGTATTTATACTCATAGAAAAAAATTTCCCATCATAACATGATTATTTATTCATTAAGATAACATCAACATCTTCTATATAGTTATAGGCTCATTGTGCACATCTAGACCAATATTGAATGATATCAATCTTCTTAACTGGAGAAAAAGTTAATGAAAAGTAACTCGGAGTGTAGATTCTCAATAAGGAAAAACATTAGAGAAATCAATTGTAAGAGAGAAAATTATAATCAAATAGGTGTGATTAAGAGATAAATTTCATTTTTTCAACATAAAACATTCATATAGAAGAAAAATATATATTATAAACTCTTAAACCATGTTATATTGATATGAAAGATCAATAAGGGTGTCAATGTGTTGTTTATCATTCAAGATTTATAACATAGGTATGTATAATTATTAGAAAAAGAGTTCATTATCTAGTGAACATATCATTTGATGATAATTTACTTGAAATATTTTATGATCATAGATATAATACATAATCATTAATAAAAATATGAACATGTATATTCAAAATCATATTTGTGAATATTCTTATGAGTTTAGTTATAAGCAATGACATTATATAATAAAAATATAAAAATATAAATCATTATCCTTGACCAGTATTATTATAATCATTTCATGTGGTGATATGTCACATAAATAAATACATGTGAGGTCTATAAAAAACCCAATTATCATATAATCATAATCAATTAATATATATTCCATAAGGTTATTAATGAATTCAACTTTTCATTATTTCATAACATAATAAAAATAAAATCATTTCATTCATGATATTATTATCTTAATAAAAAACAATCGATGGTATGAATAAGGATAATATCATTATTTCTTGTCCTTTTTAAGCATATGTAACATCAAAAGATGTTATAATAGATAAAATTACATTTAATAATTCCCTATAACATTTTATAAGGAAAATAAAATTTCTATTTGAAATCTAATATTAAAAATCATAAAATATCTAGAATATTGTGGAAAAAATAATTTTAAAATAACCCTGGTAACATATAAAGTATCATTTCAATAAAATTGTAATGATAATGGTGAGAATATAGAATCAGGTGGTATAGTTTAAATAAATATTTTATTTAAACATCCGGTTAATAATCATTCATTAAGAAAAACATATGATGATTCATTTTATATTGTATATTAAAAATCAAATATTGGTATACTAGACAAAGAAAATCCTTATAATATATTCCAAAAAGTTTCTATTATATTTTAGACAATATATATATATGGATAAAAATGAATTTGGTTCAATGTAAAAAATAAAGATCATTTTCCATAAAAAACTGTGTGTAGTCCTGTGAGTCATTAAAGAGTGAAAAATGAAACAAAATTATTTTATATCTATAAATTATTATAGGATTATAAAATTATTTTATTTTATGAGATATTTATCTTATAATTTCCCAATGAAATGTAGACATACAAAAACCTAGTAATATTGTGAATGTAATATAAAACCGTTAACAGTTTGGTAACACTTGATTGATAAACCCCTTTAATCAAATAACATAATATGGAACATAAAATACTATTAATTTAAATTTAATAAATATATAACATATAAAATATTAATTATATACACAACATGATATATATATGTATTAAATAATATATATGTCTTATAGAAACAAATGTGATATGAGAAACCCATACCTCAAGAAAATTCATTTTTTATACACATTGAAAGATAAATTTACAAAAAATATAGATTTATTATACATATATTATTTAATTTTAATAATATATATATCATAATATATCTTATTTACTTATAACATATTATAACCTATTTAATAATATTTTTTGAAATAATTTTTTCAATCAAAAACTGTTTCTTTTTTTGTGCATATTTTAGTTAATAAGATCATGCCCTTATACACTGATCATGGGTCCATACTATCAAAAATGTTACTCATTTAATTATAATAATATATATTAATTATATACACTATTAAAACTATTCATATAATGTAGTGTAAAAATGAATTACATTATTTTATAGAGATGGGTATTCTTATATACCCACAAGAGATGTATCTACTTTTTTAAGGGTGAAATGAATGAATGGAAAATAATAAGTAACATTTTAAGAATTGTTATTTTATCATAAATATGAAATATACATTATATGAACATATTTTTATTACCAACTTATTAAATAAGATATGAATAAATGAATGACGTCACATAGTTGAGGTAGTAGTCTTCATGTATGGATGAGCATTGTTATCATTTTATAATTAATAAAAACATAATATTATAGATAAGATATTATAAATACAACTGAAATATTATATCATTAAAATTATTTATTAACATTAAATATATAATTATTACTGTACTTCTAATGATGTGATGAAAAAAACTCAATGCTTACAGGATGTGGAAGTCCACATATAAGCATGAGCAATGTTTTCCATTAACATATGATGGAAAAATAAATGTATAACCGTTATTATATATTAAGAGTAAAATTTAAATATATTTATGTTAATATTATTTATATTCTATTCATAATGATAGAATTGATAGAGGTTGATGATATAGTAAAATAAAAATGATCGTTTAAGATGATTCAAACCTCTTTGAAGAACCTAATTTTTATATCTATTTAATAAATCAATGGATATTATTTTAAAAATACTATAACATATTGAAAATTGATAAATAAAATTAGAATTGATTTTTTAGGTTTTGGTCAAGCTAAGTAGCTCAATCATTTTTTTTAAAGATAACGAATGTGGTATCCTTTTTTATGTGAGGGGAGGGACACCATTATAATTTCTTAATGTAATCAATTAATATAAATTAATTTTTATTTCACTATGTCACTAAATTTATATAAATAAATCATATGATAGATATAATTATAAATAATATAATTAAATAAAATTTATTCATGTTTTTATGATGCTTTATCCCTTATCTCATTGTATTGACCCACAGTAACCCTATTTCTTAATTACCATGATAACATCATTTTTACACATTTGGGGTAAAGAGAGAAAATATTGAAGAAATAAGGACCCATACGTGGAGAAAAGTTTACATTATAGAAAATATCCCATTTAATTGGCCAATGAAAATATTTATTTTTAATATAAAATCATTTTTAAAATATTATTTAACATATAATATCATTAATGACATTATCATGACTATTTACATAAATTAGCTTAGATAAATATAAAGAAAGTAATGTAATTAAAAAACAAAATTTGAACATATTAAAAATACATTATATTTTTCTAAAAAAATTCTTTCAGACTAGAAATTACCCAAAAAATTATTAATTTTAATATATTAAAAATAATTTTTATGGTTTTCATACGGCCTGTAATTGCACAATGTCAGTGTTGCGTAAACATATATGGTTATTATTTTATCACTAAGAAATTAAAAATAAATCCCTGTAGAACATTTATTTATAATTTAATATACTGTTTATAAATTTTCCACACTCTTTTCTATCCATATATTAAAATTTTAAAGATATTAAAATCTAGAAAAATATATTTTGTGATTTTCATTTACATAAAAAAATATAAAGGTTTTTATCCAAGAAAAATGGAATGTGAATTAATTGTTATCAAATATATGAATTATATTTAAAATTAATATCACCCAATGAAATATAGTAATGTATACAGATAATTTTCAATCATTATTTCATAGTTTTACCATTATTCAACCTAGTTTAACAATACCATGATGAGAATATTTTTACTATGCTTCCAATTCCTTATGGACAATAATAAAGAATATTTACAAAATTTGTACATTCTGATTCTTAATATGGAATTAGTTTTATCAAATTAAAATACTATAAGTGGCATCAATAAATTTTAAAATAAATACATAAAAGGGGAAGGAAAACAATTTTCTAGAAAAATGAATTTTATTTGTATTAGTTTTCACCTAAATTAATCATTATTCAAATTCCAAATTCATTAATTATATTATTTCTAATTAAATCAAACTAATTTATGTTTAAAATCAATTCAAAAAATTGGAACATTTTAAATTTTTTAATTGAAATGATATTTTTCTATAAAATCAGTATTTTGTCCCTATTCATGTAAATATAGATATTTTTAGAAAAATCACAAAATTGCATCCTAAGATAATTTTGAAATAGAGATTCAAAAAATAAAAAATAATATCCCATTTATTTAAAAAACACCATTTTATAACTTAAATTTCTCTTGGTAAATTTCATATAAAGTAATAATTGAATTAGTGTTGTGATTTTTTTTTAATTTTTTTATCACAATATAGTATATACGTTAAACATAAATTTACATGAAATCTATATTTGTAATATATATTTTTCAATGGCTATATATATAACATCTATGTTATATTACTATACATATCCTTTCATGTTTCAATAAATTGTTTTTAATGACATCCCTCTCATTATACCAGTTATATTCCAAATTCTATTCTATGTTTACATAGTTCTATATTGGTTCTCAATATTCATTGTAAACATTGAGAACAAATATTTTATGTTAGTGTAATATATATATTTTTTATTAATTTTTAATTTTTATTCATGTTATATGATGTTCAACCCCATAATATATTATTATGTATCTATAAATTATGTTTTTATTCTAAATAAAAAAAAATTTATTTTTCATTTTTTAAGATTGTCATGTATAAAAAATTATAAAACCAAATATACATTTAATATAGAAATATATTTTAAATATCCGAGTAACACTAAAAAATACCATTTACTTTTAAAAATTATTATTTTAGAAATATATAACATATAATTGACTTGGAATCAATTTTTATTTAGAATAACATGAAAACATGGGGATAAAAATGTATAAATAATAACTAATTTAAAAGTGGATTTTTTTCATGCAGAAAATAATGAAACCAATATTCTTTCCACACATTTATAATGAATTTCAATTAAAAAATAAGCGATTCATACAAAAAGTGACTAACAATAGTCCTCTAAAAAACTTGTTGAGGATGTATAAAATAATATTAAATTACATTAATAAATCATATAATAATAGATATTTCAATATATAAATTATTATTGAGAATATATATATATAAGATAAGTGTTTCCACTTGAAAACAATTAATAAGGCTGGTACATTTCTCAAATAAACATTTTTGCAGAATTTTGATCTACATAGAGGTGAAATCATAATAATATAAGTAAAAACTAGTAATAATCATATGAGAGTAAAATATATTTTATTTTACAGATAAATTAAAAAATTTATCCGAATGTAAATTATTCATTTCAAATAATTATTTCAATGTGACATTGGTAAATAATAAGTTATTCCTTTTTAATCATTTGATTCAAAATACATTTAAAGAGATAACATATGATCTAATTTTAAATGCACTCAATTTAACTAAATGTGTGATGAAAAAAATCCTAAACTAAGTATATACATCACAAAAATGAATATAAATGGGGAATATAGAACATTTCCAGTTGAAAAGAAAATTTATTATACCAAAGAACTACCTTTACTCATAACTTCCACAAAGGACATTTTCATCCATTATAATATAATAAAATATATCAATTTTTTATTTCGGAAATTATTTCTAATATATTACCTTTTAAACTTTTGAATTATATTCATTTATTATTCCTATATATGATTTTTATTATTTGTTTTCATTATCATATGTTTTAATTTCGATTATTTATAATATGTTTCAAAAAGGAGATGTTGTAATTCAATCCATGATATTGTGTTTAGAATTAATACATTTTTTTATAAAGGGGAATCATTATGTATTAATTATTTATGTAGATTCATTTTCACTTTATGAAATGGATTGGTATAGATTTTGGTAAAGAATCCAAGATAACAATTTTTTAGATAAATTTATGATTTAAATAATGTAATTTTTATTTTAACGGTAGATAAAAAAGAATATGGAGAAAAAAATTAAACATTAAAATCAGTATTTACATTTATTAGTGTCATGATACTCAATTTAATTAGAAGCACATCATAGTGTTCGTAAACATTATTATTGAAGGATGAAGCAAATCAAATAATAACATGTTTTAATAATGAATGAGTAAGAGTATTAAATAAGATAATTCAAATATAATTCACTCAAAATAATACTAATGCTAATATTATATCATTAAAATTGAAAATTATATTAATTAAGTGTGAATATGAGTAATTAATTAAAAAATATGGTGATATATTAGTTAGTTACTTTATTAATTTAGTAATTCAAGATATAGGTTTCATTAGAATAATTGATCTAGTCTTCATTTATGAAACTTGATTCCATGAAATGTCAAAAAATTATTTTATACATAAAAAATGGGTTATGATTTATGTTAATTATGAATTAAAAAGTGTGTTGGAATTATTAAAATAGTTGTCCTTTTATATGTGATTTTTCAATGCCATTTCATCAAATACTCATTCTCTAAATAGTATGGTAAAAATATTAGAATGAAAAGTTGATAAATTCTAGAAACTAATGGATATCATCCACAAATACCCTCATAATCCTAATTTATAGATATTTTAAGACATTAATACCTACTTAATGAAAATTTAATAATTTTAACATTAAAATGAAAACACAAATTTTACATTGGTACCTTATTTTTATAATTAAAATAAAATTAAACCTGGTTAATATTTCAAAGGTGGTGATTAAATTTTTTTAATCAATTTAATCCTACAATATGTATTAATATGATTAATTTTACTTTTAAAATAAAATCCAAATATATATATAATTATTATTTTTTAATTGAAACATGTATTTTTTTACTAATATGTGTTTTTAATTCTATTTTATATCTATAAATAATTAAATGAGTATAAATTTATTGATTTTTAATATGAAACATTAAATTAGATTCATTTTATAATTTTTATAAATTTTATTTATAATATTAAAATTCCCAAAAAATAAAAACATATATTTCAAAAAAATATCAAATTTTAAAAAGTAAATAACCTCAACTATATACAAAAAATTATGTATTTTTCATATTTCAATTAAATTTCATCAATAATTGATCTTATAGTTTATATTTAATTTGATGAATAAATTAATTAAATCATTAATAATATAACAATGATAATAATCACATAAAAATATATAATAAAATATTGAATTTTCTTTTTGTGTGATTGAGAGTCAAACCCCCTTTATTGAACAAAAAATAGATAGAAATCATGTTGATGTTTGGGAAAATGAGGAACCCATTACATGGAGAGGTGGAAATCAACATGAAAAACAAGGGAAAAAGTCCTTACGTGATCCCAAATGACATGTTTGAAATATACATCATGTCAATAACCAGCCAAAAGTATCACCCCCATCTGATAATGAAACCACAAATTCTGTCAAAGATGATGTTTCATTATTACATCCCAAGTAATTAAAATATAAAAAAATTTCATATCTATTAATATTTATGAACTATATATGTATTTTATTCAAAATTGGATAGTATGTTTGATATTTTTATCGGCACACAACAATTGGTTTCTGCCAAATTTTATGTTGCACAAAATATTGAGTTATACTAGAAAATAATACAATATTTTTATTTTTATTTTAATTTGTATTTAATACTTAGACATTGTAATGAATGGAATGAAACAAAAACATCTATATTATGTTTAAATTCTTTTATTAAATGTTTTTACTATGATGCAATAAATTTAAAGGCTTAAAATGAGAATAAATCCAATTATAAGCACAAAATACTCTAATATTTTTGAAAATATAGTTTTAAAGAATTTTAGTTGATAACACTTTTATTGTCTAGTTTTTGTCACTTTTATAATTTATTTTTTAAAAAATTAACTTTTTCTTGATAATGAGGAAATCAAAATTAATTTTTTTTGAATTTTGATAGTTTCATTATAAAAATCATTCTTTAATGAATAGGGAAAAGTACTGCATTTTTAATCATATTTTGATTTACATCTAATTTATTTGTACTAATATATTATCCATTGAATGGGATTTTAAAAATATTCTTGTTTTGTTATTTTAATTTCATCCAATTTTGGTAATTGAATGTAATTTCACAAATAAATTTTATATAAAATGTAGTTCATCTTTTGATGGATTTTTTGTTTAAAAAACATATATTCTTATTTGGACAATGGGAAATAATTTTAAATTTATTATGACAACTTATGTGTATTTAATTTCAAAAATGGAATATATATTTAGAATTATAATGTTAAAATATTTATAATATATCTCTTTTATTTTTGGATGTTATGAATAGTAACTATTATATTTTTTATTTAACACGGTTAATGGTAATTCGAGTAAATAAAGGTAACAAACAATATGATAATGACAAAAAATTACACTAAAACCTTCAAAAATACTATTGGTTAAAACAAAGTTGACCCTTAAAACCTAATGATAAAAATTGATTTGTTTAATGGACCTTATCTAGTATAGTGACACAATTATTATTAAAATAAAAGAAAGTGACAACCTGTCAGCCTCTATATATTATAAGTATAATAATTATAATATAGTGACAAGATTGATGAAACTATGAAAATAAATAGTCTTCTTAAATATAATTAACTTATCTAAATTATGTGAATTTATTTATAATTTTTATACAATAGTTAATTAAAATAAATATGTACACAACAGTGATACAAAAATTATTTTGTTAAGAGAAAAGAAATGATATTATAAATTTTTAAAAAAATATTATATTAAATAATTTATGTCATACTTAATTTTATAGGTGAATATGACATTTTATAATACTATATAATGGTTTGTTTCTACATTATCATGTTTTTGGATTTTATTTAAATTCAACAACGTGAATAATGTCAAAATTGACATAATAAATATCCTATAATAATAATAATTTATTAAATTAGTTAAAAATCTAAAAAATCCATCATAATTATAAATTAGATATTATAAGGTTTAAATGTTCATAAATTATCCATTTATAAAAAATTCACTCCATATAAGTAAAATTAATTTCTTTTTAATAATTATAGTTTTTAACAAAAATTAAAATTATGATAGAAAAATTAAGGGTAAACTAAAAATATATGACTTAAAATAAAATAAATATATGTATAATAATTATTTTACTAAAGGATTTAGATGTTTAACCAACTTAATATGGACATATCTTATATTAGTTCCACTTGAAATATTTTTTTTATTAATTTCATAATTTAATAGTTTCCAAGGGTGTCCATTCCCTATCATATTAAAAGGTACGCACTCATATCTAATACTCCCACGTCAATAACTCATTGGTTTGACCAACATTTTCCCAAAAAATGTTCCTATATTCACTCCCCAAATTTTTGAGGCCTTATATTAGGCAGAACACCCGTATTAGAGGTGTTAAGGTGTTATTTAATAATAATCACTTGAATAAGTTGTATCAATTTTTATGAATTTCTATTTCTTGTCTCCATATATGTTCTTTATCAAAAGTTTTTTTCATAAAAATGTAAAAAATCCAACATAAATAATTTTTTGAGTTTTTTTATTGTTGTGGTATAACCATATTCTTTTTTAGACCCATCCAATGAAATACGATATCACTTTGTGTGCATACGTATAGCTTACCATCTTCACAGCGTGGTGAAAACACTTTTTCATCTATACTATATTTCAGTGGAATTAATGATGATTATAACAGATTTAAATAATTAATATTACTTGATAATGATTTTTTATAATTAATATACAATCCAATTACATACTATTTATACATTAAATTGAATTATAATATCAGTTGGGTATAGCTATGGCTTACCATCCCTACGACACGATGAGATTAATTCTCCACTTTAACAGTTCAAGAATGATTATTATTAAATTTTTATGTATGATTAAATGATTAGTATGATACTATTGGTGTTTTTTTAATTCTTTAAATATAAAATATTATTTACCTTATTTCCATAATGAATAAAGGAAAATAGAAAACATTAATCATGTGTACGTATGACCATCCTTCTCCTGGAATACAACGTTGTTCATTTTTCATAACCATAATTAATGGTTTAATTTAAAAAACATAATAAATGTATAAATTAGATGATTATGTCATGAATAATATTCCAGAGAAGATAGAATTATAACCATATGGACTAGTTACATCAAAACCATCTTCATTTTTGATGTTAGTACCGAATATTGATAAAATAATCGATATAATCTTAATTAATTATAAATAATATACAAAATCGTAATAATTGATATAAAATAAATAATAAACATTTAAAAGGCTCTCAATAAAGTATAAATTAAAGTATCTTTATTATTAAGGAACATAAACATTGTACATGACAAGTTGGACTCAAGGTAATGGACTTCGTCTCAATCTCCTTTCAATTATGCATAATTTTATATTATACACCACTTTGTTTTATAAGGTGTATATTAAACCACATTGACTTTTAATTTAATTCAATAGTTTTTAAAAGGAATATTTTTTCAATATTTTTTTTACTAATTGACAAGTGGAATGTATTTTTAATACAAGTAGAGACAATGAGTTTTTTCCCCGCCACAAACATTGTTTGATATTTGGATTCCTATACAAGATATAATATTTTTAAGATAAAAATAAATGAAATAAACCATTTTCAGGTATTTTGGTACTGAAACTGGTTATGATAAAGGATTCATTATTCTAGTATCCTAAAATAATCTCTTGGGATTGCATGTTGTAAATTTTATGATTCATTTATGTTTGTTTTATGTTTTATGGTGATGATAGGGTTCTTTATCATAGTTTATGTATAAAGGTGGTTCCATAACCAAATGAGGGCAGATGATCCCATGATTTCTCTCCATTTCATTATGTAATTATATGGCGTTAAAAATGATTTCTCTTAAGATAATTAGGGAATATGCTGTGATGGGTATTCGAAAGGTAACCAGGAAGGTTACTCCCTATATAGCGTTGAAATATAAAATGTATGTATAATATGGTTTCCAAATGTTACCTATATTATCTATAATTTCTATGATATTTTTTAGGATTCTTATGATTTTATGGGTTTGAATATATTCATAGACTATTATTTTATTTCCTTATTTTATATCCCTATCTGATATTTTTAATCTCATACCTTGTTTTTAAAATGTTTTCATAGGGTATATGTATGGGTGTGATAAAGGAAGAAGTCCTGAAAATTTTTATAAAGAAAAATAAAGCATGTTTACTTTTAAAATGTTTATATTATTGAAGTGATGGATTCTATTGTAGTGGAATGTAGTTTGTATAAAATTGAGTTTTATGTAACAGTTATGGTATAACTCTCAAAAACTGTAAACATGATATGCTCCTCAATGTGAATTCTTAATTTAATAATGATAATGTAATATTTTAGGTATGGGGCGTTATAGTTGGTATTTGAAGTCATTTTAGATAAATTTAGTGGTTACGATATTGGTAATAGAATATCCATAATTTTTTAACCATATGGTAAAATTTAAATGATATTGAAATTGAAAATTCCCTTGTTTGTTTGTATATGATAATTTTGTTTATAATGGTTTATTATAGAGGAAATAGGGCAGCTATGCTGGGTCGATATCAAGAGGAAAACAACCTTCCAAGCCAATAACCATTGTTGGTTGGAATTGGAACTGAACAGCTTTCTACAGTGATTGTGAAGTTAAATCATTCTATAAATGGTTGTGGTATCCATGCATGAGATCAGCTAGATCAACCAAAGATTAACATGATAGTAATGGATCATTTCATGAGGCCAAATCCTCCTTCATTCATAGTATCATCAGAACTTATGCTTGATAAACGGTGGATTAATGCATAAGAAAGTATTATCAATGTCATGGTGTGATCAGACAATCAGACGGATTGTATTTTTGTTTACAATTGTGATGGTTATACTGCTCAGTGGTGGTCTATGGAAAAGAATATCAGAGACAATATGGAGTTTGATACTCTAGATCGGGTTGAATTCAAAGGTCTGATCCTTAAGAAATATTTTCCTAAGGTTGTTCAAATTAGGATGGAAAACGTTTCTAGGATTAATGGAAGGAAGATAAATCATGGGGTACATATGAAGGAAAAATCACTAAAATTGCAAGGGATACTCTAAATTTCATCTGAGGTCATGATAGTAAAATAAATCAGTTTTACACAATATTAAAGCTAATGTATCAATGTGAATATATTCTTTGGATTTTAAAAGTAATAATAAAATGGTCAATGTGCTAAAAATATAAAAATTAAGTTTGATAATGATTAGGTGTTCTTTAATAAACAATAGAACAAGGGGTTTATGTGGTAGGTGAAAGGGATATATTCCTAAAAAAAGTCTCATTCTATGAAATTTATGACAACAATTTCTAAAAATTGTGGTAAAAAAGCATTGGTTAATGTCTTTTTAATTCAGTTATGTGATTTTTATGTGGTAAAATGGGACATATGGCTCATAATTTCACTGAATAATATCATGGTAGTGGTATGAAAAAAATTTGTTTTATGTTCTGTGACATGTTTTATGTGAATTGAGATGGGTCATTATGAAAACAAGTGTCTGATATAGAACTCAAATTATAGAAAGATGACATTATATAAGCTGAAATCTATGCAGAAGTCATTTGAAAATAATTTAGCTGGTGTTCAACATTCAAATGATGTGTTATTAGGTATATTGTTTTTTATTCTGATTATGACAATGTGTGGTTTGATTCTGAGCCTACACATTCTTTAATTTCTATGAAATTTTATAATTAATTGGTAATTCCACCTTAATAAATGAATCTAGAACAAATGGTTAAAACACTTGGGAAAAATTTTGAGACAAAAATAAATAATTAGAATCTCCATTACGTGTCTATGGAATGAATCAACCAACAAAAACAGATTAGTTTACTTATAGTAGAGTTTGATATTTTTCGGGGTATGGATTGGCTATCTATTTACCATGATAAAATTTTCAGTATTACGAGGATGTTTATTTCTATAAATACTTTATATTTTAGTATAATAATGAACCCATACCTCTGATAACATATCAAGAAAATGAGAAAATATTAAAAGATGGAATTAAATGTTTCCTTGCACATATTATTTAAAATAATTGTTTTGTTCAGATTAATTATGTGTTAGAGGTAAATAATTATAAAAATGTTTTTTATAATAATTTTCCTAGTTTTATTCCTAATTGGGATGTTGAATTTACTATTGTCTTAGTTCCTTATGGTGAGGCACTTTCAAATCCCGCTTATCGAATCCCACAAATTAAACCTTTAGAGTCAAAGAAGTAATTATAGGAGTAATATGATAATGGTTTCATTTAACATAACACATCACCATGGGGTTACCATGCCTTGTTTAAAAAAATAAGGGTTCAATGAAACATTTCATTTATTATACATCCTTTCATAACATCACTATTAAGAACTAGTATCCTTTTCATCATAACAATTATTTGTTTGATTATCTCCAGGGCTCTCAGTATTTTTTGAAAGTTGACATGAGGTTGGGGTACCATCATGTGAATTTAAAGAAAACATACATTTTATAGACAATGATTCATACTAGATAAGTCTATTATTAATTTTTAGTTATTAAATTTTGTTTAATTAATACCCCTGTTGTATTCATGGATGCTATGAAAATAATATTATGTGATTTATTGGATATGTTTATGGTTGTGTTTATTAATGAAATTTTGATATATTCAAAATGTAAATAGGATCATGAATGCTGTTTAAGGATGGTAATAAAAAACATAAAATATAGGAAACATTATGATAAATTCACCATGTGTGATTTTTGGTTACAACAAATTTCTTTCATCGATCACATTATTTATAAATATGGAATAACTATTGATCTAGAAAAAACCAAATGTCTTTTAATAATGAACATGGCCAACCAATATAATTGAGATTCACTGATTTCTTATTTTATTAGTAAATTACTTATTGTTTGTTCAAATATTTTCATGTTTCTCTGGCCCATTGACTATATAAACTAGAAACGATGTTATCTTTATCTAGATTAATTAATGTGATCATTATTTTCAGGAATTTAAATGAATATTGGTGGATTCTATAGTTTTTGAATTACCTTCCCATAATGGTGAATTTTTTATGTATAGTGATGCTGTTTTTATTATAATTTTTTGTTTCATAATAAAAAAAGATCTAATATTTTATTGTTCATTACGTCAGTTGAAAACTAATGAGTCCAATCACCCTAAACATTATTTCAAATTAGTAGTTATAATTTTTTTCTTTAAATTATTTAAGGCATCATATGTATGGACTACAATGTGAAATATAAATTGACCACAATGTTTTTAAGAATTCATTCACTCAAAAATAATTTAACATTAGATAGAGATGTTGTTTGGAAATAATCTTGGATTATGATTTTACGATTCATTACCATCCTTAATGACAAATCAACATGGATGATGCTTTGAGATGGAAATATATTTCTACATTAACTATGGTACATTTGGAATGTGATCATTTGGTTAATGATTTGAGATATTTTGGATTTGAAGTTGTTGGTGCATGATATTTATATGTTTTGTTTCAGGTGTTAGTGAAATCTTCTATATGTGGTAGAATTAAGAATGTGTAGAACGAAGATAGTGATTTACAAAAAGGATAAATTGTATTTGAATGGTAAGTTTCTTGAATTTAACATGGATAAATATTTTGTTTTGAATTTTTCAAAGAGATTATGTGCACCTAATGATTCACATGTAGAGAATTGGTTGTGATATGAAGCTCATAGTTCTCTATTTTTATTTCATTATTACAGAACTAATATGTACAAAGACCTCTAATAATTTTACTGGTGGTATGGAATGAAAAGATATATTTTTGTCATTACCAGGAGGTTTTTTACATGTTATCAGGTGAATGTAGAATGACAGTTTCCAAAAGGGATGCTTCAAGCATTGTTAGTAATAGGGTGGAAATGGAAGCGTATATGCATGGTTTTCATAGTCTTATTACCAAATACATGTATAGGTAATTATACTATTTGGGATATTGTTGATTAATTTATTTAATCTTCTAATTTTTTCCTATCTAATATGTACTATCTATAGATAAACACTGGCAGTTGAATCATAAGGAGATATTCAGGATTGATGGAGTTCCTCTCTCCGTTATATCAGACCTTGATTGTTTGTTCACCTATAAATTTTGGAAAGGACTTTAGAATTAATTGGGTACAAAATTAAACATTTATACAACATTGAATCTGCAATATGATGGGAAGATAGAACAAACAGTTCAGATGTTGGAGGATATTCTTTATCTTTATTCAATAGATTACAAGGGATTTTGGTACAAAAATAAATATTTGGTTGTGTTTTCTTCTAATAATAGTTTTCATTCCAGTATACAAAAGGCACCATTTTAGGAATTATGTAAAAATAGGTGTTAAACTCCATTATTTGGGATTAAGTCTGAGAAAGTATGTTTATTGAACTATAATTGTTATAATAGATGGAAAAAAGTTCAATTGATTTAGAAACACATGAGGAATACAAAAAGAAGGCAGAAAAGTGATGCCGATAACTGGAGGAAGGATAATTCTATTAAGGTTAGTGATCGTGTCTTTCTTAAAGTTTTGTCATGGAAAAGTGTGATACATTTTGGTATGAAGGGAAACCTGAGTATGTAGTTCATTAGACACTATGAAATATGGGAGAAAGTTTGATTAGTTTTCTATGGCATGGATTTACCTAAATTGTTATCCTAGGTACACAATGATTTTTATGGTTTAATATTTATAAGGTATTTTTTCTAATCCATCTCATGTTTTGATTCAAAAATTGGTTCATTTGGAATAGAACAATTCTTATGAATAGAAAACCCCAGATTTTTTACTATAAAGACAAGATGTTGAGAATAACGTGATTCATTAGAATAAGGTTTTCTGGAAAAGAAATATTATTGAAGATGAAACATGGTAAATGGAAAAATTCAATGATGGATAAATACCACCACTTAATTTATATGTGAATTAAATTTGGAGGACAAAATTTCTAAAAAGGGGTTATTGATGTAACATTCTAGGAAATTGTAAAATAACACATTTTGAAATATATTAATATTTATGAATTATATATAATTTTTACTTGAAATGGTATTCTATATTAAATATCATACACAACATACAACAATGGGTATATTTGAAGTCTAATGTTTCACAAAAAACAGTGTTTTACTGAAGAAATAATACTATATTAATATTATTATTTTATATCCTAGTTAATGCTTAAATATTTTAATTATGAGAATTAATATAACAAACTATATTGTATTTAAATTTTTCTATATAATTAGATTACTTTTATCGAATAAATTTTAGAGGCACAAAATGATAAGGAATCAAATTTTAAGCATAAAATACTCTAATATTTTTTTAAAGGTATTTTAACGACCATTTGATGGAAAACCCTTCTTAATTTTATGTTAATTAACTTTTATATGTTTAATATGAAAAAATAATATTCTTATATATAAGTGGTACAAAAAAATTTACATTGGTAGATTTTTGGTATTTTTATGACAAAATTCATTTTTAATGAATAGTGAAAAATGCAGCATTTTAATTAAAATATCATGTTTGTAAAATTAATTTTTTTTGGTAGATTGTATTATTAATGAGTTTTAATATATATTTATATTATTATTTTTCATTTAATACAATTTCGGTCATTAGAAGTTATTTCACATTGATATTTGATATAATCACATGTCAACATTTTAATGGTTTTTACTTTCAAAAACTCGATTCCTTATTTTGAAAACATGGATTAATTCTAAATGAATTACTGTAACTTCTATGTTTTTTATTTGTAAAAATGGACTCCATATTTGGAATCGTGATGTAAAAATTACATAAATATTAGGCTTTTATTTTTTTGATATTACATATAGTAACTATGATAATTTTTGTTTACCACAGTTAATGGTAAATCAGGTAAATTAAGTTAACAAACAATATGATAAATACATTAAAATTACCCTAACACCTTCCAAAAACATATTAGAAGAATAAAAGTAGACCTTTAACACCTAAGGTTAAAAATTTATTCATTTAATTGATTTTGTTTCATTTAATTGATATAATTGTTCATAAAACAATAGAAAGTCACAACATGTCACCCTTTTCACTCTTATAAGTATAATAATTTTAATAAAGTTATAATATTGATTAAATTATGAACATAAATTCCTATAGAAATAATATTAAATTATCTACCTCATGTAAATTTATTTATAAATTTTAGAGATTACATAACTATCATAAATATTGACACAATAGTGATATAGATAATATTTTATGAAGATAAATATTAAATAAATGATATTATAAATATTAAAACATATATTATATTAAATTATATATTTAATAAAAAAAATTTATATGTGAATATTACATGTCAATAGAATATTAAATGGTTATGTTCGATGTTATCACTCGGTCGGGTTTTATTTAAATTCAATAAAGTGAATATTGTAAAAATAGACATAATTGATAATTTATAAAAAAATATTTATAAAAATATTTAAAAATCCTAAAGATATTTTAAAATTAAAGAGTATATATTATAAAGTCAAAAATTTCATTAAAGAATCTATTTATTGGAAATTTACCCCAAAAAAGTAAAATTAATATCCTCGTAATAATTAAATTGTTGTTACCACAATTAAAATTAAAAAGAATAATTAATTGAAAATTGAAAAGATATGTTTTCAAATAAAATACATACATGTCTAAAAATTATTGGATGATATGATTTTTATCGATCCACATCTTATATTCTGTATATGTCATGTTAGATCCATTTTAATTAAGAAATTAATTTGTATTGATTTAATTTTTCAAGAGTTTCCAAATATTCTCCAATAATACGTACCCACATTCATGAGGCCTTATTTTAGTCATAATTCCCTTCTAAGAGGTGCTAATGTGTTACTCAAAGGTGATCAACCAAATAAGATGTATCTTTCTGTAAGTGTTTATGTTTTATTTATTCTTATACATCATTTTCCTAATCTATTAACATAATAATTTATTAATTATAGAATCTAATATTTTAGGATAAGTTTTTATTATTATTTGAAAACAATATTCATCTTTATACCCATTATATAAAAATCAATATCCCTATGCATGTGTGCGTAAAACAAACCATCCCCACATTGTGGTGAAAACTATTTTTTTCTAATTTATTTAGATGGATATAATGATGAGTATAAAGGAATTAAATAATGAATAAAAAATTATTATTATTATTTAAAAATAAATATAAAAACTTATTCAATAATGTTTAACTGTTAAAATTAATGATATCATCACTCATGTGTGCTTACACCATACCATCACCATGACACAATGAAAGTCATTCTCTACATTAACTATTCAACAATGATTATAAATGCATATATATGTATGTTTAAATTAATAATATGATATCAGTGATGTTATAATCACTATGTAATGATAAAATAATATTTATCTTATTTTCATAATGAACAAAAAAATAGAAATTGATACTCATCCGTATGTATGGACTACCTTCTCCATGAATATAGCATAGTAAATTTTTCATAGCCATAATTAATGGTTTGATTTATAAAATATGATTTGTGAATATATGTGATTATTGTGTCAAGAATACTATAATTGAGATTATGGACTTATGACCACATGGACTAGTGACATCAAAACCATGTTCGTTTTCAACTCATGTACTAAATATCGACAAAACATCCCAAATAAACATAAATAATTATTTAAAATATATAACATGCTAATAAGTTATATAAAACAAATAAAAAAAATAAAAAAAATTATCATGAAATTAAAAACTAACCTA
Source organism: Viscum album (assembly GCA_963277665.1). NCBI lineage: Eukaryota > Viridiplantae > Streptophyta > Magnoliopsida > Santalales > Viscaceae > Viscum > Viscum album. Next base: position 358,501,799 of record OY728156.1, on the reverse strand, counting down.
CATTTATTATTCAGAGAAAAAATTATTGTATGTAATGAGTCAGACTCTAGGTATGATACTTTTTCTTAATCTTCATTATTTGTGGCGTAATTTGATATTATACAAAAATGTCATTAATATGATGTATAATAAATCCCTTATACTCATAGTTTTATTAAATGTTTTTATAAAGAAATATTTGTCTACAAACATTTTTTACTGAATGATAAAATTAATGTTTTTTTAAAGTATGAGGTGATAATGACTTTTTCTACTACTGCAAAAACTATTTGATATTTTGATTTCTCTATAAGACGTAATGTTTTTAAAAGAATATAAAATATCATATACCATTTCATGTATTTTGGTAATGAAAATAAATTTTATAAAGGTTTTATTATTATTTTAATATCATGATATAACCTCTTTGTGATTGAAATGTGGTAATTTTATGATTCCTTCATTCTTGTTTATTTTTAATGATTATGTTATAGTTCTTGGGTATTGTTTATGAATATGGGTGGTTCTGTGAAAAACATAAGTGCAGTTGATCCCATGATATCCCTCCCATAAATTTGGTAATGTGAAAGAATTAAATAATATGGTTTCTTCTAAGATATTAGGTAATATAATTTGATGGGTATTCCAAACGTTACAATGAAGGTTACACACTATGTAACTATGAAATCTAAAATTATTGTTTGACATGGATTCCACAAGTTACCTTTATGTTTTATGATTTATATAAATGTATTAGGATTCTTATGAATTCATGGGTATATAAATAATCATGTACTAATGTTTTTTTATATTATATCCTTTACTATGATTTTTTTTCTAATCCCATGTTTTTTAAAAAAAATCACATGGTATAAGGATGGGTAAGATAATGAAAGAAGTAAAAAAGATTTTTATCAAGAAAAGGAAACATGTTTAATTTTTAAATATTTATATTTTGGAACAAATTTATACTGTTATATTGGTATCCACATTGTATAAATATGAGTGGTTATGTAATAGTTATGGTATAATTTTATAAAACTCTAAACATGAAAAGATCCTGAATGTGATTTCTTAATTTAAATCAATATTATATAATGTTTAAGGCATGATTCCTTATAGACAACCTTGCCAAAAATTTACAATGATGAAAAAAAAAGGAAATTCACTCCACCATCCCATAGTGATATGTAGAAAGAGGTTTGGATTATAGATTCAAGGACACCTACCTCTCCATTGAGCCTCTCACTAGATGGTGCTAGCGTGGAAGTCCCAACATATTCAACCTGATGAAGCATATAATCATATAGAAAAAACCATGATGAAATCAATTATAGGGTACCTATCCTTCTAAAAACTAATGTCATACTACTAAATTATGGTTATCATCACACCCAACTTTTTTTCGAGGATTCCCACCCAATGACAACTACAAGGAATAGAAACACGCCTGCCAAAAATTTATATAATGTGATAATTTCAACTCAATATATAGATATATAATGTTCATATTTCCTTTAACCATATCCACTAACTATATATAAAATAGTAATATCTCAAAAAATTATTTCCTCACAAAAATTACTAAATTCATTTTTTGATTCATTTATATCTATCTCAATATGTCTTTTTTATTTGTAATGTTATTCCACATATTAATTGTTTTACTTTAGGTTATGATAATTATAGAAAACAATGAGGATATGAATTATATATTCATAGTATTTTTAAAAACATTTATCTTTAATCCTATATTTTATCTATTTATTATGTTTCATATTTTTTCCACAATATTTATTAATGATTATCATTAATATATTATTTATTCAATTAAAATTTATATTGGTGTGTTTGAGTTTGGTATTTTGTCTAAAGCTATATATACAACACATTATTTATATAATGAATAAAATGTAAAACTAATATCATATAAGGTTATATTAACTCATGTCAAAAATAATTTCTCCCTAATTTTTTTACAAAGATAATAAAAAGGAGAGTAATTCAACTGAAATTTAACTTTGGGTCCACATGCTAATTGAAAAAATTTTGGATTTCTCAATTTGATTTTATTTAGTAGAGTGTACATGTTTCACAATATTTATCAATTATGGTCCAAATTTTCTTCAAGATGTACCTAGTATGATCTATCATGTTGTAGCTATATAACTTATAAGTTAGGTGCATGTGAAGTGGAATAAATTTACATCCTAAAATGTGATATAGGAAATGAATCATGAAAATGGGAGAGGTTCAATGGAATTTAAATAAGTTACATATCAATCCATATAACTTTAACAACTTCAATGGGAACGTAAATTATCTACCTTATATAATAAACTATTGTCATATATATATCATTACCTATTAATTTTTATATTTATATATCCTAGAGATTTTATCAACCATGTAATCTTCTCTGATAGAAAAAAATTCAACCATTTTTTGGTGATCAACTATAACCCAAATTAATTTTTTTTATATAGAAGTATTGGGAAGACCCACAGTGAAATCCAATATAATGTTATCCAATTTCAATATATGTTTGTGAAATATTTAAATTATCACTATATAATTCTTTCATTCAAACATTTATTTTTAGCATACTATCTATAAAATCGTATACTTTTCAGTCTCTCTCTTCGTGTTTTTCCAATATAAATTATACTTTTGATCTCTATAAATTTTCATGCTTATAAATTTTATAGTGAATTATGAGCTAGGAGTATCATTATATATCGTATTCATCAATTATGATATTCATGGAATATATATTCATATATTGAATATTACAGTCCCTTAATTTTAATAGTTTAATTCAAGAATATTCCATAACTTATTATAGTGTTTTATACCCATATACGTTGTGTCTCTGATCTTCAAATTGATGGATGATTGAAAAGTAATTTAGAAAATATTTCATTTTATCAACACTTTTTTATTTATAGGAACAAAATGTATAATTACATGAGTATTAAGTTACTTTTAATATGTATCCATGGAATGGTAACTAGATTTTTCTTATTTATAGCGTCAAACAACATGTTTTCTTTCCTAGTGTTGTAAAGTATTTAAAATTCATGGGAATGTATTTGTTACAACAAACACCATTGATGAATTTAAAAATCCTTATATATATAAATTAAAAAATTCATTCAATATATATTTTAAAATTTTTAGCATGGAGATAATAATTTAATATATTTAATGAAAATATCACTTTAATGAGTCTTAAATGATGTTTTGGGTAATTTTATCATTAAACCTATATTAATATGATATAGAATATAAAACCATGAAATTTTTCCTTATAACACATCCCAATCAATTGTTTTATTTTCCACAATAAATTTTAAACCCTTATCTATATAGAGTAATTTTAGTAAAAGTGTAGTGACCAAAATTCCATTACGATACATGAAATTTTCCTCAAATTATTATATCTAAAGAAACTAAAATATCTTATGAGTTAACTTATATAGTTCATTTTATAATCAAGATAAATTTATCATTATGTGATTATATTATGATGAAATATAAGGATACCTTGGATCTATGATATAGTGGATTTTAGGTACATTCATTAACTACCAATATCATTAAATGATAAAAAATATAAAATATCATTAATTATATATCCCAAGAATGATACATTTGGTATCCATAATTCACAATTGTTAATCCTTTCATATATCTTCAAATATTTAATGGTCTTAAAATAATCCATAATTAATCATCCTATCATTAAATTCTCTTGTAATAAATGAGAACATAAGATTTAATTACTATTAAAAAATAGTAGATATAGTCTATGAAGACTTTATTTTTCAGAACCATTAATATAGTGATATAATTATTAACTAAAAATAACTTCCTTATAAATAAAAATTACCCATATCTTGTAAAAATTATCTATTTGGTATATCATGTCTTTCCACATTTTACTAATGATATACAGATTGATAGAAAATAATTGATTAGTATAGAACATCTCTTAATATGTCAAAAAATGATCTATATATGGTATAAGATGCTTTTTAATGATAATGATATTATTTAGTTCATTATTATAATTAAAAACTCATGTTGATCCATAATTCTTCTTAAATACTTGAATTGGTTCACCCCATGGGGAAGAATATGGGCGTAAGAAACCCATTTTTATATTCTATTAAATTTTTATATTAAATTATTTTAATTTAATGGGAACTATTCAATACGAACACTTTGATATGGGTGTAGATCGTGATATAAGTTTAATTAAACAAAAACTATCATGTTATTGGGAAATACAAGGTAATTCATCTATAAATACATCCATTAATTCTAATAGAATATGATCATTTTCATTACCAAGTTCATTCCACACACCAAACCCACATTCCAATATAATTTTGTTTATTTTTGAGTTTACATTGTTCCAGATTTTTATTTAGTGTATTTTATATGATATGTGGAAATTTGTTTCATGTGGTATATATATTATATTCAATATAACAATTTTGAGTCCATGCCCAGAATTATTTTTTTAGTAGTGTCAACTTACATGATTGTTTCATGTTTATTATAATATTTATGTTATCCCCTATAGGTTCCTAAACCCACCATTAAGAGGCATGTCGATGGTGTATGGTTTTTCTAATAGTTTAGATTAAACATATTTATTTTAAATTTAATTTTAAAATAAAATACACTCTATTAACATTTTAATTTTTTCAAACCCACGGTAATCCTTGACCTACTGTACCACATAGACACCAAGAGATCCTTCCATCATATTTCACTCTACTCTATGGTGTTATAAATCAGAGTGATCATGTTTTTTGGTATGATTCTCCAACGTAATATGTTATAATCTATTATTTTCTCTTATCCTTTTTTTCATTCCACACCATGGTGTCAATGATCTAGGGTAACCTCTAGCTTAAATTTTCATAATATTTTCCATATATTTTTCATTTCATAATGATCTTTCTGGGTGTTTTGGGTTTCTGATGTTTAATATTAACATAGTTTGATAGAAAATGTCTTAATGGAATGTGGTCCCATGAAAATATAATTTTTATTATAAATATGAATTATTTTTTCTAAATACTTTATTTAGGTAATATAGAATTTATTGAAAGTATGACTAATAGAATATATGAAGATATGTTTGTATTTTAAATTTGAATCTATTTTATATGGGGTTTCCCATTATTTATTTACATTAAATCCTATTTAAAGAGTAAAATATTTTCAAATGTTTTATAAATTCATTGCTAACCCTTTGAAATTAATAGTAGTCTTGTGAATTGTATATTGTTTTTGGAATTTAATTTTGTGACTCAGGTTAAAAATAATGTGTCAGGTGGATTCAATAGCTATTTCATAGTATTTTTTAGAAAAACCCCATTGAAAAAATCACCATTTTTATTGAAAAAGTGTGTATTTTTTCGTTTTATGTGAAGGTTTTATGTGAATGATCTTATACCTTTTTATATAGGTTCATCATAAAATTGTGTTTTTTTAATTTGAGTGTGTTAGGGGTATGTCTGTGACTCTTTTTACATTATATATATATATATGAAATAATTGTCTGACTCACCTACCTTTTTTATTCATGGGAAACCACATGATTCTATGTGGGAATTATGGGAACACATATTCCAATATTTTAGACTTACACTCTTACTAGTTACCCTATTATAAGTATCCACCCCACAGTTAGAGTACTGAGGGAAAGATGAGGTTTTAGGGAATATTTTTTGATACAACACCTATATTATTTATTAGTCTGTAATTTCATATCCAATGTTGTTAAAAAATATCTTCGTTTCCCTTGAATATTGTTTTTTTGAAGGTGTTATGTTTTCTAATTTCTAAAAATAATCATTTAAAATTGATTATCATTTTATTTATTCATTTTTATTAAAATGGGATAATTGTATATTATATCATTATTTTTGAAATTTTTTCACTTTATATTGTGTAAAATATTGGATGAAAATGGAAATGGGTTTTGAATAATATTTGTTAATATATTAATTTGGAATAAAATTTGAAAACACAGTTTTTACATCAATATTCAAACTCCCATTAATTATTTTTACTTTTAATTGCTGTGCATATTCTTGTGAGTGGTTTCCCATTGGGATATATAACACAAGCCATTTATTTTCACATTTTAATTATATATATATCGATTACATGGGGATATCATATGGTTGTTTTGGGTTTAGGATACTAGCCAATAATTTTTTTCACATAGTTCTTGGAGTTAATTGTTGATAATTTTTTCATCTTGTTCCTTTTGGGACTCATTATTATATTTTCCTCCTAAGATTTATATTAGTTTCTAGATTCTTTGTTTTATTTTACTATTTCTATTAAGGTAGATTTTTTTTAAATTTTTATAGAGGGTTTTTATTCCTCTTATTTATATATTAATTTATCAATTTTCTCTACATACATTTCATAACTAGTTATTTAGCTGTGTCACCATCCAACATATAGAATTTCCCTGCTAGGTTTTTGTTGTAAATATATTTCATTATATTTATTCATTAGGATAAATATTTACCATTGTATGTAATATTATTCCCTGTTAATTGTTTCTTACCTAAGAATATTTTAAATGCCACTTGGGCCTTGTCATTAGATAAATCAGGTTCCATGTTCATGGGCTTCCCAAGATGGTTCGTAATAAAAATAATTATATACTAGGATACTCTGAGTGAATAGAATCTATTCATACTATTATTATTTTATAATTCTTGTATACTTGATGTATCACTTTTGAATTTTTTTTAGTTATGAGTACAACTCTGATCAACACATATTCATGATATTTATTATTCAAATTAGGTTCTCTGGGACGTGTGTGTTTGAAATAAAATCTTTTTAATTAAATATTTCTATATTTTTTATAATTATTTGAGTGTTTCCTTATTATTATAATAATTAAAGAATTATTTTGAGAATCTATATCAATAATATAACAAATTAGATAAAATTTAGGGGATTCATTATGAATCTGTATGGTTTATATAATAATTTTTAGACCTTTTAAATCACATGGGATGGCTTCCAGTGAGCTTTTCATAGTCGGTATAGGTTCTGGAAACTGTGCTTCAAAAAATTGTGTTGTTATGACTTAACATGTAATTTCATATTATTGATTTATTTTGGATTGAGTTGTAATAATTTATTAGTTATATTATTTTGTGATGATTTTTTAACAATAATTCTATAAAAAATTATGTCGATTTGAATTTTATTTCTATATATAGAACATTTTTTTAAAATGAGTTGTATTTTACAAATGATTAGTATGATTTTTTAATATTATTTTATTAATTATGATAATTATATGTGTTTATTATTTGTTTTTGGAGTGATTTTTATTGTTATAAATTTTTATTTTTATCTCTAATGCATTTTATTTTTTATGATATATTATAGTCTTTTAAAGATAAGTTAATTTTTATGTTTTTGAATTGATAAATAGAAGCCAATATATTTAGATAAAAACTATATTTAGTGTCCATTTTTTATTTTTAACAAATTATTTTTTTTCATTTAAATGGTCATTAATTAAAAGTTATTAAATATTTTTCAGGATTATTATTTTTGGTTTTATAATAAGTTTTATTAGATATTAAATCTTTTAAATTGAGGGATATAATTATTTTAATAAATGGTTAAAGCTATGTTTTATGAGTGTTAAGGGATCTTCATATTTTTTTTAATGAAACGGATTATTAATTCTTTTTTTATTATTTTAATGTTTTGATATTTACACTAGTGTTGATATTGGATTGTATATTATTGAATGCTAATTTATTAATTGTTTTTTGTGTTCAAATTACTAATTTCTATTTGGGTTTGAATATATTCAATCAATTGAATGCTTGTTTATGTTTACATTTAATTTCTCATAGAGTACTCTCACGTAGAGTTCTCATGGATTTACAAGAGAAATATGTTAGTTTTCAACTACAAGTTGACCATATGGTTTATGAAGATTTTCCATAGTCATTTTATGCATCTTCCCCATTTAGAAAGTGTAGTGTTATTTTTTAAATATCATATTCATAAAATTGTATTATAGAGTTCCACAATTTGATTCCTCTTCGTTTACATATGAAACCATATGCATTGGAATAAGGGGAAGGGTTGTAGATATTTGAGAAAATTATTGTTCAACATGACCTTATTGAGTCTCTTAAGCACAAATTTTATACCTTCGTGTTAGAGGATTATGACTAGACCTGGAGGAAATCTACTATCTAGAAAATACAATTTAGGAACATTTCTTGGGAAAACATTAGGACACTAAATATCAGTGAAAATTTTAAAAAATATGTAAAAATGTCTAAGTAAATATGATTTTTTAACATTAGTATGGTGTTTGTACGATGGTGGATTATGAAATTCATTTCATTTAGTGTTAGGGTCACTATGGTATGTCTACACTGAGAGAGATGGGGCGGTGAATTAGTGTGGGAATAGTGGTAGGAAATTTAAAACTAGTATCTCTTCTTGTACTTATATAAAATTATTTGGGAAATGGAACTCTAGTGGTACTAATATGTAATTATAAATAATGAATAGATGATAGTAAAGCACAATCAAAGGGTTACTGAACTACATGATGGGTTTGGAACACAACTACCCTTTTAATACATCCAATAGGCTATGGTTTAGAGACTACTGTTGAGTAGGAATATCAAAAACATGGTAGTAATTTTCATAATGTATATATAAATACAAACACACACAAACATCTTAAGTACCTTAAAATGGTAAAATAGAAAAAGAATGCAACATTTTCATGCATATATATAGGAACCACTATGAGATTATGATAATAAAGTACTAAAAGTAAAAAAGTGGGGAAATATAAGAAAACCCAAAAAAAAGATATAAACCTTTCAGAGAGGGAGGAATAAGCTCAATTTGAACAACCAATAAAACACATCTATCTATCAATATCATAATATTATTCTTTGTCTCCCTTTCTTCCTAGGAAAATCTCAAATATTTTGTTTTATATATATGGCATGACACATGCAAGAGGTGTCTACTCATGGGTGAGTACAAAAATAATCAGTAAGACACATAAAAAATAATAATCATGATGAATACAAATTATTTAGCACATAACAACAACATAACACTGAATAAAGGGTATCCAGGTTAATCATAAGATAGAATCAATGCCTCTAGGTGGTCACAACCAATCTTCAGGCCATTATATTTTCATTAGCACAATTCTCATTCAGGGAGAACCCACACCATATTCTATGGAACCACTGGGGATAATCATCGTAGATGTAAATTTCATTATCCCTCACCCAAGAAGTTCATAGGTCCTTAAATACCTTGATACTCAGATAGGATATCGCACCTATTATTGATGGGTAACTTCACAAACACAATATTCATCAACTCACAATGTGAGGGATCATACTCTAACGATACTGTGAACCTTGCTAAAATGCCCAGCTATATAGAGGATCAATACCCTACTCGAGGATGTCATGTCATTTCCATAAACCACAAAAATTGTATATCATGATAATGAATTTGTCTTGAGTGTCACATATGGTCAAAATAAACTCTATTTGTGACCAATACTCCATTGGGTATAAGAATCCCAAGATATGAATGTATTACCAAACTCTACCTTCGAGGGGATAAACCAAGGGAACACAGTCAACCAACGGTTTTACAAACAAACTGAAAAAATGGTTCAAGACTACCATTAAGGTGTTACATGGCATGTACTAGTGGTACACATCATTTCCAATGAACCCTTGGTCTTATCATTGGTTTTTACCTCACTCATCATGTAAATATCAACATGCATTTTGTGTAGAAATAATATATAGTTTGTTGATATTTCCAGAAAAATTTCTCATTACATCTGGGCATGCTCGTGTACACTATACCATGTCAATGTACTCTATTCGTGTCCATTTACTTCACCGATCTGATTCCCATGTAACCTGGGAGTTAAAATATAATCTTTTTATCACAAATCAAACAATATGGGATAGTGTCACATAGAATGTGATATTTTACACTCCATAGAAACCCTATATATTTAGATTTCGGGGTCCCACATGACATTTTATCATGGATGAAACACCATGTGAACAAGAAATTTCCACAACTGTCAGGTCCATCCACATTTTTGTACACCCACACCACTGCCAGTGCTACCCTCACTGAAAATCATAGATATAATGTGGGATAGAAATTACATCACCAGATATTGAGGTTCTATGATTTTAATACACTCAATAAATTCCCCAATTGCTTTTTCCATAGACTCTCCATTAAATACAGGATGACCATGGACCTCTAATAAAATCTAAACTGCTGTTGATTACCTCCCATCATCATTACACATTGATCACTGACCACACCTACTATTTTGACCCATTAAAATGAATAATACTCACACAATGATCAAATAATTGGTAATAATCAAATCATGGTCCAAAGAAAATTAACATGTTTAATATGTGAAGAAACAATAGATAACTCCATGAACCATAATATTTATGGGATGTGCATTATCCCTTTTCCTTTCTACCTCAAACCATTGTTATAGATTTAGATAAACATAGGGGGATTCAAAAAATGAACAAAAATGTACACCATAATCAAATAAACCATCTACATGAGAATTATTTCTTATTCATATAATTGATCAAAATTTAAAATGTAAAAACTAATAGGATTTAATGCTTTAATAAAATGTCCTTCCTAGAGCATGGATCCATTTTTATTCATAGAATGGTTCTAAATTGTCATCATTAGTAATATCCATGGTATCAATTGGTTCATGACACATGATCTGACACTGTCTGCCAACAATTCACCAAACGATTCTCTCTAATATCTACTCACAATAACTATAAAAAGTGATTAAACCAATTATAGATTCATAATTATGATTCAATATGAGGGGAACATCGTAATTTATAAATAAATAAATTAATTTTTTGGATTTATTAATTTTTTCCAACAACAACATTATCATAAACTCCCAATAATGACAATGGTTGTTTCATTACTAGGTTAAAACCAAAGTTTATGATAAACAGTTCCCTTATATTTTTGATATTTCCCCCATTCAGGATTTATTACATGTTTTAATTTAAATTTCTTGTGTTTGATATTAACATATATAATATATTTTAACAATTATGTCCTAGAACTGTAGTCCATATAAAATCAGGCTATATTATAACCTATATCCTAAATTTATCAATAAAATATCCAAAAGTAATATATGCTAAAATTAGAATCATTAAATTTTCCCTACCTTATAGATATTTTTCCTAAAAAGAAAATGTACTACTCAGAAAGACACAGTTCTTGGGCTTAAAACTGGGTCTCCCACACATTGGTTAACTCTTGAAGTATCTCATGTGACCATTGGACAAACACTGAGGGAATCAATCACCGATGATGGATACTATCCTACTGATCATCAATTTTTACTAGGAAATCAATAATTGTAGCTTCACCATTCTTATCTAGCTCACACCAATTGAAAATATGTGATGGGTAGATCACTTCAACAATGTCACATGAAGGAATTCATGTACCCATTCCAACTATGATGGTAGAGGAAAGAGTTTATCCACCTCAATAAATCTACTGAGTTTCTAGAAATGAACTATGAGTCTCTAATATATGTTACCTCTACAACCATATATTGTTAATCTACATTGATGTAATACCCTTAGGAACTCATGGTATCCCTCCTCAAACTCTAAATTTTTCTTATGTTTTTCAAAATTTGACTATTATTTTATCTATGTTGCCATTATCTACTACAAGATGATCTGTACCATATCTATCATAGCTTTCACCAAATCTAGGCCAAATAGTATGAACTCCCTTAGAGCTATCAAATAAAATGGTGATCTAAATTGTTTCCAATACATGCACTTGATTTGTGTGATACCATTTTGCAATAGAAGATATTTTTGTATGCAAACTACAAAAAGTTAAGATGGTCCTCCCAACCATGACTAGAATCCACCATGTAATCCTACAACATATCCTCTATGAACAGAATGGTCTGATAAGTCTAATAATTAGTATAGGGTGAAACAACATGGTTTAATGAAACTAAGTCCCCATGGACTCCTATAATCCTCTCTATATTCTTGACATGAATAGATATTCATGGTCTGAAATGATCATTAAGGGAACTCAATGGGGTAGGAAATCTCTAACATTTATAAGATGTCAAAAAAATAAAATGAACATTTTTGAAAATTTATATGAATTGGGATTCATGGTGAGTCAGTATATGATCACCTAGATGGTATGATGATCCCCGAATTTATGTGGTGACACCATCACAAAGTCCATAGATATCACTTCTTAACTTTAATCTATTACAACACGGTGTTGAGATATACCTGGTGGAACTTACTGCCTAGCCTTCACTTACTGACATGTGAGGAAACAAGTCTCAAAATCAACATAGAAACACTATATTTCTGGCAAATAATACTAACAATAAATTCCATGGTCCAACTATTCTATACTAGGATATACTGTCAATGTTCATGTATGAAACCCCCTCATCAACTCACAATGAAATATCACTATTACTATCATCCATCCTATAAAAAGGACATCATTCTCCCCATATTCAAAATATCTAACAGGATCAATGTAAAGAAAATATTTCATTAAGTTGTTTCATACAGTCATAATCCCCCTGTTTTACATCCATAAATAATTTTAATAGTAGAGGTATATCAATTATGAAATAGAGGAAATACACTTTGCCACTATCTATAAAATATAATTTTCATGAGGCCAACTTCTTTGATTCATCTCACTGAAAATGGAAAAATAACTCTTATTGAGAGCATCTTCTACCATGTTCCTCTTATATAGAGTATTAAAAATCACAAATTCATAATAATTTAGTAACTCTTTCCATCATATTTATATCATGATAAGATTATTTTGATAAAAAATATACTTGAGACTCTTAATGTCAGAATAAATTATATAATTCCCACCTGTATGGTAGTGTCTTCACATATTAAGTGTGAAAAATACCTATATTAGCTCATGATCATGGCTCACATAGTTAATGCTCATGTGTCTTCAAATAACGTGAACCATAGGCTATCATCACCTGCATTTTTATTAGAACAAAATGAGGTTTTTCCTATGATAAATTTTATTTAAAAATTAGTGCTGAAACCTCAATTTATTATTAAAGTAAATATCTTTATTAGACTGGGTAGAGGTAGACCCATTACATGGCCAGAAGGCCCAAGGCCATGTGGCCTATAGACAAGGATAGAAAGCCCTATTTTTGGCCAAAAGGTCCCCTCGCTGAACAATACTGCTATAGTTCCCTGCTACTTGAGACACACCTCTATCAATATCAAGATGGTATTACTCGTCAAACATTTCCTAAACACAAAAAATATGGGACATTTACATCTAGATGATAGGATACCCTTTTGGGTCAAACCATCCAAGGGTGATAATATTCTAAGGAATCTTGTATAAACCACTGATAGTACCGTTCCAACACATGAAAATTCCATACCTCCCCAACACTCTTGGATGGATCCCATGCAAGAACTACCTCAACCTTCACTAGGTTTCGTGTCACTAATGCCTTTGAGATGATCTATCATACGTAGTGGACCTCTCGATTTGAAAATTGACACTTTGAGATAAACCTATATATTGATATATCTATGGGTTTTTAGGACCATCCTCACATGTCTCATGTAACCATAATCAGATATATTTTACAATAGGATATCTTAAATTAAGGCCACAAAAAATCGGTCTGAGAAAGGCAAAAAGATTCAGTTCATGACTCACATGAAAAATGCAAGGGAATTTATCACGCCGATGTGGATAAAAAATAATTATTGCAACTCTAGTAACATATGAATTCTATCTTCCATTATTACTCTTCTAATACTCACAAATGGGGATAGAATTATTTGAAGTAAATCTTTTTGAACCATTTTTCATCACTCAATTGATCATGGAGGTCTCCAATCATTGGTTTTGGATACTTATTCATCACAAAAACCATTTTAAAGTGAAGTTAATCCACACATAACCTCTATCTCCCATTCAAATTATAGGTGAAAAATGGGATCCAAACACCCTTTAATTGGGTATATGGAATGCACTAGGGGTACATAAAATTTCTTTCTACCACATAGTATGCTTCTGTTGTGCTACCTCACAAGTCATGTAAGTCCCTACATTCATGGCGTGTTGAAATAGTACATGGAATGTAGAAATTTCCCACACATTTCCCATACCATCTGTCTATTATCATGTACACTAGAACTATTTTGTGTACTCTATACATATTTATGAACTTAAACCAAACCATAATCATGTGACCAATATGTTACATGTCATGCTTCATAGTATGAGTCACATGGAATACGAGAGTGTCACATGATATGACAATTTTATTTCACTATGGAAACCCTAGCATCATAGCATGGAAGTCTACATGACATGTTATCCCATAATACATGTCATGTACCATAAAAAATCCCATAACCTATGGGCTCATCTTACACTTCATACAAATTTTCATCCACCAACACTTTCCACACCATAGATCATATATCTAGGGTCACCCAAAACGCCTTCAATCAGAGGTTAGTATTTTATGCATCGAATCTACCTGGGAAATTCTCATACATGTTGATCGAAACCACATCATCTAATTCAAGATGAACGTGGAGTCACTAATCTATTTTAATATATATTTAATAATATTCCATCATTATCAGTCCTCAATCACACCACCTATCTTGAGCCACACTAACAATTCTTATCTATGTCACTTAGGAACAATCATTAAATGAACACATACCGAGTAATCAATGAACCAAGAGACAAAGAAAATACCTATGATGAATGTGCAGATAAATGAGGGGATAAATAAAAGAATGATCAGATATTAGGAATTAACCACCAACATTAATCATTCATCTGTGATCTTTTATAATGTATTTAGATGAATAATGTGTGATATAAAAAATGAAGAGAATTATCCACTTTAAAAAATGAACCATTTTGGGTAAATCAATTATTTTCCATGGAATTGTTACATCTTATACATGAGATAAATAAAAATATGCAAAACAAAAATCAAAATTTAGACATTGTGTTTGGATAAATAATAGATGAAGAATAGTTCCACATTTCCTTTTTTGATGATATCCAGGAAATCCATTAGCTCACAATGCACAATTTGATTTTAGTTTCAAGAAATACTACACTAGATCCTCTCTATGGACTCTTCTAAATCCCATGGTTATGAGGATGAACCTATAGTTAAGGTATAAAAATGGACAAATAGATGATTATGGTCTTGGTGTTACAATAGATAAAATATATTATTCAATTTATTTATTTTATTAATTTTCATCAATGAATAATTTTTGAAATATTCCTAATGTCGATAATGGTTATGGTGAACTAAGGGTAAAACCAATGTATTTTACTCAATATTTCCCTTAGGATTATGTTCTAGTTGATAGTTTAGTAATTAATCACAAAAATTGAAAATACAATGCACATGATATTAATATAAAAAAAATCAAAAATTATTTTTTGGCACAAATGGAAAAGGAATATCAAAAATTATCAACAAATTTATAATAAAATAATCCCTACAATATAAAAAATAGATTAATAATAGATATTACACAACCCCAATAATTTTTTAAAGTTTTCTTCAAGTCTGTATGACTATTTCCTCGTTATGGGGTGATAATTATATAAATCATACATAGATTCTATTTTATTATGATGAATAAGATGGTCAATGGGATATACTTGAACTAATTTTCTTAAAACCAAATTTTTACAATGGGAGTTATTCAATATAGAAAAAATATAGGATATTATTACAAAGTTATTTAATTAAGAAGTAGTGTGGAATATATTTTCTTAAATGAAATCCAATTATTTTGAATAGAATCTACAAAATACTATAATCTCATGGCTACCTTTAACACATACAACAAAAATCTTATTTCTTTGAATATGAAACATTCTATATGGATTAATTTAATTTTATATATTTCTATAATTTAATAATACAATTCATAAATTATTTCTTAGATCATCAGACAATGTTTTTATAGAAAATAAAATTAAAAAATTTATATCTTCATCTCAAATTCATTTAATAGAATAATTCCCTCTAATTTTCGCACATGTTCATCATTTTTAATCTTAATTAAATATATCAAAAATATGTTGTAGGTGATATGTTTATAATACCATTTTTGAAATAATAATGATTCCATTGTGAAATCAAATTTTCAAAAAAAAATTATTATCATTATACTTCAATATATATGAACTAAATGTGAATGTGTTTCTCTTTTTTTAAATATAACATAAATTCTATTTTTCGATAAATTTTCCCAAATATGACATGAAATATTGTTTCTTAATTAATATATTAATTTTTTACTAAACTTATATTTTAATTTTTAGTAATATATCTAAAATATAGTATGTGTAAAAAATAATTCAAATATTAAAATATCTTAGTATAACTTGATGTGGAAAATCAAGGACTCTTATAGGATTCTTCAAAAACATGATTAGAAAAACATGAATTTGAATATAACTTCTCCATGGTGCAAAGGGAGTCTATGTGGTTCATGATTAAATACTCTAAAATTTAACATCTCTAAGAGTATGTTGTGGTATGTTCCTTTGTTCCCAATCCACATCTAAGTTCCTTCGCTATAGAATATCCCATAACACAACGATGTAATCATAATGAAACCCAACAAAATTGTGATTCTTCGATGATGTAGTTGTTACTATTTGGATTAATGCATGTCTACTTTTGACATGTAATTCTCTATACAGAAAACCAAAATATATTGATCTACAATAATGAGAAAAAATATTTCATTATATTTTTTATTCATACAAATAAATGTATATCGAACCATAAGTTAATATTATCTCAAAATCATCAATTCTCTTAAATTCATTACCTCAATAAAATAGAGTGAAAATGCATTATGGGGAGCATAGACTTCATGAATTTATATTGGGGATTAACTTTATCCAATGTGTATGTTCGTGTGATTGGGAGATCGTTTATCTAAAAAATAATATCCCTAGAATGTTAAACATATTGTTACATTATATTAAGTATAATTAACCATTAAATAAAAACCAAGGATCCTAAAGTCTACTATATTTTTATGATCAGGTATATTAAACTAAAAAAAGGGAATAATCTAAAACAAATTTATATTAATCATCCTTAAACATATAATAACTTCTTTTGATATTCTAAATCTGCATAGGATAACGTGTGGAATACATAGACAAAATGAACCAGCTAAAAATACAATTAAGGGAATACACTTGAGAATAAATCATAACACACAAGTTAGAAGGCATAAAATTATGAAATATAATGGCATGGAAGATTATTAATCATATTTAATAATAACATGTAGAAAATGGGATCATATATTCCTGGAAACATAATAATTTGGAAGAAATATATAACATGACATAAAAATGAGTCATGGATGACTGCTAATACTCATCACATCGTGGAAAAAGTAACATAAAGAATTATGTTCACTCCATGTCCCAACATGCTGTCTCATGAGACATAACATTACCCAATTCATTGGAGTGATATCTAGTAACACCCATCATAACAATTCTATTCATGTCTATTTAACATTAATAATCAAACATAAACATAAGGGTTACCCATGGATGGAAATGGATAATGTAATCATGTAATATAAAATTGTTGTGACATAATGATATTCAGGAAATAATGTATTTAAAACATACATGGAAATTCAAACTATAATAAAAGAATAGATCCTGATAAATAATGTATAACAAGACTGGAAACGTTTATAAATAGAGTATAATAATATTAAGTAATGATACAGTTTTCTAGGGTATAAGGGAAAATATGAAAGAGTCTTTAATATAGACAAAAAAATTGTTTTAAAAAAACCATAAATGATAAAATATAGTTTATAATGTTTAAACTATTTAATTTAGAAAAAAAATGTTAGATTAAAATATATAATATATTGTACATGAAAATGGGTATGAAATTGGGATGTTCTCTTTCATTGAGCTTGCTTATCCATAGGAATTGAGAAGAGAACTTTATAAAATATGTATTTACAAATATAAAAAAATAATTGAGCTATATACATATTTTTAGAAAATAACATATGAATTTAATTGGAGTTAATAATTATAATGTTGAAATAAATTGTGTTGAAGATAGTTAAAGTGTTGCCTAGAGATAGTTGGTAGGTTTAGAGAGAATCCCTTATCTTATGTACGGAAATGTTTTCCACTTGTACAGAATCTTCTAGATAGTTAAATTAAATCTATTAATTCACTAAATAAGAGCCTAAACTTCCTTAAATTAATTTATTATAACTTTATTATTTTCATATATGGCCTTTTAACTAGTTATAAAATTTACTTTGGTCGTTTTGGGAGTGTTTGTTTCATGGTTTTATGGTCGGTTTTTTTATGTATAAAAATAAAAGTATTTGTCTAATGGAAGGAAAACTCTGAAAATAGAATTATAAGGTATTAGTATACAGAAAATTGTTTACCTATCCCATTATATCAATATATTTTTTTAAATGAGGGTGATTCATCAAAAAAATGTTACTGATGAACTTTTTATTTTAATGGTGGTTTTACTATCATCATGAACTTGTTTTATTTTATTATTTAATATTATTCATATATGTTTTCTTAAAAATATTTTATTAATTTAAATACACATATAATAATTATGTTTAACCATAAAATGTATTTATGACCATAAATGATGGTGGAAATGATGAAAAAAAACATACCTACATGTAGGTGGTGAATCGAAACCTCCCAGATGATGTTTTCATTTCTAGAATAGAAGGAGATGAGTAGAGATATGATGATTTATATTCAAATAATAAAATAATTTTCTTGTATACATATGATAATATATTTATCATGTTACATTTTATAGGTTATTTCAGGTGAGTATAAGTATATAAATAAAATTAAAAGAGAAAGATGGAGGGTTTTACCTTTTAAATGTCATGTATGTGAGAACCTCCTTAAGGCACTTGAAAATGGTATTTTAGGGGTAAAAAATGACCATAAAATAGGTATGATAATTGAAATTAGAAAATTTCAATAATATAATTATTCCAAAATTCTTAAAAGGAATAAGGAGAATAGGTAGTGAGGGGTGTTATTTATAGTGGGAAAGTGGGGAACTTTTGATTATATTATTAATTTGATAATTATTTTGGAAAAATAATATAAATATTGTTATCTTTGGTGACTAATTAATGAATCATACCTGTATAGTTCAAACCAATGGGTTCTTACTTCATCCATACATCATCCATGACTCAATAGTTAATGCATTGGTTAAATACTATAAATTATTATATTTCACTATTCAACATTATTTCAACTATTTTAGAAAATCATACCAAATTCACCCAACAAATTTTTGGACATGTAAAATTCACAAATGGAATCCATTTTATATAAATAATTCTCAAAATAATATAAATTTTGTTTTGAAAATAAATAATAACTTATTAAAAAATACTGATTTTAATATTATAACTCATGTTATGACAATTTTTATAATTAATAAAGGTCTCATAAAAATAAAATGTAATTAATATAAAAAATTATTAATTTATCAATTTATTTATTGAATGAATTTTTTATTCTAAATATTTATATTAATTGTAAAATTTTTAAAAAATGTTTATGTTTCAGAAAAATACTAATATTTAATTTATCATTTTAAAAACATTTAATTAATTATTCCTTTATATAAATATATTATATTTTCCTTCATAATATTCAGAAATGTTATTTATAATTTCATTGGTGATGTTTTAATTCTATTGGTTATTTTACTATTCGTAATGGTCACATTACTATTCCAATAGTTATGTTTATACTCTATTGGTATAATATCATTAAAAACTATAAATACAAAAACCTTAATTATTAATTTTTGAATATAATGTTTTCATTATAATATAAATTTCATGTGTGTGTTTTATACTATATAAAATTATTATAAGAAGGAAAATTTCATTGATAAATTTATGAGTCATTACATTCTTTAACCCTTATTAAATGATGGCCACAAATTTTCATTTTACATACTATAGTGAAAATCATTGAGGGTACTTATACTTTATCACTTCTTGAGGTTACCATGCTTCTTCTTCATACAAAAGGTTCCATCATATTAATTTGATAAGGTGAGTAGACATGTTTCATGGAGATTTATCTATATTATCCAAGATATTCATCAACTTCCCCTCATAAGAGAGATCATTTTCCCATTGTACAACCTCTACATTAAGTGCATATGAGGGAATTAGTTTTGTAATTCCTCAAGTGGAATATGTAGACTACAGTTTTCACATAAGACATGTTAGGTGAAACTACTAGTCAATATTCAACATCTCTATCCCAAAAATGAATCAATAAGGGTTCATTGTACATGGGAATCATCTTTCCTTCCTTACCAAATCCCTTGATCCAATTCGATTATGTTATGCTGATGAATAGTATGTCTCTAACCCTAAATTATATATCCCATCAATTACTATTTCCATCACTCTTCCATTGACTTTAAGAGTCCCAGATAAGAAACATAATTGATTTACTTTTTCTACCATTCTATTGATCATTTTATGTTCTAACTATTATTGTTCCCTGAAATCATCCTAACATGCTGGTGTTATAAATATTTTACCATAAAGAACTTTATATAGATCTATTTTTATGCATAATTAGAAACTATTTTTTTAAGAGAACTATAGATGATGTTGTCTTTTGTACCATCCTCCCATGAAGTTTAAATAACACACTTTTAAAATGTCTTCTGATTTATAAATAGTCTACTCACATTGGATATTAGTTTGAGGATGATTAGCCATACTGATGTTCAATAGAGTTTTTAGAGGATGTTGGATAATTTTATAACACTTGGAGGTAAATATTGATTTGTGGTTAGATGGAGTTGATAATGGTACTCTTGGAAGACTCACCACTTATCTTATGTATATCCATGGAAGATAATAAAATTTGGATTCATCTAGAATTATTATAAAGTAAAATTTCTTTAAAAGTTGATACACAATGATCGATATATAATTATTTACTTGTCAATTCTTTGTATGTTTCGTGGCAATGTTCCTGGTGTTTTAACAATTTTACGGTTGGTATTTTTTAGTGTTTACATCATTCCATTAGAGATTTTTTATTTAGTGTTCACATTCTATCAAACTAGGCACTATGATGTATATTCATCGATTTCCTTCTTCACATTGTCCCACAAAAAGTGCTCTCAAGGATATTGATAGATATTCTTTCTTCCTGGGTTAATAGAGAATGTTGAAATCTGTGTGTTTTTAAAATTCTCATTTTATATCTCTAGATTTCATGGTAAAAATAGTCATGACCCAAATTATAGGACTCATTAATTAGTAATTATGATCTCTTAGGGTTTCCTTTTTTTGATCACTTCCACCTTTCTCTGAATGCCCTAATAATTTTTTGATCATTATTTATTTTCTCTATAATTGATTATTGAGCTTTCATTTTAGAAGATATTGTCGATGTTAATTCCTTAATGATTCTATTATCTATCCTGTATATGTTTAAGATGATTGGATCCATCTCAATTCAAGCAATTAATTTAGTTGGAAGATCATTTCTACTTACATAACCCATTACATTGTTTGATTTACAAAGATGGTTGTAGACTGAGCATTCCTATTCTTTGAGGATATCCAACTATATTTATTGGTACATATTAACCTATATTAGTGGGAATATATATTTGAGGCTCTGATAATATGTATACTTCTCACAGTTGTCCCCATATAGATAATTCCACCATATTTTCAATGAAATGATCAGAGCTACCAGCTCCAGATAATGTGTGGGATAGTTTCTCTCATGAATGTCAATATTCCATACAGAATAGTTTTCACATAATCATTTTTCATAATTACACAGCGTGATATATTATTTTAAGCATCTCTATATACTGCCATGTGTGCTCCATTTGTTATATGTGAGAGTATTTATGCAGTGATAAGAATATTTTCCCACTTTTTAAGAATTCATCACATTCACTGAATTCAATAGATTTTTCTCTCATTTGAGTCATCTAGTTTAGTTGTTTTGAATATCATAATAATTATATTTAAAATCTTTTATAATACTCAATTTTCCATTGAAACATTAAATCATCATTATATATGTCATCTCAGGACACTCCCCAATTGACATCGTATTGGAAGGGTCCATATATAGTCCTTTTCCGGTGATAAATTCCTCCAAGAATGATACGTATTCCATCCAAAACTCACATTTTCAGCACTCTATACAGTGTTTCTACCTACAAATTTTTTTCTTCAAATTATTCATTTTTTCCTACAATTCCAAATCTCTTTTATAGTATATATGAATATCATCTATGATGACTACCACATGCATTTTTATGTAATATCTAAATACTATTCATTATGTCCATGAAAATATCTAGAGAAATAGTGACTCCAAAGGGAATAATAATTTACTCATTGTGTCCATTCCTTGTTTGGAATAATATCTTGGGAATATCGTCTTTCTTTTCCTTTACTTCGTGATATCCCAGCCAATGTTCCACCATATGGCAATAATTTTCCTCATATTGATTATTAAACCATTCATCTATATGTTGAAGGGGATTCATATTTTTTATCATTATTATGGTAACTCATGAAAATATATAAATAATAACATCAATAAGTCATTATTATTTATTAAGTAGACTAGAACAACTCATGGAGAAAAAATTAGGAATATAAATCTTTTTTATATTCTCTTGAATATCTTCATTCGTTCTTCAAACTCAATGTGGGTTATTCTATAATGTGTCATTGATATAGGAATAAATAAAGGAATAATATATAAATAAATGTTAACCTATCAGTCTGGAGGATGGCGTAGTAGTTCAGTAGGAAACACATATGTGTAGTCCCTCACAACGTGTATGTATTCTATATCCTTTGTCACAATAATTTGAGCTATATACAATTTATCATAAAGAAATAACATCATCATTTGAGATTTTTACTATAAATAGGATTCTACCCCCTCCTTACAATGATATTGATTTATATGATGCATAAGGATACGAAAAGTGACCCTCTTTTCCTTAAATTTGATGTTTTATTTATATAAATATATATAATCCATGCCTAGTATATTATCAAATTATACCAAATGGAGTCTGGTAGGATTTTATAGGAGATTCAATCCACAAAAAGTAACTAGTGAAAAGATATATATTTTGAATGCAGTAATTTACCCATTTGGTTCCTCAATGATAAATCAACCTTTATATTTTAAGGTGGTGTTTTAATAGTTATACATAACATTAATGACATGAAATAATGAATAGAACCAAAATAAAATAATAAATTTTCTATTGATCTATGAATAACTTGTGTACCTATCAGGAAATAAATTTTATGATCTATATCAGCAGTTGTGATAGCATATTTACTTCCTTAGATCCTTTGAGGTTGTTATTGATTTCCTTTTAAAAACCTTGGATTCATAAATTGGATCCTGTAATGACCAAATTCCTCCCAGTTGAAACACATCACAAGAAGTAAAGTGTTGAACTAGACATTCATTTCATCTTCCTCACTTGTGGGATTATTCATATTCATTTGGAATTTATAATCTAGATAGACCTCTTTTCTCCATTTGAAGAATCTTCTAGTTCCTCTTGGGTAGTTCCCAAGATAATTTTACCACACTTTTGACATATGAAATTTTAAATTTTATTTACATAACAAGATTTATTTGATGACCCTCTAATATTAAACTCAATTTTCCTCTTTTTATTTTTAGGCCCAGAAGACCACTAATAGTCGATGATCTACACTTTAACATTAAGGAAAAATATAGAATCTTCTCATAGTTATCAAAGTCTTGAATCACAAAAAATATTCATTAAAAGAACTTTTTTCCTCTAAATAAGTGATCTACCTTACTTTCAATTTTCATTAAAAATCTAGAGACATATTATTAAATCTTTTTAAATTCATACTCATATGCCCTAATAGACTCATCTTTTTTTTCTTCTTCTCTAGGAAATCCCATTCCATTAAAAGATATATATTTTACGGAGAATATTTATTAAAAAAAGTCATGAAATATTCTCGTTCCATGGAATTAATTTTCTTATTAGAATTTATGGTTTGGATTAGGGTCTACCACTAATAAGAAAACTCATTAAAATTATTTGCTCCTAGTGAGATTTTCACTTCTTTATGATCATTTAAGGATAGAGAATATCAATTCAATGTAGTTAATCAATTCATCTAATATAATGGGATTAGAAAATAAAAAAATACTAGAGGACTTTGCCTCATAACATATTCAATGGAAACATTCTATTTACAAGGATAATAGGGGTGTGACACTTGATTCATTTTATTTTAAAAAAATTAATTTAGTTGATAATGCATTGTCATGAATTTTTTGGATATTATTCCCAACAGAATTAGAATTTCATTAGGTAAATCATCCAATTTCCTATAATATTGACTTTTGACATGGGTTCTCTTATTTCCATTGATTAACTAAACAAATATACCACTATGTGGGTGTGAATACATTGAAAATAATAGTATAAAAATGAAACATTT
Source organism: Viscum album (assembly GCA_963277665.1). Classification (NCBI taxonomy): domain Eukaryota; kingdom Viridiplantae; phylum Streptophyta; class Magnoliopsida; order Santalales; family Viscaceae; genus Viscum; species Viscum album. The sequence goes on along the minus strand of OY728156.1, from coordinate 358,477,023 downwards.
AACATAAAAGTGTAAAATTCTAAATTGAAAGTATATCCTATAATTTTATTCCCAAAGATTGAATTTATGATATCCATATTGGTAGAATTATCCATATGGTTCGTAATAATTTTTATAGTTTTAATCATGAAAAATAACTAAAAAGATATCTTATTATACCTATAATGTACCTATCCTTTTACACATATTATAATGTGATTTTATGAATAATTAACCATAAAAAACAATTGATCATAATGTCTAATGTATTAAGATGAGTATATAAATAAAACGGATAACCTACATGTAGCATAAAAATTATTTATATAAATCATCCATAAATATATTCTAACTTTTATTTATTTCCTATATATTCATTAAATAACCTTAGGATTACATTGGAAAAAGTGATCAACTAAAAAGCAAAATAAGGGAATAAACATGGGAATATTGCATTATAATTTTGTTAGAAGATATAAAATGATGACATATGAAGGCATTTAACATGAATAATCATATGTAAGAGTAACATGTATAATGAGGGATCTAATAATAATTTCAACATATGAATGGAGAAGAAACATATAAAGTGACATAAACATGATTCAAGGCTTGCTGCTAAGGCTATTTCATATGGTGGATAAATACACATAAAAGAATTCGGTTTAATCACAATGCCCTTATTAATTCTAACTAGATTAAGAATTAACCAATTCCTTGGAGTGATATCAATGTTCACTAATCCAAACCTTTTCATTCATGTCTGATAATATGGATAATCAATCATAAATTTAAGTGTTACAATGGAATGAAAAGGGTATTTAGCCATGACATAACCAATGGGTATAACATATTGTTTCCCATGAGATAATTGAATTAAATTATACTAGGACATTAAATAGTGAAAATAGTCGTAGATAATGATAAATTATTTCCAATTTAAGTAAAAACAAGTACTATATTGTTTATGAATCATTATAAATGATCCACTTTCGTGCACTCTAAGGGAAAATATAAAAGCATCTTTAGAGTGGAAAAAAGAATAAATTTCTGAATAAAACAATGAATAAAAAATATAATTTTTTTATTATAAAATAATTTATTTTATAAAAAAAAGGGATCTTTAAATAGATAATTTATGGTACTTGAAAATGGGTAATAAATTAAGAAGTGCCCTTTAATCGGGTTTTCATATGTTGAGGAATTCAGAAGGGAAACTTATAAAACATGTATTTCACCATTAAATAAATAATTATTGATCTAGATAAATATTTTTAAAACATACAAAAAAATTAGAATTAAATAAGAAAAATTGAAAATTAAATTTTGGTAATTACAGAGAAAGTGTATCCTGAATGTAATTGGGTAGTTCTGAGTGAATCCCTTACCTTATGTTTGAATGTGTTCAAAACATGTACATAATATCCAAAATAATAAAGTTAATTAATTAATTAATTGGTAAAATATTTTCATGTATTTATATTATTATAATTTTATTAGTTTCATTTATAATCATTTAATGAGTTATCAGAAACAATTTTGTAGTTCAGGGAGTGTTTGTTGCATAGATTTATGGTTTATTTGCTTGTGTATAATTATGAATGTTCAAGTCACTATAAGGAAAACTATATAATATTAATTAAATGGTTTTTATATTAATCTAAAATAATAAATTTTATATTTTATAAATTTTTTATGATTATTATATAATAAATAGAACATTAATGATAACTGCTTACATTATATTGGCAGTTTTTCGATCATCATAAACTAATTTTGTTATATTATTTAACGTTATAAAGATATGTTATTTACAAAACATTAAATAGGTTATAATAGATATATTTTAATCTTTTTAACTATAAAATGACATTATTTCTAGTCTAGAATATGGTAATGATGAACAGAAACTCATAGTCCATGATGGAGTTTAATCAACAACCCATAGATAATGTTTTAATTTCTAGAAAAAATGATTAAAGAAGATACTTGATGATTGATATTCCATTAATAAAATAAAATTATACTATATATATTTTACTAGATTTATCATGTTAAATTGTATATGGGAGGTAAATTAAGGGTATGAAATAAATGAAATTAAAAGAGAGAGATGAGGGTTTTACCTCTTCTGTGTCTTCCCATTGGGAACCTCTTCAAGGCACATGGATTTTATCTTTTAGTGAGGCCCGAAGTACCATAACATGTGGAAGTGTTTTTTGAGAGTAAAATGTGAGAATATAAAAATTATCTTTGTATTAGATTGTGTAAATAGGTGCTTAGTGGACAAATTTATAGTTGGGTGAGTTGAGTGTTTTTTATTATTTTTTTAATTTTTTTGGATATTTATAGCTTATGTAGAACAATATTGTAGATTTATATGACATAATAATTTAAACATGACTACAGAGGTAAAAAAAATGGATTCATATCTCATACACACAACATTAATGAATAAATAATTCATTTTTTTCAAGTACTCTAAATTAACAAATTTTACTATTCACCAAATTTTGAGATATTTTAGAAAAATCCAAAAAATTATCGATAACAATTTTTTGATTTGTATAATATTAAAATGAAATAAATTTTTTTAAAATAATTTTTAATAAATAAGAAATTTAATTTTTTTAGTAAAATCATTATTTTTTAAAAAAATAACAATTTTTTAATTATCATAGATTTTATAACACTTTATCATATGAATTAAGGTATCATAAATGTATCCTATAATTACAAGATGAAAAAATATTAATTTATGAATAAATTTTTTCAAAATAAATTGTCTTTTAAAGCATTAAATTTGTTATAAAATTTAATATTAAAATTTCAATTTGACAAAAATACTAATATTTAATTTATCATTTTTAAAATTGTTATTTACTTATACCATGATATAAATATGTTATATTTTTATTCCTTATATAATTTTTTTTTATAATTTATATTATATGTGAGTTAAATATTTTATTGGATCGTTTACTATTTATAATAGTCACATTACTGTTACAACAGTCAAGTTACTATTACATTGGAATGGGTTCTTTAATTTCTACAAATTCCACACTTTAATTATTAATTTATAAAAAATAATGTCTTTAATAGGTACTATATGTGATGTTTATGTTTTAAAGTATATAAAATAATTATATGAATTAATGTATTATTGATAAAATTCCAAGTCATTACACAATCTTCATCAGAAAAGGGTTTTGGATGATCACATAGAATGAGCACACATCTGTGAATAATTTTATCAAGTAGATCTTCTTATTAGAGTATGTTTTTATAATGGATGAAATATGTTATTTCACTATTTCTATGCTGATCTTTAATATGGATGAATTATATATTATAAATATTTATTTTCTATCTACTTGTTGAGTCAGTATAGGGGTTTGACACATGAAACACTCCACCAACAACCATCAAATGTTATTCCTTACATGAGAAGTCCACCTAGACACAATAGTTTACACATTTCATGTACTGTTAGAGAAATATGAAACCATACTATCTGATGACTATCCCTTGTGCACCATGTTATCTCTATATAACACCCTCTTAACACCATTGTGTGACCCTATAGACCATCTCCCACATGGTTAGACATATGTTCCCACATTTGTTGTTGAGTTAGTCCTTGGGTGGCCTATGTTTGGAAAATTATTTGGCTTGAAATATCATAATGATTTTATTAATTTTATAGGAATAAAGTTTTTAAAAATAACCTAATGGATTTATTAAATTGATGGATCATGAAAAATATATATTCATAATCTCTTTTTACACTGGATTCAATATTTCCTTACAAAAATAAATAAATTCATAATATTCATAGAAATAATTATATAATAGACATATATTAAAAGGAATCCATTTAACATCCTTAAAATTCATCCCATTTGAAGCCTTATTGTATGGGTCATTTCCATTCATGATTATAAAAGATACTATGAATTCCACTTATGTCACTTCAATATGTCTTTGGAATTATATGTATTTTAAAAATCATTAAAAACCAATCCACATAAAAAATTTACAATTTATATTTTATAATATTTTTAGGGATTGAATCATATTATCAAATTCATGAAGTTCTTATATTTCATTTACAATCATAATATGTTTTCTATGAATATTCTTTGGTAGTACCAAAAGATATACATGATTCTCTGGTCAACATTTTTCTTGTTTTCAATACACATCTCAAAATAAAAATTATTTTTTAGTTGGAAATTCAGTTTGATCTTCAAAAAACATTCTATGGAACATTAATCAATATAAATGATATTATTATTCTTCTATATATATTTATATCAAGTGATTCATCACTTACCAACTCATTGAAAACAAATATAATACAAATGAAAAGTTGGATCACCAATCTTCCCCTTTTTATTTTTTGTTACTTACAATATAAATACTATATAAATATGTTAATCCAATTTGAACATATTATTTATTCACATTATACTCCATTCTCTTAAAAATTTACAGTTTGATATGTCCCCTTTGTTAATGAGAAATAAAAATTACCTATGATATGATCATATGATTTGATTATATAGAAATGTAAAATGAATTATTCAACTCTATGTATATTCTCAATTTATAATATGATACCAAGAGATATACAAATACTTGTTACTTTTCAGAGAGATTGTTTTACGATTCCAAGGTTGATAGTAATCAGTTGATAACTTTTTATAAAATACAAGTTGAATTTTTTTCCACGTGTTGAATTTTTTTCAAGAAACTATCATACAAAAATTCCAACACTGTCACCGATACACTTATTAGAAATAATAAACTATACTTGGTATGTTATGTTTTTGAAATCCTCCCTAGAACAACTTCAATTATCATTTTTTTATTACATAAATTCATTTATGTTATCCACATTATGATGAAACGCTATTTTAGTTTTTTATAAATATTTATTGTAGAGAGTGACAATATACATCGTCAAGGTGTAGTTGAATAAATATATTTATGAGATATCATTTTATGTATGATATATATATATCTATGAACTTATTCATTTTTATACCCCTCAAGGGAAACACTGCCCATCACCTTCTTAATGGTGAATTCATTCATATATGGATTTCAAGATAATCTAAGGTGAGTGTACACCCAAATGTAATTATCCATATTGATATTTAATGTAAAATATTTCCACAACAACATCATGGGTGATATTCTTTAATGGATTATATTTAGAATTCTTTATTGTGATAATAGACTAGGATGGTATCATCATCCTTTTTGAAGGGTGGTGACTTCTTTATCTTTTCTATCAACCACTAAAAATATTTTCACATTATTAGGATCTCCCACTATGACCAATGATGACAAAAATTTTATGTAAGTAAATAATTTAAATGATTATATGGTAATAAATTGGATATCAGTTTATTCTCAATGTTATAATCTTGGATAAGAGGATATTTCCAAAAAAACGTCAATTAATCACAATTCCATATGTTAATCTCAAATATGAAATGGCCTTTTGGAAAAATTTTATTCCTTCGTAATATTATTACACATTTATTCATAGGTTGGAAATAGAAATATATAATTATCTGAGATGTGTCCAAACTTTTTTCACATTATATAATAATCGTATTATTTAGCACAATATTTTTCTTGGCATAAAAACCTCTAATAAAATTCACTATATTAATTTTTGATTATTCTCATTACCTTTTCACTATAAATTGCATTTTCTATTTCAAACATTATTCTTACTTTTAAGTCTTCTAGCCAAATCAGAAGAATATAATTGGGAAAATGGAATGAATTTATTTAGTTTTCATCGATATTATTATGAGTAATTTTTATTCTTTTTCTAAAATGTAGTAATTCTCGTACAAATATTATTAGACATATTTTAAAAATGATTTTCTTCAACTTATAATCCATGTGTGACATCTTCATTAACATCTTCTATGTAATCATATTTACATCCTTCATTAGATTTCTACCCATGGATAACAGTTTTTTCCTCTATGACCATCTCTTCTCATTATATATAGATACACATTGAGATTTACATGAATCAATTTTGTGACCTCATATTCTATCAACATAACATGAATCATTGAGTTTATCTAATCTATCTAAAGTATATTTATTCTTATTATTCTATAAATATTTCATCTTATTCCGTATATTTATTCCCCATGAACTGATCCTTCCAAATAATTTAATATTTAATGAATTCAACCAGGAATTTGACGCACAATTCTCCAATAAATTACGACTCAATATTTTTCCAATAATCCTTTATATTTTTATATTCCCTTTCATGTTATCCATAAATTATAGATATATTACTAAGTGGTATTTTTTAATCATTTACAACAAGTTTTGGTGATCATTGAGATAGATAATCAACATAAATTCCGCCATTGATCATTTTCACAGTGTTATAATCATATTCATATATATAGAAACATATATAAGGTTTTTTTATTTGAACCTACACTTTTTATAGACACTTTTCTATAGAAATTATTACTTCCGGATTTTGATGGTACCTTCTTCTCAAATGACAATTGAAAATGAACACTAGTAAATTTAAACTTTTTATTTCCATGTTATTTAGGTTTATTAGTATAATCCCATATAAAACACTATACAGTTGAATATGCATAATTATATTATTTTGAAGTATTAATATGAGTTTTTCCAAGGAATTACAATTTGTTTTTAAATTCAAAATGTCTTATATTAAGAAAATTATTTTTATCTTCATTAAATTCATTTTTTTTATCACATTTTATCCTCATCATCTCAAAAAACTCCATTAATAACATCATTTTCTTGCAATAATGAATTATGCTCCTTGAATCTCTTGTATTTAATGTAGAGAACCGAAGCATGATGTACATGGACATTACATTACTTTTGAGGAATACTTAGTATATAACAAAAACACACACTCAAGGATCGTAATAGTTTAGTGTCTTTGGAGACTCAGAATATAATCTTCTAATCGTGGTGAAATATCTTCAACATCTCCCATAAAGATCTTCCTTTTTTACCTAAAACCTTTCTTTATATCCTGGGGAAAAGAAAACATAAAAGGGTAAGCTCAAATGCTCAGTAAGGGTAAACAAAAGAAATATCAATCACATCATTTTAATAAGAACATAACATTTTGGAAATCTTAACCTGCAAAAGAGAGCATAATTTCATAACATGGGATAAATCATAGTAGTGAAATGAAATCCCAATAATCATAACATAAAACATGAAACATTGTGGCATACACACATAATCATAGAGAATCATATCTTATTAGTCAAGACTCATTACCAAGACTATCTTAGTGGACAAAGTCCATTTCGGAACCGAGTCACCCTCGTTTCAGTCCTATTTCATTGAACCGGTATAACCTACCATTCCAGCCATTTCTATCTCATGAGATATAGAATCTTTACCCAATGAATTGGAGGGAGATATAGGTCCCACCCATCTCATAATGATACCATTCTTATGTGTGCCACAAAATCATAAATCATACATCATTGCATATCCCATGTAATAAAAATGGGAATCTTAAACATCGTGACATCATAAAACAATTCATATAAGATAAAATAATTCATAAAAATATTTCCATCAAAACATAATTAAATCCATGTAATAATAGGGACAAAAAAATAGAACCCTTTATTATCTTAGATGGAAAATAATTTTGATAAAACACTTGAACTCCAAAATATCCTTTCTACTTCAAAAGCACTTTTCCTTTCATTACATGTCGTACAATTCTAAACTAAAAGAAGTTGATTAAAAATAAACTTGAAAACATGTAAAGGATTCTTCTTGAAAATAATGTTTTAAAATCCATTCATGTCGTATAAGTTAAAAAACATTCTTCGTACTTTTGTCGGAAAAGTCAAAAAGTACCTCTTACGAAAAACGAAAAAAGATTCCTTTCATATCTTTTACTAAAAACTTACCGAAGGGTAAAACTGGATATAAACTACTGTATAAGGATATTACTATTACATATTGAGGAAACATGGATGTTGATGATAAAATACACCCCAGTAAATGCCAAAGTATAAACAATATCGGATGAAAATGAGATTGTGATATTTCCCTTACCTTTGGTCCGATATGCTTTGTACGTGTTCGAACCTCCTGTATAATGATTTAAATAATGTTATTGACTTATTACAGAATCATACTTATTTTTATGATATCATATATGGTCATATTCTTAGCTTATTATTAGTAATATTTCATTACTACTTGTTATTCGGCTGTTTATTTCTTTTTGTTCTTATGCGTGTTTTGTCGAATAAATTCTTATTATTCTCTTTAGGTTATAGATACCTCATTTACAGAATGGTAATAGTGTAATATATATCATATTAATTCATTAAATTCATTTATATAACCATTATGAAATGAAGATCATGTAGAACGAGTCGCATCACATCGTGGAGACAGTATTCCGTACGTACGCACGAGTGATGATATCGTTCCTATGATCATGGAATTGTATTGGAGTGTATTTATACTATTTCAGAATAAATATCACTTTATAATAGTCATATATAGTCATTATTTACACCATTATACCCATACATGTAAGGTGGTGGTGTAAAATAGATTACACCATGGCGTGGAGACGGTATTCCGTACGTACGCACGCGTGGTGATTTCTTTTTCCGTAGGATGGATAGATAGTGAAATAGGGTTGTTTAATACTTATAATAACATATAAGTATATGAGTGATACTGATGTTATTACTTCATAATTAAACAAGTAAAGAAGAAGAAGTGGAAGAACAAATAATGATGAAAGAATTGGTAACGGACATTACCTCTTCTTTGAAGTGATTTTTTGAGACCTCCTTTTAGGGCACTAAAATAGGTCTTTGAAGAAGACCAGAACCTCTAAGATGTTTATAGGGAAGTAGAGAGAAGAAATTGGCAGGGTTTGGCCGAGCTTGAAAGCTCAAAGTGGTGTGAGGAAGAGGGGGAGGAGGTGCCCTTTTATAAGGGAGGAGAGGGGCACCTTTGGAATAACTAAAAATATTATTTTATTATAAAGTCAAGATCGGTTTTAAATAGATCCAAATTGAGTTATTTCGAAGCTAAGGTGGGGATGGGTCTAAATCCTCTCATCCAATAGTATTTAGACATGTTTAGGTCATTATATTAACCTTATCTTTTAGTTTTAACTCTTAGTTAATTAGATTGACATTTACCATGTCACTTTGTATTTTTATATTATATAGTTAATAAACATACTATATACATCCAAGCGACCCTAAAGTTGTGTTTTATTAATATAAATAACATTATCTAAGTTATTTGGCCGAAACATAGATTTTTAGGAATAATATAACATTTCATAATATAATATTTGTTTTAAAAACTATTTTATGTCAATTTTGACACTATTCAAAAGTTGATTTTCTTTGAAACTCATAACAGAATGCTTAATTCGTCCAAAGTTATTTAAATAAATAATAACTTGTCATATTAACCTAGAAAATTATTTTAGTTTATAAAAAGTCTCAAATTATATTTATTTGGGTATTTATAACATCAATTATGTCAATATTTCATTAATAAGAAAATTAGTGCATCATCGTTGTATCATAAATAAATTAATTTATTTAATGTATAAAAATTACAAATAAACTACCATTATGTAGGAAATATTTTTAGCTTTCTAATGAATATTTATAGTCGAATTTATCTTATGTATAACCCCATATTAAAAATGATTTACTTATTAAACTTTGATTTTAACTATTTTAACCCTTCTTTAAATAAATTAATAATAAATGTCCTAATATAATACAAGTGGGCCAAAATGGTCATATTTTATTACTAAGGTTGTTTTTAGTTAAATTATACTTGTCTAATAGAATTAGGACATGTGTTAGGGTAATAATAATATCATTTTTACCCTTAATTACTCTATTTACTTTTAACCGTGGTAAAAAAAAGTAAAAAGTTACTATTCACCAAAAATTATTTTCATCTCATTGAACCACATTTTAGTCCTTGATATTAACTGTGCCTCTAGGATTTTCAAAATTCCACTCACAGAATGGTAAAATTAAGTTTTATGAAAAAATCAGTTTTTTTAACTACCACTTAGTGGTTTCACTATTCATCAAAAAATGAAAGTTTCCAGAAAAATACCAAAAATTAGATCTAAGCTATATTTGATATTATGAATTCAAAAATGATATCTATTTTATCAAATTCAAAATATAACAGTTGCATTAATTAATTTAAAAATTAATTCCCGTCATCAAAACAAATAGCGTGTTCTTAAGAGATAATAACTATCAAAAGATTGACACTTGTTTTTGACTGGTCTAAATGTGAAATTACATCCAATGATCAACATTGTATTAAATTGTAAAAATATATTCTAAATATAATTTAAAACCACTCAAATTAATAATTTATCACTATTAATTATTTCAATTAAAAAAGTTGTTTTTAATTATAATTTAGTAATTTTCACTATTCATCAGAATATGAAAGTTATCCGAAAAGTACCAAAATTTTACCTTAGGCTAAATTCGACACTCCAAATCCAAAAATGAAGTCCATTTTGAGAGATAAAATTTATAAAATTTTAAAAGATGGTTATTACTATTCATAACGGTTAGTTTTAATAATATTTTAATTGCGTATCGTTGTTTAGTGAAACATGGTATTGCGTACTACACACGCTATCGAGGAAGGTCACGATTGCATGTACTACAAGGAAATTCAAGGATGCGTGTTGAGAAAGATCCTTTTGGTGTAGCGTACAACACAAGACATTAATGAAATTAAAAATAATATTTTTCATTAAATCTCGGGGTGTTACATTTTACCCCCCTTAAAATGAATTTCGCCCTCCAAAATTCGTCGGGGTTATAAATGGTTTACTAGTCGAAAGTTTCTTTGATATAAACCCACATCGTAAAAAGGAATACCAAAACCAATCTTTAAAAAACAAAAGTATGAAACGTAACGGTTACCCAAATAAACTAATCACTGGGTTTCCACATAGGTGAAAATATGGATATGGAAGAGAAATATAACCATCATGTTATGATCGAGAGTGGTAGAGAACATGGCTATGGAAAAGCCAGCAATCACAAATCCATAAATTTTTTACGATCTAAGGTACCATCCTATTCATCATATATAAGAGCACTAGGACAACATTTTTGGTTTTTAAGATCATTTCCCTAAAGTTGATGACTTTAAAGAAATACTTACATGATTTTGGTACAATCTCACTGTTGTTCATGAATTGAACAATTTCCACTTCATATCATAAAGAAATGAAGTTGAATTTGTTATTCGTGAAGCATTAGAAGATCATGTGATAGAATGATGGGTCATTCCATCTGTTTCAAACAAAAGGTTAGTAAAAGATATAAGTCCATCTTATGGTGATATTAATCGTATATGGTTCCAAAAATGGACTTACACTTTATTTATCATACCACTTAATAAAATAAAACTACTTTCTACAAACCAGGGACTTCCTGTAGGCCAGTGGTAGGCGATAAAGGCCATTCGCACTTCGGTTGTGGGTTCGATTCCCACAGCCTTGTTCGACGCGATGGGCTGTCGCTCCTCCTGCAGGTTGTCCTTTTTTATAAAACTACATTACTATATCATCCCATCCATAATATCGAAAAAAAAGTTATATCCTTAAACAATACTAACTTATGTCCAACATAATCCATTCCAATCTTTAGGATTTTCTAAAATACTTCGGTCCAAGCTCATAGTATAAAGAAAAAGATTACATAACAATCATGTGAATGCCATCATTTATCCCCCATATATCATAAGATATATCTTGTTGGTCAAATTACAATCATGTGAATACCTTAATCATGTATTCTCTTGAAGAATGAATACCCATTGAACCTTAGTGAAAACATGAATACAGTCAAAAGGTAACTCTTTCAACATACCAAAATCCAAAAATTCTATATAATGAAAACATGATATAACCTTCTCCTTATATTATTCATGAGCTCATGAATATGGTCAAACATTTCATTTTCTCGTTTTCCTTTCATTATGCGCATATGATCTTTTTTTTCCAAAAATATCTCAATCACATTCTATGGTTACCAGTACCATTGAACACCACAATAGACAAATACATAAATATTCCTATATTCCACAATACTATATACAACATTATTTTGGAATCCTATTACATAAACACTTAATCATTCCACCACATTGTTGTCATATTCAACATCGCCAATAGTGATCTCATGTGACTTCCCTTTTTCCTTTTCCATAAGTGGTTGCTCATGTCGATCATCACTAACCCTTGGATTAGGGAATTTATTAGCATAATGCCCCATTTCCTTGCACTTGAAGCATTGAAGTGTTGTTGGTTCATTCTCTGTAGTCTTTTCTTTATTCACATCATTAGAAACCCTTTTTCCATTACATAGACACTCAGCTGCTCGATGGCCTTATTTTCTACACTTAAAACATTTTCTAGTCCCTTTAAGACAATCTCCACCATGCTTCTTTACACACTTTGAGCATAAGGAAACATTCATCTTCTTTTCACCATTATTCTGAGATTTCTCCTTGAACTTCATCTTTCGTTTCTTGTCAAAACTATGAGATAGATATGTAACACCAAATTCCATTTCTACCTTGATAGAACAACGCACAATTTCTTCATAGCTACTGAATTCTCTTATAGTTAATGCCCTTAAAATATTTTGGTTTTATGCCACTGAAGAATTGATCAACTTTACTTTCAGGTTGGATGATAAATCCAGATGCATACCTTGTATGCCTTGTAAAATTTGCTTCGTTTATACCAACAGATTCATCATCCTTTTGCTTTAGTTCACGAAACTCCTTCTACATCTTTGTTCGAAGAATACGAGGGAAGTACTTATTGAAAAATAAGTTCTCGAACTTGTCCCATTCCATGGACTCAGATTCATCTCTTGGCCTCGTATTCATGATAATATTCCACCATTGATCATCTTTACCTTCCAAATGATATAATTCTAATATGACTTTATCATGTTCATAACATTGAAGAACTGAAAATGTCTTTTCAGTGGTACTTATCCATTGTTCAGCAACAAGTGGATCAGAAGACCCACTGAAAGAAGGTGGACGTTGCCTCATGAAGGACTCAAAAGAATATTGTTCCCTTCTCTGCTCATTTGGAAGTCCAGAATGATTCATAGCTTGTGTAAGTATAGAAATATGATTTTGCACTCCATCTCCCATAAAATTTGTTTTTTAGGAGGACAATCACTGCATTGTCCATTACATTGATCAACACAGTTCCTTCGGGTTCCATCCATCGTCTAAAACCCAAAAAGAATAGCGTGAGAGGAAAAAATCATGCTAGGGAAAACAATATAATAAAGGGGGAGTAACTTCAATATCTAACATCTTGGGTTACCGTAATTCTAGTACTATAACCTATACTTATACTTAACCCTAGGGACATCCCTAAACATACATTACAAATATCTCTAGTGATCTTACTAAAGTTCTCACATCATAGTTCCCAAAGGTTGACTAAACCGTTCCTCTGATACCAACTGTAGAGACCCGATGCTTGACGTACATGGACATTAAATAAATTTTGTGGAATACTTAGTACATAAAAAACACACACACACAAGGATCGTAATAGTTTAGTGTCTTTGGAAACTCAGAATATAATCTTCTAATCGTGGTGACAGATTTTCAACATCTTCCATAAAGGTCTTCAATTTTTTACCTAAAACCTTTCTTTATATCCTGGGGAAAAGAAAACATAAAAGGGTGAGCTCAAATGCTCAAAAAGGGTAAAAAAAATAAATATCAATCACATCATTTTCATAAGAACATAAAATTTTGGAAATCTTAACCTGCAAAAGAGAGCATAATTTCATAACATGGTATAAATCATAGTAGTGAAATGAAATCCCAAAAATCATAACTTAAAACATGAAACTTTGTGGCATACACACATAATCATAGAGAATCATATCTTATTAGTCAAGACTCATTGCCTAGACTATCTTAGTGGACAAAGTCCATTTCTAAACCGAGTCACCCTCATTTCAGTCCTGTTTCACTGAACCGGTATAACCTACCGTTCCAGCCATGTCTATCTCATGAGATATAAAATCTTTACCCAATGCATTGGAGGGAGATATAGTTCCCACCCATTTAATAATGATACCATTCTTTTGTGTGCCACAAAATCATAAATCATACATCTTTGCATAACCCATGTAATAAAAATGGGAATCTTAAACATCGTGACATCATAAAAAAATTCATATAAGATAAAATAATTCTTAAAAATATTTCCATCACAACATATTGAAATCCATGTAATAATAGGGATAAAGAAACAGAACCCTTTATTATCTTAGATGGAAAATAATTTTGATAAAACAGTAGAACTACAAAATATCCTTTCTGCTTCAAAAACACTTTTCCTTTCTTAACATGTCAGAAAATTCTAAACTAAAATAAGTTGATTAAAAATAAACTTGAAAATTGTAAAGGTTTCTTCTTGAAAAATAATGTTTTAAAAATCCATTCATGTTGTATAAGTTAAAAAAAACATTCTTCGTACTTTTGTCGCAAAAGACAAAAAGTACCTCGTATGAAAAATGACAAAAGATTCCTTTCATATCTTTTACTAAAAACTTACCGAAGGGTAAAATTTGATATAAACTACTGTATAAGGATATAAATATTACAAATTGAGGAAAAATGGATGTGGATAATAAAATACACCCCAGTAAATGCCAAAGTATAAACAATCTCGGATAAAAATGAGAATGTGATATTTCCCTTACCTTTGGTCTGATATGCTTTGTACGTGTACGAACCTCCTGTATAACGATTTAAATAATGTTATTGACTTATTACTGAATCATACTTATTTTTATGATATCATATATGGCCATATTCTTAGCTTATTATTAGTAATATTTCATTACTACTAGTAATTCGGGTGTTTATTTCTTTTTGTTCTTATGCGTGTTTTGTTGAATAAATTCATATTCTTCTCTTTAGGTTATAGATAACTCATTTCCAGAATGGTATTAGTGTAATATATATCATATTAATTCATTAAATTCATTTATATAATCATTATGAAATGAATATCATGTAGAATGAGTCACATCACATCGTGGAGACGGTATTCCGTACGTACGCACGAGTGATGATATCGTTCTTATGATCGTGGAATTTTATTGGAGTGTATGTATACTATTTTAGAATCAATATCACTTTATAATAGTCATATATAGTCATTATTTACACCATTATACCCATCCAAGTAAGGTGGTGGTGGAAAATAGATTACACCACGACGTGGAGACTGTATTCCGTACGTACGCACGCGCGATGATTTATTTTTCCATAGGATGGATAGATGGTGAAATAGGATTGTTTCATACTTATAATAACATACCATTATATGAGTGAGACTGATGTTATTACTTAATAATGAAACAACTAAATAAGAAGAAGTGGAAGAATAAATAAAGATGAAAGAATTGGTAACATACATTACCTCTTCTTTGAAATGATTCTTTGAGAACTCCTTTTAGGGCACTAAAATAGGTCTTTGAAGAAGACCAGAACCTCTAGGATGTTTCTAGGGAAGTGGAGAGAAGAAATTGGCAGGTGTTGGCCGATCTTGAAGGCTCAAAGTGGTGCGAGGAAGAGGGGGAGGAGTTGCCCTTTTATAAGGGAGGAGAGGGGCACCTTTGGAATAACTAAAAATATTATATTATTATAAAGTCAAGTTCGGTTTTAAATAGATACAAATTGAGTTATTTCGAAGATAATGTGGGGATGGGTCTAAATCCACTCATACAATATAATTTAGACATGTTTAGGTCATTATATTAACATTATCTATTAGTTTTAACTCTTAGTTAATTAGATTGACATTTACCATGTCACTTTGTATTTTTATATTATATAGTTAAAAACTTACCATATACATCCAAGAGACCCCAAAGTTGTGTTTCATTAATATATATAACCTTATCTAAGTC
This sequence comes from Viscum album, assembly GCA_963277665.1. Classification (NCBI taxonomy): domain Eukaryota; kingdom Viridiplantae; phylum Streptophyta; class Magnoliopsida; order Santalales; family Viscaceae; genus Viscum; species Viscum album. Next base: position 358,460,974 of record OY728156.1, on the reverse strand, counting down.
ATTTGTCCAATCCATTGATTTTTAGGAATAAAATAAAAATTAATAATATAATATTTGTTTTAAAAACTATTTTTTTTCAATTTTGGCACTATTCAATAGTTGATTTTTTTGATACTCATAAAATAATGATTACTTCGTCCAAAGTTAATTAAATAAATCCTAAAATGTCATATTAACCTAGAAAATTATTTTAGTTCATAAAAAGTCTAAAATTATATTTATTTGGGTATTTATAACATCAATTATGTCAATATTTCATTAATAAGATAATTACTGCATCATTGTTGTGTCATAAATAAATTAAATTATTTAATGTCTAAAAATCACAAATAAAACCCCATTATGTAGTAAATTTATTAGCTTTATAATGAATATTTATAGTCGAATTTATCTTATGTATAACCCCATATTAAAAATGATTTACTTATTAAACGTTGATTTTAGCTATTTTAACCCTTCTTTAAATAAATTAATAATAAATGTCCTAATCTAATCCAAGTAGGCCTAAATGGTCATATTTTATTCCTAAGGTTGTTTTTGTTCGAATTATACTTGTCCAATAGAATTAGGACATGTGTTAGGGTAATAATAATATCATTTTTACCCTTAATTACCCTATTTACTTTTAACCATGGTAAAAAAAGTAAAAAGTTACTATTCACCAAAAATTATTTTCATCTCATTGAACCACATTTTAGTCCTTGATATTAACCATGTCTCTCAGATTTTCGAAATTCCACTCACAGAAGCGGTAAAATTAAGTTTTATGAAAAATTCAGTTTTTTTAACTACCACTTAGTGGTTTTACTATTCATCAAAAAATGAAAGTATCCAGAAAAATATAAAAAATTAGATCTAAGCTATATTTCATACTATGAATTCAAAAATGATGTCTATTTTATCAAATTCAAAAAATACCAGTTGCACTAATTAATTTAAAAATTAATTCCCGTAGTCAAAACAAATAGCGTGTTCTTCAGAGATAATAACTATCAAAAGATTCACACTTCTTTATGACTGGTATAAATGTGAAATTACATCCAATGACAAAAATTGTATTAAATTGTAAAAATATATTCTAAATATAATTTAAAACCACTCAAATTAATAATTTATCACTATTAATTTTTTAGATTAAAAAAGTTGTTTTTAATTATAATTTAGTAATTTTCACTATTCATCAGAATATTAAAGTTATTCGAAAAGTACAAAAATTTCACCTTAGGCTAAATTCGACACTCCGAATCCAAAAATGAATCCATTTTGAGAGATAAAATTTATAAAATTTTAAAAGGTGGTTATTACTATTCATAACAGCTAGTTTTAATAATATTTTAATAGCATATCGTTGTTTAGTGAAACTTGGTATTGCATACTACACACGCTATCGAGGAAGGTCGCGATTGTGTGTAATGCAAGGCAAGTCAAGGATGCATGTTGAGTAAGCTCCTTTTGGTGTAGCGTACAACACAAGACATTAATGAAATTAAAAATAAATTTTTTTATAAAATCTCGGGGTGTTACATTTAAAATCCAAAATAGCTTTATTGAACATAATTTTGGTTTTATAGATTTTTATAATGAAAAAAATATACTTGTTAGATAATTTATTGAATTCATCCTTTTCTGAGATTATGTTGACACATGATTCTTCATGTTTTGAGTATCATTTATTATGCTTTGGATAATATACATTAATGTCTCCAAATTGTTTGGCAAAACCTTTAATATGGGTTGAAATTATTTCTCATGTTCTTATCCATGTTTTCATACACAATTCCATGAATGGGGATTTCAATATTATTGTTTTTAAAACATCCACATATCGTATAAATAACTATATTTGGGAAATAATTCCTCATATTATTTATTACATAAATTGAAAAGTGAAATGACATATTATCACTGTCACTAGTTCTTTGATCATCATCAAAATACAAATTAACATATACCTTATGATAAATTTAACATATCAATCCCAATGAGTTAATAATTTTTTCTATATCCTTGTAATTTAAAAAAACATTTTTCATCTAAAAAAATTTCAAATATGATGTCATCATTGCATTGAGTGACATGATCTTCTTCTCCTTTTTTATGAGAGGTGAACCTTATTTATCTTGTTAAATACATTCCCCTATCTATTTTTTATTGTATTGGAAAAGACATTGTTCAGATCTATATTAGATATAACTCTTCCATATTGACACTCAGTTATATATTTGTAACATGTTTATTAAATATTCAATAAGATTAAAATAAGATAATCTAAATAGAGGTGTGAGCTATGGATCTTAAATCATCTGTAAGGATCCCTTTGGGATAAAGACACTATTATGGGGGTGAATCAATGTGGGATGAATAATTATCACTTTAAAACCATTATCTCCTTTTCTAACTATTTCACTTATTTATTTAAATTTACCACTTGTTGTCATTACCTATAATTATCAAGAATGCACTGAATACAATAATGTTAAAACACACCATGTTTTTTATTTTATTTTCTCTAGTGCACATGACTATGGCTTCAATATATACTGGGTATTATCCCCCCAAAACATATCATCTCTTTTATTTTTAAGATAATAATCAACATTGTGATGTACTAGAATGTAATTTTCATTCATCAACTAGGTATAACTAAATCTATTATATGCAACAAAAGTTAAGGATGTCAGGCTTTTATTGTTTAAATGATCATAATTTTAGATGATGTATTTTGGAATGATCAACATTTATTGCAATCAACTTCCATGAAATATAGAAATCACAAGTCTAACTCTAATTCACTATACTCAAAAGGGATGTATTAGGATGCATAAAAATCTAAAGGAATCATTCAAATTATTTAAACATACAAAATAAAAGAATATTAATTTCCCTACATTATTCATATATTTTCCAAGAATTTTTGTAAAAAATATTATACTATAATATAAGTCTCATTCACTTCTACAGTGGTTGGAATAATCTCTCCACTTGTAACATTGGTTCTTCATTTTTTTACTCTATATGATCTATAAACAACATGATCTAGGTGATCAATAATGGATCTTCACCACAAATAAATTTATTATATTGTATTAAGTCATAATATAATTTATTTTAATATTATCATTATGATCAAATATATATTGCTATATATTTTTATTATTCTCTATATTTTATTTTTAATAAAATATAAATTTTGAAATATACTCTTTGAATATCTAGTGTATTCATTTTTTTGTACTATTAGAATTATTTACTAAATATGTCTCTTAATTATTAGTAGTAGATCAAAATTTTATGTTGTATAGGTACTAATTCCATGATCTTAATATAGTGGTATTACTGGACACCATGAATCAAGGATTCTTAGTGGATTCATCCTATACATGATAAAACTCATATGAATATAAAAATATATTCTTTATGGTCCAAGGAATGAATATATAGTGAAAAAAGGTTCCCTCATAATTTCAAATTCCATAAGATAAAATCATGGTATACTCTAGGGTTCCACAACCACCTCCCATTTAATTAACAATTGCATATCCAAAATTATTTTTAAATCGATTATAAAACCAATATCCTTGTGATTCTTTTATTGTGAACTAGTTTCTTACTATTTTGGATAACATATAATATGTTATATATATTATCTCCATGTAAAAAATCCCTCACATATTTCATAAAGAGAGAAAAACTCAAGCATTCATCTTTTGTTGCTATATTAAGAAAAATAGAATAGCCCACTATATGTATTTTTTAATATCCATTTATGCTAAATTTTGGACATCTATGACATATAATGATTCCATGATGTGGGGGAATTGACTATTATATAATTACAATAAGTCTTCCCAACAAACAATATAAAAAACATTTGTGATAGGAGATCGTGCAGAGAAACCACATCGGTTTGTAGTGAAAGTTGATTACATTAAATTGTGGATGGTTGAGAATTGTTTCATAAAGTAGATCCCAATATTTTTATTAATTTTTATCCTTGTAACATTAACTACCATATCTTATCACACACTGATCTTCATCATACTCGAATCACTACTAATAATTCATTTAGTGGAATCTAGCACACGAGCCAACTATGGGGCTTGGAACCCAAAAAACGCACACACACACACCCCAAACACTCAAACACACACCGATCACATGTCACACCTCACCAAAGTAGTCCACATAGGCCCCAAAACACAATCTTTTAAGGAGCTACAGTTGTTTTATACACCCATTTATTTTTATCACTATCATATACAAACAATGTTAATTTTAAGAAACATTATATTCTATCCATAGGATATCTTAGTAGAATATCTCAGAAATAGTTGAATCTAGGGTCCACCATGTATAGTTGACGCGTTTCTTGACTACCCAATGGTTGAATAATTTTTTTCTATGCCCATCACAAAATGATTTGTAATTTATAATTTATATAATTAGAAATTGAACTAAATTATTTTTCTAAATAATACATCATATATATATATATATGATGTACCTCTTTTTTCATGGGATTTAATAATTTTAGATATAAATAAATAATTTCCTGATCATTACTTTACACCCGATTAAATATCAAAATATGTCATTATCATCATTTCATATCACTAATCATAATTAAATTAGAAACACAATTTGATAGTTCAATACTATATTTGATTATATCAAACAATGTACATTGTTCATATGTCTTTTTCCCACATCTTTTTCACTAAGTGTAGATAGAAAATCATCACACATTAATCATCTTCATCGAAAATACAATATGTGACCATTGATATTTTTGGGATGGATCATCATGTAATAGTTAACTACTTCCGTTATTCTTTATCCAAACATAAATATGTCTTATATAAATTTTATTTTGTACTACCTAACAAAATAATTTCTTCTTGATTTTTTTTCTGATTCATATGCAATTCATATCTTAGAGAAAATTGATTATTATGATCATCAATTCAATAAATAAAAACCATGATTTTGAACAACAATCAAAGTCCATGATGTCATTATTATTAAATACATATTAACATCATGTAATTAATCATTTATTAACTCATTGAAAACATATATATTACAGATGAAAAGATTTTGAATCATTGATTTTTTTATACCTTATAATGTTTTCATTGTAAATATCCTTGATGAATTCAAATGATTGAAAAGGATAATCAACCTGATATTCTATCATACGTTCCCTCTATTTTCCTTATTACATTTTAGGATGTATTTAAGAGTGTAATAATGATCAAATATAACTTAGTAGGGATTTATAAATATCTTCTAAATTTCAACCATCCCTTGGAGGAGTGGAGAAAACTCTACTAAGGGTAAAGGAATGAATGGAAAGTCTTTTTAGTCAGGTAGTGGAAATAAATTTCCAACTAGAATCTTCATTCTGGATTAATTTAGAGTAATTCCATCAGTTTTCCACTACTATGGAATGAAAATATATAATTAGTATTCATATCTGGTTGATTTGGAGATTTTCTATACTTATGGAAAACTGGGCCAAAAATAGTGACCCTAATAAAGAATTTCATATGAGAACAATATAGGTTGTTCTTACTCATTGAATGATAAAAGGGTCTGACCCACTAGAACATGTTTTCAATCTATATCTATTTGATGTTTATCCCTATTTCCTTCTTCCTTTTCATTTTGGTTCTTTCAAGCTAGGGGTAGTAGCAAGTTTTTCAAAACTAGTGTATTCATTTGAATAAATGTTAATTTTGTTTCATGTGAATATATAGGCTGCATTTTTTATTTTTAATATTAACTTTATTGATAGTGTAATTATTTTTTTTCTCATACCAATCTTTCTTTATTATTTTAGTTCCTTAACATTTATAGTGTCTTATTAATCCTTAATGGTTGGGGAAAAATTGAAATTCTAAACTTTGATGGGGAGTCACTATAATGAAATCTATTTCATATTCCTTCGAAAATTTATATTTATAGTTTCCATTAGATTTATTATTTAAGTTTATTTAGTTGACCTATTATCACCGACTTACCTAACCGTAATTATAACTATAAGGAAATTTTTGTAATTTGGAGTTAAATATAAATGATTCCATATTTCATTGAGAAAGATATAGTATACACCATTCATTGTATTTATTCAATGGTCAAGGACCGCCCTGTTTTTGTGATGTTTTGTGGAAGTGTTATCCTTTCCCCTTATAAATCCATTATTTTACTAATTTTTCAATCATTAGGTGGGTTAGTCATTGGTATTTGGAGAAGAGTTTACAATTAAAGAATTTATCGAGTGAGAAAAACAAAAAAATTCCTTGATGATTAATTGGGTTTATTGAGAATGATTCATTCTATTTATTATTCACTGTTTATTTTATTTCCCATTTTTACAGAATAAAAATATCAAGTCATTATCCTCATAGAATGACTCCTATAGTGATTTTAGTGGTATGAATATTTATGATGGTGAAAATTTAGAACACCCCATCCTCACTTTTCTATATAATTTTTTAATTCTTATTTTCAAATATTTATCATTCCCCCATTCGGTTTTTCTATGAAACTGTGATAATTTTATTCATACAGTTCTTTTTTTACCAATTATGATTTTAATTGGTAGTAACTCTAAGGACCAAGTTGAAAAAATACTTTCATTTTTAGATTCTGTCATTTTTTTCAAGAAGGTTTGAGATGAAAATAATTCACCTTAATTTTTAGATGTGTGTGATCGAACAAACCAATATATATAGAAAATATGACTCAAAATTATTGTGAAAGTCAATTTTATTAGAAACGAATTATTTTTCTAGAACATATGGAAGTTACCCAGATTTTCATGGTAAGTCAAATGATGCTAAAGGGGAACAAACAAATATTATCTGTCGTGATGGTTAAGATTCATGATGAAAGTTGCTATGTCATTTTCGAATGATGTTATTAACTGATGAAATTTTCAAGATACACATTTTTACCATGAATATAATAGTTCATTCCAGCTTAGAGTATGTGTTGAGAAAAAATTTGATGTCTATATAAATGGATAGAATATAATTTTGATAGAACATGGTCAATTCATTACTAATTCACCAGTTTTATTTTTTCCATATAACCATGAATTAGTGATTTTTTTATTTCCAATTAATATTTTAAGTTGTTGTAGAGGATGATTTTCTCTAGTGGAGTTTGTGGAACATAGTTCATGGACTGCCAAGCATAGTTCACATACCTAAAATAAGGTACAAATAAATTTTATGTGAAATTATGGGAGGATTATTTTTACATATCAGTATTATACTGACTGCAAAATGCGTTATGTGGCCCTCATACGAAAAAAACATACTCATAAGGTTTGGAGTTAATGTGGGAAATGTTTTTTATAGAACAATGATGTGATTTAGGCTACTATAAAGTGCTTTTTGTGGATGGCGTCTTTCAAAAAAATAGAATCGTGTAATTTGGACTGCATAGAATAGTTCGTGGTAAAGGTTGTGTTACATAAATGATTCATATAATTGGAATTAGAGAGTTTAATAGTAATATTTTTCTATAAAAAGACTCCAAATCAGATCATTATGTTGGGTAAATTTTATTAGAATAATTCATCCCTACTATAAAATTTTAGCTAAGTCTAAAAGTGTTTTTTAGCGATAATTCCACAAAAGAGAAGATGTTCATGACAAATAGTAGTTCATTGGGAATAATTTATGGGAAGATGACAGTTCACAAGGAAATTATACATAAAAGGTTTGTGGGTTCAATTTTACACTGAAAAAAATGGTTGAAAATCATTAGCATTCTATGGGATTTCATCGCTCTATGAAGTAGAGGAGGCCTATGGAAGGGAAGGACTTCTGCGAATCACTTACACAACACTGTGCAAGTCATTAAGTGGAGTATATAAAAGTTATGTTTTGAAAGCAAGATAGTCTGAGGAGGACTCAATTAAGATCATAAAGGAACTAAAATAGTATGAGAATGAAATTTTCCCAACCTAAAAGTATGTGAAATATTTGATTTAAGTTGTGAGCAATAAAACATTGAAATAATACTACGGTATCAGAATGACTTTAATTATAATGTCCCGAAATTTCATAACAGCTTCTGGTTAAGAAAGTTAAGATTTTTTTGAATGATAATACTTTGTAATATTGATTAATAATATATATAACATTTTTTTATTGAAATTGTAATTTATATTGTGTGTTATAAGAATCACACACGCTTTTTTATTTTTTAGATAGTACTACACAAAAAACAATCGGATAGTTTACATAGTGCTACAAGAGTGTGATGGAACATCCTAATCAATGTATTACATACAAATGGTTAATGTGATAGTGAATTGTGTGGTATTGGATTAGTTCCAAACCATACAAAGGATGTAAATACTATTTTTGAGTAGTGAAAATTTTAAATTCTTATGTTCCCCTGGGGGTGTGTTTGAATTGTTTTTAGTTATGAGTGATATATATAATAGGAAGCCAAAGTTGGTTCATTTATAACGATACATAAATGAAAAATATATCACTAATTAACCCCTCCCACTCTCAATAATACTTTAATATTGACTAGGAAAATATGTTACAGTGCATAAAGCATTTATATGATTACCAACTTTAATATAGATAAATTATATGGTTGATGTTTGGTTACTCTTACCAAGACACATACCCCTATAGGCGTTTGAATCCTTATGTAGGAGGCACATTGTTATAACATGTTATAGAAATTTTTTCTTCAAATCCATGCGTAGTTTCAAGTTCATTAAAAAAAATTAAACTCACTCTTTCTCCCCTCCTCTATTCCCAAAATTGAAGACCTTATTCTCCTACATGGGACCAGACAAACCCAGAAATCCTCCCATTATTATAAACTATTCACATTGGGTATTTGTATGAGATTTTTTTTTGAGATTATTCAATTTAGACTCTTTAAATACTTTTTCATTATTTTTCTATATTCATAATCCCCCTCAATAGTCCTGGTAACATAGGGTTACCTCTTTATAAAGTTGTAGTTATATTTCCCTATTTCGAGTTTCCATGAGATCTTTTAAGACTTATTGGTTTGGTAGAGTGGGAATACCACCACAATTTAATAAATAAATGTTTTTAATGTATGGTGTTCCATTTCATTGATAATTAATTTAATAAATATTAATTTTTTAAATTTTATTTAAATTAATGTATTTAATTAAATATTTATATTAAAATTATAATTATTTGTAGAAATGATATTTTTTGGTGTTTCATTAAATGAACATGGGGATACCCATTATTTTAAATTTTCAATGCATATTTTCTAAAACCATTCCTTAGGTGTTAGTATGAATCTCAATTGGATCTTTGAAATTAATTGTTGAATCATGAAGGATTTTTTTGTATCGGAAATTCTTATTAAGTCTTGGGTTTTTATTAGTTAATTTTTGTATTATTTTTTATATTCAGAATATATAATTAATATGAATAATCCTTTGAAGATTCTACTTTTTATTTAGAAAGATGGATATTTGGATACATTATATTATATGGTTCATAGTGAAAGGAGATCATATCCTTTTATAAATTTTCATGATTGAATTGGGGTTGTTCCATGTGTGCATGTTAGAGGTGAGGATATTAGTTTTAGTTAACTAATTATATATATATATTGTTGTGAATTTATTGTTTTAACCCCACAATTTTTCTTTCATGTAAAACATGGGGTATCTATTTGTAAATTCTATGAACATGTGATACACTAGTTTAGAATATCGATCCATCAAAAATCCTTGAGATATATTTTATTATACTTGTGGGATTTTCCATTATCTATTTTAGTGAGGGAATTATCTAGGTTAATGGATGAATTTTGTTGTCCAGTGCTAATATTGTTTAGTAGTTTTTGTAAAACAATCCTAGACCATCCTCATATCTCCTACATTATATGTATGAAAATATTTGGTTTGGGTTATATTTTTTTCATTCATGTAATTCTAATTTTAAATTCAATTTTGGGTTTTTAATTCCCTTAAAATGTTATTTATTTTATCATTGGTCACATTTGCTGGAATATTATTATAATGGTTTCCCCTTAATAAGTGTTTAGTTTACTTCGGAAATAAAATATATTTTTTATTGATATTTACACAATCAATAATTTCGATGGGAAATAGAGAATCTAACTTTAATGTCTACACAAAATAGTTAAAAAAACAGTTTTACTTTCATGTTTTTTGAATGAACCAATTGGTGGTTACATACTAAGTTGTATAGATCATGCATATCAATATTTCTAGATTACTATATTTCATTTGATTTATGTGGGGGATCATTGGGTTCAAGATTAGGTATGGGATGAAAACATCTAAAATAATTTTACTCTATTCATGGATATTGAGGTTCTTGATTTGATTAATTTTCACTTTTTGATATCTCTATTGTATTAACATCTTCAACTATACAGTTGAAACATTGAAATAACTTTTATTTTAGGGTTTCTATTTTTTGATGTATTGATTGTTTTATTAGTTTTTAGTGTTGTTTTGAAATATATTAACACAAAATTTCATTATTTGGTTTTTATTTAATTTTTATGTACTTATTTTATGATGAGTTCATCCAATTTATTGAATATTCATGATTTTTTTATATACAAACCATTTGGTTTAAGTTTTTATTTTATGATAAATCATCAAGATGTTTTATATCAGACACACTTGTGATTTTAAAAGTCCAATGAGGATTGGAAATTTTTCTCACACCATTTCGTATGCTGGATTAGGAGCTCAATTTTATAGCGGAACAGGTTAGTTCTTAAAAAATGGTATCAGGTCGAGGGTTCTTATGAGGCCCTATGTTTTTGAGATTTTAATGTGGTTCGTTTTTCCTTGTTTATTATAGGTGGATCCATCAAAATTTCAGTTTTTAGTCAGGAGGTGGTTCATGATATTCCCCTATTCAAGATTACTCTTGTGTATCTTGGGAAGTCCAGAATGTGTTTTCCTTGAATCAAACCACATTATTATGATGATTTTATGATTATGGTATTTATTAGAGTGTTTTGTTATGGTTATAATAATTCATAAGTAATATTGAAATTGTCAAATAATTGGAATTGATTTTATAAGGATTTTTTTGTAGTTTAATGTTATTTGTAATACATTGGGATACCATTAGTAGACCTTGCATATCCATATAGATGTTTTCTAGTGATATTCACAAGGTTGACACATGGATTTCTAAGTAAAACATCTAAAAAGTGATGATTTTTGTATTCTTGTGGATTTAAATATTTTTTTCTTTTAATGGTTTTAGTGTCACATATTCATTATTTATATTTTTGGGATTATATTGGGTGTTAATTAGAAATTATTAATGATTGTGTTTTAAATTTATATTCTATTTTAAAAATAAAAATATTATTTTTGAAAAGGATATGAAATTTACAAATTATTATGAGACTTTGTGAAATATTATATCAATTAATATGAAGTGATGAGGTTACTATTGGATTTTATATGTTGATTGAATTTTTTTATTTTTGTTTTCATCATTAAAAACATTTTTTATACTGATATGATTTTTGAAAGATAGGGTATTTTTTTCCTAGTTTTAAGTTAAAAAAAGACGTTGTTAACAATTTTTTTGAATTGATAAAGGGATGATAATTGGTTTGGTTGAAATATTTATTAAAGAAATTATATTAATGTTTTATTAGAAAAAAATTTCTATGCTTTTCTAGGGGATGAAAATTAAAAATAAAGAAATATTATGAAGATTGAGTTTGTGGTTTTTGTTACGGAGTTGGAATTGAGGTACAATTTTTTATGATGATTATCTTTTAAAAAAAATAGTTAGTGTAATTTTATAGTAGAGGTAATTAATTTTTATATGTTTTTTAGTTTAATAGGTTATATATTAGTTTGATGTATATTTTTTATGTTAGATTTCTTATAGTGTATTTCATGGTTTTTTCTATTATGTTATTTGATAGTTGTTTAAAAATGTATTCTTATTCTAGAATACAAATGTAAATTTTTGTTTGTGGAGATTTAATACATGTTATGATTGATTGCGTTACATGCATCTTCCTTCAATTGAATACTGTATTCAAGAATTAATGGATATGAATGTGGGATATGAATCATTTCTAATAAAAATAGACTCTTTCTTTGATCATGATTTACATGAATTCTTGTATTAGTATACCCCATAAATTGAGCATAGTAGTCTTCCACATCGTTCCTAGCTATAGTCTTTCATTAGGGAGTTCAAAAATTTTTATCCTCCACATCAATATTGAATACCAAAATCTTCAAGTGTAGATGAATGTTTATAGAGATTTGAGGAGATATTTGTTCAGCATTGACCTCCGGATATTCTAAAATTCATGTTCAATATCCTTTTCCTAGAGGGTTAAGGTTAGGATTTGTGGAAGACAACTATTTGAACAAAACCAATTACATAGCTTTATAGATAAATCTTTATTTCAATGATTATTATATTTTACTTCATGTAAATGTTTTGATAAATAAGTTAATGGAGTTTTCTTTAACATATTGATTATATCATAATATTGGATTATAACTATTATGAATCCATACCTAGGGATATATTCATGCTTGGTAGGGGAACAAGAGGAAATTTATATATTCACATTACAATGATTAATATAAAATATACATTAAGGGAATGGGTAATAGATCCATGTCTTGGAATTGACATAGTGTAATAAAATAGCTTCCTAATTTATTAATGTCACATTACATTAGAGGAATGATTTTCTTCTGAAACCAATGTGGAATGGATATATCAAAGAAGCCTTATAATTTGGAATCTCAAAAAAATTATATACCAGTAGATATGTGGTATATCTAAAGATATTCTGAAAGGCGTTATTTTATAAAAAAAAGTGAAGGAATGATCTTAATATTCTGAATATCTTTTTGTTCAACCCTATAGGACCTGGTGCAGATGAAATGTTTTTTTGATGTTTTCCCTAATTTCCATCTATCATAATCTATTGGTTATTTCTTAACTAGTAGGTAAAGATATTCTATTCTAGATGTGAAATGATTTATATGATGATGGTTATGGATTAATAGAAATCTATTTATGATAAAAACCACATATAGTTATTCCTAATTTTGATAATTGTGTAATAAATTTTTTTGGTTTGGCTCTCTTAATTTTTTTTTTAAATTTCAATATGGTTTCCTGTGATGAATTTGGAATTAAAAGATATGGTTCTAAAATAAGTCCACATTTGGTGGGTAAACACCATAAAAATATCATTCACAATCATATGAATTTTTAATATTTATTATAATTTAGAAATACTTTTTCACAATATTATGTTAACCTCTTAGGCTATCCAGACTCAACTAATCATTAAAATTTTGGATATCATTGTATATTAGAAAATTTTATAGATCATCTTGATAATTTTTAGAATGATTTAGTAGGAACCTTTTGGTGCATTAATATTTGGGTTGGGTAACCCTATGTTTTGAGGATATATTGTGAGAGATTCAGCCTCTCCCCTTGATGAGACATTGTATATCTATTTATATGACCACATGTGGTTCCATAAATGGTTATTAGAGGTTACTTTAGAATGAAAATTTATTATATTGGGTATAATCAATTTTACCATGATTAATGATTTGGTAACTTTAAATAAATCTTTTTGATTGTTTTAGTTTTTCTAATTGCTTAATTTATTATGAATATTAAACTCATGTTATTTTCATAATCAACTATTCCCTCTAGTGATTTTTTTGTAATAAATTCTTATAGTTTGGAGAATATTAACTCTCAAAAAGTTATTTTGAAATTCATATTGTTTATTTTTTTTGTTTCCCAATATTTTATCTGTCACTCTTCCAATTTTCCTTTAATTTTTTAATATTTTATCCATGAATTTCATATCACATATTTAAGTGCATAGTTAATTCTAACTATGTCAAAATTGTGCAATAAAATTTACATTTGAAGATGATAATAACCAAATTTTGTCATATATTTAGTCTAATAATCAAGAAAACTCTTATTAGTGCCCACAACCTACAATATTAGGTTTGTGGTTGGGGTATGGTTTGGTAAACAATGTTGTCAAACCTTGAATAGTTTACAAATTATTATAAAATATAAACTAATTGATTATCACTAGTGAATATTTACCCCAAATTACCACCCTCCTTCTATTGATCATCCATAGACATACTATAATCTCCTTACATCTTTTTCCATTATTCCATTGAGTAATTTAAAGAATATTAATTAGGTTTTTGTTGTAATTATTTAAAGAAATTTATTTCAAAATCATATTCTCCCTTTTGAAATATCAATTTTTACCTACCAATATCTTAATAAGATAAGGTTACATATAATATAATATTTAATTACTATTTCCCTATATTATTTATTCCTACTAATATTTTAGATATATTTTGTGGTAGAATATGTGGAACAGTGCTGCCATTTGAAAATGTGAATAAAAAATTGTTGGATGATCCACTAAATATAAATTTTATTTTCAAAGTATGATTTCTTGTTTTTTTTAAATTAATTTTTATGTATATTATATAGTATGTAATGTATAACTAGTTTGATTTGTTAAGATATGATTTTTCTTGTTTTTTGTCAAATACACACGTGTTTTCTTAATACTTCTATTGTGTAATGTATATTTTGGGAATCTATTCTTAGTAATTGATTTTATAAAAGCTTTATTATCCCTTTCAAATTAATTCATAGCTTATAAGTCTTATTTTTTTTATCAAAATTTGTTTTATGTCCTAATTAAATGATAAAATATAATGAGGCTTAGATGAGATCTTCATAATGTCGTTTAAATTTATAAAACCTTGAAACATGTTCCTTTTAATGTGAGAAAATGGCTACATTAACACTAAGTATGTGATTGTTCTCATTTAAGGGAATAAAATCATTTGATAAATATCATTGAAGCAATTAGTACTATTTCATTTGGGGGTTTCAGAGATGAGGGGTTGACATGTTGTGAAATATATATATATTGAAATTCATAGTTTGACATACCATGATGTGTGATTTGGAAGAATCAATGAGTTTGTAGTAAGGATGTCTATGACTATATGTTTAAATATTTTAGAATCATTCACTGACTAGTGTTGTTGAGATTTATTTTAACTTATTATTGGTATCTTACCCTTGGTTATGTGTGTATTGTAAATATCAAGAGTTAGTGTAATTTTCATTAGGCATGAGTCTTATTTAGTAGTTTGTATAGCTATGTCAAACATCTTCCCCATGCATTCTTGGTTTGTTTGATTCTATCATTGGTTTCCATTATAATTTTATTACTAATATCATTTTACTTTAAAATTAATTTTAGTAGTTTGGTTTCCTTAAAAAAAATTTTTCATTTAATCTCATTTATATTTGCATTAAAAGATACATATTTGTTTCAATTTAAATTGTGTTTTAATTAAAAAAAATAAAAATTATTTTGAAAATGTAATGTACCATTACTTAATTTGAAAAAAATTGATTAACTAATAATCATATGTATATTAAAACTAGAATTGAAATATTTTTATTTAAAAAAGGTGTACTGGTTCTCAAGGGTGGTAGCATACTAGGATTCATAACTCATAACTATCATCATATAGGGTTTACCAAATTCTATTTGATTCTTTTGGGTGATCATGGGTGACTAGTTCTATTATGGAATACAAAATGGTGAATTTGTTTTACTTGGAACTAGGGATTTTGGTTGAGTATTGAATCATTTGGTTAATTTATTGTGTATATAATATATTATCCTCTTTTTCATTCCACATGGATCTATATACTATATTAAATTTTAGCATTTCTATTTTGTTAATAATTTTTTTATTGTCTTCCTATAGTCTTGTAATTACCTAAAATTATTTCACATTTCATCCTTTAGATTGCATTATATTTTGAAACTGATTATTTATTTTTGTATCCATCCAACCAATGGAATGTTCATGCAGGATTTATATCATTAAATCATATTCATTATATTTATTCATATGAAAAAAGCAATCCAATTGGATGAAATATTATTCCATGGAACTTGTAAAATGTACAGAAGGATCAAGAAAACCTCCCATGCTGTACCATAATTTGATATGGGTGTTTGATATAGCCGTGGACCATCTTGGTTTGTTACATTTCCTCCATAGTCATTTGATTCAATAATTCTCCATAATTATGTAGTAGGACCTATATTATCGATTTTTTTACAAACAGATTCTATAATGATTTTTTTTTTCAAAATCTGATAACAGTGTTATTTTGGATACCAATTGAGATATTCCTATCCCAAAAAAAATTATATCAACTCTTTATAGGATGATATAATCCATTCCTAGTATCACATACAATTCTACAAATAGATGTAGAACTTGATTTAAAAGATGTATTTACTCTAGTACATCATTCATTGTAACGACCTGATCATTTTAATTATATTTGTTTCCTAATTTGTAGGTTATTTTAAAATATACTCAACAGCACAATATCCATAATAAGTGATGTTGGTATAATTTAAATGAGGTTGCTGGGTTTCAATTATTATATGATCGTTGGTCAATATGACCTTTGGAAACAATAATCTCAACATTATGTTTTTTAAATATAGTTTTCTTGGATAATTAATACAGAATGAAGATTTAATGGCCTCATCCAGTATACTCAAGCCATTTGAAGCCCATCCATCAGAGCTTGGGAAGGAGGTAGCATCACTAGGCTTTGATTTAGACCAAGACCAAGCAGAACCTCAACATATAAAGCTTGAACAGAATCGCCAAAGGGTGATTTTAAATCCAATATAAATCACCACTCATGCAATTTTGTCTGAGACACCCCAAGATTCTATCTCAATATCACACCTTACACTTAGATCATATGTCGGTGTTATAAGGGGCTATATAACGAGACCTTAGATATTTTGTGTAATCCTTTTATATAAATATAATTTTTAATTGCTATTATGGAATGATTGTGAATTTAAATTATCTGGATAAATATAGGATGTGTATTATTGATAAATTTAGTAAAAAAGAGGCATTTTAAAATATTATTATATTTCTTAAATAATTAATAATGTGAAAATATTATAAAAATGTGGTTATCTACAGTTGTGATCAGTGAGAAATATTGATTCTAATATAAACAAAATTATTTTTAGTGAATAATAAAGTATGAATAGTGACATACCCATATGAATAATAAGAATAGTAATGAATAGTTAATTTTCCAAAAAATAGAAACATAGCCCATGAATGGATAAATACATTTCTGATATATTTAATGTGAAAAAACAATCATATTATATGTTTTGGTATTTTTATGCCTTAAATAGTTTATTTAAATTTTTTTCATTAATTTAATATTTTAAAATGGAAATGTATTTTCATAATATGTAACCATAAATTTTTACTTTATTTTATTATGGTTATACGATAATATTATGGGACCTTTATTACTTTTGTAAGGTGTTACAAAAAGATTTATAGTTTTAAAGTTTAATTTTTGGAATAAGTAATGATTTTATTTAAAAATTAAATTAAAAATTCTAGGAAAACTATTTTCAGAAAATGGAGTTCATTTTTGAATTCATATAATTGATATTTGATTAGATTGAATTTTAGATATTTTTCTGAAAAGTTGAATTTTCGGTGAATAATAAAAATATAGTTTTGAGTTTTAGGTGTTTAATGACATCATTAATGATGTAATAACAATGTAAGATTTCTCGTCAACTTATTAATTTTTATATATGCAATTAGGTGTCCCAATTTTCTAATATCATGGTCAAATAACATGGGCATGCCCTTGGTTTTGCAAATACCACCGATGAGGTGTCCCTTAGAAATTAATAAGTTATTATTTCTGTTTTCTTATAAATACCAGGACATTTCCCTTATTAATTTCATTGAAATATCATCCTCAACGAATTTATGGTTTCCTTACCCCAAATATGTCCTCCCATGGTTCCCTCAAGCCTCCAAAGGTCTCAACCTTTGAGTTTTCAAAGTTACTCTTCAAGGAAAGGGAAACTTCCACCCTCATCTTTTAAGTCATGACTTCCTTTCTGTTATGTCTTACAGTTCCATTTAATTTTGAAGGGTCCTGTTCTCATATATCTTTACTATTTTCCATTTCATTTACAAATTAGTAAAGACCCTTTCTACTATCATCTATTGAATATCTGAATTTGTTTGTAATGCCGTTAGGCAGCTTAATTTTCGTAAAAGAAATTGTACTTTCTATTTCCTATCTATTTGTCTTCATGTGGTGTGCCATTAAAATGTCAACAATATGATCTTATTTATTTTTATTATGACTATATACATCAAAGTGGTTCATTTATAGATGGGATACCCTTTTCTCATATTTTTTTATTATTTTCTAGAACCATGTTATATAGCGGTTATGCTACAGAAATTTCATCTCAAAATTTCTCTCTTTTTTTCTCAAGGAACTATATTTTTTTATTTATGTTAACACCCACCCCTATTTCGTTTATAGGGTTGTTTATAGATTAAAAAATTATATATTTATTTTGGAATTGATATACATGTAACCCTTAATCCCTTTCCATGTGTTATAAATGACATAATGATCTTATTTTTAAGCACTTTTAAAATGTCATGATTTTGAAGTGAAACCCATTTCTTTTACTCTCTTTGGGATATTTATGAAATGTTTGATTACAATCAATGATTCTCACATGAATATAGAGACATGTTAAGGGTTCTCTCTGATAGCCCTCCAATTCATTGTGTAAAGAATTAATCTCTAGATATGGCAAGTTTTACAATACCTTGGTGAATAACCTTGATAATTTTTACGACACCACAGGGATAAACCTCAATGATATGTTCATGAATGTATAAATGAAATGTTTTAGCCATATATTAAAGTTATGATTCATGTTATTTTTATCATTATATTTATATTTTTCTATTTCTCATGTCTTTATGATTTTGTTTCATGTTCTTATTAATATTTCTGAAGATCACATGTCAACTGTTTCACTTGTTTTCCTTAATGAACCTTATGCTCACTTATTGAATTGATCTATGTCTCCAGGATATGAGATGAAATATTTGTACATAGTATGAACCTATGATGAAGCATTACAAGTGGTTTAGAATAAATTTTTATGTTTTTTCATGTAATATGTTCGTGATTTCCAAGACACTAGACTATAAAGATCCTCTATTTGTAAAATGTAATGAAATGTTATGTAATAAAAAGGTGGGATGCCGGAGTTGGTAGAAAAAGATAGTTTAATTATTTATAGAAACTAAGCTGTGAAAACATTAAGAAGAATACTATATAAAAGTTAAAATACAGGTAAACTTCATAGTATTTTGGTGAGTATTTAGTAAGTGGTTTATCAAGAAAATACATCCCTATCTCAATATGACCAGGTAGAGGTGGATCTGTTATAGAGGTAGCTAGGAGTGAAAAATTTGACAAGGAGTTTCAGGCTTGACCTGGGGTATCCTGGTACATGACAATGGGCCTTACTCCACTCTTTGTTACGACACTTCGGGTGGATATGTTTGGTTAATCATAATATTTTTATAAATAATTATGAATGATTTATAGAGAAATGTATTCGTTTAATGATGTTTTAAGACATAAAATCCTTTATTGTTAAAATATTTATAAATGAAATAAGTGTCTCACAAAGGTTTAATTCTTTTAGAAAATATGGGCAATAGGAGGAGCTTTGAAAATGGTGATCGCAATGGTCCGTCCATTGACGGCCCTCCAATGGAAGGTGAAATGGAAACATTCATGTGAATGATGAACCAACTTACTCATGTTATGGGAAATTACATGAATCAAGATGAGAGACCAATCTCCTCATGAAGGGAACACGATTAGATTGAGTATTTTATACATCAACAACCACTAACCTTTAGTGGATCGAAACACCCATTGATTTCTGAATAATGGATCTGCTCATTAGAGAAGATATATTTTATTCTCCACTTTTAAGAGCAAGAGAAGGTCACCCTGGATATCTATCGCTTTGAGGGAGAAACTAAACAGTGGTGGGAATTGATTAAAAACACAAGGCCAAGAGTGGAGGTTGAATCCATGGAGTGGGAAGAGTTCAGATGGATCTTCTTCAGTAAGTATTTCCCTCGTTCCCTGGGAACATAAATGGAGAAAGAGTTTCTCATGCTAAAGAAGAAGGAGAGTGAATTCGTGGAAGCTACGATATGGACTTTACAAGGCTTTACTATTATACATCAAGCATTGTCAAGGATCCTAATGGTATGGTTGATAGATTCTTTGATGGACTGACCCCTCATCTGAAGAAGAATAAAGCCAACCGAGACTATGATAGCTGTGAAAAGATCATACAGAGTGAAATTGTAGTTCGAACATGAGTTGGGTGAGAAATAGTCATCTCAAAAATCATAAGAGAAAAATAAATCAATGAATCCCAACTTAGGGGGCCTTTGACTAGGGAAGAGGAGGAAAGAAATTGCAACATCCCACGTGTAATAAATGTGGGAAGAAGTATTCGGGGAACCGCCTGCTCAGGAGCAGGAAATGCAACAAGTGTGGAAGAGATGACCATATTGCAAGAAATTGTCATAGTGAAGTGAAAACTCATCTTCCAGACACAAACATCAAGGGGAATATGGTACAGTCCCAACCTGATGTCCAGTGATTTATGTGTCAAAAATTTGGGCACATATCCAATCACTTTCAAAATCCAAGGGAAGTGGAGGAAAACCACAATCAGCCTCAGCAAAGACCAAGGGATCAAGGTCATTCATTTTCTATCAGGACAGCTGATATTGAAGCTCCAAATGATGTGGTAACATGTACTCTTGTTGTTCTCTTAAATCTAGAAATTACATTGTTTGATTTAGGTTCTACACATTCCTTTATTTAATCCAATTTTGTATAGAATTGTGAATCAAACCCTGCCTTTCTAAAAGCAGAGTTATTATTAAAGACACCTGGTGGGATTATCCATGTATTGTCAATGTTTAGAAACTCTAGTATTTACTTTGGGGAGCATTATCTTATCAAAAATCATGTATTCATACCAATGCTGGAATTTGACATTATACTAAGGATGGACTAGCTCTCAATGTATAATGCTATGATCAAATGTAGATGTATGGAAATACCAGTCATCTTAAATAGAAAACCAACAGCTATCATTCAATGAGAGATATCTCAAACTGATCATTGTTTAGAAGAACCTCTTATATCCTTCTTTAGGGAATTGTTCGGTGAAGAAGAATAAGGAAATGAGAGTTTGAGGATACAAAATGTCCCGATCATCTAGGAATACTTTGACATATTTCCATAGGAGTTACCTGGACCACCCCCATAAAGAGAGGTAAAGTTCTCGATTGAAATCATACCTAGATCTCATCAAATATCAAAAACCCCTTATAGAATGGAAAATGTGGAGCCGAAGGAATTAAATAAACAAATCCAAGATCTTTTAAAGAAGCGGTTTATCCGACCAAGTGTGTCTGCTTATGGTGTACATATTCTCTTTGTGAAAAAGTAGGATGGATCGATGAATCTATGCATTGATTATTGAGAACTGAATGGGATCAAAGTAAAGAACAATTAACCTCTCCCAAGAATTAATGACTTATTTGATCATCTTTGTGGGGCTCAATTATTCTCTAAGATTAATCTTAAATATGGTTATCATCAATTGATGGTGAAGAAAGAAGCTATTCGAAAAACTGTTGTTTAATAATGATATGAGCATTATGAGTTTGTTGTTATGCCTTTTGGACTTACTAATTCACCTTCTATTTTGTCTATTTGATGAATATATTATTTAAGGAATACCATGATAACTTTGTGGTAGTTTTTTTATGATATTATGATATATTCTAAAATTCGTGAAGGGCATGAGGATCATCTAAGGGTTATTTTTCAAACTTTATAGAAGGAGATGATTTTTGGAATGTTCAGTAAATGTGAATTCTTGTTACAACAAGTTTCTTTTTTGGGGAACATTATTACCAATGAAGGAATCACATTTGACCCTATAAAGACAGATGTTGTAGAAGAGTGGGCTCAGTCTTCAAAAATAACTGAGACTTGTAGTTTCCTTGGATTTGCGGGATATTATAAGAGGTTTGTGAAAACATATCAAGACTTTATAATCCATTAACCAAGTTAACTCTAAAATCGTTCAAGTTCATCTTGACAAAAGAGTGTGAGAAAAGTTTCCCAAGAGCTGAATAAGAGATTGGTTATTTCACCCTTGTTAACTCTACCCTCAAGTGTAGAAGGATTCATTATTTTTAGCGAGGCGTCTCTTAATGGGATTTGGTGCGTCCTCATGAAATATGATAAGGTCATTGCTTATGCATCTCAAAATATGAAGACTCAAGAGAATAACTACCTGACACATGATTTGGAGCTGGCTGCGGTTGTTTTTTCTCTGAAGATATGGAGGCACTATATTTATGGGGAGAAATGTGATATATACATAGACCATCAATGTTTGAAGTATATTTTCACAAAAAATGAATTTAAAATGATATAATAGATATGGTTGGAAGTTCATAAAGACTGTGATTGTTCAATTCATTATCATCCAGAAAGAGAAAATGATGTCATTGATGCATTAAGAAGAAATGAACCAGTTGTTCTGTCTATTATGAATGTTAATAGAGTTATATAGATCAATGACCTAGTAAAACAGGACATGGGAATTATTAAAAAAGGGACATCATCAACACTAACACAAATAATTTCTCAATCGTCATTACTAGAGAAGATAATGAATGCATTGGAAGAATATTCTTTGTTATAGAATAAATTTGAGGCTGCGAAAGATGCATAGATTCCTAAGTTCATTATTGATCAAGATGGTGTATATAAATTTTGTACAAGACAATGTGTTCAATCTATTCCTCAAATAATTATGGAGATGATGGATGAATCTCATAGCTCTATTTTCTCTATACATCTTGGTAGCACGAAAATGTACAGGGACCTTCGTGATCATTAGAGGTGGGATAATATGAAAAGGGAGATTTCTCAATACAAGTCAAGGTTCCTGGTATGTTAGCAAGGGAAGGAAGAGAGACAACAAACTAAAGGGGTATAGCCATCACTACCCATACCAGCATGGAAGTAGGAAAATATCACTATGGACTTCGTCACAAGTCTCCTGAGAACTTCTAAAGGAAATAATGTGATATGGGTTATTGTGGAACGTCTCACCAAGACTACCCATTTTATCTCCATTCGGAAAGATTTCCTACTTGATCAACTTTCCATAATTTACGTGTAGAAAGTGTTAAGGCTGCATGAAGTTCCACATTCTATTGTATCTGATAGTGTCCCAAGGTGAATATCAAGATTCTTGGGGAAGTCTTCAACATGCTATAAGAATTGAATATAATTTCAGTATGACGTATCACCCCCAAACTGATGGCCAATTTGAAAAGACTATTCATACACTCGAGGACATGCTGAGAACATGCTCAATTTAATTTAATGGTGGATGGGATCAACATCCCCCTTTAGTTGAGTTCTCTTACAACAACTTCTTCCACTCGATCATTCAAATAGAACTCTATGAAGCTCTATATGGAAAGAGATGTAGAACTCGTACTTTTTGGGATGGAGTAGGTGAGAAAATGTTTCTTGGGTATGATCTTGTGCTAGAGATGATAGAAACGGTCCATTCCATCCAGTAACACATTAAGGATGCTCAGAGTCGATAAAATATCTATGTATACAAACGTTAAAGGGACTTGGAGTTTGATGTTGGTGACGAAGTCTTTCTTTGGATTTCACTATGGAAGTGAGTCATGAGGTTTGTGAAAAAAGGGAAACTCAACCCTAGGCACATTAAACCCTATGAAATCAAAGATATTGTGGGAGGAGTGGCCTATCGACATCCACTTCCTCCAAATATAGCACATGTTCATGATGTCTTCCACATATCCCTCTTGATGAAGTACATACATGAACCTTCACATGTACTAAATCCAGAGGTGGTACAACTGAATCATGACCTCTCTTATGAGGATAAGCCGATTGAGATCTTGGATCGTAGAGACAAGGTTATATGCAACAAGATTTATCTTCTTTTTAAGTTGCTGTGGAGGAACAAAAAATGTGAAGAAGCCACATGGGAACTAAAATAGTCTGTGAAATAGAAGTACCCACACCATTTATCATCAGAGGGTACAAGATAAAATTTCTGTGGCAATATTTATTAATGGGGGAAGAATGTAACTACCCAAACTTTTAATTATATTTTTTTCCTAAATTTGTGTGTTATTTTATTTTATACTCAACCAAACTATATACATTAATTAATTTGGTGGGTATAATTAAAATGAGACTGTTGGGTTATGACTGTTATATGGCCATTGATCAATATGACAATTGGATACTATAATCATAATGAGGTGTTTTTATAAATATAGTATCTTGGTTAATTAATACCGAACGAATATTGAATGGCCTCACCCAATAGACTTGGGCCATATGAAGCCCATCTGTCAGAGAATGGGAAGGAGGTAGCATCACTAGGCTTTGCTCTGGACCAAGCCCAAGAAAAACATCAACATATGAAGCTTGAGATAAATCGTCTATGGAATAAGTTCAAGATGATAGAAATCACCTCTCAGGCAATGGTGTCCAACCCACCCCAAGAACCTATCACCATAGTACACTTCACACATGGGTCTGATGTGAGTTTTATAAGGGGATATGTTACGAGACCTTAGCTGTTTGTATAATCATTTTATAAAAATAAAATTGTTATTTCTTATTATAGAACTGTTTGTGACTTTCCAATATCTAGATAAATATAAGATGTGTATTATTGTTGAATTTAGGAAAAGAAGGGTGTATTTTAAAATATTTTTGTTTTTTTAAATAATAAATAATGTCAAATGATTTTAAGAAAATGCTCTTCTACAGTTGTGATCAGTGGGAAATTTAGAATCTAATATTATCAACCTGATTTATAGTGAATAGTAATGTATGAATAGTATCATACCCATATTAATAGTAATGAATAGTAAATTGGCCAAAAAATTAGAAACTTCACTGATGAATGAATAAATACATTTTAGACATCCTAAAAGTGAATAAAATGATTACAGTATACGTTTTGGTATTTTTATATGTCATAAATATTTTATTTAAAATTTTATAATTAATTTAATAATATAAAATGGAAATATATTTTCATAAAATGCAATCATAAATTGTTACTTTTTTTTATTATAGTTATATGATATTTTTTTGGACCCTTGATTACTTTTTCAAGGTTTTACAAAATGAGTTATAGTTTTATTGTTGTACTTTCAGAATAAAGAATGATTTTATATAAAAATTAAATAAAAAATATTTAATAAATTATTTTAATAAAATGAAGTTTATTTTTAAATTTAGAGCATCGATATTAGGTTAGGGTGATTTTTTGGTATTTTTTGAAAAATGTGGAATTTTTAGTGAATAGTAGAAATACAGTTTTGAGTTTCGGGTGTTTAATTAAATCATTAATAATGTAATATTGATATTAGCTTTCTGGTTGAATTTTTAATAGAGATATATGCTATGAGGTTTCCCAAGTGACCAATAACATGAGAAAATATTGTGGTCAAGCCCATGGTTTTTCCAATTCCACCGATGTGGTGTCCCTAAGAAATTAATAATTTATTCCCCCACCTTTCCTATAAAAACAGAGCCATTTTCATCAGTCATTTCATTCCGAAATCATCTTAAATGATGTTCTGGTCTCCTAAACTCTTGATGTGTCCTCCCAAGGTTCCCTCAAGTCTCCCAAAGTCCCAAAATTAAAGATTTTTATGTTACTCTTCAAGGTAAGGGAAACATTCACCATCATATTTTAAGTAATGATTTCCTTTATGTTATGTCTTATAGTTAAATTTTATCATGATGGGGATTGTTCTTATATATCATTACTACTATCCAATTAATTTCAAAATGATGAAGGTCCCATTCCATTCTCATCAATTTATATTCTGAATTTTTATGTGATGTCATTATGTTGCCGAATGATCATAAAAGGAATAACGCTTTCTCCTTCCTTTCATGTTTCCTTTTGATGTGGTGTTCCATTCAACTTTCCACGCCATGATCTCATTTATTTTTATTATATCTCTATACATAAAAATTGTTCATGTAGGGTTGTGATACCCATTTCCCTTCTATTTTTTTTTATTTTCTAAAACCATGTTATATAGTCGTTATGCTGCAGAAATTTCGTTTCAAAAATTCTCTCTCTTTTTCTCATAGAATTATATTGTTTTATTTATGTTAATACCAATACGAATTTAGTTTCTATGGATGTTTATATACACAAAAATAGTATATATTTGATTTTTTAATTGACATACATGAAACCCTCATCCCCTTTACATGGGTTATAAATGATGTAACGATCTTATTTTTAAGCACTTCTAAAGCGTCACGATTTTGAAGTGAAACCAACTTATATTACTCACTTTGGGTTATTTATGAAATTATTGATTATGATATATGTGGATAACATGAATATAAATAGTTATTAATTGTGTTCCCTAATAGGGTTCTAATGCATTGGGTAAATAATTGATCTATAGAGATGACAAGTTTCACGATACCTTGTTGAATAACCTTTGTAATTTTTATGACACCTTGGGGATAAATGTAACAGCCCAAGATTTTATAAAAAATATTCTTTTTAATTAATGTCTTGTGTTGTACGCTACACCAAAAGGAGCTTTCACAACACGCATCCTTGACTTTCCTTGCATTACACGCAATCGCGACCTTCCTCGATAGCGTGTGTAATACGCAATACCGAGTTTCACTAAACAACGTTATTCTATTAAAATATTATTAAAAATAGTTGTTATGAATAGTAATAACCACTTTTTGAAATTCTTTAAATCTTATTTTTCAAAATGAACTTCATTTTTGGATTCGGAGTATCGAATTTAGCCTAAGGTGAAATTTTGGTACATTTCGGATAACTTTCATATTCTGATGAATAGTGAAAATTACTAAATTATAATTAAAAAACAACTTTTTTAATCGAAATAATTAATAGTGATAAATTATTAATTGGAGTAGTTTTAAAGTATATTTAGAATATATTTTTACAATTTAATACAATGTTGGTCATTGGATGTAATTTCACATTTAAACTAGACATAAACAAGTGTCAATCTTTTGATAGATATTGTTTCTTAAAAACACGCTATTTGTTTTAACAGCGGGATTTAATTATAAAATTAATTAATGCAACTTTTATGTTATGAATTTGGTAAAATAGACTTCATTTTTGAATTTGGAATATGAAATATAGCTTGGGATGAAATTTTGGCATTGTTCTGAAAAACATCAATTTTTGATGAATAGTGAAACTACTAAGTGGTAGGTTAAAAACTGAATTTTGCATAAAACTTAATTTTACCGCTTCTGTGAATGGAATTTCGAAAATCCGAGAGACACGGTTAATATCAAGGACTAAAATGTGGTTCAATGAGATGAAAATAATTTGTTGGTGAATAGTAACTTTTTACTTTTTTTACCACGGTTAATAGTAAATAAGGTAACTAAGGGTAAATATGATATTAATATTACCCTAACACATGTCCTAATTCTATTGGACAAGTGTAATTCGACCAAAAACAAACTTAGGAATAAAATATGACCATTTAGGACCACTTGGATTAGATTAGGACATTTATTATTATTTAATTCAAAGAAGAGTTAAAAGAGTTAAAATCAAAGTTTATTCACTAAAATATTTTTAATATGGGGTTATACATAAGATAAATTCGACTATAAGTATTCATTATAAAGCTAAAAAGATTTCCTATATAATGATATTTTATTTATAATTTTTAGACTTTAAATAAATTAATTTATTTATGACACAACGATGATGCAGTAATTACCGTTTTAAGGAAATATTAACATAATTGATGTTATAAATACTCAAATGAATGTAATATGAGACTTTTTATGAATTACACTAATTTTCTAGGTTACTATGATATATTATTGTTGATTTAATCAACTTGGTTCGAACATATAATTCTGTTATGACATTCAAAAAAATCATATATCAAATAGTGTCAAAATTGACACAAAATAGTTTTTAAATAAAATATTATATTATTAATTGTTATTTTATTCCTAAAAATCTAAGGTTCGGCCACATGACTTAGATAAGGATATATATATTAATAATAAACAATTGGGGGTTCGTTTGGCATGTTATAGTAAGTGTATTAACCATATAGTGAAAGAAAACAAAAAGACACGGTAAAAGTTAAATTATTTAACTTAGAGTTAAATCTAATTGATAAGGTTAAAATAAGAACCTAAACTTGTCTAAATCCTATTGGTTGATAGGCTTTCGACCCATCACCACTTTAGCTTCGAAATAAGACCCTTTGGAACCATTATAAACCGATTTTTACTTTAATATAAAATAATATTTTGAGATATTCCTAAGGTGCCCCTCTCCTCCCTTATAAAAGGGCACCTCCTCCCCCTCCTCCTCACACCAATTTGAGCACTCAAGCTCGGCCAAACCCTGCCAATTTCTCCTCTCCACTTCCCTAGAAACATCCTAGAGGTTCTGGTCTTCCTCAAAGACCAATTTTAGTACCCTAAGAGGAGGTCTCAAAGAGGCACTTCAAAGAAGAGGTAATTACCGTTACCAATTCTTTCATCTTTATTTCTTCTTCCACTTCTTCTTCTTAGGTTGTTTCATTATGAAGTAATAACATCAGTATCACTCATATACTGATATGTTATTATAAGTATGAAACAACCCTATTTCACCATCTATCCATCCTACGGAAAAAGAAATCACCGCGCGTGCGTACGTACGGAATACCGTCTCCACGCCGTGGTGTAATCTATTTTCCACCACCACCTTACATGGATGGGTATAATGGTGTAAAGAATAACTATACATAGTTATTACAACATCATATTGATTCTGATATATTGTATAATCCACTCCAATTCAATTCAATATTTATAGAAATGATATCATCGCTCGTGCGTACGTACGGAATACCGTCTCCACGACGCGATGAGATTCATTCTCCATGTTGACCATTTAAGAATGATTATAATGTATATATAAGAAATAATAATGAAATATATGACATTATAAAGCTACTGGATTTATGTATACATATGTATGTCATCTACTTACTTCCATTTCAAGACAATAAGGAAAGGAAAACAGCGTTCAAGCGTACGTACGGACTACCGTCTCCATGAACGGTGTTTTTCATTTTATTTATCTACCTATTATATATATATATATACTGAATATATATGATATATAAATCATATTTTATATAAGTAATAATGATGTCACGAACAACAAGTCAAAACACCTACGATAAATGAAACGATTTTACCCAAAACGCTTCTTTAACATGGAATTTACAAAAGAACGGGTAATATAATGTCATAAGTGAACCATATATGATATCCTAACAATGAATATGATTCTGTAATAAGTCAATAACATTATTTAAATCATTATACAGGAGGTTCGGACACTTACAAAGCAAGTCGGACCTAAGGTAAGGGAAATATCACAATCTCATTTTTATCCGAGATTGTTTATTCGTAAGTATTTACTGGGGTGTATTTTATCATCCACATCCATGTTACCTCAATATGTAATATTTTTTCCATCCAATTTCAATAGTTTAAATCCAATTTTACCCTTAGGTGAGTTTTTAGTAATGAATATGAAAGGAATCTTTTGTCGTTTTTCCGTACGAGGTACTTTTTGACTTTTCCGACAAAAGTACGAAGAATGTTTTTTTTAACTTATACGGCACGAACGGATTTATACTGTTTTATAAAGCCTTATTTTCATGAAGCTTCCTCTAAAAGATTTCATGACTATTTTCAATAAAATCTCTTTCTTTTAAAATTGCATGATGTTTTGTGAAAAGAAATTGATTTTGAAGAAGAAAAGATATTTTCCTCAAGAATTCAATTCAAGTGTTTTATCAAAATTATTTTCCATCTAAGATAATAAAGGGTTCTGTTTCTATCCATATTTTTACATTGATTTGACTATGTTGTGATGGAATTATGTTTATGAATTCATTTATCTTATATGAATGGTTTTATGATGTCATGTTGTTTAAGAATCCCATTTTTATTACACGGGTTATGCAATGATGTATGATTTATGATTTTGTGGCACACATAAGAATAGTATCATTATGAGATGGGTGGGACCTATATCTCCCTCCAATGCATTGGGTAAAGATTTCATATCTCATGAGATAGACATGGCTGGAATGGTAGGTTATACCGGTTCAGTGAAACAGGACTGAAACGAGGATTACTCGATTCAGAAAGGGACTTTGTCCACTAAGATAGTCTTGGCAATGAGTCTTGACTAAAAAGAAATGATTCTATATGATTATGTGTGTATGCCACAATGAGTAATGTTTTAAGTTATGGTTTCATTTTCACTACTATGATTTATCCCATGTTATGAAATTATGCTCTCTTTTGCAGGTTAAGATTTCCAAAAATGTTATGTTCTTATGAAAATTATGTGATTGATATTTCTTTTGTTTACCCTTACTGAGCATTTGAGCTCACCCTTTTATGTTTTCTTTTCCCCAGGATATAAAGAAAGGTTTTAGGTAAAAAAAGGAAGATCTTTATGGGAGATTTTGAAGATCTTTCACCAGGATTAGAAGATTACGTTCCGAGTTTCCAAAGACACTAAACTATTACGATCCTTGTGTGTGTATTTTTGTTATGTATTAAGTATTCCGCAAAAGTAATGTAATGTCCATGTACGTTAGGCTTCGGGTCTCTACAGTTGGTATCAGAGGAAAGGTTTAGTCAACCTTTGGAAACTAGGATGCGAAAACGTTAGTGAGATCTCTAGAGATATTTCTAAGGTATGTCTAGGGATGTCTCTAAGGTTAAGTATACGTATAGGTTATAGTCCTAGAATTGCTCTAACGATCTTAGAATTTAACCTAAGATGTTAGATATTGAGGGTACTACCCCTTTATTATGTTGTTTTCCCTAGCATGATTTTTGCCTCTCACACTATTCTTTTGGGGTTTTAGACGATGGCTGGAACCCGAAGGAAACGTGTTGATCAATGCAATGGACAATGCAATGATTGTCCCCCTGAGCAACCAAACGATATGGGAGCTGGAATGCAAAATCTTGTAGCCATGCTCACACAACTTTCTCAAGCTATGAATCATGCAGGACTTCCAAACGAGCAAAGGAAGGAGCAAAATTCTGTTGAATCCTTCATGAGGCAGCGTCCGCCTTCTTTCAGTGGGTCTACTGATCCATTAGTTGCTGAACAATGGATTAGTACTACTGAAAAGATATTTTCAGTTCTTCAATGTTCTGAACATGATAAAGTCATCTTAGCAGTATATCGTTTGGAAGGTGAAGCTGATCAATGGTGGAATCTTATCAAGAATACGAGACAAAGAGATGAAATTGATTCCATGGAATGGGACGAGTTCAAGAACTTGTTTTTCAGTAAGTACTTCCCTCGTATTCTTCGAACGAAGATGGAAAAGGAGTTTCTTGAGCTGAAGCAGAAGGATGAGGAATCTGTTGGTATATACGAAGCAAATTTTACAAGACTTGCAAGGTATGCATCTGGCATTATCATCCAACCTGAAAGTAAAGTTGATCGATTTTCCAGTGGCTTAAAACCAAGCCTTCGAAGGGCATTAGCTATAAGAGACTTCAGTAGCTATGAAGAAATTGTGCGTTGTGCTATCAAGGTAGAAATGGAATTTGGTGTTACATATCCATCTCATGGTTTTGAAAAGAAACGAAAGATG
This sequence comes from Viscum album, assembly GCA_963277665.1. NCBI lineage: Eukaryota > Viridiplantae > Streptophyta > Magnoliopsida > Santalales > Viscaceae > Viscum > Viscum album. The sequence goes on along the minus strand of OY728156.1, from coordinate 358,429,113 downwards.
GAGTTCAAGGAGAAATCTAAAAATAATGGTGAAAAGAAGATGAATGTTTCCTTATGCACAAAGTGTGGAAAGAAGCATGGTGGAGATTGTCTTAAAGGGACTAGAAAATGTTTTAAGTGTGGTAAAGAAGGTCATCGAGTAGCTGAGTGTCGAAGTAATGGAAAAAGGGTTTCTAATGATGTGGACAAAGAAAACACTGTAGAGAACGCACCACCAACACTTCAATGTTTCAAGTGTAAGGAGATGGGACATTATGCCAATAAATGCCCTAATCCAAGGGTTAGTGACGATCAACATGAGCAACCACTTAAGGCAAAGGACAAAGGGAAGTCACATGCGATCTCTATTGGCAATGTTGAATATGACAATGATGTGGTGGAATGATTAAGTGTTTATGTAATCGGATTCCAAAATAATGTTGTATCATGTAGTATTGGAATATTTATGTATTTGTCTAATGTGGTATTCAAAGTAATTGAGATATTATGCGCATAATGATGGGAAAACAAGAAAATGAAATGTTTAACAGTATTCATGAGCTCATGATTGATATAAGGACTAAGTGATATCATGGTTTGAGTATATATAATTTTGAGGATTTTGGTATGTGGAAAGTGTTAACTTTTAACTGCATTCAAGTTTTCACTAAGGTTCAATGGGTATTCAAGAGAGTACAAGATTAAGGCCTTTGAATGTTTGGAATGTGTCCAACAAGATATATCTTATGATATATGGGGATCAACGATGGTATTAAATCTCTGGTAATCGTTTTCACTATGTTATGAGAATGGACTGCAGTATTATGGATAGGACTAAAGATTGGAATGGATTATGTTGGACATAAGTTAGTATTGTTTAAGGATAGAAGTTTTTTCGATGTTATAGTAATATAGTTTTAGAAAAAGGACAACCTGCAGGACGGACGACAGCCCATCGCTTCGGATACGGCTGTGGGAATCGAACCCACAACCGAAGTGAGACTGGCCTTTATCGCCTACCACTGGCCTACAGGAAGTCCCTGTTTAGTAGAAACTAGTTTTATTATATTAAGCAGTATGATATATGAAGTATAAGTCCATTTTAGGAACTATATATGATTAATCTCACTATAGATCGACTTATGTATATAATTTTTGCTAACCTTTTGTTTGAGACAGATGGAATGACCCGTCATTCTATCACATGATCTGCTAACACTTCACGAATAACAAATTCAACTTCATTTATTTAAGAGATAAAGTGGAAATTTATCTAGGCACGAACAATAGTGAGATTGTACCAAAATAAAGAAAGTATTTATTCCAATTCAAATTTTCAACTTTAGGGAAATGATCTTGAAAACCAAAAATGTTTTCCTAGTGATCTTATACCTGATAAATCGGATGGTACCTTAGATCGTCACAAATTTATGGATTTGTGATTATTGTCTTTTCCATAGCCATGTTCTCTACCACTCTTCATCAGAACATGATGGTTAGATTTCTCTTCCATATCCATATTTTCACCTATGTGGAAACCCAATGATTAGTTTATTTGGGTAACCGTTACGTTTCATATTTTTGTTTTTAAAGATTGGTTTTGGTTTTCCTTTTTACGATGTGGGTTTCTATTAAAGAAACTTTCAAATAGTAAACCATTTATAACCCCGACGAATTTCAAGGGCGAAATTCATTTTAAGGGGGGTAGAATGTAACAGCCCAAGATTTTATAAAAAATATTCTTTTTAATTAATGTCTTGTGTTGTACGCTACACCAAAAGGAGCTTGCACAACACGCATCCTTGACTTGCCTTGCATTACATGCAATCGCGACCTTCCTCGATAGCGTGTGTAATATGCAATACCGAGTTTCACTAAACAACGATATTCTATTAAAATATTATTAAAAATAGTTGTTATGAATAGTAATAACCACTTTTTGAAATTCTGTAAATCTTATTTTTCAAAATGAACTTCATTTTTGGATTTGGAGTATCGAATTTAGCCTAAGGTGAAATTTTGGTACATTTCGGATAACTTTCATATTCTGATGAATAGTCAAAATTACTAAATTATAATTAAAAAACAACTTTTTTAATCGAAATAATTAATAGTGATAAATTATTAATTGGAGTAGTTTTAAAGTATATTTAGAATATATTTTTACAATTTAATACAATGTTGGTCATTGGATGTAATTTCACATTTAAACTAGACATAAACAAGTGTCAATCTTTTGATAGATATTGTTTCTTAAAAACATGCTATTTGTTTTAACAGCGGGATTTAATTATAAAATTAATTAATGCAACTTTTATGTTATGAATTTGGTAAAATAGACTTCATTTTTGAATTTGGAATATGAAATATAGCTTGGGATGAAATTTTGGCATTGTTCTGAAAAACATCAATTTTTGATGAATAGTGAAACTACTAAGTGGTAGGTTAAAAACTGAATTTTGCATAAAACTTAATTTTACCGCTTCTGTGAATGGAATTTCGAAAATCCTAGAGACACGGTTAATATCAAGGACTAAAATGTGGTTCAATGAGATGAAAATAATTTTTTGGTGAATAGTAAATTTTTACTTTTTTTACCACAGTTAATAGTAAATAAGGTAACTAAGGGTAAATATGATATTAATATTACCCTAACACATGTCCTAATTCTATTGGACAAGTGTAATTCGACCAAAAACAAACTTAGGAATAAAATATGACCATTTAGGCCCACTTGGATTAGATTAGGACATTTATTATTATTTAATTCAAAGAAGAGTTAAAAGAGTTAAAATCAAAGTTTATTCACTAAAACATTTTTAATATGGGGTTATACATAAGATAAATTCGACTATAAATATTCATTAGAAAGCTAAAACGATTTCCTATATAATGATATTTTATTTATAATTTTTAGACTTTAAATATATTAATTTATTTATGACACAACGATGATGCAATAATTACCCTTTTAAGGAAATATTAACATAATTGATGTTATAAATACTCAAATGAATGTAATTTGAGACTTTTTATGAATTCCACTAATTTTTAGGTTACTATGATATATTAGTGTTGATTTAATCAACTTGGTTCGAACATATAATTCTGTTATGACTTTCACAAAAATCATATATCAAATAGTGTCAAAATTGACACAAAATAGTTTTTAAATAAAATATTATATTATTAATTGTTATTTTATTCCTAAAAATCTAAGGTTCGGCCAAATGACTTAGATAAGGATATATATATTAATAATAAACAATTTGGGGTTCTTTTGGCATGTTATAGTAAGTGTATTAACCATATAGTGAAAGAAAACAAAAAGACACGGTAAAAGTTAAATTATTTAACTTAGAGTTAAATCTAATTGATAAGGTTAAAATAAGAACCTAAACTTGTATACATCCTATTGGTTGATAGGCTTTCGACCCATCACCACTTTAGCTTCGAAATAAGACCCTTTGGAACCATTATAAACCGATTTTTACTTTAATATAAAATAATATTTTGATATATTCCTAAGGTGCCCCTCTCCTCCCTTATAAAAGGGCACCTCCTTCCCCTCCTCCTCACACCAATTTGAGCACTCAAGCTCGGACAACCCCTGCCAATTTCTCCTCTCCACTTCCCTAGAAACATCCTAGAGGTTCTGGTCTTCCTCAAAGACCAATTTTAGTGCCCTAAGAGGAGGTCTCAAAGAGGCACTTCAAGGAAGAGGTAATTACCGTTACCAATTATTTCATCTTTATTTCTTCTTCCACTTCTTCTTCTTAGGTTGTTTCATTATGAAGTAATAACATCAGTATCACTCATATACTGATATGTTATTATAAGTATGAAACAACCCTATTTCACCATCTATCCATCCTACGGAAAAAGAAATCACCGCGCATGCGTACGTACGGAATACCGTCTCCACGCCGTGGTGTAATCTATTTTCCACCACCACCTTACATGGATGGGTATAATGGTGTAAAGAATAACTATACATAGTTACTACAACATCATATTGATTCTGATATATTGTATAATCCACTCCAATTCAATTCAATATTTATAGAAATGATATCATCGCTCGTGCGTACGTACGGAAGACCGTCTCCACGACGCGATGAGATTCATTCTCCATGTTGACCATTTAAGAATGACTATAATGTATATATAAGAAATAATAATGAAATATATGACATTATAAAGCTACTGGGTTTATGTATACATATGTATGTCATCTACTTACTTCCATTTCAAGACAATAAGGAAAGGAAAACAGCGTTCATGCGTACGTACGGACTACCGTCTCCATGAACGGTGTTTTTCATTTTCTTTATCTACCTATTATATATATATATATACTGAATATATATGATATATAAATCATATTTTATATAAGTAATAATGATGTCAAGAACAACAAGTCAAAACACCTACGATAAATGAAACGATTTTACCCAAAACGCTTCTTTAACATGGAATTTACAAAAGAACGGGTAATATAATGTCATAAGTGAACCATATATGATATCATAACAATGAATATGATTCTGTAATAATTCAATAACATGATTTAAATCATTATACAGGAGGTTCGGACACTTACAAAGCAAGTCGGACCTAAGGTAAGGGAAATATCACAATCTCATTTTTATCCGAGATTGTTTATTCGTAAGTATTTACTGGGGTGTATTTTATCATCCACATTCATGTTCCCTCAATATGTAATATTGTTTCCATCGACTTGCAATAGTTTAAATCCAATTTTACCCTTAGGTGAGTTTTTAGTACAGAATATGAAAGGAATCTTTTGTCGTTTTTCCGTACGAGGTACTTTTTGACTTTTCCGACAAAAGTACGAAGAATGTTTTTTTTAACTTATACGGCACGAACGGATTTATACTGTTTTATAAAGCCTTATTTTCATGAAGCTTCCTCTAAAAGATTTCATGACTATTTTCAATAAAATCTCTTTCTTTTAAAATTGCATGATGTTTTGTGAAATGAAATTGATTTTGAAGAAGAAAGGATATTTTCCTCAAGAATTCAATTCAAGTGTTTTATCAAAATTATTTTCCATCTATGATAATAAAGGGTTCTGTTTCTATCCATATTTTTACATTGATTTGACTATGTTGTGATGGAATTATGTTTATGAATTCATTTATCTTATATGAATGGTTTTATGATGTCATGTTGTTTAAGAATCCCATTTTTATTACACGGGTTATGCAATGATGTATGATTTATGATTTTGTGGCACACATAAGAATGGTATCATTATGAGATGGGTGGGACCTATATCTCCCTCCAATGCATTGGGTAAAGATTTCATATCTCATGAGATAGACATGGCTGGAATGGTAGGTTATACCGGTTTAGTGAAACAGGACTGAAACGAGGATTACTCGATTCAGAAAGGGACTTTGTCCACTAAGATAGTCTTGGCAATGAGTCTTGACTAACAAGAAATGATTCTCTATGATTATGTGTGTATGCCACAATGAGTAATGTTTTAAGTTATGGTTTCATTTTCACTACTATGATTTATCCCATGTTATGAAATTATGCTCTCTTTTGCAGGTTAAGATTTCCAAAAATGTTATGTTCTTATGAAAATTATGTGATTGATATTTCTTTTGTTTACCCTTACTGAGCATTTGAGCTCACCCTTTTATGTTTTCTTTTCCCCAGGATATAAAGAATGGTTTTTGTTAAAAAAAAAGGAAGATATTTATGGGAGATTTTTAAGATCTTTCACCAGGATTAGAAGATTACATTCCGAGTTTCCAAAGACACTAAACTATTACGATCCTTGTGTGTGTATTTTTGTTATGTATTAAGTATTCCACAAAAGTAATGTAATGTCCATGTACGTTAGGCTTCGGGTCTCTACAATAAACCTTGGTGATATGTTCATGAATGTCTAAATGAAATGTTGTAGCCACATATTCAAGATATTATTCATTTTCATTTTATCATGATATTCATATTCTTCCATTGTTGCTGTCTTTATGATTTTTTATCATGTTCTTATTAATATTTATCAAGATCACATGTCAATTGTTTGACTTGTTCTCTTGAATGAGACTTCTTATCACCCATTCCCTTACTGTATTTCTCTAGGATATGAGATTCAATAATTTTACATAATATGAACCTATAATGAATCATTATGAGTAGTTTATAAAAGATTTTATGTTTTTTTCATGTATTATGTTCTTGATTTCCAAGACAGTAGACTTTAAAGATCCTCAGGTTGTAAAATGTAATGAAAAGTTATGTAATAAAAAGGTGGGATTATATACTAATTAAAGTCTTATATCCAATATTTATAATTACCTCAGAACCAGATTTTTTACTTATAATTTATTATCTTCTCTTTTAGGTGAATAATCATCATTTATTAAAAACATGTATGATATTAATTATTGTAAAAAACTCGAATAAAAAAAAATTGTTTTCTTGAGTGTATGGTTAGATTAACTTTCACCAACACATTTTTAGACAAAATTAGAATTTTTTATTGGATAATAATCAATTATGTCACTTGGATTTGGCAGTTTGTACTTTTTTATTATTTTTATTAACCCTTTAATGGTGTACATGTTAGAATAATGTAAATACTCAATAAAATTGTATCATTGGAGTGTGGTTGTATTATTAGTATGTGTTTTTTTCCTTCCAAAACATTAAGTTGAATATTCATGTATATTCAAAATTCTTATTATTTACGGAATTTCGTTAAACAATATATGCATTTACATATACCCTTAAGTTAATTTCTTTCTTAATTTTCCCCATATTTTCAATATTTCAGACATTTAATTTCCATTACCCCAGGGATTTATCATTTTAGATTCACTAAAACATTATTTTTTTCTTATCATCCAAAAAAAGAATAAGGGGAGACTATAATTTTTATTTCCACCTTTAATTTATTAAAAATTCATTTAATTGTTAACAAATTCACTTATAACAATGACTATTTTGATACATGGTTTTAAGGAACTAAAGAAACAATTTATTTTCTTTCATGAAAGATGATAAATCTAGAATCCTATATTTCTCTTCCAATGATTCTTTCTTAATATATAACTATGGTTTCCACATTATTTTATTCATGGTATATAAATTACCAATCTATTTTAGTATGAAGAGTTTAGGGAACATTACATTTGAAAAATTTCTTGTTAAAATAATTTTATTCCATGATTTTATTTCATCCCCTTCCATTATATTATTAAAGAGGCCATACTATTGATAAGATTCACCATGAAAAAAATAACTAATCACAAAGTTTCAAATAATGAGAAATAAAAAATTAGATTTACTTGTTATATTATCTTAATCCATTTCAAAAAAACTAATAGATCCTAAGAACCACTACGATAAGGTTTGATTCACCTCATGAAGAAATTAATATAGAGTCACTCCATTCATAGTAAATTTATGTGTTCATCATGAATTGGATTATTTTTAAATGATTTATACATTTGAGTGATAAAAGAAACCAGATTTTCCCCCATATCCTAAAATATTTTGTTTATTATTCAAATAGTAATTTCAATTTCCATGGAATACTATGTCATCTAAATTTCAACTAGTTTCTATCATAGTCTTGAAAAATTAATTTTATAATTATTGACCAAACTATGAAATAATATTTTGAGGGAAAAATTAAAAATATGTCCAAAATAATGAAATCATCACTTCATCCAGTGAAATTTTTGGTGTTACCTACATGACTTTTGGATCCGCATAGGTTGTTTTTAGTTCAATCCTATCATTCATTATAACAAATAATAAAAAAATTAAACTCCATTCAGACTTGAAGAAAATATTTTTGAACATAACAAACATATTTATTATAATCCTTTTACTTTATCATTCCTTACATGCTATAATAAAACACAAACCCTAACATATAGGTTTAGTTTATTTTTATATTTTATAAATAAAAATATTAATATTTGATAATTTTAACATATTATATAAATAGTCATCTAGGATGATACACTTTTAGATACATCATACATAATACTAATCTTCATAACATTGCAAATGGAAATAGAAGATATTATTAACATAGATGATCATTTGAGATACATTACAGATATCAGTTGAAGATCGACAAAGATAATAAGATGATCAAGTGGGTATTGAAACATAATCAAGGTAGATAGTCATAAAATTATTGAATCATACACTATAAAACATAGATCATATGTTTTTTGTTATGAAATAAGTATATTTTCATAACATTATAAAAGATATATATGAATGTTAAAATATTTTTCAATAATCATGAGCCGAGAAAACATGGATTAATCATATGAGTATAGAATATACATTTGAAAATTAAATTTTCCTTTATAACTAGGATCATAACGAATATCATAATGATAGTGAGGAAAAATTACCCTAATGGATTGGTTTTATACTCTAATCCCATACATGTCATCACATGATCATTATGTATTTAAGAAATTATTTTCATTGATATAAGGGACCCTCCCATCACCTAACAGTCAATGTCCATTAAGAGTTTGGCATCACCACACATTCCCAACCATCAGATGAGATATAAAATTTACTGAATGCATTGAAGATATATATAATACACCCACATATCACGTAGGTATAAAAAATAAACATTTGTTCTACTAATGCTTACGTACTTTCATAATTAAATTATATATTAATTAAACATAGCTAATGAAATGGGTTCCAAGAAATTATCCACGATACGTTAGAAAGATCCATCCAGATGAAGAAAGTACATGGTATCTTTAAAAATCATCCCCAATTAAAAATAATTATATAATTTTGATTATATAGATGTAAAATAAACTTATTGGAGGGATAGATAATTTTTTTGAAAATTTGGATGTAATTTTTCATATTATTGACAACTATTTTTTTTAAAATAAAATAATTTATACTTCCATAGGAACAAATTTCCCTTTTGGAAATAGGGAAAACCCGAGTAAGATTATTTTTAATTACAAATGGTTATAATGGAGGGAAAATATATTAATGAGTAAATCAGTGAAATTGAATATCTTTTTAGCTCTTTTGAAAAAACATACATTAATTGAAAATAAATCCTCAAAGAATCATTTATAATGATTCCTTTTAACCATTTTCATATGATGTCAAATAAAATATAAAATTAACTTTTAAAATAATATATTTATAGAAATAGATATCAATAAAAATTATAATGATTGTTTTCATTAAGGATAGACATTAGTTACTGAAAATAAGAGATAAATTCAATACCATTTACAAGCATTATTTATGTCTTATTGAGAACTAAACTATGGAGAAAGGGTTCGAATAGATGAAAAACCCAACAATAAAAAGAGTACATGTATATAAATTTTTTAATATAGGGGGAGAAAATATATATTTCATGAATTTATATTTAATAATAAACAATCTCAATTCCAAATCGATATTTGTAATGAAATTTTTTATGTTTTTTTATTATTTTAATTAAAATACCATGAAAGAGAAAAACATAGTATGATTTTCAAATGACATGGATTTAAATAAAATTATGATAAATTGTATATATAGGTTAGTATAGACATAAAATATAATATTATAAATGACTAACATGAAACATGTGATTATGGATGAAATTTCAGAAGTGAGAACCCAAAACATTATTGCAATTTTCAACAGAAGCACCATATCCTACATTAAATATATATAATAATCAAAATAACTTTTTTGAAAACAAACTTATTATATATTAAAATTTATAATATTCATTTTTATGCGTTCATTAATAATATATTAGATAGTGATTGTTTATTTTTATCATCATATCTTTACAATTTTTATTTTTTTGTATAGGTTTCACAGTGGTGATTTCACCCCTCGTTATTTGATACCACGTAAAATATTCATATATTAATTTTTGTAGTAATTTTAATGTGTTTTTTATTTAAGACCCATTTTAAACATATTTAAGTTAGGGTTAAAATTTATCAACATTGAATTGATGATGATCATGTTTTGGGTAACATATCGATAATAACAAGTTAGATTATATTGATCATTCATTTTTATTCAACAATAAAATACCATATTGATAAGATATATCAATTTTTAAAATGAAATTTAACCTATATTATTTTCATGATACTTATTCAAGTATTAAATAGTGAATATAGTAAAGCACTGTCTATGTTGGTGGTTGAACTAACCAAAAGAAGAACAAAATAAATTTATTAATGTGTAGGAGTATAAAGAAATGTAGTAGTAATATAATTTTATAATAATCATTAAAATATTATGAAACACAATCATAGTGGTTAATGATAATAAAAAAGATTTAATATTTGGATACAGTTAAAAAATATGTCAATGAATTAGGTACTTACTTTCCAGAATTGTCTCTTTCGCAACATGGGTTCATTTATAAAAATGTTGTTAAGAATAATTATTGGAATTAGTGGATACATAATGTTTAATAAATTATTGTTATTGAAAATAAGGGATGGTATGGAATATATTTTTCAAGGAAAATTGGGGTTATTGAGTGGTATAGGATTCTTCCTTTTATAGATGTCTTTTCAAATAGAAGTTATGTAAATATTGTGCCCACTGGTGTACGGTTGGGGATTTGTCTTGGAAAGTGAATAAAAACTGAAAATTATTAGCTATAGGCGATGAGAAAATACATAAACAAAATATATATTTATTATATTTAATTTTAGTCTTTACAACTTAGTTAGACACATTTACTCATCTTATATTTATAGTGGTAACCGAATTTTAACAGGGTAATTTTTTTGAAAATTAAATTATCTACAATACATAATTTAAATATTAAAATTAAAAATTTGGACAATATTCAATCAAATTAAATTTATAAATATGTTGAATTAAAAATTTAAATAAATAAATAAAAAGTATTTAAATAGAAAAATGATTTTATAAACAACTAGTGTTCTTAATGATATTTTATATAAATTATTAATGAAATTAGTGCAAATATATAAATGTATACACTGAAATGAATCATTATCTATCAATTTAATATATATCAATTTAATATATTATGATAATAATGAAGAATTCATACAAATAGATGTTCTTTGAAATAATTTTCCTTTTTTGACATTAAATGATTTTTATCATATGCCATTAATTATTTTATTTTTATTTTTTAATGTAATTAAATGAAAATACTACATTTTAACTTTTCATTTAACATAGAAATAAATGAAATAATATATTAATAAAAACAATAATAATGTTTATCAGAATAAATATATATTTCAAAATATTTCAATTAAATATTCAATTTTTTTTTCATTTTATTCACATTGTGAATTATATTATTTGTAATTTTTAACTAATTTTAAAACATTATTATATACCTATTTAATAAATTTACAGTAAATATAAATATATACATTGAAAATATTTCCAATAATCATATATTAAAAAACAATATTTTTAATGACAATATTTTCTGCAACCATATATATTCTAGTTATATTTCATTGCAAGATATAACCTTACATAAATTAGTAAAATTCATTCATCCTATTCATTTACTTTAATCTAAAGATATAAACATTATATATAATTTTTATATTTAATTTTATATTTTTAATATGATCTTCTTTCAAAACAATAGTTATTATGATTTTTTGATTATTATATTATTATATACAAATGGTTTTACTCCTCTTACGGTTTTATTAATGAAATTTTATATTTTGATATCATAATGTATTGATGTTTATTAGTTATTTTAATATTAATATTTTTATTTTATTTTGTTTCATCTTAGTTTCTTGGTAACATTCTGACCCAGATGCCACGAAATATCAACCACAGCTAGTGGGTCACATGGTCACAAGAGTGCCTCCCCAAATGGAAGTGGATTCCAACTAGCTTCATGAGCCTTGGTTGTGTCTTTGTGGAGAAAATACACCAAATTATGTGTGTATATCAAAATAGAAAAACATATAATTCAATATCATAAGTAATAAATTAGCCATATCGAAGCAAAAAAATACATTATTGTAATGAGTAAACAATCTCCAAGGTGATGTCATATAAAAAAGGTGGTGTCATGTCATACCTCTATAATGAAGGATAATACCTATTTATAAATAAGTATAATAGATGTATCAACACACAAAATGAACAAAAATTACTGTCTCAAGATAGAATCATCATCCTTTCATTTTTCTGTGTTATCTACCTCTTACGTAGTAAGCAGATCAAGCATTGTATAATTGGAGCTTTCACCAGTCCCAACCTGCATTGATTATGTTTTTACAGTTTCCCAACAGTATCCCAGATTGGATTTTAGGTAATAATTTGTAGGACACTACTAATATTTTTTATAAATAGAAACGTTCGCATATTACAAGATAAAATGTGGGAAATAAATAAATCTGTTATAACATCAGTAAAAGATAAATTCCCACAGAAAAAATGTAATAATTTTAATGTAAATAAAGACAAGTTGTAGAATCATCTTTCCATGAATCCCCATAAAAAATAGTAAATATCCAAAAAATGGTAGATTTAAATAATAAATAAAAAATTATAAATACTATCTGTTATAAAAACTATAAAATGTTACCCATATGAGTGTTATTAGTAAAGCATAGAAAGAGTCCACAATGGCCTAACTGGGTAATCAATTTTAAAATTACTTCCATGGCCACACCGTATACACCATTATATAACATACATCATGAAAACCCTATATAATCAATGTGTATAACGTCCATCACACCCATGACATATAAAAATTTGTGTATCACACCGACAATTTTTCTTCCATATAATCAAATATGTTATACCATCAACAGACATATCTAAGGTATATAAGACCAGGGAATCTACATCAGGTCCCAAGTGCATATGAATTTAATCTTAGTGAATATTTTGTTGGGGTTAATAGATCATGTCAATAGATCATGTCCAATATAATCCAATTAATAGTGGATCCATGGGGGAGAAAGACCAATGGAATCTTATGGAATCATGATCTAAAGAGTAAACATGAACAATGAATACATTACCATAATCAATACCCATGGAGTTGAAATATCAATGGATTCTTATGGAATCAGGATCTATGGTATACCAACAAAGGAATCCATTATCATAATCAATTGATCATCTCATTCATTCAGCATTTCAAAATTAAACACATTCCAAGAGTTCACCTAAATCATAAAATAGTTCCCATTCAAACAATTAAAAAAATAACTTCATGTCAACATAGAGAAATGTCTTCAACAAATATCTTCTAGTAGTCTAAATTAAATTCTCATTTAGATTAAAAATTATCCATCTACTAGGGAGTTCTCACTCACACATAATATGGTATTATAACATAACATATGTATAATGTAACACTGAATGGGTGGTTCTAGTTTAGGATGGAGGACCACTAACCACAAAATGGTACTAGTGGGGAAACCTAATAGGTTCCTATTTATTATATTTATTTATTAAACTACTTTTTGGGGAAACACTGGGCAGCCTGACTTGTAGCTTAATAGAAACTAGATATACAATATATAAAATTAGGGGAAAATGTATAAACCATCTACCATATACCTTTGAAAGAATTCCAATCAATTTTAATCCATTGATTCAGACTAGAGAAGAAAATTTTGACATATGGATGAACAACATGAAAAAAGAGTATATGATCATCCACAAAAAACGTTATTATGGAGAAGAGAAAAAACTAAAGATCATGAGGGATTATGATGTTACAAACATGGATCCAATGACATTAAAAGAGGTATAAATATATTATGGATTGACAAAGCACCCCAAATTTTAGTTTTATGCATCCTTGGGTGCTCTTGTTTATCATAAGGGAGGCGTGAGCCTCTATCAAAAATAGAGGCCCCTGCAACATTTTTAAAAATATGATCTCAGGAATTTACAATATGTGTTAATAAATTACATTTTATGTAAATATCATGGGTTTTCCCACTAGAAAACCCCATTTATATTCCCTAAAATGATCGATTTACACAATTACATTTTGTGTAATAGATACATATTGTGTATTCTAATTACACGACAAGTAATTGGTCTTCTCCAAACATATGCCCCTCCTTCCTATTCATTGAAAAAACTACCATCTAGAACAAAAGTATGACATATGTTCTTATCCAAATAGGGGAAGGGAAAATTAATTAAACATAAATAGAAATTTATATACCTCGTTGGATAAAATATGATCATACTATCTTCATTCCATAATGAAATCCATCATTGAATTTCCCTTGTAAGGGTGATCTAGAATTTCCTTAGAATAACACAATCCAATAATAATTTATTGTGGAATACTACTCCCAAGTAACATATTATAAATGGATATTCTAAAATAGAACAATTAATATAGGTAAAAACTATCATTAGAGAATCTTTATTATCGATTCAATGATGTGAATAAGATTCTCCTAGAAGGATACCTCAACATGTAACTCCACCACAGCTGGTTGCACTATGTGAGATAGGTCTGAGTTATAAACTCACATTTAAAATACATGGAGACATCATGCATGTAATGATACCTTTGAGGTAACTAAAATTACTAGGTTCTAGCATGACACTCTCTAGAATCTCAAATGTCCAAACAAATCATGAAGAAATATCACTCTATCTCCTAATAAGTCTATGTCCGAAGCTATGTGAGATACATAAAATAACATGAAGATCAACCTCTAACTCTAGGGGCCATCAACTATGGTAATAATAAGATTTATCTCTATATATAAGTGTCTCCATTTGATTTCTAATAAACATATCTTATTCTAATGTATTCTAAATGTGATGAAGTCTGAATAAATATGCATCTTCTACCTCTAACAAGAATAAGGATTATCGATATAGCCTACTGTAAAATGCCTACATGGTTCTATATGTATAGTAACCTTATATCTATTTTATAGCTAATCCATACAAGATTTACATGCCTTACCCAAGATTTCCCAATATCAAGAATGCAATATCGTTTCATTCCCTCAATAACATAAATAGTTTCCTTTGAAGGACCGTTAGTCTATGGATAGTATAATGTTATCAGATAAAATTGTGTACCTAAATCCATATATAAAATGTTCTAAAAACATGATATCATTTGGGTTTCCCTATCAAATAAAATATTTAGAAGAACCTTGAGATTTCATAATATATTAGAATATAATTCCTCCTATGCTCATCTTCTGAGAAGGTCCTATTTATCGATAGGAAAGGGAAATCATCATGATCCTATGCACAATAACAGACATAGCATCATTAACTCATATTGACCACGAATACCCTACCATGGATTTTATAAAGATATCATCCCATATCACTCTGGATTACAATTATTCTATGTAATACTAGATGGCCACTAGTGACCCACCTCTACTTATTGATATGTGGAACCCCATGTTACAAAACTATCAACCTCACATTTTATCCCCACAAACCAATACTAGAGACCTATGCCGCGAAATATCTTTGTATCAATATAATTTAATACCCAAAATAATAGGTGCAATTAAATAATATATCATTATTTATAATGTATAGAACCTTTCCATAACCATGTAACGTTATAATTTCATACTCACCCACCTTAAAAACTATAGGTGGTTCCCCACATGCCACACTCTACCATAAGATTAAGGCGTCATTATTTGAAAGATATCTCATCCTCACTAAATCTAAAAGAGTATATGTCATAGTTAAAGGTGAATTATCTGTTTTCCCTTGACCATTTCACATCTTAAAATACATATCTGAAAACAAGTCTATAAGAAGCAAGTTAATAATGGAATCCAAATAATCTTATATTGGAGTCCTCCTAATATGTACATAAAAAATTATATTTCCATTTCAAGTTATATAAAAAATATTAGAGTGAAAAAATACATATATTCAACCCACATTCATTTCCTTATATTTATATCATGATGTTCAAACATATAGTTGAGAATTTTGAAGACTATCTACACAAAAAAATTCACCCCCAATAGATAATTAATCCAAAAACATAAAGCATTAATAACAATGGTCAACTCAGTGTCATGCATCAGGGAATTCCTATTATGTGGACTTGACTATTGAGACTTGTATACCATCAACATACCTTCAAACAACAAGATTACTCCTATATTGATAAATGATGCATTAGAATACACTATGTAGCTCCTACCTGAAAATTGTGGTATCTAGATGGGTGTAGATGTGAGTGTCCCTTTTAACTCTGGAATGTCATTCTTATAGGTATTGATCCATAGAGAGGTCTCTACCTTATTGGTTAATCATTTTAATGGTTATTCTAGTATTGATTTTTCCTATAACAAATGAATGTTATATATGAAATGCACAAAGAAACTCCATCTATCAAAGAGGATCTTAAGATGCTCTTAGGAAACTATAGTTGTCACCTTCTATGGGTCAACTTATACTCTTATCTCAGAGATAATATGACCTAGGATGTGAATCTCATCCATATAAAACTATATCATTCAGATTATATCATATAACTAATGACCACTTAATGTATCTAAATTTATATCAAGATGTTTCCTGTGATCATATAAAATTTTATAATACACTACTATTTCATCAATGAAAATCACTACAAAAGATTCAATATAAGGATGGAAAACGTGGTTCATTTTTGTTATGAAATCTATTGGCATGTTCATGTTACCAAAAAACAAAAACAAATAATCATATTGAACATGAATGTTATGAAATGTTGTATGAGGAATGTCTATAATTCGAACACATACCTAGTGATAACCCCAACTCAATTCAATATTAGAGAAAACCGGAGCTCGATAAAGCTAGTTAAAAAAACTATTTGTGGAAAAGGATACCACTTTAGATCCATTATCTATCTCAATTTTTGGTCATCAATGCACAACACCTAGGTGTAGTCCAGCCTTTTGATAAAAATGACTAGTGAACTCTATAGATCACTACCGATTTATATAAACCACTTTGCCTCCTTGTCATATATCAAACCCTTGAGAGTATGAAACTCCATAGTAGCCATACTATAAGGATAAATATACACTAGGGATTCTCCTAGAACTAACTAAATATATAACATCGCATTTCTCTCAGGAGGTATACTAGAAACTTAGTTGGGGAAAATAATGATAAAATTACTAACCACTAGATGAAAATGTTCTTAATGTTATCCTTAATCATATAGATATGGAGTTTAAATATGGGTTGTTATCCCACCCAACCCTTGATGATATGGTCCATATTTTCAATATTGGATATCTTATTCTCCCTTTTAAACAAAAACACCTCCCTCTGGTGATGTGAGGGTCATTATCTGGTTATGGAAACTGAAATTGGCTCAATGAGAAATTATTGATTCCACCAACGCATGTTCTTAAACCCTATAATTTCACATAATAAATCACAAAGGAATTGAAACTCACTAATATCTTGGTCACACTACCTAAACTATCATAAATTATCTTTTATAATCCCCAATGGAGTTCAAATTGTCATAATTCAATCATATAACTAAACAAAAATCTCAAGAATCTCCACAATAGGTACATTTACCAAGATATTAAAAGAACATATATCTAAAAGAGAAGTTACTATCATAGAGGATAATGAGAACATAACTCTTCCCATAGATTTATTGGTGCTCTAATCGTCTAGTGTTGGTTGTACACAATATATGTAGCCTAAACCACAAGACTATGAGACAACATCACTACCAGAAGTAGTCCCACTCGATTGTGCAGGTACAACTAATTAATGGATGCCTCAACCCTAAACACCACCTCAACCTAAATGACCAATACTACTATAGATCATAGCTTGATGTGGAGTTGTGATTCCCACCCCTAAAACATGATTTTTTATTGATCTCCTTCCATTAACTTCTATAGGGAAGGTTTTACAAAAAAATGTATACAAGGCCTATCCGACCGTAATCTTCACACTCAATGTGGTCTCGACCACAATAATTCGTCATATTCCCATTTCTAGAATATTGATGACATAAATATAGCTACCATCACAAATTAGTAGGCTTGTAGTCCCATTATGAGGATCCTCAAAATGGTGCTTCCTACCCTGTTAATACAAAAATGTAGGTTGAGAGGAAAAAACTACCACACTCTTTACCAAAAGATTTTCTCATGTTACACTCTATAATAGGCATCTGATTCTTTATTTAATTAAAATCCATCATCTAGAACATATTGAATGTTGTTAATATTACATTCATAAGACTTTCCTCAAATAATTTCACCATCGATAGCTCATCAGCATGTTATAACAAAACAAATTCTAATTCTTTATAATGTCATCCAAATATTCTACAATAGTCATCATGCCTTACTAAAGATGCATAAATTCACTAATTTGATATTCTATAATTATATTAGGAAATGGTTATTCATAAAAATTAGTTTTTAAGTCCCTCAAAATGATATCTCATAGCATGTAATCCTAGGTTAAAACATTCAACTCGTTCATAGATTCTCACCGATTTGTATGGGTTGAGAGATTCATCCTTTTCTCCAAATGTTACTTCATATGCATGAATATATTTGAAATTATTATCAATAAAAAATGTAGAATACTATGGAATACCATCCAATTAAATTTGGGAAGATTCTACTTCAAGAACGCATTCATCATTCCTTCCATTTATGAGGCAGGATACGATGCTCACTTGAATGACTATATATTGCCTAAAACCCCCACCAAACATTTCATGATCAAATTATTCCTATAAAACCATTGGTTATTATGGTTGAAATACTTTAGGATCTACTAGTAGCACATATAACACCTCATATAGATGAAGTTATTCTCTATACTTCTAGTGTATGACATGGGGTTGTCATAGAGGATTGTGACTACAATTCCAAAAACATGCCTAAGAGAAAATGGATTATAGAAATTCATAGATTTAAACATTAGACATGTCAAAAACATTATATTAATAATCCATTACTCAATACCTATTCCAAATTATATTACTATGTAAAAAAATAAACAGTCATAACCATCTCTATAGACACTGCCTACTACACACTCTAATGTCGAGTCAATGTCCAAGTCTTTATTTTTTAAAAAATTAAATCCCATTTTGTCTTGAATTTATTTAATATTTCGAAAATATTTGAACCAAATGGATCAAACCAATAAATAAATTGGGTCCAATGCTCATCATGAACCAAAATACATTGTCTAATTAATCAACACCATAACTTGTTCTTGTCCACGCAATCAGTGGTTCATGACTCAAATTGAAACAACTGTCTAATAAGTGTGTCTTCTATATCATATTTAGAAAAGTAATATTAATTTTAAATTAAAAAATCTATGTACCCACTATAAATCCCAATTCTATACACAATCATTTAACAGATCACAGATATATCACATAATGCACACATAATCATGTCATGCAGTCAAGAAATTCATCCTATATGCAATATGAGAATGCATGGAATGTGAATTCTAGATGGTTCCTAAAATGATGAATGTTAAAAACACCCTCATATCATTAAGAAATAATAAAAAAAGAACCTCGATAATTTTATTAATAATATCTTAATTGATTTTCACCACCCAATGGTGGAATCAAATCAATAGTAAAAGGGAATTTCCTAATAAAAACTATTTCCAATCCATACAACATGTAATTTTCTTGTATGTGGGTTAGATAATATTAGGAATTGATCATTACCAAACCCAAATTCATTCCAAGTCACCTATATATGTTTTATATATAGTAATCCTGAGGTGCAAAAAAATTCCACACACTCTACTTTGTAATTTCCTGACCACGATAGCAATATATAGTACCCCGATTTGGTGGGACACATGGAATCAAGAGAGACTCAGAAAATTATAGAGGTTTCAGACTAATTACCACAGCCTAGTGTGTGTCAATAGGGAGACTAATCCTTCATGCTATAGTATATCATAGTTGTATTAAACATATTAGTTAATAGAATATGTGGTAAATCAATTCGTCTAAAGACAAACATCCTAGATATAAATAAATAAACAATTCCTAAGGAAATATAATATACAAAATGATGTGTCATGTCATGTCTCTACATATTAGGAAAGGTTCTTTATATTTATATGTACATTAGATATATCAAAATACCAAAAAGGAAAAAAATATTATCTCAAGGTAACATCATGATCTTAGCTCAGCAATACTATCTCCTTCAATTAAGAATCTAGTAGAACATGAATCTTAAAATGGGTTCTTACCCAGATCCCTAAACACATTCATGAAGTCTATCTGGGTACCTAATGGCATAAAAAACAAGGAATGATATGAAACTCAATATACCTCTATTAAAATTGTATATAACATGTAAATTGTTTTAAACCAATATTGATAGTGTAAAATATTTACAATATGTATAACAGAAGTACATGTGATATACTAAAAAAAGTAAAAACTAAATAGTAAAGCATGTAATGTGGTATAATTATCCTTCCAAGGCTCCCTATAAGAAATTTTAAAGATCTCAGAATCAAGGGGATCCATAAATCATAAATAAACAATATAAAAAGCTATCTAGTCTAATAATAAAGACCTGATACCCACGTGAGGGATATTATTTAAGCATAGAAAAATTATACAATGGACTCACTGTGTAATCATCTATAAAACATCAAAAACATCAAAGTCATATAATCGACTATAAAAATCCATTATATACATTCCTTATAATCAATGTTTATAATATCCATCATCACCATGACATGTAAACCGGTGTGTATCATATCCATGACCATCGTCCCAAGTAATCAAAATGGATAGACAATGAATGGATTGATCTATTTTATATAGGATAATGAAATCCATGATGAATCCCAAAAGATTCACTATGGTAAATCAGTAAAGTCTATGTTTGGGTATAAGGATCTTTTCAATAGACTATATCCGATGCAAAACTATGGAAACTAGATTCTAGGGATAGTACAACCCACGGAATTTTAGGACATATTGATCAATAGAGTAAACTAGTTGAATGAATATACTATCACAATCAAGATTCATGGATTATAAAGGCCAATGGTATTATATGTTTCTATGATCCATTGTATACTAACAAAGGAATCCACTACCATAATCAATTCATTATCTCACTCACTCATCATTTCACAATTATACACATTCCATGTGTTCATCAAACTCATAAAACAATTTAATTTCAAAAATGTAAACAACTCACATCATGGTAATATATAGAATAGGTGGAATCAATTTTATCCTAATCACATTAGTTAAATTCTAATTTAATTTACAGAGTATCCCTTAAATATGGAGTGCTCAAACACATCCATATAGTAGGTATAAAATGGGGGAGGAACAAGGGAACAACCCATGGATGGACTAGGTTGTGGGTAAATGACCTGAAACATTAAAATTTTACTCTAGGAGAAACCTAACAGGTTGCAATTTATACATTTCAATAATGTAACTAATTTTTAAGGAAATTCAAGAGTTTTCAGTGTGTAGATCAATATAAAATAACTTATAAAACATCAACATTGTGGGAAAAGTATTATACCACATACAATATACTAACGGAAGAACATTATTTAAGTATCAGCCTCCAATTTATGCTAGTTCGGAAGAAAATTGTGAAATTAAAATATCCTCTAAAAATATGGCATTAGATCATTTACAAAAATAACTCCTTTTTAGATGAGAGAAATTAAAAATAGTGTATCATGAATGAAGAACATACCGGGATGAATGCATTGAGACCAATTGAGGAAGAAATGTAGTTTTGGTCATGTAACGACACCAAAGCCTTGGGTTATGCTTCCATGGGTGATTATACATGAGAGAAAAGAGGGTGTGAGGTTTAATAAAAAATATATGTCCCTCTCTATTATAGTGAACACTGCTATTAGTAAGTTACATTAATTTTAAATGAATTAAATGTTATGTAATTCATGAAGGTCTTACCCTAGAAAAACACTTTACACGCCATGAGAAATATCTGGTTGTACAATTATAGATATTGTAATTGATACACATTGTGTATTACAATTACAATTGGAGTAATTGGAATGAATCTTACCTACAGTCGTCCCATATATTACATTACAAAATATACCCATCATCACATGGCTTGACATATAGTTTAAGACAAAAAAGAATATAAATAAGAGTTAACTGGAAACACAAATATTTGTACCTCATAAGATAACCCATCAATTTAAAGGTTTTTTGTATGTAATAATCCATTCCTTTAACTATATATTTAATGGGGGTATTTGTAGAAAATAATAGGGTTCCAAAATCATGGGTATTCAAAATATTTTCCATTTGAAAAATTACATAAATTATACTAAATAATTTTCACATGTGTCTAGTTTTAGAAACCACTGTAAAGCTCTGATACCAATATTCTATGGGTTGGAATATCTACAATTAAACTCCACTAATCCACCTCCAATTTCCTATGATCATGGGGTAAAAACAAAGGAATCAATGTAATCAATGGAAGGAACTATCTCTAAATACATCATTTCACCTACTATCTTGCAACATCATCCTTGAAGACATAGATGAAAAATTGAATGATATATTTTGTATACGAATATATAAAATATATAATCTTGTATTTTATAAATATCACAAATGAAATAATAAGAATAAAACAATATATTTTTAACTAATGTAAGCTCAATCACATAATACTCATGAGTAACCTCCTTAATGAAACATCTATTCCACTAACAACCATATCTACCAAAAAAAAATTCATTTGAGAGATACTCCCAAATACACATTCTAATCTATATGGAAAATGGATCAAATGTACAATTATAGATATAGGGGGATAATAGTTATAGTTATTATACCATTTAGTGAACTAACACCATAAAAATATAATGTATACATAAAAAAATATTAACTAATTTATATAACAACAATTGTATCACAACACCATCATTTACAAAACTATATTCATGAAAAATCATTATAATGTTTCAAATAGAACATTTTAAAATAACCAATAATAATTTATTATTATATATTATATCAATTAATAATTTGATCTCAAATTCCATTATTTTTTTCACACTTGATGACTCACCCTAGATGCATCACCCAGGAGATACTTCAGGAAATAAACATCAAAACTATATATGAATTACTATAGTAAAAACAAATACAAAAATATTCATCTGATATAGAAAATACACATATATAAAGATACAGTTGTATATCCCTATATTATAGGAATTAAACTTCATGAGGGATTCAACAATATATAAACACCTCTTAATTCCTAGTATAATGGGTGGGAGAAAAGATACTATATAGTGCATCATTGTACAACTTGATCCAGGAGTTGTACAACAAAATGAGCATTAATACTATGGAAAATTACAATCCATCACAATCTCATATTGAGTATATTAATGAAACCAACCATATAAACCTATCAATATGAAATGATGTGGGTGGAACAACCCACCTTCACCCACATTTTAATATATACACATATTTATATATATGATCGATTTGATACTAGATCCAATATAGAGTCGGGTTTGATATAGGTATAAATTCTTTACTATCTCTACTATAATTAGTTATTTAGAAGGTTAAGGTCACCATCATCCCACTCTATACTTATCAAAAGGATTAGAGTAATGGAAACAAAAAATGTATTACATCTCCATCAATATCCATACTTTATAGTCTATAAAAACATGATGTATATCTGTTAAAAAATGATCACCATAATCACAACCATGAATTCCTTTAACAAACATAGGATTACCTTCTAATGATAACCTATTATTTTATATCATCCATTATGGCTTCTCGTATCCTTATGTCAGTACAATATAATAGTAATATATAAATTGAAAATGAATATTTTTTTCAATTCTAAAAGTAGAAACAATAGATCCCAAAAATAATAAATTACACCCTTGTGATAAACTTTAATCATTTATAGTGTCTCAAAATCACAGACTACATATCCCAATCCATAGTATAGTGTAACCAAATATTTATCTGAATGATTACACTAATATTTCCTTTAGTTCTCTTATATCTATTCTTCATTATATTTAAACTAATTATAAATAATTATTAGATTTTTATTACACATTTTTTTATTATTTCATAATTTATGGAACAACTATTCATTAGGGATATACTATTATATAATTTATTATAATAACTCACAAGATTATTAGTTTTTACTATCCTTTATAATATAACATTCCAATCATCATTTATTTGATCCAATTATTTCTTTGTGTTAACATTAATGAATATATTTATATGACCCCATTAATAATATTGACTTCTATACTTGAAAACATTATAGAGTAATAGATAAATCACTTTACATTTCCTTTTTATTTATATAGTTGAAATAAAACATTCATAATTTATTTATCAATATTAAAAACATCTTTCATGAATAAAATAATAAAACAATATTCCAATATATAGTTTATTAATAACGTCACATCAATTTTCATTAAATATCAAAAAAAATTATTTTTTTATTGATAAAATGTTAACCACTTTTGGCCTTTTTAAAAATTAATAGGAAAATTCATTAATAACGTTTAAATTATTCTTTACACTATTATAGATATGACTCCACGTATTGTTTTAAGACTCAAATTATCAACGTAGACGAACCTTAATTGTGATTATGTAACTAATCAATTTGATTTACCAAATATTCACATTTATTTTAAAAGTATCTCACTATATATTTTGAAAATACATACGTAATAATGTCATATATGTTAAGCTAAATTAAAATTTATATCTCATGTATAAAATCATATTCAATTGATTTCATAATACCCGTTTTATTAATCCTCTGTGATAAGTAGAAAAAAATCACGAAACCATATCATTCAATTATTTTATAAAACTTGACTCTATTAGTTCTAGAATTTATAGAGTGTTTTGAAAAACAGTCAATGTCAAAGAGAACCCTTTTACATTTCTTGTAAATTACACTTAATACTATTCATATGGGTTATATCACCACTATCCCATTGAAAAATCTATATGGTTAGGTGATCATTACATGTGATTTTCCTTTTAGATAATCACATCCCTAATATTATTGAAGCATTTATGTTGGTTTTATGCTGGCCTATAATTATATCAAGTTATTTATTATATTGGGTTGTTATTTAATTAGACAGGTGAGATTACTGAAAACAATATTGTGGGTTTGATCTGAAGGTTCTCATGAAGCCTACCATACATTTTTCAATTATATAGATTAAAAATAATGTGTGAATACTACATCAATTGACCCCTAAAGGTGACCAAGATAAATTGTATACTATTTTATCTATGGATCAAATGAAATTATAACTTAGTTACCCTTCACTAGAATTCATTATGTTCATTGTGCTACCGTGCATAGTGGAAACCTAGTTTGGTATCATCTACATTAATATCTAAATATCATGAGGTGGTAGATGTAAACAACAAAAAGCATTATATGGAAACTATTCCATTTTTTATAGTTTAGGTCACATAAAAATAAGGAATAATTTATAATTCAAGGAAAACTAATTTCATATTTTATCAAAAAATATATCTCCAATCCGTGTAATATAATTGGAATATATGTATAATATTAGAGAGATTTCTTAAGATATGTAGTACTCAAAATGAGTAATTAAGAAATTTTTTTGTAACAATATTAATTTAATCAATCATAAATCATCCGTATATTATGTTATTTTAATTGGATTTTATTGAATCCTAAAATATTTGATTTGTTCATCACAAGACTAGGTATTTAATTTGGTGTCATAGAATGAAAATAATTAGAGCCTTGAATAAAAAAAATCCCAAATCAACATACTTTGATTTATATTTATCTAGAATTATAATTTAAATGATCTATGTGATACTAAAACTAATAAAGGCATGATATTAACAGAAATGAATTTATGGAAAAATATTGAATAATAAAAAATAAGTTACTAGAAAATTAACTACAATAATTAATGAACCATACCATTTCTACATCTATCTATTATATCTTAGAGAATAATTGTTTCGATAATGGATCCTTAAATGTTGGATGAATTCCTCTTCAAAACTTATGTTTTCATCCCCAGCATCAAAAAAATGACTATATAGGGGAATATTATTTCACAACCATTTAATTAAAATATTATTTTTCTCTACAATGGTAACTCAAAATGCTATCCACAGATGGTGTACTGAATTAAAGACATATAATAATGAATATAATAATATCTTCTTGAAAAAAAATTTCAAACACAATAGAGAAGTTTCTCTATTGATATGAAATTATGTTCATGGGGAAGTAGTTGTTTCATAATTTTGTATTAAAGAATAATATTTAGAATAAAAACATCCTATTGTGTTCATATTATCCATGAAATAACATAATTTATTTATATTTTCTGTTAATTATTTTAATGTCACAAGAATCGGAAATGTATTAATTTCATACAAAAATTCTAACTCAGGGCAATACCATACTATTAAAAATGAGAACATGGTAAATGGGATATTATAATAGTGATGAATATAGTTAAACCATAATAGTGTGAGAAACATACCTTTATAGGTTTTCCAATATGGTTCAAAAACATATATCATCATAAAAACCTAGACTATATACCCACTAGTACCATCTCTGACACCACAAATTAATAACTTAGAGGAAATTAAAAAAATATCACTCCAGTTTTACTAATATTTCATTAAGGTTTATTATATAATATATGTTTTTAATATATTAAGGAGAGTGTTTTTTTATCAAATTTTATTTATTTTTTGTTATATTATATGACCTTCATGGTCCAAAAATATTCATTATATAATTTTATAGTGTATTTATTATTTGCAATTTTTTGTTTAAATTTTTTTTAATATGTTCCATTGTCTTTTTTTGGTGAAAATTACACCATTATTGATATATATATATATATATCCTCAATGCCAGTAAAAAAATATCTTGTTATATATTTCCTTTATAGTTCATAGATAGCCTTGTTGTAAATCCATGAAGTTTTTTTAAGGGATTGAGTAAATATAGAGTTTTAATTGATAAAATTTTATAGATATTGGTTATATTTTGAAGTTATAAAAATGTAATGAATTAATGATATTGGGTATAATCTTGAGCAAAATTTTTATGGTATTGTCGATCAGTTAAAGAGGCCTCATAATAAAGAATTACGCACAATGAATAATATATTATATATAATGAATGTAATTATAAAAAAAATTACATGATTTGTTAGATCATTGACCATAGATTCAGTCTAGGAAAATCAAAGCATAAAAGAGTTGTTAAGACATATTATTTATTTATTAAACATTTTGTTGATAATGATTGGGTCCATACATATCATATTTCTATTTGTTATTGTTCAAAAGGACGATGAGGTATTCTTCACAAGACCAACTAAATTTTTTATATAATGGATTTATAACATTTGAAGGAGACGTTATGGGGGCCATGATAGATCATATTTATAAGGTACTGTATAAAAATAATTGAATGATGATACACATAAATTTTTATCCTAAATCCATGAATTAAAACCACTGATAAATGAGATTAGCATTATAATTCTTTAGATTGATGAAAACCATGTCTGTAGCATTTACCAGCCAGACCAACCATTAACATGAATGAATTGGGTTCCACAAAAATATGTCACAACATTTAATATTCTAGACTCTACTAAATTGTGACGAGGGTCTAATAGGTGATTGTGGGGGAACATTACCATACGAAATTAATGTACAAAATTCTGTATGAAATTATATATCAGAGGAAATGAATTTTTACATTATGTATTACCAAACATACTATATTAAATTGTAAAATAAATGAATTGAATATAAAATTAGTCATATATAATAACAATATCTATCAAGATTGGTAAATTAAATATACATAGACCTATAAAATAAAATATGGTTACATAAAAAAATAATAAAAAATAATAATTTGTGTCTCATCTTGACAATATCAACACTCAACCATCTACACATGCATCCACCACACCCCCATTTATTAAGATCTCGAATTCACTAAATTTACTTTATTAGGTACACATGACATAATGTTTTTAAATGTCCTAATGGGGCCTATAGAGTTGGTAAGTGTGAAATATTGTTTTCCATCACCAATGTTTTCCACAATAGAAAGAATAATTTTTATAAATGTATGAAAAAAGTATTGAATGGATAAAATAAAAAAACAAGTCTTTATTATTGGTTAATTGTTTTAAAACCTGCCATTATCCCTTAATATCATCTAGATTTATATCCTTAATACATCCTATTCACATTTCACCTATCAATCCTCGAACATTTGATTATAGTTACCATGAAAATCAGTTTCACACATATGACATATATCTCCACTATATTTTTGATTTACATAAACATACAATATCAATCATTTATTTTGGATTCTTGAAATGAAAAATTTACCATTACAACATTATAGACCATTTCCATTGGGCATATATGTCATGAGCCAACCTGACCCACCCTTATTTTGGGACATGAGTGTGCCCATGAGATTTAACGAAGGGGATTTTTAATCCCTAATGGCTATAAATTAGTGGTTGGGTATAAGGTTAAAACTGTTAAGAATGGTAACGTACAAAAAAAGATAAATAAAAAATATATCTCACATGAATGTTCAATATAGTGACTCCAAAAATTTGATGATCACAAATACCAATTACCTATATCAAATAATTGTTTGAACCAAAAAAGGTATATGTATATATTAGATAAGTCATATACAATAATCAGATCCAATTATAAAGGGTATAAAAATAATAATTAATATAGTCAACAATGAATGATTCATGAAATTAATAAAATACCATTAGGAAACAATGACTATAAATTACTATAACCCTATTTCACAAAAATATTTTTCTTTTTTCACCTTAAACATCATAGAAGCTACAATAAATCTCAATCCATACCACTGAAAATATAAATTAAATGGATAAAAACTAAAATATATTGGAATGAAAAAAATTTACCTATATGTATACTCCCCATTCTCTAGGTATAATCTTTTAAAAATAATGTATTTTCATTCATGTTTTAAAAAAAACTGAAGAACTATGTTTTTTTATTTTGAATAATAAAAGTTATATATAACCACTTATTTAATTTATTATCTCCAAATAATAATTTTATATATTTTTGTACAAAATGTTTGAATTTTTTAATTTTTTTGGGAATAAATATAAATTAACAAATATAAAAATATTTTATAAAAAAATCATGTTTTTATTAACCAATTAATAATCAACTTTTAATCAAATAATGTTTTTACATTACATTATTAATGAACCTAGGAACATATAAATATTCCTACAGATTAACAAAAGATCCAAATAGTGGTAAATTATAAAAAAAATATCAATATAATAAAAATCACTAAATAAATAATCTATTGAAAAAAATAGATATAAAATAATAATCCATAATCAATAATATCAAATACCATTGAATAAATGAAAGAGAATAAACATAGTAAACAATGAAAAAAAGAGAAAAATAGAGTGAAAATATAAATAGTATCTTCTTAGGTAAAATGACTGAAAATGAAAAACAAAAATCATAGTAGTATCATTTTGAAAAAGGATTGAAATATCTCATATCATTAGGAAATCAACAATGTTCAAATACTGTTGTTGTCACCTAGTAATATAAATTCACATATTCGGTAAAACCAATTAATTATTAGAAATCATATCAATTTACCTTACTTTCTATTAGAGATAAACACCATATTTTTTCACTAGAATGGGGGAGTGTCATAACTAGGGATATATGGACCAATTTGATATAGGTTTTCATACACAAGAACCAATGGTTTAGAAAAATAAACTATATATTTGTATAAAAAAATAAAACATTTAATTAAAAATAATATTTTGGATATAGAAAAAAGAATAAATTAATTTGAAAACCCATATTAATGAATTATACATAAAACTACTTTGAGAACATTGCAATATTATAATAAAATATAACTGACAAAAAATGATATTAATTTCTAAGAAATATACCAAATAATGTTTTTCAACAAAATACAAAGTTATGGACTCTAGGAATTGTGGATATGGGGAGTATTTTATTATTGAAATGCCTAACAATTTTCAATATTTTGAGTAGATGATTATGTGGGTTATGACTCTGTGATTGTCGGATAAGATAGATAGTCATGTGCGGGTGTGTGATTTCTCATCGGGATGATTTAAGAAAAAATATTTAATTTATGAAATTTATTTACATTGCATGTTGAAACCTAAGTCCCTTATTAATTATTAGATTATGGAGGCAAAATGAAATTTTATGGGTAGAGAAAAATTAAAATAATATGATATGAACTAGTAATTTTTAACGGATTACATTGGTGAAAACCATCACCTCCTACATTGTGTTGGTGTTAATAAAGTGAACCAATTACATATCATTAGTAAAGAGTATGGAATATAGATTGATGGTTTCTAAGAAGGAATGATCTTGATGTGTAAAATAAATTGGTAGGGTTTTTTAATCCATTAGAAATATACATCCTTAATGTGAACACACAATGACGATGAATGAATCATGTAAGGGGGAGTCTGGGGAATGCCAACTGATTATTAATTCAGTGGTTCCAACTTAGTAGTGTTGATCATTTTAATATAAGGATATTTTCATAACAGGGAAAGAGTTTTTGGGTATATTTTTTTAAAAGTTTTTTTGAACTAAATGTTGATATTCAATAGGATTGACAATTGTGGTTATATCCCATGTATGGGTAGGATATTTGATCACTCATGAGATATTAATCCTACGAGTTAATGTTAATATCCGCAGTTGATTTTGTTAGTGCTACAGAATAAGACATGTGTTTGGAATGGCACACTGAGAAAAATTCAGGATTAATATGAATAGGAAAAAAATGCTTGAACTAGGGGTTCGAAGTGACTATGAAAAGAAAAAAACATCCTATAATAAGAGAAAAAAATTACTAGGGTGGGGGTGTAATCTCAAAAACATAACCAAGCTTATATTATAGGACATGACTATAACTTTGAGATAAAAAAATAACCAATAAAAACAATGAATGACCATATCTAGTGTTTCCACTAAGAGACATTGTTGTGTTTATGGATGAATAGATAAATCTTAAAACTGATTTAGCCAATCTAGAAGGATATCGAATGAAAAAAATACTAGTTATTGAACTAACAGTGTTTCGGGATACCGTTAGTATAGTTCTAAAATACATCGAATTGGACTACATGGGTGGGACATATATGAAATTGATCACGAGGTTAGGCTTATTAGTTAGATTATTCTTTCTTTGAAGAAGAAATATATTATTTATAATGATATAAATAATAATTACAAGTTTTATAAATATGGAAATGTTCATGGACTACCCATGGGTGTTTTTTGTGTGGGGAATGATTTAAAATTTATGATCACTTTGTATGCAGTCGTTTATGTTAATCCCATATGGGAGTAAACCCACATGAGCTTGGCCCAACCCACCCCGCCTCATTCCATAGTAGAATCTTTTCTTACTTCCACTTCATTGAACCATATTACATGGTGAAACCTATAACATCGTATACTCCCATCATTTATTCTTACATTATAATTATTCTCATAGAATACCCCTAAAGCCAATGAGTTGTGGTTAAGACTCACCCACCATGAACTAAATTAAAAATTTATATAATCTCATAATTTTCCTCACTCTATCTAATCAATTAATCTATATATCTAAACATTAAAACATTCAATCTATAAAAATTATTATAGACACTAAAAACCATGAGCCCAGTAAATGAACTCCCCTTAAAATCCATTAAACATTAGTTTTTTGTAACGACATAAAATTTTATCAATGAATATTTCATTCTTATAATTATTTAATATAATATAAACCACATAAAATAACTTTGAGATGACAATAAAACCTTATAAATGATGAATAAATGAAATAAGTTACATTTCTATAAGTTAAAAAGCCTTTACCAATAGAATAGTAAATAGACATGTGGAATATTAATACAAACATTCAGAAAAGTAAATTAGAAAGAGAATAGTTACATCATTGTTGAATTTATAAATATAAAGCAGGAATCTTAAAAATGATGATATGATATAATTATATAGTATAATATATAAGTAACTATTTTAAGAATTATTAATTCAGTGTCAGTATTTTTATAAAACATAAATGTTTATTTATAATTTTATTATTAATATAATTTTTTAAACGAAAATTAATTTTCATATAATAGATTAGTAAACTAATATTTTTTATTGTTTTATGACAACATGATAATTTTATGAGAGCTTATTTAATTTTTAAAAGAAATATAAAAATAGTTATAATTTTAATATCAATATCATCCATGTAAATTTGAATTTCAATTAAAAATTAATTTCCCAAATATAGAAAAATATATTCATAAAATGGAGTTTATTTTTCAATTCTACAAAACAAAAATTGGTTAGGATGATTTTCTAGGTCTTTTAAAAAATGCATGAATTTTTAGTGAAAAGTAAAATATGATAATTTACGATAAAAGCCTAATACATGAATTATTGAGTCATAGATGACAAATGGATGTTTTAAGATCAAAATATCACAAAATATATCATTATTTTAATTTTTCTTTGATAATTCTGAAACTAGTCATAGTCATGAGACAAACAAATATTATTGAATAAAATAATGATAAAACACCCCTCTCCTCCCCTATAAATACCACCCCTCACCACCAATTCATATCACAAATTAAATGATTTGAGACATTTCTAAATAATACACAATACTCTTCCCAATACACTCTAACACGTCCTGGATCTCATGGTCACATCCGAAGACCAAACCTTTTTCGCTTAGGAGGCTCTCAAGGGGGATAAATTCAAGGGGTACAATCCTACTTCATTTTCTTTTATATTCATTGAAATTACATTTATTTTATTATCCTATACTCTAATAAACCAATACAATTGGTATGATAACTCCATTATACTCAAAATACTGGAAGTATATTATGCTATAAGAATAAGTCATCTTCATGTTTCTTACTTAAATTTTTTTCTAGACATGAAAATATCATCTATTGTGTGCCGATTTACTACCCTCATCGATAACATGTTTTAATTTTTCAATACCGCCTTTAACTATCATCAGAATACCATCATTGTTGATAAATCATATTTTCTTATACATATTATAATTTTTATAATTTTTTTGAATCAATATATAAAATGGATGTCAAAAAATAATATAAGATCATATTGGTCATAAAACCCCCATCACTAATTAAATAATTTTCATTAATGAAAAATCCAATAAATTCTCCACATAGCATA
This sequence comes from Viscum album, assembly GCA_963277665.1. Lineage (NCBI taxonomy): Eukaryota > Viridiplantae > Streptophyta > Magnoliopsida > Santalales > Viscaceae > Viscum > Viscum album. The sequence goes on along the minus strand of OY728156.1, from coordinate 358,395,681 downwards.
TAATAAATTTATTTTTAAGATCATTTAATATTATTTATATTCATTAATAAAACATAATTTCAATTCTGGATAAAATTTTCAAATTTATTTGATCTTGAAAAATCATATACAAGAAAACCGATCCTGAAAACCATTAAATCATACACATCAAATGATTAAATTAAAAAATATTACTCATGAAAAAAAAAGGAAATGAACATAATAAAGTTATAATGAATAAAATACAGGTATAAATGTTTATATATTTTTTAATTAGTTAATTTTATTATATTATATAGGATATTAAAGCAAATATGAAATTTAGATAGCGGGTTTGTGGATTCATGAACCCAACTCAATTTCATTGGGGGACCATATTTCACTCCATGTTCAGTATGGATATTCTATTTGGAATCCTTAAATATCATTTCCATTTTTTCATCCCTATAATTTTTTATTATATTCATCTTTCTAATATTTTTTATGTCAAATAAAATGATTTTTCTAAAAGAAAACATCTTTACAAAAATATATCTTCTACTTATCATTAGATTAGTTATTCTTCACTCAAGGTTGACGATTCTTATAAAAATTCTATTATTACCTCTTTATATTTGTATCCGAAAGGAATATTCATAAATTTATTCTTTTCTCAATGAAAAACAATACATTCCATGGTGTATATTATGTGGAATATATATATATATATATATATATGTTATGTGTGGCATGCATGATAATATAAATGTAGTGATGTGACATGTGTGATTGAAATTTTTTTTGCAGGAAAATTTTATTATGGGATTGGTTTTCCTAAATTACACAGTGCTCCAAAGAATTGGGTAATGTTATGTATCTTATGAGATAATGAGTAATATGTGTGACCATTATGCAATATTTGTTCACAACTATGTTTGGTATTTGACTATTAAGACATGAGGTTTCATTTTTATGTGTTTCAATCATTCATGAATTTATATATTTATTTCACTCATGATTATGATTATTATGTTATTATGATTATAATTTTTACCCATCATTGACGTCTACTACTCATCCTCTTACCATGATTTTATATCACCCCATCTTTTTTTGTATATCACATGGTGAATACCTATACTAAGGAGAATACGAGGGCCCATAAGAATCTAGGGAAGATTGAATTAAATTAATCTTTATGTTTTCTTATGTAAAAGTTATATATGGTCTTAATTACCCAATATTATAAAAAGATTTATCATGGTTTTGTATTATAATTATGTTATTTATCATTAAAATTGTGAAATAGTTATATAAGAAAATCAGAAATCAATATATTTGGTATCAGATAATAGATCAGTTAATTTGAGAATTAATATTAATGAACTATAGTGAAATCCCTTATTATGAGATTATGAATTTATAAGCACCTAGTAATCCTTTTTTAGGAAAATGATAAACTCTAGGATCCCATTATATATTCCTTTCATGTTAATTTAACAAATGAATATTTATTTATTCATGAATTATTTACTTATGTTTTGACCTCACATTATCTCTTTTATAATAATGTGGGATCTATGAGAACCCATTAAATATTCCATGAGAGAGAAAATTTCATGATTTCCCTAATTAAATCCCAAATTATTTGGAATGTAGAGTTAAAAATTTCATGCGGATTCTTACATAGCTATCTAAGGTAATGAACAATAAACTAAAAAAATTAGAACATCTTACATTAGCTAAGAAGGATGAATCAGATATTGCAAAATTTGTAAAACAACATCGACCAACATTTAGTGTATCATCCAATTCAGTATTCACATAATGGTGGGTAATGTCAATGAAGAATATATTATCTATTCTTTACAATTCAAAGATGGAGAAGGTGACTCTAGTCCTATGTCATCTAGATTGAGAGGCTTACCAATGGTGGGTATTGATGTAGAACACCAAGATAAATTATGAAATTGAATAAATGGAGATAGAATAGTTTAAGATAAAATATCATAACTACTAATTCCCTCGAACTCTTTATACAAATATAAAGAGAAAATTCATAGAGAAGAATGAAATGGAAGGTGAATCCTTAACAGACAATAATGAAAATTTCACAAGGTTTTCAATGCATTCATTAGGTTTTGTAATCAATAATGAAAAAAATTATAGAATCATTAGTGGTGTAAAACCACACCATCAAAAGGCTCTTGGTATTCGATAATTTTGTAGTTATAAAGACATTTTTTATGTTATCTGAAAGTGGATATGGGGTTTGGATAATAGTCCCATGGATTTGGTGTTAAGAACATAATGAATATTTTCTATGTTTGTTGAAATAATGAGAATAATGGAAATAAAACTCAACAAATGACTTGTTAAAAGTGTCGGAAGAAGTATCTTGGGAATTGTCTCAATGGGATAGGGAGATTCTATAAATTTGGGATAAAATGCCACATTGATCATGATTAAAGATGATACATGAGGATGCATGAAAATGTGGTGTAGTAAGGAAGAGCATCACCCATGGATAAATGCATTTACTCTTGGGAGAGAGAGAACTATCCAATACAAAGAAATAAAGCTAGAGTTATTGAGGGCAATCATCATTCTCAACCACAGTAACCAAAGGAATAAGGGAATGATTATTTCATCTCTACTATTGTGGGGGAGACGGAAAAGGATTTGGTGATTGGTACACTGGATATTCATTCCAGAATTCAATACATAATATTTGATTTTGTTTATATGCATTCCTTTATATGTTTCATGTATTGTAGAACAATTCAAGCGCCACTACAAAATATGAAGGTTTAATTATATATGAGAACAAATGATATAGAAATTATTGAATCCAATGTTTATAACTCCTCACCATTGAATATTTGAGGAATGAACATACCCAAAAATCTTTTTTTCCTTCCTTTAGTGGAGTTTGAGGATATACAAGGCCTGGAATGGATATCATTATATGAATACAACATCGACATTCATGAAAGGGAGAACACTTTTCACATCCCAACGAATCCAAATAATTTATATAGTTCTAAAGAGGTTGATGAATGTTCATTCGAAACATCCCCAAAATTATGGATATAATTGATTTATGATATTGAATATTTATCTCAAATGATTGAGACAAAGGATAAAATCTTCATCAAATTCCTTTCTTTTATGAGGTACTATAGTAAGGTGTTACTCAAATAATTTCTAGGTCTTGCTCTTAATAGAGAGGTTGAGTTTTCAATTTAACTTATTCTTGAACCTCTAAATATATCAAAGATAATATATATAATGTCTACTATTGAGCCAGAATAACTAATGAAGGAGTCCGAAGGGTGTATATAAAACTGTTTTTATGTCGTGGTGCCACACCGTGGGGGTGCACTAGTCCTCTTCATCAAACAAGAAGGACAAATCAATTCACCTCAACATTGATTATCATATTCTCACTAAAATCATGATAAAGTGAAAGTATTGACTTCCAAATAAAGTTGACTTGTTTGATCAATTTCATGGGTCCATTTATTTATCTAAGGTGTAACTCCTATCTAGATATAACCAACTAATAAAAAATATGGAAGAAATTCACAAGACTACCATTCAATATAGGTATTTACAACATTAGTTTATAGTGATTAATTTTATAATAAATAATTTACTATAAATAATCATGGAAATAAAAAATATAGTCTTTATATATTATATTAAAAATATTGTGGTATTATTTATTGATGATATTCTAAAATACTACAAGAGAAAGTGGGAACAAGAGAACCATTTTAATACTATTTTAAATACATTATGAAGAGATATTTTTTGAAAATTATAGTAAATGTGAGTTCTTTTTTAAGAAAGTATTAATTCTAGTTAATGTTATCAAAAAAAAAATATATGTTGTCCATTTTAAAATAAATGAAATCTAGGAGTCACCCACAACATAATCAATTTCCGAGAACTATATTTTTCTTGGTCTATCTTGGTATTACTGGTGATTTGTAATGAAATTTTTATGATTTTATAACTCACTAACAAAGATGTATTAGAAGGGGGAAATGTTTGTCAGTACCTGTTAATGTGATGATTACTTTAAAGAGTTAAAAAAGGGGATTCTCTCTATGCCATTACCAACACTTCTGACTGGTGGGTAACTCTTTAGGTTATATTTTGATGCTTCAAATAAGGGATTAGATAGTATAATAATGAAGAATTAAAATGATATATACTATTCTTAAAGGAAATAAATATTCATGAGAAAAACATTCCCATATATGATACATGGTCGGAGGTTATGATCTTTATGTTGAAAATCTTGTGGCATTATCTCTATGGGGAGAAGTGTTAAATAAATACTAGAAAATAAGACCATCAAATATATATTCAAATAGAAGGATCTTAATATGCACCATAAAATATGTTACATTTCATTGAGGAATATGAATGCTCAGTCCTCTACAATCCTAGCAGAGTTAATAATGTGAAATATGCTTTATGTGTAAAGGATCCTGCAACATTATCAATGATGAGAATTTAATAGGATGCAATATTCATAGACTATCAAAATACAGATATGGGAATAATTAAAGAAGGGCCATCATCAGTCCTTTTTCAAATTATTACTCAACCATCACTCCTGGAAAAATAGCATATGCTGATTGAAATGATGTGAAATTTCATATGAAGGTGGAATCCATGAGAAAATGGAAATACTCATAGTATAAAATTGACAAGGAGGGAGTTGTAGATTTTAGGTCATGATTATGTGTACCATTTGATCCAGAGAAAGAAAATGATCTTATAAATGATGGGAATAGATAAAATATATCTATTAAACGAAGGAGTATAACAATGTATCAATATATCTTGTAGAAGTATTTGTGGGACAATATTAAGAAGTAGATCATGAAATATACATCGAACTGCATTTTATGTTAGAAAGTGAAAGCTGAAAGACAGAATTATAATGGGGTGATGCAACCATTACTCGTACCAACATGGAAATTGGAAACATAACCATTGAATTTTCCTTGGACTATAAAACAAATTTAGAGAAAAAAATACTATACAGGTTCTTATGGATATTCTTATATTGAAAGCTCATTTTATCAAAATTTGAGAGGATTTCTCACTGAACCAACATGCATATATAAAAATTAAATAAGTGTTAAGGCTATATAAAGTACCATTATTGATTATTTTAGATCAATATTTGATATTCAATGCCATATTTTGTAAAACACTACATCATGGTCTAATAATTGAGATGAACGTTATTAAGGATTATTATTATTAAATAGATATCCATTCTGAAATGAAAATTCTGAAGCTGGAAGACATGTTGAGATCATATTATACAGACTTCGAATGAGGATGAGACCAACATATGACTCTAGGTGAGTTCATTTACAAAAATTGTTTCCACATGATCTTCCAAATGGCTCCATATGATACTTTTTTGAGAAAATAAGCATAAAAATGTTATGATGTGATCCATTGTTGAACATGAGCTACATAGAAATGAAATTTTTTATGAAATTGTGAAAAAAGTTGAAAGCAAGTCAACAGAACAACAAAGAAGCTCAAAGAAAATAGAAGTGTTATGCATAATTTTGTAGATAAGACATAGTGTTTGAGGACATATACATTGTATTTGTGATATTATCTTGGTGGAAGAGGATCATGAGATTTAGAAAAAATGGAAAGAAATGTCCCATATACATCATCCTATTGGAGATTATTGATTTTGACAAAGATGTAGCCTGTTGAATGGTACTTAAACCTAACATGTCTCATATAAATGATGTATTCCATGCATATATCTTGGGTATGGACATATCAAATTACTCACATGTAATGAATTCATTAGTGGAACAATTGGAAAATTGTCTCTCTTACGAGGACTGGTCATTGATGACATTAGACCACATAGATTGGGTTTTACAAAAAAAAAATAAACAACTCACCTAGTGAATGTACTATAGTGTAACAATATGTACAAAGAGACAACATGTGAATTAGAGGAAGAAATGAAATAGAAGTACCATCGCATGCTTCCAAAATAAAATGTAAACTAAAATAGTGATGGGAATGTCATAATGATGGATGAATGAAACAACCCAAATTAGTATCAATGGAAATTGACTTATTATAATTTTATAATGTAGTATAGACCTTATGAAAACATTTTGATAGAATAGTAAAAACATTATAAATTAATAATTACTGAAATAATAGATATTTCTAAAATTTTAGGTACCATTACAAATGGAATAATACCTTGACCTTTGGATTAGTAATGTGAACATTAAGAATAGTTAGTTAGCCAAAATAATAATATCCATTCCTATAAATGAATAAATAAAAATAGCCATATTATAAGTGATAATATGATATAATTATATAAAATTATAATTATACAAATACTTTTTAAATTATTTTTTATGTGTTTGTATTTTCGAAAAACATAATTTTTTTTACAATATTATTATTAATATAATGATTTCAAAAAAAATATTTTCATAAAATGGATTCATAAACCAATATTTTTCTTCCTTATGAGTATTTTATATTTTTATGATACCTTAACTAAATAGGTGAATGTGATATAAAAGTTGTTATAAATTTAAAATCAATATTTTCCATGTAAATCAGAATTTTAAATTATTATTGTATTTATCATATTTCAGAAATTGTATTCATAAAATAGATTTCATTTTTGAATCGTTCCAGTCACAAAATGGTTCTGATGAATTATTTTGATTTATCTAAAATACAGGATTTTTCGGTGAACAATAAAATCCTATAATTTGTGATAAAAGCTAAATACAATAATTATTGATTCATATGTGATGTATGACTGATTAAATCCCAAAATATCAAACTATCCTTCGTTATATAATTATAATTTTTGATTATACTATGATTATTCACATTCCTGTTCGAATATAATAAACTAATGATTAAAATAATGAAAAAACACCACTCTAATCACACTAAAATACCACCCCAACAACCTATTATCCTCACCACTTCCATTATTTGATACTTTTATAAATTCCACCAAATACTCTTCTGAATCCCATCAACCACATCCAACATCTCTTGGTCTCATTAATATAATAAAACATTTTCCAAAAGGAGGTTCTCAAGGAGGATTAATTCAAGAAGAAAATCCACTTTCTTTATATTTTATTATATTTTCAATTCCATTTATCTTTTTATACATTCATCACATACAACTATAACAAATGTATTAATAATCCAGTACACATTATATACTGAATTTTTCATGATAATGGAATAAATCATATTCATTTTTCACTTTTTTCCCTAGACTTTAAAGTATCATTAATGGTTTATTGATTTACCCCCACCTTGGATGATTGGTTTTCATTTTTCAGTCCTTCCTTCAGGTATAGTAATAAAAACATTACTATGGTTTAATCATATTTTAGTATAGATTTTATAATTTATAAAATTTTCTATATGAATTATATAACCATGATGATAAATTAAATTACATATGGTCATAATGGACATAATATTGCCAAAACACATTAAATAATTTTCATTAATGATCAATCTTATAAATGATCTGCGTACCATATAAAATTGGTATATATGATAATTAAATATTATGAATGTTCATTAATATAATACTATTACAATTTTATATAACTGTTCAAATATTACATGAACATCCATTCTCATTTATGAAAAATCTAATAATGATATTGAAGAAAACAAACACCCTTGAATGATGAAATTAAACTCCTAACTCATCTAAAATCCCATTAATGAACTTAATTTAACCATAATATAACAAATGAATTTATAAATTGGTTTTGATTTGATAATTAATGAGTTTTATATTATTTTATAAGATATTAAATTGAATAAATCATTCAGACATAAGGTAAATGTGTTTTTGAACACAACTCCCATTCTTTATGTTTTACCTACATTACTCAATTTTCAGTACAAATGTTCCTTTAATATTTTTTAATTATAATTTATTTTTTCCCTTTCCTTTTCTTTTATTTGATGTACATGTTTAAAATATGGATTTATGAAAAATAAGAAGATTTTTTCTAAATAAATCATCGTTCCCAAAATACGTCTTATACTTCATGTGATATTTTTTCCTCTTCACTCATGACTTATTATTCTTATAACATGTATTTTATTCCTTATTTCTTTTGCGAACCCCAATATTTAATCATCAATGCATGTGATGTGAAATAAAACCCATTCAATTCCATGAGTTATTTTACGTCTATGATTGATAAATATTTTATGTTGACTGTATGATAATGTAGATGTCACGATGTGATGGGTGTGCCCATAATTTAATAGAACTTGTAAATGTTATGATGTGATGGGTATTATTGGAATTATATAGTGTTATAATACATTTTATAATGTGATTTTTAATATGTGTTAGATTAAATTATTTATGAATGTGATGGTAGCTTTGTTCAAAAGTATGAGTGGTATTTGCAGACTAGAACATGATGTTTCATTTTTATTTATTTCCACCTTCCATGCATTTATCTAATGCTTCCACTCATGATTATGATGATGAGGTTGTAATGATTATTATTCTCATCCATGTTTCATGTCTCTTACACATCCACTTATAGGTCTTTTAGCTCACCCATTATTTTGATGTATATCCTAAGGTGAATACATTTACTAAGGAGAACACATGGGCCCTTATGAAGCTAGAAATGATGGAATTAAATAATTTTTTACGTTATTTGATGTAAAAGTTAAGATGGTATTAATTTCTCTTATGCACTAATCTTTTTTATCTAGGTTATGAAACATTTTTATATAATTTATCTTCAAAATGATGTAATATTCATTTTAGAAAAAATAGGGTCGCTATATTTTCTCCTCCTCTTAATGAACATTCACTCTCTCTAGAACAAAATATAACCCAAATTGATAACCTAACCGATAACACTCATCAATAAATAATAATTGATTTATAAAATAACCAATTAAAAAAACCGAATTCCTTTAATCCTAGTAAATCAATTGAAATACTATACTACTAGGGACATAAACCACCTTAACACATATAGTATTTATCTAATACCAAAGATTATAAAGGGCATCCACTCTGTGAAAAAAAGATTTTTATAACATGCCATTTGTGAAGGGATGAGGGTGGGTTGAAAAATGTGTTTCTTTGATGACAATTTCTGACATGAGCCATTTCCTATAGTAAATAGTTCATTGTAAATAAGAATTTGTGATGGGAAGTTAATCCTGATGCAAAAAGGCTTTGGTGTGCGCTGCATTCCAAATTGCTGGAAGGCTATTTCTGACTGGTGTCTACACACATCGCAAATAGTACCCATGCATTGAAACTATTTGCTACAGGTATACTCTCCCATCGCAAATAATATTTCGGCAGGATACTATTTTTGATGTTTCCCTTTGAAAATATTTTCGATTAACCGCTCCTGCAATTAATACGAGGCTACTATTTGTGACAGGCATCCCTTCATAAATACTCCCATCACAATTAAGGAAAACTATAAATACCCCCTCTGAATTTTTTCTATTTCACAATTCTATCAACTACCTTCTCATACACTCCTTTGAAAAATTTCTCGTTAATATTTTCAATGTTTTAGATTTCGATGAACAACAATTTTCAGGGAACACATCCAACGAATAATTTTGTTTAAAGGAATTTATTAAATTTATTTTTTATTTATATGAATTATTTTATTATTAATAATTACTAAAAAATTGAAATAATTAGCAATAATTATTAATAATTATTAATAATAAGTAAAACAAATTTATAAATTGTAATAAATAGTAAAAAATAGTTATAACTGTTAATAAAGGTTAGTAATTTTTAATGAATAAAAGTAATTGTTAATAAATAGTAGCAACTAGTAAGAAATATTAGTAATTTTTAATAAATTGGAATAATTGTTAATAAATACTATTAATTTGTAATAACTAATATTAATTGGTAATTAATTTTATTAATTAGTAATAAATAGTAGTAGTTATTTATAAATAGTAATATTTAGTAATAAATAGATGAAATTGTTACTAAATTGTATTTATCATTATAAATTAGTATTAATTAATATTAATTAGTACTAATTATTAGCATTTAATACTAATTAATAGTATTTAGGTGTAATTAATTCTAATTAGTAATAAATATTAAAAAGTTAGAATGATAATTAATAAATAGAATTAATTATATATAAAAAGTAATAATTAATAATAATTAGTTGTAATTAGTAATAACTTCTATTAATTATTAATAATTATATATAATTAGTAATTATTAATATTTAATAAAGTAATTATTAATAATTAGCAAAATTTATTCACAAGTAGAAATAAATACTAATAAAGATCAATAAATATAAATTAATAAAAATGCGTACAAATAATTTGTATTAAGTATTAATTATTTATAATATTTATAAATAAATATTAATTAATAGAAATAAATAATAAAAAATAGTAAAAAATAGTAATAAATATTAATCCATATTAATAAATAGTTATATTTGTTAAAAATTATTAATAAATAGTAATAATTTGTTTAATTGGTTATAAATAGTAATAATTAGTAATAATTAGTAATAGTTTGTAATAAATAAAAATAATTAGTATTTTTTATTGATAAAAATTAATTAATAGTAACAATTGTTAATGAATAGTAATAAATTAATAAATTATAATAATTAGTAATAATTAGAAATAATTTTTTTCTATAATTAAAAATAGTAATAATCAGCAATATATACTAATAAATAGACATAATTTTTAATAATTATTAATGAATAGCAATAAATACTAATAAATAATTATTTTTAATAATTAGAAATATATATTATAGATACTTAGGGGTACAATTACAACAAAACCTAAAAATTTGACACACACAACCCGAATGTGCGTGTTATAGCCCCCCCAACCGATGTGATAGCCCACACAATTTTTATTGCCCGAAGGATAGTTGGAAATGAAGTCCATTAAAATATCTATAGCCCAGGTTCCCCTCACATACACCTATTTTTTCTTGAATTCATAACAATGTGGGTCGACCACCTTATGCAAGCTATCAGGGACACCACCTACCTGACTGATGAGTCATCCAGTTGTCATGTCGCTGTCATGCCACTACCGAGAGACCCACACCTCAATTTTCGCAAGCCAGTGGACAACTACGTGGGTTAATAAATAGTAATAAATAGTAATGAGTAGTAATAAAAGGTAATAATGTGTAATAAATAGTAATAAATCGTAATAAATTGAAATAACTAGTAATAATTAGTAATAATAATTAATAATTAATAATTAATAATAAAAAGATAAAAATTATAATAAAATATAATAAATCATAATAAATAGAAATATATAGAAATTAATAATAATAATAAGTAATACTTATTAATAATTAGTAACAACTAGTAATAAGGTGTAATAATTAGTAATAAGGAGTAATAATTTATTATAATTAGTAATAACTAGGAATAATTAAGAATATTTATGAATAATTTTCAATAAGATGTAATAATTTCTAATAAATAGTAATAAAACAAATAATTGTTATTAATTAGTAATAATTTTTACTAATTATAATAATTACTTATAATTTGTATTTATTAGTAATAATTAGTAATAATTAGTAGTAATTAGTGAGAAATTAAAAAATTGGAAATAATTATTATAAATCCTTAATAAATTTTAAAAAAATTATTAATTAATAATAATATGCAATAATGAGTAATAATTTTCAAGAATTAATAATAATTTGTAATAATTATTAATAACTAGTTATAAATAGTAATAAAAAGTATTAAATTGTAATAAATATAAATAATTTTATATAATTAGTAATCAATAGAAATAATATGTAATAAATAGAAATAATTAGTAATAATAAGAAATAATAAGTAATAATAAGTAATAATAAGTAATAATTAATATTAATTAGTTATTATTAGTCAAAAATAGAAATTATTAATTATAAATATGAATAATTATAAATAACTAGTAACACTTTTTAAGAAGTATTAATAATAAGTAATAATTTTTAATAATTAGTATTTACTACTAATAATTAGTAGTAATTAGAAATAAATAGTAATAATTATTAATAATTTGTAATAATTATTAACAATTTGTAATAATTTGTGTCAATTAGTATTAATAAGTAATTATTAGTATTAATTGTTTCAAAATTACAAAAATTATTACTAATTTGTTATATTCATTAACAGTGAGTGGTTATTTATATTAATATTTGGTAAGTATTAATGAAATTGTTGTACATTAGTATAAATTAAAAAGAATATATATACAAATCACTATGAAATAATAGAAATTATCATAAATTAATATATAGGGGGAAATAAATGGGTTTTAAATTTTCAAGACATGGTAAACAAAAACTTTTTACAAACATGTTTGACATAAATTAGTGACTTTTCATTGAATAAATACTAAAAATTATATTAGTTAAATATTTTTAGAAATTTAAAATATTTTTTTATTAATTTATTGTTATTTATAATAATATAAATTAATTTAAAATAATTTTTTTAAAATGTGAAAATATTTTCTTGATTTTTTTAAATATATAAAATTTAAAATATTTACAAATCAATTATAATTTTTACATTTTTACTATTTATTTATTTCATTTAGTTATATCAAATTAATCATAAAAAATTTATTTATTTTAATTTTTAGATTAATATAGACCAAGGAAGTTGGTTAGAGTCATTATTAGATGATCATGATTGGATAAATCATCACAAAAATCCATACAGTTCTAGTATAAATCTGCTATATATTGAGGGTGTTGATGCTTTTTTATCAAATTCATCAATAAAACCATAATTGTTTTGGGAAGTGACAATTGTGTAACTATGCAAGAAATGTTACGTGAGCATGTTTGACACATTTTACAATATTAGTGGTCATCAATTACGATTTTTTCAAAACTATTATGTTTATGTGTATCACCATAGTGAATAAAGTTCCAATGATGATTATAATAACTTTGTTATAGATCCATTACAGTTTCTAATTTTTTTACATGATGTGGTTCCACCATCTTTTCAACAAACTAGAAATAAAGATTTCATTGATTCAACTGAAGAGTTGGAACCATCATAATTTTATGAGTTGGTGAATTCTAAAAGGGAAACCTTTTATCTAGATTTTCTAGATAAGAAATGTTGAAGCGGTTGAAAATTTTATAGCTATTAAATTAGATAATGAAATTTAAAATAGCTATTTTGATCTAATATTCTCTTTGTCTAATTATCTATTACCTAAAGGAAATATGTTTCCTATAACTTCCTATGAGAGCAATAAGCTTTTTGGTAATTTATGACTTGGCGATCATAATATTTATTTAATTTCTAATGATTTAATCATAAATTACGATAAAAACGAGCCATTCATTTGTTGTCCTACCTGTGGAAAATTTCTTGAAAAAGTGTCTCAATTAAGAATTTATATATTGAATCCTATAGAAAGTTGAGTTATTTACCAATTACACCCTTAGTTTAGTATTTAGTGATGTCTTAGAACACATCATCATTTATATCAGTACAAAAGAATATTTCAATCTATAAAGGATTAAACCATTCAACTTACATTCATTCATAGAATCATTTTGACCATGTAAATCATTATTTTTTTTAGAATCTTAAATGGTTTAATTTGGTCTTTCTACTGACAGTTTCTCACCATTCAGATCATACAATAATAAATATTCATGGTTTCTCATCTTTATAAATCTATATTATTTAACTCTATGGATGTTGATGAATGTTCCATATGTCATTTTGACCTTATAAATTCTTGGACATCTAAATAAGTATCCAAATGATTATTTGAAGAGAATTGTTGCAGAGTTAAATTTACTGTAGAGTAATTATGTTATTACGTATCTTGTTTTTGTCAAACAGAATCTCTTAATAAAGCTGCAATAATGTGGACAATTAGTGACTTACCTGCATATATCATGTCATCTAGTTTCATGAAACATTGTCCAAAATCATTTCCATACTATATAAGAGATAGAAAATAATTTATGCACATAAATAATTGAAAAATTTGTTCATTCGAATTTCACTGAATATTTTATCATTATGATCATCCTTTTTAGAGGAAGAAATGTAATTTTAGGAATGGAAAAATTGAAATAGATAGACCTCCAACAACGGACTAAATATTTAAGTTAAAATCTATTATCTCTTTATTAACTCCTATTACATTTGGACCAAAATAAACTAACAAAAAAAATTGGGATTCGGGGAAAACACAATTGGATTAAATGGTGCATTTTTTTGTGTCTTCCATATTGGTCTAATTAGTTGGTTCATAAAATTTTGGATGTATTTCTTATTTAAGAGACTATTTTTATAAAATATTTTATATAGTTATGGCCACACAAGGTTAGACCAAAAAAAATTTAAATGCATTATTAGATCCTGTCAAAATTTACAGGAGAGGAAAACATGAACTATTTGAAAATTAGAGATCACAAACATTAATTAAGCCAAACGTAGCAATTATATTGTTTCCAAAGAAAATAATTTATTATTTTCATTATTGGATTATATATTTGAGAATTCCAAGTGGTTATGTTTTTAATTTTTAACGAAGATTCAAAAATTGTTAAATTACCAGATAAGAAATTATTTACTGTAATGTTGTATTATAAGGAATTCTATATGTTATATTTAGAGGATTGTTGAGATTATTGATTTCGGATGCAGTAACAAAAAATATCATATTTTTTGACATATTTCTGTAGTGAAAACAAAATATGATGAACTAAGTAGACTATAAGATGTTTATGATTTAATTTTTTAGAAAACTGAAAATTCTTCCCACCATGTTTCTTTTATTCAATGGAAGAATTGATATTAAATTTTCTATATAAAGTTGAATGATGAAATCTGATATAGGTATAATGGATATACCAATTTGATATTTTCATATAGAATTTTTTGTAAAAGGCCTGTAAAAGATTATCAAATGAAGGATAAATTGAAAAAAATTATTCTATCGAGGAAATTTCCATTTTCTTACTCTCATTATTTTGAATCTAAATATCCCTCGAAACATACCCACATTGGATTTTTTTAGGGAAATGGTGATGATGAAATTATAAATAAATTAAAAATTTTAAATCATATATAAATTGGCTTTTGTGGTGTTCATTAATGATGGATTTCAGATAAAGAATATCACAGGGCTCATATATATGTTCTAATAAACTCTGACGAAATGACACCATTTGTACTGTGATTTCTCCACATACATATTCAAGTATATATTTTTTCAATAAATTAATATTATTTTTTATATTTTTGGTAATCATATCATGGAAAATATTCCACAAATTAGAACATATTTCATGAATAATTTTAGTAAAATAATTTTTCCTACTCGTTTAAAAAATAATAAAGATAAATTATTTTTCGTTTAAGATATAAAAAAATTATTACCTATTACGTTAATATTTTTTCAACAATTTCATTGATATATCAACATGCTAATAAAATTTATAATATGTTTTTTGTATTTAGAGACAAAATATATAAAACTATTAAATATTATAATATATATGTAATGAATAGTTTTTAATTTCATAAATGTGAATATGGGGAATAAAAAAACAAATTAATAGATTATTTTTTAAAGGATGTCATCCTTGAAGAAGGTAAGTTGATATTTAGGGAATAATGAATGAAATAATTGATCTATGTTATCTAGAACTAAATTACATAATGATTTTTAAATATTAGTGGTTGGATATTGAGAGAAGATTTTATGGTCATCAATATCATGGAATCACTGATGTTAATTATAAAAGCCTTATTATAGTAAATAATACATTATAATGGTTAATCAGTCAAATCCAATTTATTTTGAAAATTATTTTTATAAATTAAGAGGGTTATTTGATTGGTTGAGGATATAAAAAATGAAATAATGTGAAATTGAGTTTATTTAATGTTTGTATGGTTTTGATGAAGTTGATGGAATCTAAAATTTTCAAGATAATACTCCAAATCTATCTTTTCTATGAAGGGACATAATTATTGATGATGACAACCCACAATTAAGGGTCAATGGTGATGATGATATTATTGATGTAACCAATGAATTTGAAATGGAAAGAGATGATGAAACTGAAACTCATAGGAAAATTAATGATATTGTGTAGGAAAATGAAGTTAGTGACAAATTTATATATAAATATGAGGTGTAAGATGAATATCAATATAATTAAATGATACTTATAATATTATATAATATATATCTATTTGTAATAATTTTTTTTCAAATAGTTTATAACAGTAGTAATTTATTGTTTAAGCTGGACTCAGATCTACTTGACGTATTATATGAGACAAATTAACCTAGTGACAAGCATACGTTGCATCAAATGTCCCTCAAATAGATAACGGTTCAGGGAGGACTCAAAGAGGGTGTGGTATTGTCTGAATGATGATTCCGGACTATATCCAGAAGCAATTTCCACATATTGACTTCAATCGATGCATGTGAGGGTATTTTAAATTATGTGTTTTACATATTTTTCAACAACAATCAATAATTTGTTTATATATGAATTTATTGATTATTTTTTATATTTCTTACATCTTTCCACATATAACTATTTGATAGGGGATTGTTATAATACAAATTTTTTTTTACCATGGGTTATATGGGGTAAGAATCCCATTGATGTTCACCATTTCATGTTTGATCATTTGATGGAACATAATTAAATAATATTTATGTTTTAAATTATTTAATTAAGAACATTATATTCTTAATTATTTTTAGGATTTTTTGTATCTTTTCGATTATATCATGTGAGACAATATCTAGGAGGTATGGGAGGTCTATATGCATGAACGATGCCATCAATTTTTGCACAATCTAAGGAGGACATCAAGTTGGGAAAAGGGAGTCACAGAGTTTTATCAGTCATATTTTACCCCACTGAATTGATTAAGATTCATATTACATTTGGGATACATTATGTTTACAAGGGATGGGATATTTTTATAGAGGAGATCATCAGTCGGTCGACAGAACCAATGGTGACAGGAGGTGGTGATCGAGCTGGTAGTTTTTTGAATTGTACGTATATGCGACATATTGAAAGTACGTCATATAATAATTTATATAACATTAATTGTAATATATTTATTTATATTCATATAAGAAGATGAAAATCCTTATATTACGTTTTTTTATGTTTATAGTAGTATGTACAATGATACTATCACTAGAGAGATTAGAGGTGATCACCAGCGTAAGATTGTGCTCAGAATAATTTCATTTTGAGTTTAAAATTTTACTAAAAATTACATTTTCATTATTTTAAATTTTATTCACAATTTAATGAGTTATATGAGGCTGAGAGTTCTCAATTAATGTCTTAGAGGTAGGTATAGACCACGGATCATATCAGTGTATCATGATTTGATGATTAAATGCTCATTTGATGCTATCAACTCTCTATTGATACCGGGGAGTTATTGTGGTACTGATAAGTGGTCAGAATGCATCTTGGGAGAAGGTCATGGGGAGTTAACATAATTAGCTGTACAATTTGAGGACTAGTAGTAAGCTTCTAGATAGAATTCATATGGAGAATAATGTGCTCTGTCAAGTGCAACATCAGAAGCACGGGAAGAAATTTCGATGGCAACGACAACAACACGAGCAGATGAAAATCTACATGTGACATCTAAATCAAGGTTTAGGGATGGATATTCCATTAAAATCTCATATATCTACACTATCCCTTATAAATGACCATGCCCCCTCAATGACATATTAAATTATTTAGGTTAAAAAATTTAATTAAAAACATTTTTGTAGTATTTTCATTATTCTATATATTTATATATCTATATAGTGAATTTTTTATATTGATGTGAATGTATTTTTTTTATTTGATTATTTTTGTTACTATTTTATTTATTTATAACTTGAAAATTTAATTATTTATTTTTAATCTAATATCATAATTATTTTATTTTATTGTTGTGAGTATTGTGTTTTAAATTATTTTATTATGTTAATTATATTTGTACTAATGTTTTCAGTTAATAGTAATATTGTTATCTTATTAATATATTATTATTATTAATATAATATTATTTTCATTATAGTTATAGTTATTTTTATTATTTTGTAGTAGTAGTAGTATTATTAATATTTTATTATATTTTAATAATATTTTTTATTATATTTTTTTATGGTGATGGGTGCATAGGGGAAGGAATTTTTTAATAACCCAGCTATAATAATTATGACCCTATTTTTATAAATGAGTTAATTGTGATGGGACCCCGTCGTAATTGATCTTTCACAAATGGTTAAATTTCAAGCTATGATAGAGTAAACATCAAATCCATTTAAAAAAACATTTATTTAGTATAACACGCAACATTGAAAAACCCTTATATGTAACAAATTAACCTTGGTCACATTGAAAAGTGTGCATACCGATTGTGCTACATAACGTTAGTCAAGCCATCATATATAGTAATAGTAGCCGACTAGTAGTGGGGTCTTAGAAGATACAATGGGGAGGAAATATCCCATGTAGTAAGGATGAAATGAAAAAAAGAAAAAATCCATGAATCATATATATAAATACATAATAATAAGAAAAAATACAAGTCATGCTATAACAAAATGAAATGTAATTTAAAACTCCTAGAATCATACTCTACGTAATGATTGATCACACACTAGGCTGATGACTGATATATTAATTATAAATTTAATAAATGAAAATAAATAAAAAAACACATTGGTTTTACAATAAATCATATCCATTCCTCACCCCATCACAAAACCCTAAACAATTTATCTTAAAAATAAAATCCTACGAAACTCCACATTTTACAAAAAACTATTTGGTGTTACTTACTTACCCCTGTGAATTGGATGCCCATGAATTGTGTGAGTACATTACGTAGTAGTCCACTAGTAGAAATGTACTATAAACAAACATTAAATTCAACGTAATTGTATATGAAATTTATATTTTCAATGAATAAAATTATACTTGAACTAAATACATAATACACAATTGACCACTAGTTCTAGAACACTCATTAATGATACATGTGTCATCTTTTGGAAGTGTTTTTCAAAACTTTTCCTATTAACCATTACATCAATAGTATTACACAACAATTAAATGGAATGTCTGTGCATGTTTCTTATTTATATAAAAAATATAAATAGACACATTATATAAATTAAAAATAAACTATCCATCCAAAATTACGTTACACTAAATGACCATACCAGATTCATCCTGTGATACGGTTTCTCTGATCATCCCATGATGACTATTCCATCCACTTTATCGTAGAACTCTCTTGAAGAGTATATCAATTTATTTTCAAAAACCTCCATATAAGTGGTGTTTTATTTTGTATCATGGAATATGTGAAAGTAGTGATTTATTTGGTATCAAACACCACCCTATATATGGTGTTTTCAATGTATCACAAACCACTATACAAGGGTTTTTCAATTAGTATGATAGACCATCCACTAATGGGTGTTTATAAACATAAAATACTTGCAAATTTAAACTATCTATTTAAGATGTTAATAAAATTATACGTATGTGTTCCATTCAACCCATCATTTAATATTATTATCATTTTAGTCCTAATTCAAGTAACCAAATCAATGAAGTTATATAATATCATTATTAAGATCAATGACCCAAATATTTTATTCCAAATTTATCATGACACTCTAAACCATATACACTAATAATAAAACATGCACTTATAGGGGTAATATATCAATGGGGAACCTACTTCGGTTCCCAAATTTTCTATATATAAAAGGCACCCTACATGGGGTCTCTAATCCATTTTACTATTCCCATTATAGTTATAATTAGAACACAAATTCAGGGAATCATAAGGGAAAGAACACTGACATTAGTCCAAAAATATGGAACAAGGCCAATCTTAATCCTATATTAATCGTACTGACCAATGGGTATAATGAATACAGTAATTACATTTGGATTATAAAGGGAATTTATAAATAATTAACCACCTTCCCTTCTGATTGATCTCAAAGAGTATCTAAAAAAAATATTTTGAGGATTACTATGTCCAAAATATTTATACATCACTCACCACTAATTGTAGTTACCAAGTTTTCATATACTTTTCCAATAGGGTAGAAGAATATCATCTCATATTAACTACATGCATGGAAATGGGATCACATATGATTCAGCACACTATTAATCTTGTCAATGATCATCAATATTCATGGGTTTTAATCTTGTGAACTAGGGCGTATCATGTACCCTGACACCTTGTTAACTTCAATTATACATTCCCTTTATAATTAATTTTATATTTTATATTTTTATTTTATTTCCAAAATTAATTTAATTTTTAATGGTCATGTACTACAGTTGAATGAACCCAAACCTAGTTCTACAAATACATTAATAATGGTTGAAGACAACAAGCAAGGACTGCGTACACTATCATGTTGTATCCCATTTTAAATTTGAAATATCATGATATCTTCCCAGGTCTACTAAGAATTCCCATTCCATTCCAAGTGATTATCAATTTTGGGGGTCATGTATCAAACAAAAACATATAATTTAATTAACTATAATTTATTTATAATTTTATAAACCAATTCTAATTATATTCCAAATTTTATTCTAGTTTGAATAATTAAAAAACATACTAGTAACACTCTTCTCTCAAAAAACAAACACAATAATACCCAAAAATTCTCATCACGTAATCCCGAACCAGACATACAAAAAATTCCATACACCCATAATATTTAATAATTAATTTAATATTTATATAATTTAAGATCATTTATAATTTACCATAGTGAAAAAAGACAAAATTGAATGGGATGACTTGTATTCATTACCTTAGTAAGTTAAATAGTTAGGTTTCAAGGAAACCCATTATTATTAGATGATTTGATAATCCTATGGTGAAATCACCCTCATATCACTAATCATGGAAATTGAGATATAAAAATTGAGTGATAGTGATATATAAAGGTGGGAAAAATAGGGGTTGTACTTAGCATATAATTATATAGATTTCTATAAAACACCACGAAAACCAATGGGATTTAATGATGAATAAGGGGAGGATATAGGGATATGGTGCACTCAACATGAGAAGTGTATAGGGGATTATCCACTATAAAACCCGAGCGGAAAAAATTGATAAATTTTCCACTTAAAAAGAATATTCCAAAGAGATAGTTCATTCATAGGATAACCAGGGGACCCAACAAGAATGGGGGTACTACCCAACCAAACAGATTTCCAATGGCCCTTGGATACTGATAATCAACTGTATGACCACCCATTTTCCTCTCTATACCTCATCCAAGCCCATTAATACCTTATATACCACAATACTTATCTTAGATGATCATCTAGAGATGATTCTACCCTTGATAAAAAAATTTATGTTCTTGTTATAAAAATCACACATCCCCTACATTACAATATTCCAACAACTCCAGGGATTTCACACCCTAAAATATAATAGATTTTTTTAACCTCTCCAAAATTTCTATTCCCATTTTCAATATGTATGACGTATTATCTAACAAATCATCCCCAACACCAATTATCATCAATATAATTCTGAAGATCATATTTCAATTTTGATAACTTAGAATGTTTTAATTGTGAAACTCTAATTACAAGGAATGAAAAGTAGAAAAACACAATCCTCCAGTCATCATTATCATTGAATCATTAGCATAGAAGTCCATTTGGACCGTATATCCTGAGATATTACTATTTCATTAATGAAATCATCCATAGACCCCTATAACATCCTATTATAGGACTTTTCCCAAATATTTAATTATGAGACATTATGGATTTCACTAAAAGCATCATCTATCATAGCGTATTTCATATGGTATAATGAAAATATTGGTGTAGTCTCTATGTCACCGTCCCAGATATAGATGAGAATAGTTATTGAACATTTATTTCAAAATAGATTACCACTTTTAAAATGAATCACATGTATTTCAATTCACAAAGTGAAGGTCCCCAAATGAATTTACATTTTTTTAAAAAACATAGTCCATAACAAGGAACATAGTCACTGTGTCCAAAATAATGTACCCGATATGTTTCATATCCCACCACAACTAATATCATGTAAAATGATAATAAGAACTACTCTGGAAGAAGTTTCCCAAACACACACAACATATTATAAAAGCATGCTATAAATTTAAATTTTCATTATAACTAAATTATTAAAGGCCTATAAAGATTAATTTTAGCACTATCACAAAATTCAAAAACCAAATCTTGGTGAAATATAGTGGTTATTCCCTTAATCATCCATATTGATCATCAAAATCTGCCTCATGATCCAATGTGACAACGATCTAAAGGTGCCATAGATCATCACTAATTTATATATAGAACTACAATAATGTTCATACTTCCTTAAAAACAAATTTGACCTCCTAAATAGAATCAACTATTGAATCTAGGATAAGTAAATTCAAAAATACATTAGAATTTGGTGGCGTTGCCATCATCCACAAGATATATTCACATATCCATGACCTATCCCAAATGAGGCTCACATGCACATGAAATATACAATGAACCCACCATTTTCATATTTTGTAACATCCCAATTATGTAATGTATAATATATTTTCAAATATATTTCTATTTATGAATTAGATGTTGTTTTAGAGGCTTAAAATGAGAATAAATCTGATCTTAAGCATATAATACTCTAATATTTTTTTAAAGATCGATTTACTTCCTTTTGATGGAAAACCTTTTTTAAATCAAACTTTTGACAATTTTATAATCTTTATTTGTTAAAATAAACTTAAAATTTTTGATTGGAAAATTGAAATTAACTTGGGATAAATATTTTTTAATTTTCTGACAATGTCCATTTTTTATGAATAGTGAAAAATACTACATTTTACATCAAACCTGCTTTTTCATCTAATTTAATTATTTTGTTAGATTATCTTTTTAATTGGATTTCATGTGTAATTATAATTAATTATTACCATTTAATCCAATGTGTTTAATTGTAATTAATTTCACTTTGTTATTGGGCATAAACAAGTGTCAAACTTTTGATAGATATTGTTTCTAAAAAACCCCCTATTTGTTTTGACAACGGGAATTATTTTTAAATTAATTACTAAAATTTATGTGTTTGGAATTTGGTAAAATGGATTCCATATTTGGAATCATAAGGTCCAAATTATGTAATTAAGACTCTTTTGTTTTTGGACATTATGAATAGTAACAACAGTACTTATCTTTAATTATCGTGATTAATTAGTAATCGGGTAGTTAAGGGTAATAAAATAAAATCATAATAATATAAAATGACCCCAACATTTGTCATAATGCTGCTATTTGTGTCATGGCCGACCATGGGAAGGCTTGTGCCAAGATTTGGTCCCCATGGAATCACTTTTGTGTGATAGTGACATTTTATCTATTTTTTAAAGAATGTTAAATATAACAAATGTTTGTAACACCTATGTAAAAAAATATTAACTTTTTCTACATAAATTATCTCTTGGACTATAAATAGTAATTTTAAAGATAAAAATATATCCTACATCATGGTATTTTTTTAATAATTTTTTGACATTAAATAAATAAATTTATTTATGACACCATGATGTTGTAGTGATTACCTCATTAGTGACCAATTTAAATAAAATGAAAAGATAATGTAAAATATAAGACTTAAACTTGTCAGAAACATATTGTATGGGTGGATTTAAAACTCTTATCACCTTATCCTAGAAATATTTCATTGTGGGACCTTTAAAATCTGAAACTCATTTTATGATAAAGTAACAGTTCATGACTTTTGAAGAGTGCCCCTCCTCCCTCTTATAAAAGGCCCCCAACTCTACCCCCTTAACCACACCTCTCAAGACATTTTATCAACCAAAATCTACTCATTTTATCTCTCCATATCCCTCTATTCATCATGGATGCCTTACCTTAGGCAGAAAGCTCTTCAAGAAACCCTTTTGGTTCAAACCAAGAGGAGTTACCCGTTTTAAAGGTAATGTCTTCTCTTATGTTTTTTTGTTTTATTTTTCTTCTCCAGCCCCATAACTCTTTTTATTACTTTCTATTGTAACAAAACAAGTATCTTCAATATACTAGGATGTTGTTATTAGATTTATTTGATTTAAAATTACACACACATTCGTCTAATTGTCAAAGAACATACTATTTCTGTGAGTGGAAAATTACTTCCTCACGAAATGATGATTGTTCAATATACTATTAACACAATTAATGGTGGCCATTAAGATGTAACTATTTTTATATATTATATATATTATGTTTATGTTTTCCTTATGCTTCTGTATTTTTCAAATAATGAATACATTTATGGTTTTCATTATGGTTAAAAGTGTATCTTCATTTTAGGAAGTGTGGACTACCGCCCCCTCGAAGTGATTTGAATCGTTAATTCCATATGTGGGATGTATAAAGGATGGAGTTAATGATAATATATATGATATTATACTAGAAATATAATATACTTTTATATCATTATGATTTCATTCCATTAAATATGAAATATAAATGAAAGTAGCTATCATGCGTACATACGACTTACCGTCTCCATGAACGGTCCATTTCATTCCTTACCTATAAATGTTATGTAATATTATAAATGCATGTATATATTGGATATATATGATATATATTATATCTACACCGTGAACATAATTCTGGATATAATTTATATTTTACCACATAAAAAATTTGTAATTATAAGAAGTTTATTTTTGACTCAAGTACCAAAGATTGACAAAACAACTGTTATTAACATAAATAATTTCATAATGATAGTAACATGGTAATAAGTGATATAAAAGAAATAATTAACTTTAAAAATGTTCTTAAGAAATTATAAATTAACTCTAGTTTATTATTCGTGAGATTAAAGAACGATCGAGTCAAGTCGGACACGAGGCAAGACACTTCGTCTCAATCTCCTTTCATTGAGGAATATTATGTTTTATACACAACATTATTCTATATGGTGTATAAACACATTTCACTTTTAATTTTATTTAAAAATATTCTTTTTATACGAAGAATTTTACAAAATGACAAAAGGTAATTTTTTTGTCTTATGTATGTGGTGACAACGACATCCCTGCCGCAATGACCATTATTTGAGTTTCGGCATCCTCTAGAAGCCATAAATTTTTTAAATGAAAAATAAATACCATGTTTTACTTTTCTTTTATTTTGGTATTGAAAATGGTTTTGATAATTTTTTGATTATATCAATGTGTTTTTGATATCTAGTTATTGAAATGTGGATATGTTATTTTTCCTTTATGCTTGTTTTATGTGATACGATTATGTTATGGTTCTTGGGTTCTGTTTATGAAGACGAGTGGTTCTATGATAAAAAAGGGCGGGGAGCCCGATATAGCTCTCCAATTCATTGGGTAACACGATTGAGTTAAACGCTAGGGTTTCTCTGATGAGATTTAGGGAATATACTGTAATGGTTATTCCAAACGTAACCATGAGGGTTACTCCCTACGTAAGAATGTTATGAATGCCTCATGTTACCTTTTTGCCTTATGTTTTCTATGAGTTATTCATAAATCATATGATTTCATGCAGTATGTTAATGTTCTTATTTTTATGAGTGAAGTCTGAATTAATTGATTCTTATGTATAAATGGACTAAGGTTTTTATTCGGTATTTTTATATCCCTTACTGATCTTTTTATGCTCATCACAGGTTTTTGAAATGTTTTTTCATAGTTCAGGGGAAATGTACATGATGTGATGATAGTGTCGAGGAAGAGTCAAGAAATAATCTATGTTTTATTTTAAATATATTTCATATGACGAAAAAATATTGTCTTTGATGTAACCACCTTGTTTAATTGTGGAATGTAATGCATGATTTATGATATAATTCTCTAAAACTCTAAACCTAAAAAGATCCTCAATGTGTATTCCTATAATAACTCAATATTAATTAATTTTTAAGGCTGGGGACTTATAGTAGGCACCAGAGGTCAGTTCAGATAACTTTAGGAGTTATAATTCTATTAAATGAGTATCCAAAAATATTTTTTTGATCAAATTTGAATGATATATCATTTGAATATTACCATGTTTCTTCATCTAACAAATGTTTTTTCAGAATAGTTTTCTGCAGAGAAAACAGGGAAGCAGTTCTAGGAAGGAATACAGAAGGAAATGACATTCCAAATCAGCATCCTGTAATGGTCCGGATTGGAACTGAACAGTTTGTTGCATTAATGGAGCAGTTGACTCAAGCGATAAATGGTGGTGGTATCCATGCACGAGATCTACCCGATCAACCCCAGAAGAACATGTTAGTGGTGGAACATTTCATGAGGAAACATCCCCCATCATTTAGAGGATCATCCGACCCTGTGTTAGCTAAAGGTTGTATTAAAGCACTGGCGAAGATTTTCAATGTCATTGGGTGTTAAGAAAATCAAAATGTTTGTCTTATAGTTTACTATTTGGAGGGTGAAACAAATCAGTGGTGGTCGATGGTTAAAAATATTAGGGACACTGATGAGATTGATCCTCTTGACTAGGATGAATTCAAATGTATGTTTATTGAGAAATATTTGCCTAAGGCTGTTTAACTTAGGATGGAAAAACAATTCTTGGAATTTAGGTAAGAGGACTACTCAGTGGCTGCTTATGAAGAAAATTTCACTCGATTGGAATGGTATGCTCCAAATTTTATCTGAGACCTTTATAGTACAATCAATTGTTTTTACTCAGTATTAAAGCCAAAATATCAAAGGGCTTTAGCTTCTTTCAAGTTCAAATGTTGTGAAAAGCTTGTTCAATGTGCTGAGACGGTGGAAATGGAGTTTTTTTATGATCAAGTGTTCTATAACAACCAACAGAATAAGAGACCGAGGTGGAAGGAGAAAGGGAAGAATCCTTCAAAAAGGTCTGATGGTAAGGAAACTAAGTTTTCAATTTGTGACAAATGTGGTAAAAAGCATGATGGGGAATGTATTTTGAATTCTGTAAACATCTAACAATGTGGTAAGATGGTACATAAGGCTCGTGATTGCACTAAGAAAGATCATGGTGATGGTAAGACCAAATTTGATTTAAAGTTAGTGAAATGTTTCAAGTGCAATGAGATGGGTCATTAAGAAAACGAGTGTTCGACAAAGAGCTCAAATGATAGGAACCAGTCAGACCACAAGCAGAAAGGTGTGGTGAAATCCTTTGCAACTAATTCAGCTGATGTTGGTCCATCAAATGAATTGTTATCAGGTACTTTGTTTGTTTTTTCAGATTATGCCAATGTGTTGTTTGATTCAGGGTCTACACATTCTTTCATCTCTGAAATATTTTCTAGTAAATTGGGAATTCCATCTCAAGAAATGACTAATGAACTTGTTGTAAAAACATCTGGGGGAAATGTTGAGGAAAAAGGAAATTATAAGAATCTTTTTATCCTTATCCATGGAAAGAATCTACTTGGAAACCTTATTTTTACCTCTAGTAGAGTTTTATGTTATCCTTGGTATGGATTGGCTCTGTGTTTACCATGCTAAGATTGATTGTAGAGTTAAAGAAGTTTCTTTTCAATAGGACTTTCAGTTTGTGTACTAGAATGAACCCTTACGGTTGATAACATATCAAGAGTATGAGAAATATGTAAAAGATGGAAATAAATGTTAACTTGAACAAATTGTTAAAAAAAGGAAGCTTTCAGATTAATGATGTGTTAGTGGTATATGAGTATCCTGATGTTTTTCTTGATGAGTTTCCTGAAATAATACCAGATTGGGATGTTGAATTTACTGTTGACTAAGTTCCTTATGCTAAGCCAATTTCAAAACCCCCTTATCGAGTGGCTCATATTGAACTTTTAGAGTTAAAGGAGCAATTGCATGATTTATTAGAGAAAGGTTTCATTCGACCTTGCACATCGCCATGGGGTGATCCTGTATTATTTTATAAAAATAAAGATGGTTCAATGAGACTTTTCATTGATTATAGAGACTTGAATAACATCACTATTAAGAAAAAATATCCATTACCTCATATTGATGATTTGATTGATCAGCTCCAGGGAACTCAGTATTTTTCAATGATTGACCTGAGATAGAGGTACCATCAGTTGAAAGTAAAGGAAGCATATACTCTAAAGACTATATTTCATACAAGATATGGCCATTATGAATTTTTAGTAATGCCTTTTTGGTAAACCAATGCACCTGCTGTATTCATGGACCTTATGAATATAATTTTCCATCAGTTCTTGGATAAGATTGTGGTTATTTTCATTGATGATATTTTGGTGTTTTCTAAAAGTAAATAGGATCATGAAAGTAATTTATCGGTTATTTTGCAAACCTGAAAATAAAATAAATTTTATGGGAAATTCAGCAAGTGTGAATTTCGGTTGCAACAAATTTCTTTCCTGGGTCACATTTTTTCTAAATATGTAATAACTATTTATCCTGCAAAAACAAAGGTTGTTGAAGAAAGTCCTAGTCCCACAAATGTAACTGAGATTTGTAGATTTATTGGTTTGGAAGGCTATTACCGAAGTGTTGTTAAACTAATTTAATGGTTATCTAGTCTAATGACTAAGTTAATTCCGACGGGTGTTAAGCTTATCTGGACAAAATAATGTTATGATTGTTTTTAGGAATTGAAAAGAAGATTGGTGAATTCTCTAGTTTTGGCACTACCTTCCAGGAATGGTGAGTTTGTTATCTAAATGATGATTCATTGAAAGGATTTGGTTGCGTCCTAATGAAGAATGATCATGTAATTACTTATGCTTCACGTTATTCGAAAAATCATGAGGTAAATTACCCTACACATGAATTGGAATTAGCTGATGTGGGTTTCACTTTAAAATTTTGGTGGCATCATTTTTTTGGTGTAAAGTGTGAAATATATACTAATCAAAAAAGTTTGAAGTATATATTCACTCACAAAGAATTGAACCTGAGATAGAGGAGACGAATAAAATTAATTAAGGATTATGATTGTACAATTCATTTCCATCCGGGAAAATCAAATAAATTGGATGATGCTTTGAGTCAAGAATGTAATGCTTTATTAACCATGTTAGATTTGGAACACGATAATTTGGTTAAGTATTTAATGAACTTTGGAATAGAAGTTATTGGTGTAGTATGTTCTACTGTTTTTTTTCAGGTATCAGTGAAATGTTCTCTATCAGACAGAATTAAGAAAGTTCAGAAGCAAGACAGTGAGTTGTAGAAAAATGTAGAGCTAGTTTAGAAGGGTATGTTATCTGAATTCCACATTAATAATGACTGTGTTTTGAGATTTGGGAAGATATTGTGTGTTCCTTGTGATTCAAAGTTGAAGATAGAGTTATTATGTGAAGCTCATAGTTCACTGTTTTCAGTTCATCCTAGCAGTACTAAAATGCATAGAGATCTTCATGAGTATTACTGGTGGGATGGAATGAAAAGAGACATTACTGATTTTACTGTGAAGTGTTTGACATGTCCACAGGTTAAATATGTGTGGATGTTACCGAAAGGGATACTTCAGCCTTTACCAGTTCCAGAGTGGAAATGGGAGAATATATCTATGGACTTCATTGTGGGATTGCCGAAGAACCCTCGAGGTAATAATGCAATCTAGGTTATTGTTGATCGCTTGACTAAATCTTCTCATTTCCTTACTATATAAGATACTTTTTCCCTGGATCAAATTTCATATTTGTATCTTAAAGAGATAGTCAGGTTACATGGATTTCCCTTCTCGATTGTATCTGATCATGATCCAATGTTTACTTCTTACTTTTGGAAAGGCCTTCAGAAGTCATTGGGTACTGAATTAAATTTTAGTATAGCTTTTTTATCCTCAATCAGATGAGAAATCAAGACGAACAATTCATATTATGGAGAATATGCTACGTGCTAGTTTGATGGATTGTTAGGGAAGTTGGGGCCAACATCATTCTTTGGTTTAATTTTCTTATAATAATAGTTTTCATTCCAATATACAGATGGAACCATTTGAGGCATTATATGGGAAGTAGTGTCAAACTCCAACTTTTTGAGATGAAGTGGGTGAAAGGAAGTTGATTAGACTATAATTGGTAGAAGAGTTGGCAGAAAAAGTTCAGCTGATACAGAAACACCTGAGAACATCTCAGATTAGGCAGAAAAGTTATGTGGACAATAAGAGGAAGGATCTCTCTTTTGAGGTAGGTGATCATGTCTTCCTCAAAGTTTCACCATGGAAAGGTGTGATGAAATTTTGTAAGAAAGGAAAGATGAGTCCAAGGTTCATTAGAAAATATGAAATTATGGAGTGAGTTGGATCAGTTGCATACCGAGTGGCTTCCCCTCTGAGTTTATCTCAGGTATATAATGTTTTTCATGTTTCAATGATAAGGAATTACAAGCTAGTTCTATCTCATGTTTTGAGTCCAGAGGTAGTTCAGCTGGAAGAGAATGTATCTTATGAGGAACAACCAATCCAGATTCTTGACCATAGGGAGCAGGTATTGTGGAATAAGGTGATTCATCATGTAATGGTTTTTTTTTGAAAAACCATATGATTGAAGAGGCATCATGGGAATCTGAAAATGAAATGAGGGATAAATACCCCCATTTATTCGATAAGTGAATAAATTGTGGGGACACAATTTTCTAAAGGGGGGAAGGATGTAACATCCCAATTATGTAAATAATAATATATTTTCATATCTATTTCTATTTATAAATTAGATAGTGTTTTAGAGGCTTAAAATGAGAATAAATCCAATCTTAAGCAAAGAATACTTAATATTTTTTAAAAGATTGTTTTACCGCCTTTTGGTGGAAAACAATTTATAAATCAAACTTCTGACACTTTTATATGCTATATTTGTCAAAATAATCTTATTATTTTGGATAGAGACATTGAAATTCAATTTGGATAAATTATAGGTATTTTTCTGACACATTTCATTTTTTTATGAATAGTGAAAAATACTGCATTTTACTTCAAAACTACTTTTTCATCTAATTTAATTATATAGTTATGTTATCTTTTTAATTGGTTTTCAAGTGTAATTAGAATATATTTTTACCATTTAATACAATTTTGGTCATTTTAATTAATTTCACTTTGTAATTGGGCATAAAAAAGTGTCAATCTTTTGATAGATATTTTTTCTAAAAAACCCGCTATTTGTTTTGACAACAGGTATTATTTTTAAATTAATTACTAAAATTTCTATGTTTGGAATTTGATAAAATTATTTCCTTATTTGGGATAAAAAGTTAAAAATTATGTAATTAAAAATCTTTTGTTTTTGGACATTATGAATAGTAATGACGGTAATTATCTTTAATTATAGTGATTAATTAGAAATCAGGTAGTTAAGGGTAATAAAATAATATCATAAAAATATAAAATTACCCCAACATATGTCCTAATGCTACGGATTGTGTCATGGCTGACCATGGGATGCTTTGTTCCAACTTTGGGACCCCATGGAACTACTTTTGTGTGATAGTGACATTTTATCTACTTAATTTTTAAAGAAAGTTAAATATAACAAAAGTATGTAACACCTAAGTAAAACAATTATAATTTTGTCTAAATAAATGATATATTAGACTAAAAATTGTCATTGGAAAGCTCAAAATATTTCCCACATCTTGGGTTTTTTTATAATTTTTATACAATATATAAATAAATATATTTATGACACCATGATGATGTAGTGATTACCTCATTAATGAACGATTTAAATAAAATGAAAATATAATGTAAAATCTAAGACATACACATGTCAAAAACCTATTATATGGGTGGATTTCTATCCCTTATCACCTTATCTTTGAAATATATCATTTTGGGACCTTTAAAATCCAAAACATATTTTATGATAAAGTATCATTTCATTACTTTCAAAGAGTGCCCCTCCTCCCTCTTATAAATGGCCCCCTTCTCTACCCCCTTACCCACACCTCTCTAGCCAATGGCTCAGCCAAAATCTGCTCATTTTATCTCTCCACATCCATATATTCATCCAATAAGCATTACCTTAGGCAGGAAACTCTTCAAAAAACCCTTTTGGTTCAAACCAAGGGGAGTTAGCCGATTTAAAGGTAATGTCTTCTCTTATGTTCTATTGTTTTATTTTGATTCTCCAACCCCCAAAATGCTTTTTATTAATTTCATTTGTAACAACACCAGTATCTTAAATATACTAGTATTTTTTATGAGATTGACTTGATTTATAGTTACACACACTTTCATATAATGGTTAAAGAACATACAGTTTCTGTGAGTGGCGAATTACTGCCTCACGAAACGATAATTCTTCAATCTTTTTTAACACCTTTAATGGTGTCCATTAAGATGTCACTCTATTTATATGTGATATATATTATGTTTATGTTTTACTTATTCTTCTGTATTTTTCATTTATGGCATACCTTTATGGTTTCCATTATGGGTAAATGAGATATCTTCATTTTTAGAAGTGCGGACTACCGCCTCCTCAAAGTGATGTGAATTGTTAATGCCATATGTGGGATGTCTAAAGGATGGAGTTAATGATATTATATATGATATTATCTGGAAATATAATATACTTTTATATCATTATGATTTCATTCAATTAAATACGAAATAGTAATGAAAGTATTGTTCATGCGTACGTATAGCTTACCATATCCATGAACGGTGCATTTCATTTCTTAACAAGAAATGTTATGTAATATTATAAATGCATGTATATACTGGATATATATTATTTATATGATATATACTTCATGAACATAATTATTCATATAATTTATATTTTACCACATGAACAACTTGTAATTATAAGATGTTTACTTTTGACTCAAGTACCAAAGATCGACAAAACGACCGTTATCAACATAAATAATTACATAATGTTCGTAACATGGTAATAAGTGATATAAGAGGAATAATTAACTTGAAAAAGGTTCTTATAAAAGAATAAATTAACTCTAGTTTATTATTCAGGAGATTAAAGAATGATCGAGTCAAGTCAGACATGAGGTAAGAAACATCATCTCAAACTCTTTTCATTGAGGCATATTTTGTTTTATACACAACATTATTTTATAGGGTGTATAAACCCCTTTGACATTTACTTTAATATAAAAGGAATATTTTTATACGAATCATTATACTAAATGACAAAAGGTAATTTTTTTGTCTTACGTATGTGGCGACAACGACTTCTCTGCCATCATGACCATTATTTGAGTTTAGGCTTCCTCTACTAGACATAACATTCATTTAAATGAAAAATAAATAAAATTTTTTTCTTTTCATTTATTTGGTATCGAAAATGGTTTTGATAATTTTTTTATTATATCAATGTGTTTTTGATATCTTGTGATTGAAATGTGCAAATGTTATGTTTCCTTTATTCCTGTTTGATGTGATACGATTATGTTATGGTTCTTGGGCATTGTTTATGAATATGGGTGGTTCCGTGATAAAATATGTGCGGGTGATCCCAATATATCTTTCCAATGCATTGGGTAACATGAAGGAGTTAAATGATAAGGTTTCTCTGATGAGATTTAGGGAATATACTGTAATGGGTATTCCAAACTTAACCATGAGGGTTACTCCCTTTGTACGAATGTTATGAATGCCTCAAGTAACCTTTATGTCTTATGTTTTCTATGATTTTTTCATAAATCTTATGATTTCATGAGGTATGCTAAAGTGATTATGTTTTATGAGTGAATTATGATTTCATTGATTTTTATGTATACATGGACAAAGGTTTTCTTTCTGTATTTTTATATACTTTACTGAGCTTTTTATGCTCATCCCATGTTTTTGAAATGTTTATCACAGGTCAAGGGAAAGGTACATGATTTGATGATAGTGTTGAGGAAGTGTCAAGAATGAACCCATGTTTTTTTTAAATATGTTTCCTTTTATGAAAAAATACTATCTTTGATGTAACCACCTTGTTTAAATATGGAATGTAATTCATGATTTATGATCTAATTCTCTAAAACTCTAAACCTGAAAAGATCATCAATGTGTATTCTTGTAATAACTTAAGATTAAGTAATGTTTAAGGATGGGAAAATATTTATTATTTTCAACAATTCCAATATATTCTTTATCTCCCCTATTTGTGGGTTGAAATTCACTAAACATAATGACTAGATATAGAAAAAGTCCCCACAATCACAAGAACAAAAACAAACCATTAATTAACTACCCAACCACATATTATGAGAATATCATCCACAAAATTTACCAAAACTCAGAAAATTTAGGGCCACTCCAAAAACAATTGTATGATGGATACCCCACATTATGGATTTGCGTATAACAATTTACAAGTTCAACAATTAATGGATACCATATCATATTTTTGTTACTTTTCCTTAGCAACCCTCATCATCCAATCAATACCATGCTAGGATCGAGCTGAATTTTTTATTCCATCAAACTCAATAAATTATCAATATCTCTTATTCCATGTGTGGAATTTCCCATTTTCATCAAACTCATGGGAATCTATTCCCATTGATGTTAATGAAGACCAATTTCGCACCACATATCCCCCACAATTTATCAATTTTCCCAAGAAAAGTAATACCTCCCATAACTAGTGTGAGTGGAGCCTTGATTTCATATTTATGAAAATTTTCATATACTATATCACCAACAAATTTCATAAATTAAACTCACACTCCCATTCGTTTCACCCCATCATGACTAGGATACAGATCCAAACACTGACTATGGTACTCAATATGTTAGTATTATCTATCTAGTACTACCAATGTAACTCTTCTCCAAAATGGAGAACATCACTATTACCACAATTTATCAAATGACCACCTTCCAGTCTACATCATTTCCAAATTTTATAGCATTCACTCAGCCTATGACCATGTTCTTAAAAACATTTTTAAATTCAATTAGGATAAATACTCAACCATTCTTTATTTTAAATTCCATATTAGATAGCCATAATCATGATGACTCAAATTTATATTTGTTACCAAAATTCCTAGGAATCACCATTCATATACCATATACATGGTTTCTCTACAAAAGTACCACTATAATAAAAAAAGGTACTCACATGGGGTTAACCTCGTGTTTTAGATCATTTTGATTAACAAAATTATAGAGACTTATATGATATTTAAATAGGCTCTCTCATATATCACATAAAATAAGTCTCCTATATGCTAAAACCCATGAATTGGCATCTGTAAACATGCCTCAATAATATCCTTACCACCTATGACAAACAACCCACTCTAGTGTATCACATTTAAATATTTGAGAAATCATATTCCAAATAATCCTCTTATCAAGGAACAACTTCCCATCTGTCATGTTAATAGAGAACATGACCCATGTGTTTAATAATATCATCTATGAACATATATAATTACAATGAAATTTTTCCATGATAATATGCACTGAGAATATAATAGTTTTGTGGTTTAGTTACATATAATTATATTGTAAGACATATTAGAGACAAAAAATGGGTTTTTATAGAAATTTTTCATAACCATACATAATTAATAACCACCATAAATGGGTTTATAATCAAAGAATAATGTTAATTTGTTGATCAAACACACATCCCTTATCAAGAGGTGAAACATAGTCATCGTAATCAATAATGATTTGATAGATAGAAATGACCTATCATTAGAAGGAAGACCATTTTGGAAAAGTCTTATAGAATGGAAAAAAGATATTATTTAGAGAAAAAATATATTAAAAGATGATTTGTAGACTTTGAAAAACAGAAAATTTAATTTAATAAAATCATACACACAATATGAACATTTCATGGGATTCTATATATTCTCTATTATGATGCATGAGATGCATCTTTCCATATTTTACTAAGATATAACTCAAAAAATAATAATAAATAATAAAAATATTTTGTTACTCATGGTGGAATCATATAACCATAATAGCACACATTAAGAACACAAATCCTATCTCTTACAACCAGAAATTTTCATGAGTAAGGTGTTTGTGACATACAAGAAAGAGTTATATTATATGCATCAATAAATTTCTATATCCCATATATAATATAAATCAAATAGTATGTCATAAAAAAGACATGGTCTCATATAACCTTTTAATGTATTGACTAATATTTCTATGAATCAGAGTCAGAGTGGAGGAACTATATGACCTTAGGCACACTACCTATATTCCAAAGGATACTAACAAGCATTTGAGGTCAACAGATAAAATTGAGTGGTAAAAATACACCTTGTATCAATGTTAAAAATCAAATAAAAATAACCAAGTATCAGAAATTATAATAATGGAATAACTTAAAAAAATTATTTTATATCAAAATTAAATGTATGGTGCAACATGAATGGGCATTATCATCATACACGATTGATCAAAAATCGGTCCAATCAAAGATACATGTAAAAAGAAATAAATAAAATACATTAAAAGATACTAAAACTATCATAAAAATCTAAACATATCTCAATTAATATATTAACACTGGTCTATCATTTTCAACAGTTAAACCACAGGCCACATCATATTCCATACATGAAAATAGTGACAGATGATCAGGTAATTTTGTGTAATGGGAGACTTTGCAGGGATTGAGTTAATAGATCATTTGGAACAACCAATATTTTCTCATATAAATACTGGAAAATTTATTGTATTTGAATATGACATGTATTTCTAAAATCACGAATTAAATATATCGAAATAAATAAATAAAACTCCATCCATCATTAGGTCAACATACCAAGAGATTAGAGAGGATTCAGCTAGTGCTAAAGTGTCTCTAGGTATGTTCTGATGAAAATTTTAATAATATTATCACAAACCTCTATAGAATAAAAGTTTTAATTATTATTATATACCATCCTATATATGTACAAATTATTCTTAAACATAATTATTCAATCATAGTACAATCTATGTCACAGGTAATTAAATTTATTATGTCAAAAATTGTTTTTACAATAGAAATTTATTTAGGGGTACTCCTAGTCATATAGTTTAACCATCATAAAAAATATAAAAAATTTATGTTCATTATGTATAATAGAAAAAATTAAAATTTTTTCCCATATAAGTAATTGTTTACACTCCTATACAAGGTCATTCATTGTGGTGTATTTCATCAATGAGAGTGATATAGCTTTAATGGATAAATTAATTTTTTAATTTTCTAAATAGTTGTTTTTGATTCAATATTTAATTAAATAATATTAGAGGCTAATGAAATCATATATATTCCTAATGGAATTATTCTTAGATAGAGTTTCTTAATTTATATGATGACTATATTCACTATTGGTAATTGAATCCTCATTAAAAATTTTTATAAAAATTAATGAACAAGCATGGAATTTTAAATGACCATTACATCATTTAACACATGAATAATCTTCTAAAATGTATATTAATGTTGAATACATAGAAATAATATTCTAGGAATGAATGTAATTTTATTTAATGTAGAGGATTATGTAAATAAAATTAATAGAATGATTCTAATTCAATTGTGTGGGGTGATTTAGAAAATCATGGTTATTGAAGTGGAAAATCTGAAGACCAATAACCATAGATAGTGTGCCATTGTCAACATTAATAATAGTTTTAGTGGGTTTCGAGACGTGTCACCACAAAATAACTTGGGCATGTTCTTTAATAATATCATAATATATCTTAATAACATAAAAACTAGTTGGGATTATTATGTTCTTATCATATTAAAATTATATCTTCTAGTATACTAGTGGGTTGTGAGGTTGTGATGTTTTCTAGTTGAATAACTATTCATGTGGGTTTTGTTCCCCAAATATATAACAAATTGAAAATTTAGTGAGGCAAGAAATTCTAGGAGGCTACCAAATAATTCATGTAAGTATAAAAAACATACTCTTATATGGAATATGTAATACAAAATGTTCCATGTTCCTTGTATTTGGTGGGATGTAATGTTAGGATCAATGATGAAACATTCCTTTTGAATCTCACTTTTCATCACCATTATGTATCATTCAGTTTGTAGATATATCTATCAATAACATGGTGTATTATAAAATTTTCCTCAATGTATCAATCAATGTAATTTTAACATACCATTTTTAGAAAGGGTCTAGTATTTTTTTGTCCCGATTATTTCCTTTTGTTATCCTTGGTTTCAAGGATTTATAGAGAAAATGATGTCGAATCATTGGGATATTAACCTCCAAAAAGACACAATTGTTTCATTGTTATAGTTTCTCTTCAAATGAGGATTTTCCTCATTAGAATATTTATGGATAGTTGAAATGGTTGTTTCATTAAGGTAATAAGACTCTAATTATATACTACTTTGGTTTTTTCATTTCCTACCACCCAAATGGACAATAGTACTGAAATTTACATTATTCCATGGGATTAATGTTTGTGATTCTTGTTTACATTAGTGTTGATAATATATCTCACTTATACAATTAACGAGTTGGACTAATAAAATTTTTATGTCTTTGATTTAATCATTGGTTAGTTTATAAAAGCAGGTTACTTTTGTATACTTGTTTCATTAAATATTATAGTCTACGCGTATGTTTAGGGGTGTTTTGGAATCACATTTTATGTGCGTGAAGATTTCTAGATGATTCTGGTGGATGATAAACCAAACCTGAGTGGTTTAATGATTTTTGAGGATTGTTGGGATAACACATTTCTTAAAGATATAGTTTTAATTCTATTTATAGTTGGATGGATAGTATGGTTATTGACTAATGTGTTTGTTATTTGGATTACATAGGAAGAATACGTCACATGTCTAATATGTTTATCTCATCTAAAGGAATTTCATAGAGTATTGAGTGTTAGGGGAACCGATAACACAAATAATTTATGGAGAATGTTTTTATTTAACATTTTCTAGAGATAATTATAATATTAGGGTATTATCTATTCAAGTTTTGTTCCTTTATTCTACCAAAATTAACAAATTATCACCTATTTTATATCTAAGATGTGTATAGTAGACCTCAAATATAACTTATGAGTGATCTAAATGATACTTTTGATAACTTAATTTTATTTTTTATATTCTAACACACATGAAAACCAATTGATGTAACATAAATAATATACTAATTAATTCGAATGAAACATTTATGAAAAAATTGTATTAATAAATTCTTCATTAGTGATATATTAAAAAAAATTACTTTAATCTTATCCTAGAAGTAAGAGGTTTTCCAAAAATATATTTCCTTAGTCATAAAATTAAATTCTTTTTTGTTTTAGTTTAGGAGGATTGGAAATTTATTTCATGATACATTCATTTCAGGTCTAACCATCCTCTAATTAGAGAGTTAATGTAGTAAAACAAATCTATTTTTTGTCTTATAATTGGAATGGAAATTCCCAATGTTTTAAAAGTTCCACATCCACATTATATATTTTTAATTTGAATATACAGTATTAATATCCATTGAATTCTTATATGTGTATTCTCTGTGAATTCAATAATATTTTTATAATTCAAAAATTAGAAAAGATTTGATTTTAATTCTAGGGGACTAAAAATGTATTTTAATATATATAGATTGAATTTTAACATTATTAGATATTAGTTCTATTAATTTTTATTTTTTTACAGAAATATTATCCATGATCATTTTCGTTATGACATTATAACCAAAAGAACTATAATTTTTGAGATGAGTGTCGATGTTTTGTGGTTCCTCATTCAAGGATCGTTCGATGCTTTTCATTGTAGATAAAGCATGATCCACTCTGATTCTTATTCTATGGGATGTAATACAACTAATAAAGAACATTTCATGATTGATTCATATAATAAAACTAAGTATAGATGTCAATTTTATATAAAATCATAAGGTGTAAATGAAATAAAAAAATATTTATATAATAAATGATATTTGTATAAAAATAAAACAATAAAATTTTATTATCTACCATAAAACAACAAAACAAGTAAATCAATTTGTGGTGAAACATTAAATTGACTATATTTATAAATATGTCTTATATTCTAGGGGTGACTCGTGATCAACTCTCAATGAGTTTTTGATTTTTTCCTTTGTGATTGTTTTTAGTTTTTTTACAAAAAAATATAAAATCATAGGAATTTTGGAATCAAAATTAATTTTAAACAATATATGGATTTTATAAAATAACGAGATTATTGAGGGTGGAATATAGAGGTGAATGTTTTTAATTTAAAAACATATATTTTCATATTTATTCATTTTAGATGATCATTATTGATTCGAGTATGTATTTGGTTGAGGTTTTCAAGGATCTTTATTACCCTCAAATACTTTAGAGTAATTCATGTAAAATCTACCAATGAAAAAATGGTTGTATATATATTGTAAAAATCATTCTCATGGTATTTATGCTTAAAAATAAAATATAAAAATAAAATATGTGGGAAATAAAAATATTATTATGTAGAGAAATTTGTAATGAACAAAAAAACACAAAGAATATTACATATATTATTTAGTAATAAATTGAATGTCATTTACTGTTACCAAAAAAATAGTCAAATTAAAATCATTGTAAGATAAAATTAAATTAATTAGTTTCATGCACAAAATATACTCTACCATTGTATAGTAGATCTATAATAACTCTCATTAAATGTGTGTATCTATTTAACAATGATATTCCATTTTTTAGCTCTCCATCAAGAGGAGGTGGATGCTCAATGGGATACCCTTCATCATTTAATTTTTCATTAGGATAATAGAGAGTTGAATAAATTATATAATGAAGAGTTGAAATATTTTAATTTCAAAAAAATAAAACCTATACCTTTTATCAGACAAATTACTTACGATATGATAGAGTCATTTTTTAGAATATGAATGGTGGTCGTATTTTATAAATTTTTTAAAATACCAACTATATCTGATATATTTTCAAGTAAATTTCTTAATATCAACTTTGAAATTTTATTTTAAATTTAAAAAATATTCTGGTAATACATGGAATCCATTAAATTTAAATTATTGGAGATATTATTAAAACACATCTTATTAATCTTTATGTTGATATGAATTTGTTTTTTGGACTTATCAATTATATTGGACTTGTATATTAAGAATCATCCTTAGGTTTTTAAGCCAAAAATTCTGGGTCCACTTATAAAAATGTACACTAAATTTGATAGATAAGTTTTTTATAATATTATTATAAGTTGGAATATATGCATTGAATTTTATGCACCATAACTCAT
The DNA here is from genome assembly GCA_963277665.1 of Viscum album. NCBI lineage: Eukaryota > Viridiplantae > Streptophyta > Magnoliopsida > Santalales > Viscaceae > Viscum > Viscum album. The sequence continues at coordinate 358,354,330 of OY728156.1, read as the reverse complement.
TCTAGCCCACTTCATCTTGTGATCGAAAAAACACTCCACCTAAAATGTAAGAGTAAATTTTTGGAAACATTAATTTTTAATATTTTTATTGTTATTTTTGAAGTAGAATAAAATTAGAAGTGAATTTCATTATTAAAATTATATCATCAATATAAAATAATTTTAATAAATTTGTATTGAGGAGATATAGAACTGTGAATTACATTGTGATCATAATCCTCCCAATGAAATTTAGTAACAATTTTTAAAATAAATTTCTGTTATTAAATTCAGTTTTTTGGAGGGGAACACTAAATTTCATTTCATAAACATGAAAACCCAAACATAATCAATATACAACAATACCCCTAAAAAATAAATTCAATTCATCACCAATTCACATCAAATCCAGAAATAAATCTACTCAATTTCACCTAAAATCACCAATATCAGTCAAATGCACCAATAATCTATTCAAAAATAGAGAGCCAAAATGGAAATGAACTATTTTGAGATTCATTTTTTATTTTCACCACTTCCAGCCCATGTATACTACACATGAAACTCATTTTTTCTCATATAAAATAATTCAAAGATGAAATTATATCCACAATGTTGGATAAATCATAATAAAAATTATATTTAACAATTATAAACCACCCATTCATCATAGGGTTAAATATGAAAGGTGGTTAATAAGAACATTTTTTATGGAATGAATCTAGAGGATTCAAATTTTATATACTATATTTTCATTGACTCCATAAAACAACAAACAAAAATATTTTTTTAAACTATTATTTCTGGAACCAACCAGTTACACCAAAGACTGTTTCACCAGATCTAACTGATGAAAAATTGAAAATCATTTCCATAATAGTCATGGGATAGAAACTAATTTTAGGGTATCAAGGGAAAAATATTACTAATAGTTTCACCAAAATAGAACTAAATATTATAGAACTCCCATAATGTTATCTTGTGTGTTGACTTCATGCATCAGATAATCATGCATTACAAACATATAGTTTCCAACTATAATAAAAACAAATGGGATATAATTATATATGATAAGACCATGACACTAGTATCCTACAATCAATGGTTACATTATTACACTCCCATAATATATAACGAATAACATATTGATGGATAAATTTTTTTATTAGTCATGGTAAACTTGATAGGTTTATGAGTATCGTATTGAAATATTAGTCATAAAACAAGACATATTATTTTTGTGTGTAAATCAATATTACATTTATCCTAGCGATTTATCTCAATTATAAAACACATCTGATAATTCTAATGAAATGAAACATAAAGGGTGAGATCTTATTCCAAGTAAGGTTATGTGTATAGTTGAAGCTATTGTGACTAACTAATGAATAATAAATATGAAAAAAAAACTGAAAAACATTCCATTCAATAAATTTTTATATTATAATATGAAATGAATAAATGATAATTAAATAATGTCATACAGAAAATCATGTAAGACTAATACATTGGAATGTATAATCTATTTGATAAAATAATCACAAGTAACATAAATAATTAATCATATAATGTAGTAATGAATATTTATGTACAAACTAATCATACTTTTTAGGCCTTATGATAAGATTCCCAAAAAACTAATTATGCCTTGATCCCAAAAATTTATATAAATTGGTATAGTCTTGTCCAATACCGTATCGAGATTGTCTCAAGTGACCTAATAATTCATTGAGGGGCTATAGAATACCCCACATGATAGTTTCAATTTCTAATGAATTCCTCTTTTGAAAGGGGTGAAACATAATCTAAAAAAATATTCATATTAAAAAAAATATACAAAATGATAATACTTTCTCCAATAAATACACATAAAAATAAACCATCTAGATAAATATATAAAATGGTGAAAATATAGTATATCCTAGTTAATGTGATCATAAAACATCTATATAAAAAATATTTATTTTATCATAATGACATATTCCAAAATGAACATAAGGTATTATGTGGTTTGTTTTCATTGATGAACATATATACCAAAAAAACACTATTAAAAAATCCTGATGAAAATATCATTTTGACATTACAAATCACTAATTTTTATTAATAATTTATAGATTACTAGATGAATATTTTTATTAGAACATTACCTTTTAATTTATTATTTATTATTAAATTAAATGAGTTGTTATTATGAATGGATATTTCATAGATGATGGGAATGTTAAAATAAAAATTATGTTCTTACTTGTAAAAAATCATATAGTACATTATATTAAAAATTACCGCAAGGCCAAATTATTTTTCACTACAATTTTATAAAATGGTAAAATTTAATTTGAAAAAGAATTTGGAAAGGTTTAAATATTTTATTTTTTATAGATATCATTGGCATGAGTGATAAAGTGATTTTTGGTGGAAAATTAAAAAAATGTTTTATTTTCTTAAATTCAATCTATCAATAATTTTAAGTAACAATAATTAGTAAATGGTATCATTGCAACAAAACCTCATGAATAACTATTTTAGAAGATTTTTTTTATTTTATTAGGTTATAGATCCATATTTTTCATCATCATAAAGTTAAACATAAATAATCTAAATAAATGATGCGACTATAAAAAATAAAACATTACAACATTGGTAAATTCTGAATCATAAGTCCCATGAATAAAATAACATCAGTTGAAAAATTTTATGTAATTTATATAAAGATATTATTTATATAACATATGAATGGGGAAGTATACTGGCCAGAAAAAATAACTATGTTTGGAATATGACATGTATATCATTGAAGTTAAAATGAGATGCAAGACTTGTACTTTCGGTCTGATTTCATTTTAATGTGTCTGTATCTTCTATATAATATATATAAATTTATTTTAAATCCATTATAAAACCATACTCATATATTTTTTACCATATATTATTTTCTAATATTGTATTATGAACCATTTTTTAACATTTCATTATCAAAATCAAATTTTGGGTAATAACAACATTTTTTTCTTGTATGGATTGGTTTTTTTATTTTCAGAACATTTACTCTTATCATGGTTACATCATTTATAGATTATAAAACATAATATAAACTTATTATATATATTATATATTTTTTGTTAATGAAAGTTTTGAAATTTAATGTTTTAAAATGAATTAGACCCTTCATAGTTGAGAAATCCCATATTTACGCATCCACGTTGTTTACATATTCCCTACAGATGGAATGAAATGAAATTAAATATTAATTAACCTTTATAAGGTCATTATTATTTTATATATATAATTAATATTATCAAAATTCATCTGTATCATCATCCATGTAAATAAAAAGAAATAAATATCACATTGTAACATTGAGGTCGTAGTCCACATATACACTTGAGTGCCATTATTTTTATCAAACAGATTGGAAGCTAAGAAACTAGATTTCATAATATATTTCTAGAATGATTTTTTTGAAAGTAATATCATATATAATCTTTATATATATCCATACAATAATCTATATAAATTATAAGTGAAATAATAATCATATCACATCATGAGGTAGAAGACCTCTATACAGAGAATAAATGTTATTGTATCTCCCATGTAATGGAAGTTAATAAGGTGTATGTGGTATTATAATTATTTATATATAATACTGTTGTATGTAACAGATTAATATGATAAATTCATCATTATAACTGACCATGAATGGTGTTTATTGAAAATGAGTTACAATAGTTTTTTGAGGCAATGATCTATAGTACAAACATTCAATTGTTTCAGATTCCATTTTATGAATTTGTATATGGATATAGGTTATATAATTTATATAATAACATATAGTTATATATTATATGTTGAGATGGTAGTAGAGTTCATAACTCATCATGCAAGCTTTCACGAAACCCAGGATCAAATCATAGTGGAGGAAGACATTCAAGGTTATTGTAGTAGTACGATACTAGGTACAATATTTGGTTTTCAAAATCAATAACTATTCATCTATGTGGGCCTTAAATCCACTAGTTTGGGCCTATGGTCCACAAAGGTACTTTTTTCCATCAAAGGCTGTAGTGACACATGCATGATGGGTTGGTGGTGATGCATGCATGATCCAAACTAGGACTTCAAGCCATAAAATGGTGGGACTATGAGCCATGTAATGGGATTTCTATCCAATGGGACTTCAGGGCTAAAACATTTAATAAATAAATTGATGGTTGGATGCATTATCCATTGGCGGTGCTATGAAATGCCTTTCCAGCCTATGTGTGTTCGGTGTGTGTGTGTGTGTCTGTCGGTCTGTCTGTGTGTTTGATTTCAATTATACCCCAAAACATAAATATAATATATTTATATAAGAGATAATTTTTATATTATATTATCAAATATTAATTAGATATAGGGGATACTTAATATGAAATAAATGTAATAAGTATATTAATAATTTTACCTATTTTTTCGAGAAACCCCGTAAGTTTATACCTAATGTATTCTTACATTAAATTCCAAATCCACATAAGGACTGAAGGTTGTGGGGAGGGAAGTAATTAAGACATTATGGTAGGTAATTTTCATAATAAATGTATTTTTAGGTGTAAATATGAGAGGTGGGTTTGTGCAATTTTTAAGTGGGAAAGAGGGCACACATTCAATTTTTTAAATGATAATGTGATAGCCTAGTTTTTATCCTAAAACTAGTCTCCCAAATGAATTATCATCAATCCATAGAAGATTTATAATATAAAAATGACCATAAATTCTGGATAACATATGTTATGGGTGATTTTTAATGCTTATAATTTAATTTTACCCCCATTAAATCGATTTTATCTTTAACTATAGTAATTAATTATTAATTTATTTATTATTTAATTTTTTAATATATTAATTTAAAATTAATATATGATTTTTAATATTTTTATTACAAATATTTATTCAATTTTTCTATATTTCATTCAATTAATTGGAAAATTTTAGTTTAAAATTATACTCACAGACATGATGACAAAGAGTGTTTTCTAAAGAGTAATTTTTTGATATATGAGTTTTCCGGAGGTTGATCATTTTTAGTTCAAAAGAAAAGATGTAACTGAGGTTAATTCAGATTGGATCTATAGTTGGTTGTTGGGGAAGGGGTATTTAATATCTTTCATAATCATCTATATCAAGTTTACTGTTATATTTCCTACCCCAACACCCATTGATTCCCAAATCCATAACTGGGTAAAGACACGCTTTCAAACAGTAGGTGATTAGTTATTGTTTTAGACCCAATGATTCACAGGAACTTGGATTGGTGTAGAGGATGGGTTATTGGGTTCATCAAACCTTTTTTGGTGTATTATTTCATAGTATCAGACTCTTATAGATTTATGAAATGTTCATTAATCTCTTCCTAATCTTGAGAAGCAATCGATTACCCTAATGAAATGATCATATGTTATGCCTTGTTATATGGGAAGTTAAATATTATAGTGATTCCATATATATGTATCCATGGTTCATTAGCCATTTCACCAAATGGAAAACTACTTATATATTGAATCTGTATCCCCAAGAATATATGCATTTGCATCCATGTAGGGAGGTGATTAATATGTCAAGGATGGAACTGAACCTAGTGAGTTGTCTTAAATATAATATTTATAACAGGAATCAAAAACAAACATAGTTCATTGTTTATGTTCTAGATTCATGGGAAGAGTACAATGTGTCAAACTCAACATTAAATATTTTCATGAACGATAATTATTCTAAAAATTTACATAATTTTGAACATCACCATCAATGGGTTTAAATAATATAAAAAACACAAAGGTTTAAATAATGAAAACAAGAATATGATCATCACATATTAATTAAAATTAATTCAATCAATTAACAAATTACAATTTTAGAATTCATTCATGGATTATGGATCAAAAAAATATGTTTTTTGTACCATCATTGGGTTGTATGAATCTAGATAACATTCCCTTTATTGGTGATCCACATATGTTTCATAAATTTTTGATCATCATAATAGGATTATTAGGGTGTTATCATACTAGATACATTCAATTTAATCCCTTTCCTTTGATATCCATTATAATTTTCCCCAAATAATTCTAATTAGTCACTCAGGACTCAGTAATGGGAGGTGGAGGATGATCTTTCTTCAATCGTGGGATTGTTCATTGAGAATGGTCAACTCAAGGGCTTCAAGAGTATTCTAAAAATTTATTTTTTACATCCATAAAAATTAATTAGATCTATTGGAAACTTAATAAAACCGTTTTTAAATACCTACATGGTCTATATTTGTTTATTTGTACAATTCCATTCAATATTTTCATAATCCCTTATATAACCAAATAGAATAAAAATAAAAATAATAATATTTTTTCAAAATTCTCTTACCTATAGAATTGATGTAATAAATATTTTAATAAATATTATCCAATAAATATTACTTCTCACCAGAAATTAAATCTTGGACCTCTATTACTCCATAATATTTATTGGGTTATAAATAATGGATACTTATTTAAAAAAATATCACAAAATCATTCCCCAATAAATAAATAAATATTGTATTCAGTAAATAGAAAACAATTAGTTAAAAAATATTACTCTCAAATGATATTATATAAAACCACTTGAGATGAAATATATGGGATGACACATACATGAATAAATATTTAACCGAATCTGGGAATAATACTTATTCAAATTATTAAATAAAAAAAATAATATATAATTTAAATGATATTATAGGTAAACATAGTGGTGACCCTCTAGGACACATTGATAGTTGAAATAACAAATGTATCCTATAGTATAAGGTAAGTGCCTAAAAACATGACATGGCAACCATAGAGAAATAATTTAATGGCAAAATAACATAATAGATCACGAGGAATATTACTGTGTTGTATAATCATATTATCATGATATCTCGAATAAATAAGGTTGAATGTTGGAGCTATGAAACCATGTACTTGATGACTCATTCATTGACATTCTAGAAATCAAAATTGCCTATCGATTTACATAAATAGAGATTCATTTTAGATATTTAATTTTTACCAAAGGTCCTAGTGTATAAAATTCCATTAATGAACTAAATGGAAAAAACCATTTATAAAATATTCATTAATTAAATATTACTCACAACACTCCAAACATATCCAACCTAACCAAGGTACTATATCATCAAAGTTTTCATCAATACATCAAATTATGCAACTGATAATGAAAATTAAAAAATTATTAATGTTTAAGGATTAATACACATGTGAACATATATGAACATCAAATAAAACTTATAAATATGGATTTCCTACTATTGGTTTTCCTTATAATAATATAATACATTGGTTATTACCTTCCAGGGACACCATGTGATTGTGTGTTAAATTCTAATGAGTATCCAAAACTAATAGTTTGTTTCAATTTTGATCGTCGTATGACATCCTCCATTTTTAGAACCAATATTTAACAAAACTGACATGGCACATCTAGGTTCCCATAAGAGTGGTAACTTATAGGACCATTCAGTGTGACAGATAATCATCATACATTATCACATATCATATTACATAGAAGAATAATCATTATGGAATAAGTGGTCTATTATTTGTCACAAATATGATTGTCGGTAAACATGTAGTAAAAAATGTTGGTTCAATGCCACAAACTCATATAGACACCCACTTTTAGTACATACATCTACCAACAACCATCATTCTACTAGATCTCATATGATACAATTGCATCGGTGGAGATATACCTTTTGTAAAGGGACCCCAATGTTTTATTCTATGGGAACTCTTATATTAGTAACATCCCCCATCTAATAAAAATCATTGAAGAAGTAATACTTTTATATTATGTTCCATATCGATTTGTGTGACCATGGATCTTTTTCAAGATCCACAACTATATCATCATCATAATATAATGTGATAGGGTATTTATTTCTAAGTACGATATAATGATTATAGAAAATCATTCATTCCTAAATGGATTCCATGGTTACATCAAAAGCTTCTATATACATAGAATCCACCGTCGTCTAAGTAAGAAATGGATCTTTAATCTCTTCATCTTGTAGGTCCTCCATTTCCATATAAAAAATAACATGATTCTGACTTGAGAAATTTTTTATCTATTTGAAAACTAATATCAATATCCCCTCAGTTTATCATCCTCTTGTCTTTTACATACACCATGAACATATCCTTATTTCATCTCAAATTTATTTGGATAACCTAAATAGGGGTCAAAAATTACTCTCCACAATCATCTTGATATCTTCATACTATTTTGAATGTATAGGAAACATCATTTCTATCACATAACATGACATATATGATTGATCCTATCATTTAAGCACATGAGATATTATTCATTCTCTATTTCTACAATCATAACTAAGGATACATTTTTTATGAAATATGTATACCGTGTGACACTAGAATGAATACCCTATTATATTGTTCCATAGTAAATCCATATATTATATGGTTAATATATATACCTTGATGTATTTCAATCTGCATATTTTTTTTTATCATGAATAAATCATATCACTAGAATATAGGCCACATCACCTAAGTCATTTAAGAATAAACACTTCATTAAATATTTCTTAACAGACTGTAAGACTGGTATTTTATTCCCAATTATTAATATGTCTTAAAAATATACTATAATGACAATGACTGAATTCTCACTAATCATCTTGTAAATTTATCGATCACATTAATTCTTAAATAAACCATATTCTATTTTATCTTCATAAAATTGAATGATCCATTTACTTGATAGTTTTTTAATATATGAATGGATATGTAAAACATAAAAATATTATCAACATACGTTGGAGTCACAAACCATTCTGGTTGTATTATTTTTACATCTATCTTAAGTTTCCCATTACAAAAATCAGTTTTGACATCCGTGAACTAAATTTCATAGTCACTTTAAGCTACAATTTTTATAAAGAATTGTGATGTATTGAAACATGGAAAATAGTTAAAAAGTGTCATCATAGATAATCATTTAATGTGGTTTAAACACTTTGTAATCAATTATAGAATTATTGGTATTTAGTTTACCTTCTACAAAATGTATTATCTTGAATAAAAATTTACACACAATGGGATTTACATCCATTTAGACATCTACTATAACCAAAAATATGGTTTGTATATATCAAATCCATTTCAGAATTCATGGATTCCTTCCATAATAAATTTTCTAAGATCTCTACTGCTATAATTCATGATATTGATGAATTATTAACAACTTCTAATTATTCACTGTCTTTAATGACTAGAATATAATATCTCTCAGGTTCTCTTACCCATATTGTCTTCTATTGAAGAACTATTATTTCAGGAACTACATCATTCGTGGAGAATAGTGGATTATATTTCTATACCAACACTTATATGCCTTAATTTTTTTCTTCTTCAAATTAAATCACTCTATCACAATCCTTTTTGAGGATGTTCTATCTCTCAAGAATAAAATATTGTATAAAAACAATAATGTTATTGTTCAATGGGTTGAATAGGTAGTACCCATCTGATTCAATATGAAATCATATAATGATACACATTGTCTCCTATGTTCTATTTTGTTCCCTATGAATCTATTATCAAATTCCTCATAACCCCATACACGTGTATGAAAAAACAGGTTTCTTCCTACTGTGTAACACAAATGTAATTATGTTTAACATGATATTTGGTACTTTGTTTAATGTATATGCCATATTTTGTAATTAATGTCCCAAATATTATTATGGATGATCTTCATGACTCACCACTAACAAAACCATGTAATTAAAGGTACAGTTATTCAATTCTCTAAATTTATTCCACTAAAGTTTGTATGGTGGAGTGGCTTGATATAGAATCCAAAAATCATATATATATACTATGAATTCATTATTATTTTATTCCCCACCATGATCATATTTGAGTTTCTTATTCTTATTTCCATGTTTATTCTATACATCATTCATTAATTCCTTCAAATTCTCAAAGTTCTTAGACTTATTCCACATTATGTACACATAACAATTTAAACTCAATTAAAAAATAAAGACAATAAGTAATAATACCAAACTCTAGATATTACTAGAAATGTTCAACCCACATTAATGTGTACCAATCCTAAAGGCTTTATTGACCCTTCACTATATCCATGAAATTTTGGTTTGGTCATTTTTCCTTGTCAAAAAGTATGAATATTTTCAAGTGGTTTTGGATCAAAAGTTTCTAAATAACAATTTGGATAGATCATTTCCAATAACTTCATAGTAACATGAACAATACAGTGATTCCTTAGTTAGTTGTTATACGAGTCCTATGAACATTTTTTTTATATTTTTCCAAGTCCTATTATTTTAATTTAATACATAATGATCGTTACAAAATGCTCTGTACTGCAACATATTTAGTCTTTATAATGAAAAATCATTTATTTCCTAACATTAACATTAATCTATCTACATAAAATAATGATATATAAATTATGTTGTTGGTAACCATTAGTATATAATAATAATCCATCAAAACAATATTCATTCCCATAGGAATTGAATGTTAGTGGTCATCAATGGATATAATAGTTAGCCTTACACCATTAGAATCTCACATATCAACTTGCACTCTAGAAATCATATAAATTATACCGTCTTTCTACACTTGTATTCAAATGTGAGTACCAAAAGCTATATTTTATACCATGCATAACGATTCTAAAAGGATAAAGTTCATAATTAATGCACCTTTAGCTACCCTATACATCTAGGTATGGTTCCTCTTTCAGTGACCTTGATTGAAACATAAAAAATATAATTCCTCTATTTTCTATATCGATGTCATAGATCTTCCTATTATTGGCATGATGTTTCTTTGGAGCTTTATAATTTTTTTGATTCTTCATCCCTTTTACCTTTGTTCAACCTTTTCTTAATCACCACAATGACCGTGACTTTATATAGCATATGTCCTCATCCACTTAGAGAATAAAAGTATGAAGTTATGAAAGGCATTTCTCATTTTCTTTAATATTATAATTAAAAATAAGAATATAGGAGGGAATGTTAATTGATTAATTTATTTCATTTGTGCGTGAGACATATGGTAATTTAATCCCCAAGATGTATAAACATTAAATATTTCAAATAAGCATAACATTAGGTGGCCCAAATGAGACTAACTATAAAATATTAGTCAAAATATAGTTATATATCTCATATCTCTCTTTATATACAATCTCTTGTTAGATATCCCATTAAGAGACATTATTTTATATGTATGTCTATCCTTATGTTTCTTTAGAAGCTCATGGGTCATAGATGGAAGCATTAAACACTAAACATATATGGAATCATTCAGTGGTCTCTCATATCTGTTTAACTATTCATCTATTTCCTAATTTATAGGTGTATTAGGAATATCTTATACCAATACATACAATTTAATTTCAAGGTGAATGATATTCCATAAGAACCACTATCTATCTATGAAATCTTTTCAAGTGAGAAATATATCCTTATCACGTATGGAATATAATGATATGATTGATAAACTTTTAATTATATTTCTAAAAATAATATGATCATAATTTTTTTAATTTATAAGATAAAATTTATAAAAAGAAAAATATATTATATTTATTACTCTCTAACAATTTTATTTAATCTACATATCCCTCACTATTGGATTTGAGATATCCTTTTACATAGAAATTCTATTAATAAGGACCCATATTCCCTTTCTCATTACCCCTACATTGGTTGGTAAATCAAATTGAATGGTTTTACATAAGAACTCGAAATCCCAACAGCAATAACTCACTGTTCATGGATCTGTTTACTGGAATCCCCAATCCAAGAATCCTTAAATTGGATTTCATCAACTCTTTTCTCTGAGTTACACCATGTTAAGCTTTTGAAATTAAACTATTGATGAAAAATATGTTTTTTGAACCAAAAAATCATGTTATAATTCCCTAATAATTATAATCATCCCAACATTGGATTCTCATGCCCTTTGATCAATGGTTCAATTTAAAATGATGCAGTTGAAGGATATACAAACATAATATACATCATTGAGGGATTTTATACATTTCTGCACAATTTTCCATTTGTTATATTTATTAAATTCATGTTAATATAATGTGTATTTACTAATTTTATTAATAATGAATCATATACTATTGACATAGAATCCATTTTTTTTGGTTTTTCATTCTTGTTAATTTATTGATTCATGTTATCGTGAAATATAATCCATATAGAAGTAACTATGAAGCATGATGGAAATATAAAAATAAAGTATTATGGTCATGAGATTATACCAATTCATAAGTCACATAGAGTATGATAAAATAGTTATTTTCTTATATGGAAAACACCTTGAACCAAAGAAGGTTTATGTTACCACTTTCCATTTGTCCAAGTATGTATCTCTAATGGATGAGATTCACCTCTACTCCAAACGTGAACCACCAAAACTATCATGGGAAATCCATCCATTACATATTATAATACTAACATGTAGGTGATGGTATTGGGTTATATAAATGAATCCCTAGGAAATAATGACCAAACATAAGAAGAGGAGAGACAGAACAAATGTCGACAATTTAATTCAACAACAAAATAAATGAAACCAATCACATAAAAATAATTGGTTTACACACATGATAATATGCATGCAAATAAGTACACATTTAATAGAATTTAAATTGAATTTAAATAATTATTATGTAAGATAAATCATTCTATAATATGTTACTTATCTTATTTAAATAATCATTTATTTTATATTAATTATCATTTGAACTTACATGATACTATCATTCATAAAAATTAAAAAAAATTAAAAATATTTCTTTTAAATTAGCCATGTAATTAAATATACATTGAAGGAAACACTGTGAATACTGATCTAAATCTACCAAATATGTATTATTCTCATATAATATTTACACTAATGATATATGGAATACATGAATTATCATGTACATGAATAATGAGTACTTTCAGATTAACAATTACAAAGATTACATAATTTTTTATGTCACATGTCATGCTTTAATGTACATAGATTAACAACTATAATATGACTGAAACACAATATATATATCTAATCAGTACAATGATATTAATTAATCATATATATATATAAATATATACATATATATTGAAACACATCACATGGAGTGTTTAATCAAATTATTGACCGAAACACATAAATATTTTCTTAAGGTTTACACAATATAACAAACTAATTCAAATAATATGTAATTTAGTATATGTACATGGCGTGTAAATGCTTTCTACATGGAATATGCCCTTTTTAACATCTATCTATGGCACTTTCCTAAGGGATCAGTATCTGAACCATGAAAAAGAATATATTTGAGTATATGGTGTGTCTATTGGATACACAAAGTGTACTCTCTATGTAACCTAATCACGATGAAGAAGGACATGTAAGACGATACACAACATGTCTACAACTGTAGGAATACATGTCGTATACTTTGGCTATATGGCATGTACCTTGGATGACCATTCACCCAAATAGACTAGTCAACATGATGTGATAATTAAATTCACCATGTATATTCAATGTACACAGATTAAATTAATTACGAATCAATTCTAGGTTCATTGAAAACTAATACACGATGTGTAACTACGGTTTACACGATGTGTACTCATGTGTTATCCATCTAGAAGCCACATGACCTATAGATGATATCTTTGATTTTAATTAATTCATAAAATCAATCGATTTGAATATATTTATTAGAAATGATAAAATAATAAGTACATATCATAATTTGGATTGAAAAACTGTAAAACATGAATTGATAAATATATAAAAATTGTGTAAATCAATAAAATATCATTTAAATTATAATAAATAATTATGTGACTGTTCTGATATCACTAATAAGATCCAAGCATAGTGGACGCACGAGATGTGTCCTACCCAACATTTTTTCATGAACATTTTTAATATGATATTTTAAAAAACATTGAACATCATGATTAATGAAATGAAATAAAATAATATAGAAAATGGATAAAATGTAGGAACCAAGGATAGGATAATCACATATTGTTTTAATTAAATTATTATGTTAAAGAATTTCATTATGGAAATGATACCTTCATTAATGTATCTGACAATAGATCATCATTGTGCTATCATTTTATTACAAGTATAAATAAAATATCCCCTCTAGTAGTAGTCAATATTTCTTAAAAAATTAAAATGTCGACATAAGAATCTCGGGGTGCTAGAATGGGAGGTCATATCGCTTGTATCGTTCACATCTGATCTGAATAAGATCACTACCAAATAGTTCTTGTCGATATCTCTCGACTCAATAGTGGGAGGTGTAGTAAAATTACTCTATATTCTTTGGAGGGTTATTAGTGAAGGGTGCCCTTAATGTCTTCGAGAGGATTATCTAGATTTTTTGTTCCTAACAATAAAAAATGTATTAAATCGCAAGAAAAATAATATATTTGGGTTTAAATTCTACTTGGGTTTGGAAATAAATATTATCACAATTTCCCATTTAAATTTATTTAATCCCATACAAAAATAAATGTTAAAATATAATAATAATAATATTTCCTTCTCATCCACATAAAGTGGGAAATTAATTTAATATTAATTAATTAAATAATAATAAATATCTATTATTTCTCACCAGACCTAAAAAATATATCTTCCATTCCTCCAAAATATTTATACAGCCTCGAATAATGAATATTTACTTAATAAAAAATCACTACATTATTATCCCATAAATATATAAATATTATATTAAATAAATATGAAATAAATATTCAATAAATTTTCGAATAATATAGTATTCTCTCGAATAATTGATTATAGAAAATATTAAATCAAGCATAGATTAAAAATTATGAAACCACATGCCTGAATATTAATATTATAATTGATAAATAATAAATAATAATATATTATTTTACTGACATTGTGGGTACACTAAGTGTTTGTCCTTGTAGGCCACTTCTTAGGGGAAATAGGTGAAGCAACCTAATGTATAAGGTTATCATATAGAAACATCACAAGGTAACCATATAAAATTAAGTTAGTGCCACAGTAACCTAATACCTTATAAAAATGCTAAATGTCTAATATAATACCTTTAACATGATATCTCTAATCAAAACGGTGTATGTAGGTCAGATCACTCTATGTGATAAATTTCACATTCATTTATTTTCATGAAATTGAACATGACTATAGATCACAATGGACATGGAATAATTTGTAAAATATTAATTTCATCAAAGGGATTGAGATATGAAATTACATTAATTAACATAATGGAAAAATTATTTCTCATATTATTCATTAATACAATATTACTCTTAATGTAAAAAATGTATCATACCACACTGTAAACATTAGTCATCATGATTATTATCAAAAAATAATTTTACACAACATATAATACCCATTAATAGTAATATTAATGTATTCATATAAATACACACATTCGTATATAGGAACATATAGTACCACTTATAAATGTATCCTATTGGTAGGTTTCATTCTCAAAATGTCATACATGTAAAATTACCAAGGGTGTACACCATGAGAAGTGTCCCAAAATTACAACATGTCATAACCACTGATAACATGTAATTGTTTTTCCCAAAAATGATATCACCTTTATATATAAAATATATTTAAGAATACTGATGTTGCACTTCTAGGTTCTCATCGTATCGGGTAATTTCTAAGACATTTTAGTGAAATAACCAATATTAGGACATTTTCACATAATAATTTATGTATAAGTAATATCATAATGTGATAATAAGTTTATTAACTATAAAATATACGAATAAATATAATCATAATGTACAGAAATGTTTGTTCAGGGGTAGAAACACTAAAAAATTAAAGTTTTATAGTTTATAATCAAGAAAAAAATACATATATAAGGTCTCATAGGTACCACGTACTTGAGATCGATCCTCGATTAGGCATCCTATGTATCATAGTTATATCAGGAATTATATTCAATGTAGTCCAATCATTCCCTTTGGAATATCCTTAGGGTAGATTACCATGAATGGGGGTTAATCAAATCATGCCACTGATTGGAGGTTAAAAAATTATGAATCACGAGCTGGTGGATATTCAAGATTTTAATGATAAAAAATCCAAAATTCCCTAAGACAATATGTTCTATGTTAAATGTGAGAAAAATGGTATAGAATGTAATTATTAAAAAAATAATAATATGGGGATTATGTGTAGATATAACACCATAAATTCTATTATATTGAGCATAGGCCTTAAGAAGGTGTCCTGCATATTAGTGCTTTTAGACAAATCTATGATTTGGTAGTTCTTTATTTTTCTTATCCCACTAATTCATGAGGTATAATTATCATCACATATGAATTATTTGGTCATGATGGTTGGAATGTTGGTGGAATGAGTGGGAATTATACTGAAGTAGATTCCCATTTTATCTCAGGAATTAGGAAGGTATATTACATATCTTGGTTATTAAAGGAATCATATTTCTTATTATTTATTTGGATCTCATTTTGAAAATGGATGTGGTATAATGGTCATCCCATGGGAATTATTCGGGTCTTTAGTGTTGAAATGTTATAGACATTATGGGACATATAATAATGTACATTTCCATTTGAATATGAGCCTTAGAAAGGCCTCCAGTGGATCATGCTTTTTGCAAGAATTAGATTTATCATAGTTTATTTGATAGAGTCTTACATGTTGAGGTTTATATTTTTTATGGAAAATATCATATTACACAGTGGACTAGAGATTACACAATGAGGTTTCCCTGGTATTTAGACTATACCAGGTTCTCGTGTCCTATGGATGCTACATGAACTCGTCTGGTTCTCTGCCTGACCTTCTTGATTGTCGAAATTACATTCCTAGATAGTTTAACTAAAATTTTAGGGGATGTATCAACTTTTATGGATGTTTGAAACATGAAAAAATACAGTCATATGATCCCATTTACATATGCATGAGACATTATATTATCTAAATTTCATCTATGATGGCTGTCACATGATCAAGGATGAATTTTTAGAGGGAAGTCACAAGAAATTATTTATTTTACCTTATGGGAATTGGATTATCCTTTTTGACAAGTCCTGTGGGTATTATGAGATCTAGACCATCTTTTATGGAGGTCATCTCTGGATTAAAGCTACATGTACTTAGTACATCATGTTATCTGTTTGAATTTTCCTAGTGTCGTCATGAATAATGTATATCATTCTTGGAGGGTGTTACATAGTCTACATGGTAACTCTAGTGGACTTCATGAGACCTGGCTAACACAAATATTAATGTCAAATCCTTTGGGTGTACTAATTGAGGTCATTTGATGATCTGGATGAAAATCTTGAAGGCCTTATCCAGTCATTAGTTCCTTGTATGGGGGAACAATGTGACTTTTCTAAGATGTTTTTGGGATGTTTCACGATCCAAATATTATTTCTATGGAGAATTAAATGATATAAGAGACATGTTTGGATGTTTTCACATGATCATGATGAGTCATGTGAAGTGTGTGAGGATCATCGTATATATTCTTCATGTGAGTCTCACATATTGTATTCATTCATTAATGATTTTGTTTCATATGTTCCATATAATTAAGGATGTTTTATCCTTTATAGGTTTCATGTAACCCATCGAACATGGTATGGCCTTAAAATAATCTGATTAATACCCCAGAAGTCCTTCGTGTGAAGTTAAGTGATGTAGGGATGTTTCTATACAAGGTTCTTGATATCTTATATTGTTCCCCAGAATTGACCATGTGGATAATCATTATGATATCAAGATTGTACACTCTAATAAGTTTAACATAATGCATGGATGTGTTATTCCACTTATAAATGATTCATTATAGTTCTTAGAGGTTGAAATTTATTGCCCTTTCCCCCTAGTTATACACTGCTTTATGGGATGTGAATCTGGAAGATATGGGCTAGAGTCAGTGGAGGTCTTTACTATTCCTCTTATGATAAATCCATGGGTTTTTAGTGGGGTTTAATTTGATTTTAGAGACCTCGAGATAATTCTGTCTACACCTGATTTAGTGGATATTAGATATTCAATTGTTACTGGATGGATCATGTGGAATTGGAAATAGGATTTTATAAGGTTAGGATTACATGAACTGTGGAATTCATTAGACAAGGATGCCTATTTAAAGGCTCTCTATGGATCTAATATTTTTTTTCATAGACCTTCAGTGAGATAAAAAATATTGTCTTTGGGTATTCACATGATCAATCTATTGTGTCATGAGGGTTATCACAGGATCATGTTAACATGTCAAGGGGGCCTTTCCATGATCAATGATGATATTATATTTTAAAAATCACATATCATTTGATATCAATGTATCATCCCATAATAATAAACTCCAATCATTTAACATTTTATTTTATTTTTTACAAGTTTTGGGGGTCTCGATGCATTACATGAGTGTTGTTAATGAAAATAACTCTCCCCATCGGTGATTTGTCAAGTTAAAAATAGAGGGTCCTATGATGATGCATAAATATTGTCCGGGAAACCCCATCCATTTTTTCTTTAGATCATGATTTAGGGTACAAGTCCACCTATACATGTCTAAATTCATTCACATGATGAGGTTTACATACCGGCAAGATCTAGCGTGAAAAAGGGTGACATGTCACCAAGGATTCCATAGCATATTTCAAACATCACCGGGGAATCATTTGACGATTATAACCCTACAAGGATTCAAACCTTTTCAACTTATTTTCATCATATTGGACGTATTTTTGGATGTTTTTTCTAGTACCCACAAAACGAAATGCCACGTGACATGGGGGAACTCATCATGTTTCCACTATATTATTAGATAATGTCTCATATTAAATTTTCAATATTATATGGTATTTTAAAACTGGTTTTCAAGAGATCTAAATTCAGTGTGGAACTCCATATTGAAATTTTTTGGGACCTTATGAAGGTCATGAGATAATATTTCGTTCATAATACCATGATATACAGGTGCTTCACCTCCATTACTTTCCACTACTTTTAAGTGATAAAAATACCCATGTATCATATATATCTACAATTTAAGATTAATTAAGCCTCATTTCGAGGAAGCTAACCAATTCCACCATCATGAGTGATATCTTTGGGGATAAGGGCTCTATTTAGAGGAATGTAAAAGTCCACATGATTTTGTTTGGGTATCTCTAATCAGTTTCATGGGAGATGCTTTTTCTTTTAGAAGGCATTTTCTATTCTATAGAAGGCACAATAAATATTGGATGAGAGGGTGGAATATTTACTAGCTACCCATTTAGAAGAAATCTTTTAACATTCCTCCATTTTATAAAAAATTCACAAATCCATCTACTATAACTCATCAAGAGATCCATATGAATGAAATTTTTTGATGAATAACCTCAAAAGATCATCTTCTCTTGTGATTTTATTTGATAAAACATGGATTTTTCATTGGTAATTGGTTAATACATATCAAGAGTCTATAACCAAAGGTCCATAAAAAAGGTTCCACTAGACATGACGTCTTGATTTCATGGCCACATGACTATTATGTAGAATTCATGGCCATGATAGGGACACACAATCACATGAATCAGGACTGATTGTATGGTATCACCACATTCGAAGGCTTTGTGTAGTTGAATAAATAATATTTATCCATTAAACTCATGATTCATTTATATGATCATGAATACATTCAAGATTCATGTGACGTTCATGAGGCCTCCATAGTTATGAATTTATGTTGATGGGTCTTTCAATTGTATAACATATTCTACATGATTATGGGAAGATTGATTTTTGATATCCCAAATTTTTTTCTTATCATGGATAACTACAGATAAATGATTGCAAGTAAACATAATACTGACTACATTATCTTTTGTGCTCTTAAAATTATGTTTTGAATAACCTTATACCATCTGAAATACATTGTTTTCATCTATCACACTGGCTTTCTCTATAAATATTTGGCATGCTATATGATGTTTCCATCCCTTATCCCCACTAAAACCTGCTAATTTTCAAATATTATACTCCCCCTAACTAATTTCAAACAACAGTCTTTGAGGTTGTATATTGTATCGTAGCATGGTCTAAGGTCTTATTCTCCATGATTTTGAAGTACCCTATATATCTAGATAGGTGTGACTTTTCTCTCCAACCCATCACCCCAAGATACATGAGCAAACTAGTCTCTTCTTTGAACATCTTAGTTGGTGATTGGAGTTTGAAATGGGATTATCAACAGATTTTTTCTAATGGATGGGAATGTCCATTCTTCTTCAGGGATAAATACTAATAAATTTATAAATTTTTGTACATTATTATTCTTTATGAAGATGTTTGTGTTAAATATTACTTCATTTATCATTAGTATGATATTCTTATAGAACATCTTAGTGGTTGGTACCTTTGTACTAGCTCATTCCATATATCTTGTGAAGAATTTTGAATCAACCTCTATGAAATATATCTTTAGGGTGAGATCGTCCCCTATAGTGAAATGAATAATAAATTCCTTTTTACCGTATACATTTGTAATGGCCCCAAAAAAAATCTTGTATTAGGGAGGGGAATGATCTAAATTGTGAAATAAATTTTAATAATAGTGCTTTCTATAAGCACCCCCATCTTTTTCACACAATTAATCATCACATTTGTTAAACATAGTTGGGAATAGAAGACCATTATACACCCTCTCCATTGTACTTTTAAAGAGGATAATGAAAATACCATTAATTATTGGGCCATCATGGATTCTATATATCAAACCTCATAGGGATAACAGGTCTGGAAGGATATGTCTCAGAGCCTTAGGTTGGTAGGCTTCCTAGCTATGTTCTTGGACGGGTGGATTTTCCAGGTTAAGGACACATGCTCTGGAATCCCTGTTAGTACACTGGTTATGGATGAATTAATAGAAAGGGGAAGACCTGTCAATCTAGAGGTACTGACTGTTGCAATCCATTACCAAAAACAATGGGGCACATTTCGTAAGAAATAGCCCTTAGAGGATAGAAGGTCATCTCTAGTTTTAATTTATATGAATAGGGGAAAATTTCACCTATTATCGATATCACAAAAAAATTGGATCACTAGGGTCTTATCTCACAACATTTATTTAAATTTACCTAGGAATGGGGCCATGCCACTATAATATGATGTGGTTGTTTTTATGCCTAGCCGGTCTCAACATTTCAACTTCACTTCTTATCTTTTAATGACTGGGACAACTGTTAATAATAGTTGTGGCTCTTTTAATGAATTTTAATATAATATATCCCTTTAGGAAGGTGCTCTCACGGCCCAGAAGGTTGAGAAAGTCATCTATGATCTAAATACACCATTTCCGTTCAATCACCAGTTTGGAAATATCAAAAAGGATTCCCCTCTACCTTCATCCAAAATTCTAGGAGAATTAAATCTAGTGGTTTCCCACCATTTTTTGATGATATAGGAAAATGATAATACCAATGTTGATATAATTTTTCTTTTTATTGATATATATATATATATATATATATATTCAAATGATTATTTCCTTGAATGGACAATGAGATACCTGGGTGGCTTGCTGAAGAGTCTAGTCCTCCATGTTGACAAACCATTTTCCTCACTGACTAATTTATCCATAGTAATAATAGAAATGACTCAATATTTTGGAGATCCAAAAAGGAAAATTCTTATCTTGGGGATTCCCATCCCGTTAGTGTGGAAGAATTATTCAAGGAAGCATGTCATTCCATATGGGCACCAAATGATATGTATTTTGAGAGAAGACTGTATGGGGAATCTTCCTCTCTAACTTCTTTATCATATCACCCATTTGTCTTCCCTTTAGGCATAATTAATTTGAAATATATAGAGTTCAGGAATAATGTAGGCCTGTCTTTTTGCATATTCACACTAGTATTACAATGACTCGTCTTGATCATTTCATGTCCAACAATAATGACTTCTCATGTAATTTCATTATTTGGGAGAAAAAAATTATTTATGACCTACCAATATATAAAATATTGCGAAAAAGAATCCTAGTGTAGAAATAATAGGATACTAGTTAGTTGAAATTTCATTCTCTTGATGTTGGGAATTCATTATCCAAATTAATTATGGAATCCTTAGAGGCATTGGAATAAAGACACTTGTTCTTGCCTTAGTTGTATACCCAAATAGATGTATTGACTATACAGATTTGGAGAAAGGAGAACATCACAGATCACTCAATTTATATCCTTTTTATATTATCATAATTCTAGGAAACCACTCAAAAAACGTTTTGGAGATGTCAACACTGATTGAATCATTTCAACCTGAGGTAGATGTGGAAGAAGCGTGGCAATCAGCCCAACAACATTCAATATATTCTTCTCATCTTACCCTTTCCTACTCAGCCATCCCATTCTATCAAGTATTATTGTTGTCAAATATTTTCTATTTATTTTTCCTTCATTAATTAATTAAAGAGGCTCTGAAATATTTATATCCTTCATTTTTATTATATCAATGAATAGATTTTTCAAACATGGAAAGTTGTGTGTATAGTTTTCCTTCATTCATCATGTGTATGACTATTTTATTAATATAAGGTTGTATAAATAAAAAAATAATACATATCCTACAAATATTATCAAGTAAACCTATATTATTATATTTAAATATTTAAATCATATCTGATACTTCATGAGTAATTCTCTTGAATTCAAGGTAATATGAAATTCATCTTTCATGTAGCTTCTCTTGGTATCTTGAGATTAATTGATCTAGAAAAGGATAATTTCTCTTAAATATTTTCCCCAAATAGAGAGTAATCTATCTATTTATAATGTTAGCATACCTAGAAACCATTTTTATATATATTTCCCAAATTTTTCATAATTATCATGTAGGGGATGTATTATTTGGCATGTACCTGGATTTTTTTCTACTTCAGTGTCCCCATTAGGGTTTTTTATGGGATAATATTTAAAACATATCCACTATGGAAGACTGGTTAATTGTTTTCTAATAGTTTTGTGTCTTCAACATTACACATTATATTGTTTTTGATCAATTATCTCAGACATTATATTTCATTAGTTTATGTTATTTTATCTCAAAAATTCTATTGTTCTTGTTTACATTGTTTTATCTATGAATATTTATATCTTTAGTTTAGGTAATTTTATCTCAGACCTTCCATCACTATATTTTATGGTCATCTAGAGGAAAAAACCTAAGCCTATAATTTCGAGACTTTTAGTTGGTACCTTTGCGTGCCATGAAGTTAATTGTGTGGCTACCAAGTACTAAATATTTTATATAATGGATATATGCTGGGGTTAACCCAAAAAACTCTTGGGTGATGATCTCCAAAATGGTGTTCCCAAGACTCATGAGGATTAGAGTTTCATTCTTATAATTTGGAGATGAATTTTATTGGATATTCAATCACCTTTTGTGTTAATGGAATTTTTAAAAAGGTGTGTATATTCTCTTTTCTAAGGGTCATGGAAGATATATGGGGGTAATATAGGTTGAGGGTGAAATACTAGTGAAGATGAGTCAATTTTTAGAGATGTAATGTTGGTGATGTAATTAAAACCCCAAATTCTTTTGTCGATGAATATGGGATGGGGTAGACATGTTGGGGAAGACCTATGACACCCTAAAGTGTAAGGATCTACATATATGATACCAAGGACCAGGACAATAAAATTTTGTTTCTTGTAATGAGGGGATTATTTTTTTGGTAGGTTAAAGCCCTTATTCAATGATATAGTGGCTAAGAATATATAATATCCATACTTTTCCACATTCCATAAGTGATTTTTTATGAGTAATATATCAAGGTAAAGGGGTTGGGTAGGAAGTGAAGGGATATCTAAAAATATTTCTAGCATCATAAGGAAATGTTTCTCTTTAATTTTGAATCATGGGCATATAATATTGTAGATATTGAATCCACTAAAATATTATGGTTATTGGGGCTGTATATAGTAGTCTAATGTTTTCTGGTAAGGAAGATGATACGGCACAATCGTGATGGAAATGGCTCAGAACACTTTGAGGTGATGTGTTATGGTATGGTGACATTATGGAACACAAGGGTTAGAAAGAAACTTTTACAATGTGACACATTTTGTTGATGACCATAGGAAAATATTCAGGATCCATAGGTATATATAAAATGTCAAAAATAGGTATCCAAAATCTGGTTATCTTTTACAAGGGATATGTAAGGTTTACAACAATATAATGTTCAAAAGTCATGAACATTGAGTAATGGACAACATAATATTCAAGAAGGGTTCATGACCCCTTATAGTTGTAATAAATAATAGTGAACAAGTTGCCATGATGTGGAGATGCGATGAACTATTACTCTAAATTTTTCCTGGTCTAATGGTTCTAGTGACTATGAATATAATTTTACAAGGTCCACAAAGTGGACCTTTAAAGATTTATACCTCATTTATTTGCTCCGTAATTTTTTTTCTCTAAACTCTCTAGTTGAATATTATAGTGAGAAATTAATTGATTTTTTCTTAGGTATCCATTTGTGGTTTTTCAATCTGACATCATTTGTGGTTATTTCTCTAAAAGATTATGGCCTTGAAATTTGTACCATCAAGGGATAGAGTTTATTTTCCTAAAACATTGGCTTATGTGACAAAATATATGGTCATAAGAAACATGGTTCTAACATGAGGGAACTGTTATAGATGATCTTAATTAGGATTATGAGGGTAAAGAGTAATTCAAAAAGCTTTTGATAGGGAGATTAAAAAGTTATATATTAGGGATTGAGGTTATCAGGCCATGAGTAAAGGTATGAGAAAACCATATAGGGGATGGTCGAAAACACCCTTGGGTGAATGGTTCAACTATGTTGATGTTGGGATCACATGGTTTTGAAATAAATTCCTATAATTCCATGATGTCCTTAGTTCGTTGGTCTAAGGCCTTATCCATCATCAATATGGTCAATCAGAGAGATCAATTTTCCATTCTAATGGCCATGTATGGATTGAGGATACCAACGTAACACAAGTTATGAATCATGATTCTTGGGAATAGGGGGTTTATAAGATATAAAATGTACCTCGAACTCTGGTTGACCAGTTTTAGGCTCTTGTAATCAATTGATAAGTGATGATAATGGGTGATGGAATGTAAATTTTAACATCATATAGTGGGGTCATATATGGAATGATGTTTTAATTTCATAATAAAATGAAATTTTCAATGAAATATAATACCAGATAGTGGAAAAATAATTTGTTCCCTGTATTTTTAATTTAATGCGGTAAGGATGTTCACACATAGGATTGGAACATATTTAGTTAGGGTTTCATTTAATTAATTATATGTTTTGTCTGAACATAGTATTTATGATAAATGAATTGGTATGTTTCCTTTTATTTTAAGAATCAATAAATTCAAAATATTTTTATTGAATCTCTCTTCACATGTCTGATACATACACAAGGGTTGGTGGATTATTTTTTTATTACGACTGGACCCAAGAATGAGAGATCTAGGCAACACAATGAAAATTATTAGGATAGAACTAAACCCACATGTAGTTATTGAATTCAAAACAATATATACTATTCTAACCCATATATATAGGGGAATTTTTTTCTATCAATTATTATATCCAGGAACAAGATTAATCATTCGATCACTGCTAAATATCTTGCAATAATATGAATCAAGAAATATATTTTTCACAATGAACCGTGTTTTTTAATGTCTTCTAGAAAGGACGTATGATCTCATAAATGAGAAAGTAATATTGGGTATATACCCTAGACATGATATTTGTTTTTCACTACATATCATTTGACAATAGGAATTAAGGCACATGTAGTTCATGGATGAATGCTCCATGTGTTGGTATAACCCGTACCAAGGGAAAGAGGCACTTTTGTACTTATTTTTTGTAACATGTCCCAATATTGGAGACCTATGTTTTATTATGTATACATTGATGATTGGAATTAAGAAAAATTTAGTAATGGAATGGAGGTGTTGTGGGATACCAACACCAAGGTTATTGGTCCAATCAAGTGAGGTGGACATTATTGTGCAGTTTTATGTCATGAAAGAGACAAAAACAATGCAGTTTTTCATATTATGATGATGGATCAGGTTTTCAATTTTTTTGTCTTATGTCTTGTAACAAGATAACCTTAACATTAATTGATATTATAGGACCATGTTTTGAATCTATTACAAAAATTATTATGATCACATGGTCTCTGATCGATCTAAGGAAAATGTAATGGAAAGAATTCACTAAAACATGGTGGAAATTAGAGAAGGGAAAGGGTGTTTTATATCATGCTGTGGTCGGTCTAGGATATTGGATACATGAGTATATATGTGACTCATTATAATGGGAATAAAACAATATGTATTTCTATAAACCCATGCTGTCTAATGTCGTGCAGCAAGGACATTAGTATTACTATTTAATGTCTAGAAATAAAGACATGGGTCACCCTAATAGAATGTATATTAGTATTGTCAACAGGTCCCATGATGTAGATAATGTCATAAATATATATCTTATGATGTTAGGAATCAAGACACACATAGTTCATGGATAAAAGGATTCCTTATGTGGATCTGAATCTCACACAAGGAAATGGGTATTTCATGTTTCTTTCAAACAGAGTCTGATGGTGGGAATTAAATCCTCAGAGAGACAATGCTTTTCATCTATTGTAATATAATGTGAGGAGGAAATATTATGTGAATCTCTAACATCATGTTGTATTGTAATTTTTGTGTATTTTAATGTAATTCCATCTATATGAGCAAAATAGTGTATTTTATTATGTTGGTGCCTAGGGGAGAGATGCATGAAGATAACAATGTATAGTATTTATTTTGAAACTAGTCCATGGTGGCGGATATGACATACTCTCCATCCATTATTGCTGGTGGTTAATATCCTTTATGATATTACGTATATATGATATAATGACATTCCAATTTTGGTTCCATCTTTGGAGGTTGTTTTCCTGGTATCATTAGATTTCTAAGTGTAAAACCTAGTTCTCCATGAATGAAAAAATGGAGTTGGAACTTTTTATTAAAGGTCCATTTGATCCTATTGTTCTAAATTACGAGGTTGTGTATTTAATGTAACCTATTATTTTTAATATGGTTCAACATTTCTAGCCTCTTTTGGGGTTTTTTATCACCCAAGAGTTTTTCTCAAATGTTTATTTAGAGTGAAGGAATATACAAAACTATAGAAAACAATGTCTCCATATTGTGCACCAATTAATGTGGCATTGCTTACATAGATGTAGTCAAGGTAACATGTTAAAAAAAATCATGAATAATCTTTCCCATCCATTCTTTCTTATCTTTGTTCAACACATATAAAACTATATTAAAAAAAGTCTTATTGATGACCTATATCTATCAATTATGAACTACATGATAGAAGGATGAGTGAGTGGACTTGATGTTTCACTCATTCTACAAATTCATCATCTCTATAGAATTAATTTTTGTTCCATTTTCTATCAATATTGTTCAAGGGTCTCAAAATCTTGTTATGATATGGGACATTACAATTTTTGATATTTTTTCCATATAGAATCCATTTAGTGGTAATTTATCAACCCATTTTGAGAGGAAGTTGATATAAATATGGATGAACAAGAATAGATTATCTATGGATTGGGGATATGGCCCCATAACATCTATTCACCATACATAAATAATTTATGAATATTCAACTGTATGTAGAAAATTATTTGGGTTTAGAGATGATGTCTTCATGAATTTAGTATGAATTTCGTATCCTGGTGAATTCTAAATAGTCTTGAATCATGATTTTCTAGTAGTGTCACAATTTCAAATGATGATGAGAGAGCCTCATCCCCGACTGATGTGCACCACATATACATATGTGGACATGTTCAATAGAAGTGGGAATCTATCATTATAATATGTATCTATGATGTTTTCCATCAAATCATTTCTTATAGAGGTATTTATATTCACTCATACAACCTTTCAAGCTAATTTCCACTGCTAAGAATTGAATTCCTTCCCTTTTTTCATAGTCCATTAGAATATTATCCTTTTAGAGATAACCAATTATGGGTTCCATCAAAATAGGGGTGGGCATTAATTTATCAAAATTAGAGGAAGTGTTAACCATGATGATTTCTTCGATGTCACAGATGACGATTGGTGATACAATTCATCGACCCATGAATTATAATTTATAATTATCTTGGTCTGGGTTGTCTGGGAGTGTGTATTGATTGTCCAATGCATCTGCACGATCAGTCTATGATCTGGTGGAATGGTACAATTTTGGATCCTATGATAACTCATCCATAATTCCATTAACAGATCCAGTCTGGGGGGGGAATTTATTCATTTATAATATATTTTTTATCATTAATCTACGTTATCACTACCTATAAATCTTTTTTGATGTTAATTTTGGGTATTCACATTTTTAAGGATACATCAGGGACAGTTAAGAATGTTTTGTATTTAGTTTCATTATTCTTGAACCGTTCATATAGTGAGAATGAGTAGGAAAAAATATATTTGCCCAGAGAAACAAATAAAATCCCTAAGAATACCTGATTGAGTCTCATGGATTCCATTATATTACTAATATATAATTTTAAGGCACTTTAAAAATACATCTCTCATGCCCATAGAGTTTCATGGGAACTGAAAACCTAATTTTTAGGGAGATTAGTGTATACTAGTGTCGATTTTGTGTTCATATGTGCCGTTATGAAATTATCTAGGTTCTTTCCTTTCACTATATTCTATTACACAAAATGGATGTAATTTTGTTTTACAATGAATTCCCATTATGAGAAGTTAAAAATCTATTTGGGACAACCAATGTAATATATAAATAGATCAATATGATAGTTTCTGTGTACCATACAGTGGAACAATTACTTCCTTAGATATTGTACTACAAAGATGAGTGTGTGGAAGTTTTTCTCAGTATCTATTTTATCATGTCTATGAACCTAGTATTATTCAACTATGATTGTAGAAATTGTTCTTGTTTACCACAAGATTATATTTTGGTGGGGATAAAGACAGGTGATAGTTCCTTGGGGGTACATATTAGATGTATGTATTTCCTTCCAAAAGAGGAATCAGGACTAGTGGGTATTTCTTATAATACTTGAGACTCAAAAATGCTTACTTATAGTCATAATTACATTGATAGGTCATCCCCTTATTTTTCATATTCTTGAAGGGGGAGATTCACTAGCCGGGTTGGCTGTGAATGTCAATATTTACATAAAGGGCCCTTGGACCCCCATAGTTACTTGAGATTCATGTGGGTTACTATTTCTAGAAAACCACTATTATTTTATAGGTCGACCTAGATGATATGGTGTCAGACTAGAAATACATGTAAATTATTTGATGTTAACATAAATGGGAATTTATGTAGATTTATCTTCATATTGGTCCATCATATCTTTTCAAAGAATATTTTATAATATGTGACATGATCACGTCACTATCACGATTTTACCATCATGTCATCAACATATAATTTCTCAAATCATGCCCAGATGGCCTAATAATATGTTCAATAGAGAATTGGTATTTAGTGTCAGTGTTCATTAATCTGGGAATGACCTGATAGAAATATATAAACTAAGGTTCTCAGAAGGTAGTAGCTTCCACATTATCTTGGACAACTTTTATTTGATTGTATCTTGAATTACAATCCATAATGGAAATGGAATGGAATCCATTGGTTGAATAAATCATAATTTTTGTGATTGGAAATGGGAATTCATGCTTTTAGAAATGTCCATTATGGTCTCTAAAAATACATACCCTAATTTTTATACACTTCTTCTTGACATGGATGAAGTTAGTGAGCCATATTTGGTATTTCACATATCAAAAAATATGGATTTTATTACTATTAAAACTTAAAAAACTACATTGGTACCATGAGAGGGGTGCATCCTCATAGATTTCTATTTGAAGACAAGATTGTCATTCTGTAATATGAGATTGTGAAAATTCACAACAATATTTTTCCAATGAATAAATTTATAGTTCTAATAAAAAAATTACCAATTTTTCCTTGGGAATACAATGTACATATATTGTTCTTCATGGGGAATGTAGGAAATACTTAATATTGGAAAAGAGTTTTATTTTTTCCCATATTTACCTATATGGGGTCATATATGGTGGTAGACGTGGAATCCTTAAAAAAGGAGGGAATTCCTAAGGACATACTAATATTCTTCCACCTCTGAGATTATGGTGGAATTCTCATACATAGGTGAAAATTTGACGACCTGTACATCACTATTAGGGTGAGATAGGACCTAATAAAATGAATTTTTTTACTATTATTCTTGAGTCCTTTAAAGAATATTCAATTGATTATTGCCTTTTACATAGTCACCAGGGAAAGATTGTGATTAGATATCTATGATTGATTCTATTACCTCAACAAGCTTAATGGGTATTGCATAATCATTATCAAACATACTCCATGTATTTTAAGTGGTGTTCCCTATGACATTGGGGGTGAAATATGAATATTTCCATCCACCATTGTTTTATTCATTGGTTTTATAGAATCATGTTTTTGTTTACATAGATTATCAAGACATGAATGTGGAACAATCACCATTCAGAAGGCTGACATTTGCACCAACAAGGTATTTCAAACATTGATAGGATTTTGATGGTACCCCAACATGGATGGGAATACAAGGTCCCCTAAGAAAAAAAATTATATGTGGTGTATTACATGATAGATGTTATCTCAGGCTTAGATGGAGGAACACCCATATAATTATTTGAGTATGATCATCTTGAGAGGTCTTTGTTCACTCTTATCATACAAGTGAATGGTTATCATTATGAGATATTTGTCTCTTTTTCTATATAATTAACAACGAAGGGTAAAAAAATTATTCAGTCGATTATAGAACCATTTTCAATCAGATCCATTAAAATCATGAAATTATTTTGTCTTCTGGAAATATATACAGGAATGTTTTGTCCATGAATGAACAATTCTTGATCATGGTTTATACATGAGGAGGCGACATGGAATTCAGATTGTATGGTATCCACAAAATAAACCATGGATGTATTGAAATATGTATCTAACTGTTATGGGATGTAGAGGGATTCAAGAAGTTCCTATATTTTTTATTCTCAAAGAATAAGTCCATCCAAGATTTAAATAATTAGATGGACAACTATGAGTTGTTTCATAATTTCATACATTTGTTGAAAAGGATGACACTTCTGTCGGTGGGGATTATCATTAATATTTATCTAATGATATGGGATATTAGGGATTGATGATCTTGGTTCTTTTGTATATTTCGAGGGAGAATCATTTTCATATAGAAGATGTATCACCAACCACCCCCATTGTGTGGGCTGATCTGATGATCAAAACTTCACAAGGATGCCATATATGATAATTGTGTGGGGAGAACTACTAGAGTGCTCTGGGACTACATCATGTATCTATTGGGATAGTATGAGTTCTTTCCCCCATGTCTCTTCTACATATATGTTCTCTGTGGGGACTCGACTAAAATAGTGGTTCCTCCAATACTCATGTTATCCCCTATATCCTATGTTTGGGAATTTATAACCTCATATTCCCAAGTTATGATTGGGGAGATAATACATGGTGTCGTATATATAATCATATAATGGTTTATCCATGCGATTCACATTAATATATACAAATATTATTATCTCTTAAAATGATGGATCCATTAGATAGGGTGGTTCCAAGTCATTATATGTTTCAAGGAATAAATATGTAAGAGCTAGAGATTATGTTGATGTTGAAAATGAAACATCATATTTTGAATCATTACATGTATGATCCCTATATTCACCTCTAGAAGGATTATTTGATGCTACTTACCAAGGATATGGAGTGGTTATGGGTCTATAAAGCTATGCTTTCAGGGTATCATGTGATTGATGAAATGTAATTTGAGTAATCTTGTTATTAAACTTCTGGACACACCTTGTCAGATATTTTTTCCAATAACCATCTTCTTCTAACTAGGAGATAGTTATATAAGTCACATTCTCTAGGGATTTATCAAACCCCACCTCTCTAAAATTGACCATGATTTAGAGGATGCATTTGAAGATCATGTAGTCCTAGATTTTGTTATGCAAACAACTATTGAAAAAGATGTAGTTGGAATGATACGAATGGTTGGCCTCATTGGTATATATAGGTGGTTGAAACATTGATAAGATGTTTTCTATGGAATCAATGAAATAACTGGGGAATATTTCATTTTAGAAGGCATATGTTTTATTCATCAGTAACTCAAATCCCTAGTGACCTTGGTTTCTTGTTTTTTTCTTTCATCTACTGGTGATTTCTTTGTTATTTCCACTCAAATGGAGGAATTCGGTAGTTTGGGATTCACTTAGGTATTCAAATGGGTAATTATTCTTATCTTAGGGTGACAAGAATAGTTTCTAATATGTTCAGAATTTTTCCCAATGTTGTGAGGTGATTTAAAAATTATCTTGGGACTACTTAATGTTATATTCTAAATATTTTACAATTTCTGCAAACCCACAAAATCCATTTGTATATTTTATTGTTATCATATGGGTTTATAACTCATTATATATATATATATGTCCAACATAGATCTCTAGAAATATCTTTTACTAAAGAGGAATGTGGTGTTAATATGTTAAACCATTCTATCTGGCTATATATTCCAAGACCCTCTCATTCACACACTTCTTATAGTTTTTACGTTTAAAATTGATGTTTTCTTTAGTGTTGAGATTAACAGGTAGTGGAATTGAAGAATAAGGTCTTCTTAACCCCCAATGTTTCCAACTAGAATAATATTATACTAAAAAAGGCTAGACCTACTAGAATATATACATAAAACCTCATCTTGGTTTCATATTGTGGATTTATATGCCCTATCATTAGACCACATCAGGATAACAATTGTGTGATATGTTGTTCTGTGTCTCATGAAGTATCAAATGTGTATAATTTCGTATTTCTCTTATTGAGAGGGGATAATTATGCAACCACTAATTCATGATATGGATTTTATCAGGCTAAAATGGTGTGAATCCACCTTCCTTGGATTCTATTTGAGTCGCACGCATCTTGATCACATTGATTATTTCCAGATGTACTAATGTCATATCCACATCCAATATAAAGATAGATGGTGGGTTTGATGATATCCCCACTATTTTTTCCACCACTAATTCTTGATCCATCCAAAGATTTAATGGTCTCCCTAGAGACAAGTGGGTTTTCACATTAATTGAAATATTTCATGATCATTTTTGAAATCCCCATTTATGCAGACTGTATTATTAGAAATGGATTCATTCATACACTCAGATGAAACACATAAGGGAAGATCAACTATAGAAGGAAGAATATTCATCTCTTTTTAATGATAATACCATGTGGGATTTTTTCTCATAAGCATATATATGTTGTGTCATTTTAATGTTTTTATCTCATTATCATATCATGAAAACAATTCATGCATGGAATTATCTTTGGTTCATCATGGAGTTTGTTGGGATATATCCAAACCATTTCATTTATATGTGGAATTGTTTCTCCATTGTGGTGAAAACTATATTTTTAGATGTTCTAGGTGTTTGGATCCTCCACTACTTTTTGGATTGAGCATGGTCTATGGGTGCAACTTGTTCTTCCTCTCAATGTATTTTTACAATTTTACATCCATCTTCATCTATATCTTGATCCGAATTATATATTTCATGTATTGTGATAATATTCACAGAGGTGGATCAGGCGATGGCATTCCTCCCAGTACTGTTTATTTAATTGGGTGACCCTTCACTACTTTCTTCATGGAAATTTCTTGAAACATAACCATATTGGGTATTTTTATTCTTTTGAACATAGTGGGTTTTGATTTCATTCATCAAAAAATCCAGCCATACCAGTCTATGTGTAGTGACATATAGGGATTTTTAGTCATGTTTTCCGAATGGGCCTTGAATAGTAGTGGCTTGTCTTGCGATAGGACAAACATATGGGATTCTGACCATTGATTTTTACCTCTGAAAATGGAGAATACTAATTCCCTATACGGTGAAGAAGATGATGAAAATTGGTGTAACTATGGTTTTCTATGTATGAATTGGAGTATGGTTTGTGTTTGTTGTAAATCCTCATTGGATGTTCAGAATGTGTACCAGCACTGTGGTCATACAGTTCAAGAAAAAAACAGTATTGAAGTTGGCACCGTTTCCCAGTGTTTACCAAATTTTTGGCCTGAAAATCGACAAATGGAGAAAGGTTTTTTTGGCAGAGACTTGCACACTGTGTACCTGAAGGAGAGGAAACCTGCGTGCCATATTTTTTTCAAGATCATAACATGGAAAAATGCCAAAGGGATAAGGGCCGCGCAGGTTTTGGGCTAGTCACGCAAGTGAGCTGCGCGCCGAGAAAGGACTTGCGCGCTGATGCCTAGGAGGATTGGAAACATGTACGCCGGTTGTTCATCATGATCTTAACTTTAAAATATGTCAATGTAAAGTATGTCATGCAAATATTGCTTGGGTCACGCAAGTGAGTTGCGCGACAGATTCTAGGGCGTTTGGAGCTGCACGTCAGGACTTGTGCGTTAGGAGGAAACTTCCACGCCACCACGCAGGGGGTACATTTTGACTATAAATATAGGACCACACCACCTCATTTGTAAGAATTTTAAATAATTAGATATTTTTTATGCTCTCTTCGCGTAAGTAGTTGAGTCACAGAAGTGGTATTTGGGTTACGCAAGTAGAGGCTGCACGCCGGTTGTTGGCTGCACGAGTAAAGCAGTTTGGGAGTTAAAGGTGAAGATTCGCTCAAGTTTGGAGTTGAAGGAGGTAGTGTCGCGCAAGTGTGTTGGTGTCACCTACACACCAATTTTGTTCCACACAAGTGACATGCGCACCGTTCTTGAAACATGCATGCCAGTCTTGGAGAAGCGCGCCAAGTGAGTTTGTTGTACGCCTGACTTTTTTGAGCTGCACGAAAACAAGAAGATTTCCTAATACCTTTAGTGTAAAGTGGGATTAGTATACGAGTGAAATTTGGACATAAACATAGAATCTACATTCAATAGAGGATTAATTCTTTTTCAATGATGAAAAGACATTCATGTCTATAAACTGAGTGTGACTTCACCAAGGGAAGTGAGCTAGGGGGAGTCAAGGGGAGTGACCCAAGGGATGCCGTGAGCTATCCCTAAACTTTTTTAAAGGCAGTGAGCCTAGGACAGAGTGACTTTTCTTGAACCATTGTAATCCACAACTAATGAAGATTAGTGGAATTTGGTATGACCGACATCTTTTTGGAGTATACTCCTTGGACTTAGCCCCTAGTGGTGAACAAAGTAAAAATTTTTGTGTCATCTCTTTTCATGTGAATGTTTCATTTTTGATCACATTCGTCATATAGGTTTAACTAGTTCCTACCAACGTGGGAACAAGATCCTTGTTTTAAAAAGAAAAATTTGACACCCTGATTCACCCCTCCCCTCTCAGGGTGACCCGAGGTCGTACTAAAATTACCCAGGACCAATAGATTGAGAACTATTATGTTCCTTAATTGTAATTTATTGACCATGTTGTTGAGGAACCCATAATTCTATTTGTCAATTTGAAAAATCCTTGGAAAAACATTTAGATATAAATTCCACCAGCATTGTGGGATAGGGTTAAGTTTGAATATCCATTGATTTTACCATGACCCACTTGGGGGATGATGAACCTGGTGATGGATATTGAGATAAAAATTCTTTAATAAAAATGGGATGGGGTTTTTCAATAACTTTTGTCGACAAGTCATGCATCCTTGAAGGAATAAGCGATCTAAGGGGTGGATGTGGGGGTCGAATTCCCCATTCTTATATGGTGGGGTTATCTCCTTGATAGATATTATGAAAATGAAACTTAAAACATGTTTTATATGGAACAACTATGGTCATGTAGGATTTGGGAGTAATGGTAGCCCATGACAGGAAGTATTCATTATGGGATGTTATCTGGTTGTTTGTAACTACAACATGTATGTATGAAGAGTAATCCCATTACTATGAGGGTCCTAGTTTGAATATATTTTGGCTATCCAATTCCAATATTACATATGTATGGAACCACTAATGAAGGGATATTTTGTTTCAGTTACCAACTAATTCATGTATTACCTATTCCCCTAATTTATCAAAAGGCTATGACATTATAAGATTCCATATCTGATATGATTTTCTAGTCCAAGGGTTCTGTGAAGTGAATCTATCCATAATATACCCATACATGAATTAAAATTCTTGATGTGTCCTCCATGATTATATTTCAATGAGTTATGATACCGTGGAAGAAAGAATACTATTGATGCGCATTATGATTTTCTAATTTTGGGTCCCACACAGTGAAAATATCAACTAGTTCTAGCTGACAATAGAGTATCTTGATTTTATAAATGTGACCCTTATAACCAAAATAAGGGAGGATTATTTCCTTCGGTAGTTGATGAGTAAATGACATATTTTGGCCTACATACATCATTATCTCCTTCTCTAGAACATCTATGATCTCATACTCAGAAGTGGTGTGGGGCTAAAACAAGGTGTTACAGTTGCTTCTTAATAAATCTCTCTAATTTTCAATGTGAAATTCCTCATCATTTTATTTACATTCCCTCATCGAGTTATACTATAAAATTAGTTTCTCAGGGATTATTTCTTGCAATAGTTAGATGTTGTTGGAATATGATTTCAAACTACGTATGATTTACCATAATACTTCAAGAACCTCTTTATATCAGGGAATAAGAGTTTTAAAAACACCCATATATATATATAGAGAGAGGTTTCTAGGAAATGGGATGATTTATTATTCTATTGGATATATCCCAATGTGTAATTTGACCACAAATAGTATCATGAGTAGTGTCCCAACCAACCGTTTCCACACTTCCACAAGGAGGACTACTAGGGTATTGGTCACCATATTATATGATTAAATATTTAATGGACCCTTGGGGTTTTGAGAATGTGTCTCCAAAAACCTCATGGAAACTAAAATTCTGTATATTAGGGATATGAACCTCTATCTATGGTGAGTGCATAATATTTCAACCTATGTTTTGGATATTTATAGGGATATGGGGCAAATTGGGAGTATGTGAACACAATAGAGAAGCACATAGAATTGTCCAATGAGGTTTTTCATTAATTTTGGAATATAAGACTACGCAAAAGAATGTCCGAATATCCCATGGTGATTATTGGCCATAACAGGGATTGATCATAATCTTGAGCATTTGGGGTTATTCTTTTAGTCTAATTTATAACAATATGATCCTTTACTAAGGCATGTGTCTCTTTCACTTGGAGAGTCTATGTTAAAGTGAGGATATAAGACCTATATGAATATAGAATTCTAATCATATTATTTGGAAGACTTCTATAATGTGATAACAGATATGATCCTCCTCCAATATTTCCTCATAATTATACAATTGAATTAGTTCATTGTTGGAAGTATGGATTAGATCCTAGATTCCATCAACTACTGGAATATGATAGGTAGCTTCACTGATAGGAATATGGTCCCACCTCAAGGCATATACCACTATCACATGGTTATCTCTATCTAGAATAGTGATATGATCATGATCTGAGAACATTGTATTATACCTTTAGATCACTTTGATAAAAATATGACCATGTCCCGAGGCCTCGGGTAGTCATATTTTTTAAGACCCGACCAGAAGTTTAATCCGAGACCGATCTTAGACCTCAATAGTATGCTTCTAGTCATCTTTGATAGCAATGTTACCATGTCTTGAGCTATTTACTGATCTCAATTCGTGATCCCAGATTTTAATGGAAATATGATCCTGGTATGGTTCCTCTTTATTTACTGGAATATGTCGATAATCCTCTTATAATAAATAGTGAATGTATTCTTTCTTTAGAAAAATTTGTTTTCATAATGATCAAGGTATTCTATTTCCTTGGATATAGGGATATGAATATGTTCTTATCACTTTATTTATACACCTTCTATAATATTCCCAGAGAGTTCTTCTGATGATTATAATACGTAATGAAACATTTCCAATGTGGTCGTAGGAATATAAGCATGCAAATTTTGTATCACTACTATATAATGAAAGATATCTCAATTGGAGTTGGAATATGAACATAGTTTTTTCCTCATTGTTCCAATATAATATATCAATGAACACTGGGCATAGTTTTAGTGATATATGCCTCCTTGATGCCTAATGTAGGAATATAAATTCATACTTTTTTAGGTGGTCCAGCATATGAGCATTATTTATAGTTTCTTCCATAAAATAATGGAAGAAATAATTTGTTGGAGTGGGGATAAGAATCCACTCATGATTTTGTATAATCAACATCACCATATGTGTCTAATGTTTTTCTCATGTCTAGGTATCATATGTGGTTGTGTGTTGGGTTGTCTGCTCAACAAGCTATTAAAAGGTACAATGGGGATGGTGCTAGAAAAACCGATTGACAAGAGCCATCCTGGGTGGATGCTAAACCCAAAGGGATCCTCGTAAATATCATTATTCAACCTTCATTAGTAACTAAAAGTTATGATTGTCACACTCTAGGGATAAGAACTCCATGTGTTTGGATGTGGTGATGGGTGGAAGTTGATTTAATGCACTATTCTTTAGAAGATGTAGAATCCTCTTTTTCCAAACATATGTACCCTTTTAGAAATCCTAAAAGGCTGGGATCATACCATGTCAACAATATTCGTAGAAGATTTCATTTTCAACACTATGATCAAGAT
Source organism: Viscum album (assembly GCA_963277665.1). Lineage (NCBI taxonomy): Eukaryota > Viridiplantae > Streptophyta > Magnoliopsida > Santalales > Viscaceae > Viscum > Viscum album. The sequence goes on along the minus strand of OY728156.1, from coordinate 358,315,358 downwards.
GTTGGTTGGGTTAGGTCATTCTATGGCCCGCATGGGTTGCAATTATATTATATTTTCAAGAATGGTCATTTGATGTGGACATTCCAGGTCTAGGTGTTATTTTTTAAGGCATTATCTGAAGTCACAACATATAACATTGAACATAGTCTCTGATCAGTACCATATCATAGTGATTATATGATCTCAATCATATATTTATGGGTAACTCAATTTACCTTTTTTATCTTTGGTCCAACTATTCTACTCATGTGGACTTTTCAAACCGAGGATATACATATTTCATGAGGTTTTTGATATAGATGATTATCCAGAAGATTCACTCTATGTTTGAGATGTATGTGCACATTATGAAGATAACATATCCCTCAACATGTATAAATGATCATTCTTTTATTTGATAGATTCATGTCAGGTTCACAATTGATGTTCATTGTAAAATATATAAACCTTGTGTTTACCCTCATGATATGAACAGAATGGTCTGATGATAACCAGGCATTATACCCATTTTGTCTTGTAAAGGAGATGAAGTGGTTAAATGTTTTGTTGTTTGGTTCACCATTATTGTTTCATTTAATAAGATAAAAATTAGGTGAAATTAGTTTCTAATGTTGGTCGATTGTGGGGGGTGGGGGTAAATGTCTCAGACATTCATCGATGTCAGGTACCCCATTTTGTTTACTAATGGGAAATCCCAATGGATCCCACCTCTAAAATTGGGTATAAACCATCATCCCAAATTCAAGTGGTCATTTGGGGTTTTAGACGCAATGATTTTTAGGAAGTCACATTGATTGAGAGGATGGGATCTCAGGCTCATGAAAGCATTTTTGGGGGGAATTTTTTCCAACTCTAGGGATCTCAAATAAATTCCTTATATGTTCATGAATCTCATTCTATTTATGATAAAAAAATATTGAAATAAAAATATTATCAAATACTAATCCCTTATATATGTGAAGTGGAATATATTAGTGATAATATATTTGTTTATATGAGGTTCTTCATCCATTTCCCCAACTGTGTTGCAACTTATACGTTGAAAATATATAACCAAGAATATCATAATATTCTACCATCCATTGTAGTGACTAATATGCCAAGGATGGTATCGAACCTTTGTGATGTGTTATATGTATCCTATTTGTAAATGGAAAAAAATATCACAAACTAAAGTAAACACATGTAGTTTAATATCAGGCACAAAAGACATATATGAGAGAACATTAGCACCAAGTACTTGATCTTGAGCCTCAATATGGAATCATATATTTCATATTTTTATCAGGAATTTGTGTAACCATATTTTGATAATTCCCATAATATTTTCCAAAATTATGATTCCCTGGTGTGGGGGAAATCATATCATCCCACTAATAATGTCCAACACACAAAGGTTTACCTAGCAGGTGTGGATCCACAATGCGGATGATACCCCCATTGAAACAACCAATGCCCACTTGATCCATTATAGATGCGAGAAACAGTGGATAAAAATTGAGATCTCTCAATACATATGGATTTGGGGATTATGTTTTGAAAACACCCTTATATTTTCTATAATTGATCCTGGGTATTTGGAAGGAATCCAAAATATCCGGTATTTTTAGGGATTAATGTTCTCATAGTTCAGTTACTTTTTCATCCCACTAGTGGGTGAGGTAGATTGATCATCCCATTGGAATGATTGGGCCTCGATGATTGGATTTTCATAAAAATGGGGGGAATTAAACTAAAGTGTATTCCCAATTAATCTCAGGACATAGAAAGTCATCTTACATATCTTGGTTATTATAGTAATAAAAGTTTTAATAGTGTAATTGCTTCCCCAATATGTATATGGATTTTTAGTATGATCAGAACCATGGAATGTTTGTGTCTTGATGGATGAAATGATAAAGACATGGTGGTGTGTGGTATACATAAAAGTGGCTACCCATTTAGGATTAGGCCCTTGGAAGGCAGCTAACATATCATTGTTATTATTGGAATTAGTGTTATCATAGGTCATTTGATTGGGACATACAGAATAATAATTACCTAGTATATGAGGCATATCATATTACACCATAGATTGGGGCTTAAACATAATGGGTCCTCTAGTACACATGATATATAATATTATACCCCTAATTAGTGCCTTCACACTGCAGTTTCTGTACTATGTTGTAAATATCATATCATTCCAATGGTTGGGGATTACACACTGTGGTTTCCCAAGTATGTGGAAAGGATGGAGTTATCATGTACTATGGCTCATACATGACTTGACCATGTTACCTTCATGAACTATTTGATTTTCTACCATATACTTCTTCATTGATTAATAGAAATATAGGAGAATCCCTAGACTTGGCTTGTTATGTTGTTAACATGGACAATGATAATTGTATGATACCGTTGAATTTTTCAAAGGACATCACATACCATGAATGGGATTCCAAAAGTACATCACATGGTCTTTGGTGACTTGTCTGGGGGACATCACATTACCTAGTTGACATTTTCTGAAGTCCATTACGTGATATTTTTGATATGTATGGAGGGTGTGTCCCAATCCAGTCTATCGTTTTCAGAAGGCATCCCCTGATCAAAAATGACTTGTCCAAAGGATTTCATGTAACCTGAATAGCTTGTTCTAGTTTCATATTGTAACATGGATGATATTCATGCAGGGTGACATGTGATTAGGTAGGTATGTATGAAGGACCCCCCGAGACCTCAATAACACTATGACATCTCATGGATTGGGTGACTTGTCTGATAACATTTCATGTTCTAGATGGTGAGCGGTATGGATTCACAAGACTCGAGTTGTCAACTCATGGGGGTCGGTGTCATGTGATTTTCCCTGATATGTATGGGTAATGTCCTTGTCATAAAAAACCACTTTTCTAGGGAGATTGCATTCTATTGTTGTATAGTTTGGTGTGGGATGTTAGGTGAGGAAACCATCAAGGTCATACCATTTCACCATGTTTTATGAAAATTTGTTCTCATTATATTTTTGGATTATTCCCCATTAGGCCAAGTTTCTAGTAAATAGGGGACGACAAGAGATAAACTTTTAATGATCAATATGAGAGACCATGTGGACTTCTTGGTGCTTCATTTAATGATTCATATTTGGTAGTAAAAAGATGAGTGTGAGGTAGTTCTTATCGACATCCATGTATTAGGTTGAGTACCAACCATAATTTAGCTATGCCACTAAATTTTATTCTCATTTCTTGTACTATAATTGTTTTTGAGGAGAGGACCAAGGGTTCATTCCATGGAAGAAGCATATAATAAGACTAGATTTTCTACATTTAGTGGCATTAGAAATAGTGGGTATTGAAAATATAATATGTTAATATTGAATAATTTTATTATTGCATTCGTCACACTGTTAATAGTAGAACCACTTCTTTATCATCATGGTTCTGAGGTGATATTTAATATACATGGAAGATATGAAAACTCGAATGTATGTATGGTTTTCATGGATCCCCCTCAGTTCTTTCAGACTCCTAGAGCTTACATAATAATAATAATAATAATAATAATAATATTTTCTTAGTAAAACAAATTTACATTGTGGAATACTACCCTGAAAATGAATATCCAAAATGTTACCCAAAAAGTGAATTTTAGTATATTTATCATCCGACAATGTTGATGCTTCTTAATTAAGGCCATTAAGAGACATGTTAAGTGATCACATTGCTATCAGGATTTCACAACAAGTTATTCTAAATCACATTATGATATTCTCCCTAATAAATTCATAAATATTGGATGCATGGAATGTTGGTATATTTTTTCATCATTATTTAATCTATACCGGATGACCTAAATGAAAGAAATTCCAAATGATTCTATGAATATTGAGTAATCTTCATCCTCTAGGGATATAATTATCGGATTATACCTTGAATAACCATCCATAATGGAATGGTTTCGGAATATTGAAGTTTCATAGACCATGAATTATGTGATCGTTAATGGAAATTAATCCTTTAAGAAATTTTGAATAACGCTTCATAATTCAATGCACATCATAATAATGTAATTATGGTCCTTCATAGGAATTTTATTGGAGTTCCATATTGGGTATTAATCTACATGGAAAATTTTTTGTTTCATCATTTTGTCTACACACACCACTAATTTTTTTTCATGAGAGGGGTTCATAAACTAAGCTTCATGGTATATGCCTCGATGGTCATTACTAATGATGAGTTTCTATGTAGCCACATATTTATTCAGTCTAAGAAGTTTTGTATAGTTCCTGGTGAACACAGATTAGTTTTTCCCTTAATTTGAAATGAATATCTCTTTACCTTTGTGGGGAATGGTGAAATGAGTCAATATAGGCCAAGAGTTGTCATTTTTTATGATTATCCAATCCAGGATCATTAATGGTGATGGATAAACCTTACTTAAATAAATTTATAGAGTTACATATGATATACACATATTTTTCCACTTTCATGTATATGATGGTACTCTTAGATGAATTAAAAAAACTAAGGGCTTCATTTATTATGTATAGGCAACATATTCTAAGTACTTATTTTAATAAGGCCTTCATTTATATAACTTTTAATGTAAAATATTTATATTATATTCCAATATTATGTCGAGCATCCCAATATTAAAAAGTTCAATGTTTATAAGAGGATTTACAATGATCCTATCACTAGAGAGAACAAAGGTGTTCGCCAGTGTCATATTGTGCTCTGTATAATGTCTTTTTGAGTTTTAAAATTAACTCAAAATTAAATTTTAACTATTTTATATTTCAATTACAATTGAATGAGTCATATGCAGCCATGAATTCTCAGAAACTATCATAGAGTCGAGAATAGACCAAGGATCAGAACAGTTTATTTGGATTTGATTATGAGAGACTAATTTGTATGTATTAGCTCTCGATTGATACATGGGAGTTATTATGGTACTACTAAGATGTCAACACGAAGCATGGGTGGAGATCGTGGGGAGTCATAATCATCACCAGAACAATATATGGACCAGTAGTGAGCTTATAGGGAACATTAATAGGGGGAAGAAAGTTCTCTTTCGAGAGCCCTATCAGAATTAAGAGGAGATACGCTGATGGAAACAACAACAACATGAGCAAGTGATGGAGTACATGGGATGTCTGACATATGGTTTAGGGATGGAGTTCCCTCCATAATCTCATATATCTTCTCTATATTCTCTATATGACCCTCCTCCCATAGTGTCATATTAATTTTTTTATGTTAACCAATTTTATGCAAAAAATTATGTATTATTATTAATATTCTATATATTTACATTTCTATATAGTTCATTTTTAACATTGAGGAGAATCTATAGTTTTTTTATTGTTTTACTATTTTTATTACTATATTAATTATTAATTATTTTTATTTGATTAATTATTAATTAATATAATATAATCATTATTTTTTATATTTTTGCGATTATTTTGTTTTCAATTATTTTATTATGTTAATTATATTTGTAATAATGTTTTTAGTTAATAATAATATTATTAATTTATTATTATTATTTTTGTTGTTATTGTTATTGTTATTATTATTATTATTATTATTTGTATTATTAATATTTTATTACATTTGATTAATATTTTTTAATTTATTTTATATGGAAACAGGCTCGTAGCTAAAGGGATTTTTCAAAAACCCAGTTAAAATATTTACAACCCCTTTTTTAGTAGTGAGCCAATTTTGATTAGACCGTTCATAATTGACCCATTACAAATGATTCAATTTTATGATATGATAAATTAAAAATATAATAACATTTAAAAAATTATTAATTCAGTATAACACCGCATATAGAAAACCCCTTATATATAATATCTTAACCAGGGTAACATTGTATAGTAGCCAGAATAGTTGTGCAACTTGACTTTAGTCAAGCCACTGTATACAGTAAAGGTAACTGACTAGTAGTGGGGGTCATATAAGGTACCATGGGGAGGGTATATCCTATGTAATAGAGAGATAAATCATACAAGAAATATTTAATAATCATACAACGTAAATAAATAAAAATAGAAAAAATTAATTCATTCAATAACAAAATGAAATGTAGTTTACAACTCTAACAATCATGCTCAACAAAAAATATTGATCACCCACTGGGCTGATGATAGATACATTATTTATAATTTTAATAAATAAATATAAATATAAAACCCTTTGGTTTTACTATAAATATTATCCATTCATCACCCCATCTCAAAACACTAAACAATTTAGTTTAAAAATAAAATCCTTGAAAACTCAACATTTTACACAAACAACAATTAGGTGGTTCTTAGGTACCCATGTTAAATGGAGTCTCATGCAGTCCGTGAGAAATTAAATAGTTGTCCACCACTAACAAATTCTGATAAATAAACATTAAATTCAAAAAAAATTATTTGAATTTTTTATTTACAATAAATAAAATTCTAACAAATTCTTATTTGAAATTTTTTTTATGATAAATTAAATAATAATAGAACTAAATATATAATACCCATTGACCATTAGTTTTAGAACACTCATTAAAGATACATGTGTCATATTATATATGATTTTATCTATACTTTTCATATTGACCATTCCATCAATACTATCGTACAACCATTAAATGGAATGTATGTGTATGTGGCCAATTTAGCTAAAAACTATAAATAAACATATGTAAATATATTACAAATATTCCATCCTTCCAAAATTTCATGACCCCAAATGACAATACCTACTTCATCCAGTTGTAGGGTGTCTGTAATCATATCATGATGAATATTCCAACCACGTTATTATAGAACTCCCTTGAATTTTATATTAGTTTATTATCAATAACCATCATACAAGTTGTGTTTTATTTAGTATAATGGAAAATATAAAGGTGGTGATTTATTTTTTATCAAACTACAGAAAATATGTTGTGTTTTAAATGTTTCACATACCATTATACAATGGTTCTTTCAATTAATATGACAAAATGACCTACAAAGGGGTGATTGTTATTTAAAATAAAGTACATCCCAAAGTGAATTTCTTATTTACGATGTTAAGAAAATTCTAAATCTGTCTTTCACTCAACACATCACGTCATATTATAATAACTTTTTTCCAAATACATGTAACCAAATAAATGAATCAATATAATATCATCATTAGGCTCCATGAACAAAATGCTAGATTTAAAATTTAGGGTGATAATGGAAAACATACACACTAATAACAAAACTCACCCTTATTGGGATAGTCGATCATAGGGGAATCTATAAGGTTTCTCAACTTTTCTTCATATCCCTGGCATCCTACATGGGGTCCGTAATCCATTTTACTATATTCAATATAGTTATAATTAGAACATAGATTCATGAAATCAAATGGGAAACCAAACCAGTATCAGTACAAAAATAGAGAACAAGGCCCATCATTAGCCTCTATTCATCATACTAACCAAATGTTATTTGGAATCCCATTTTTCCATAAGTATTATTAGGGGAAGGTTATAAAATTAACCACATTACCTTATTATTGAGATCATAGAGTATCTACAAAATGAAATTTTGATGTTTACAATGTCCAAAAAATTTATCCTTTTCTCACAAATAATTATAGTTGCCTAGTTTTCCTATACTAGGCCACTAGATTAGAAGTATATCATTTTATATTAACCACACACTTGGAGATGGTATCATGTATGAAGGAACATAATATTAATTAGGGAATTTACCACCAATAACAAAGGGGATCAATCTTGTGATCAATGGTGTATCTTGTCCTTCAACACCTTATTAACTTCATTTATACATTCACTTTACAATTAATTTAAACAATGTAATTTTAAATCTAATTATGAAATAAATTTAATTTTCAATGGTAAAGTACTATAGTGGAATGAACCCACACCTATTTCGAAAAATATATGGGTAATCCATGATGGAAGCTAGCAAAGACCAACTACCGCAATCATGTTGCATCCCTTTTTTAATTTGATATCTCAAGATCTATTCCTGAGTCTGTTTAGCATTCCCAATACCATCCAAGTCATTATCAACAAAGGGGCTCATGAATCAAACCAAAATGACTAATTTAATTCATTCTAATTTAATTATATTTTTCTAATCCAATTATAATTCTATTTTAAATTTTATTTTACTTTTAATAATTTATAAAAAACATACGAGTAACACTCTTCACTTGAAAAACCCACCCCACAAGGCAAAAAAATTGTCATCACATAATACCGAAAATAACCTACGTAAATGGATAAACACTCAACAAAAAATTAATATTTATTTTATTTTTTAGTTAATATAATATCATGGGAAATTCACCATAGTAATAAAACATAGAAAAATAGAATGTGATTACTTGTATTCATTACCTTAGGAAGTTTTGTAGTTATATTTCAAGGAAATTGATCATTATTAGGTGATTTTACAATCCTTTAGTAAGATCACCATTATATCCCTAATCAAGGAAAATGATAAATAAAAAAGTGTGATGGTGATATAAGAAGGTGGGAAATGTGGGGGGTATACTCACCTTATAATACTATAATTTTCTATGAAAACCCCAAAAAATGGTCTTTAATGGGGAATAATGGGAGTAGAGGTGGATATTATGCACTCAACACATGGAGGGTGTATGGGATAATCAACTATATAACCAAAGAAAAAATTGATTATTTTTTCACATAAATAGAATATAACCAAGAGATAGTGCCTTCATCGGCTAACAGGTGGACCCAATTAGAATGGGGGTACTTCCTAAACCAACCGATATCTAATGGATCTAAGATGCTAATAATCAACTATACGACCACCCTATTCCCTCTTTGTCTCTCAACAATGGCCACGACTACCTCTTAGACCAAATTATTTATCTAAAACATCCATCCCAAGATGATTCAACCCTTAATAAACAAGTATGAGTTTTGGTTATAAAAATAACCCATCTTCTACATTAATAAAATTCAAACAACTCCATGGATTTCACACCCTAATATAGAATGGATTTCTTAAACCTCACTAATGTTTTTCATCCAATTCCATTTATGTATCAACGATTGTCTATGAAATCATCCAAATAACAGTTTTTGTTAATTGAATTCTAATGATCAAATTTCAATCATGATAACCCAGTATGTTTTTATAGTGAAACTCTAATTACAGGGAAATTAATGAAATAAAACATAATCCACCATCTATCATTATCTTTGAAACATTAATAAGGAAGTTAATTTGTATTATATATCCAAATATATAGAATTTTCATTCATGAAATCATTCCTTGAGCCCTCTAAAATCCCACTATAGTCCTTTTCCCATACATCAAATTCTGAGCCATTATGGATTTCACAACAAGAATCAAATATCATAGAATATTACATATGGTTTAATATAAGTTTGGTGTAGTCTCCATAAAAACAACCAATATATACATTAAAACACTGATTGGACACAGACATCAAAAAAAATCACACATTTAAATTGAATCACATTTATTTCAATTCACATATTGAAGGCCCCTAAATTCATATACCTTCCTCAAAAAACATTGGCCACAACATGGAACATAGTCATTGTGTCCAAAATAATGCACCTGAAGTGTTTCCCATTCCACCATATCTAATATCATGTATAATGATAACAAAAACATATAAAGAAGAGGTTTTCCAAACACACCCAACCTATTATACCATCTTTCTATCCATTTACATATTCATTATACCTTAAATATTAGAGGCATATCAAGATTAATTTTATCACTGCCACCAAATTCCAAAACCCATACAGTGGTGCAACATAATGGTTATTGCCTTAGTCAACTGTACTGATCATCACATCTACCAGATTCTCCAACGTATCAGTTATCTAAAGCAACCTGGGATCCTCACTATATTATAGATAACACCTCACTAATGCTCAGAATCATGAAAAAAATAAATCTAATCTCGCATATGGAATCCACTATGGAATCTACGTAAACTGAATTCACAAAAACTGTAGCATATGATGGAATTACAGTCATCCACAAGCTATCTTTACATATCCATGACCTATCCCAAATGAGGGTCAGATGTGCATGAAATATATTATTACCCATCCATAATAATGTCGTTTCCACCATTCCAATATATTCCTAAACTCCACTACATATGGTATGATAATCAATGAATATAATGACTATATTTAGAAACAATCCTCTAAATCATAAGACTAAAAAGAAAACCTTATTTCACCACTGAACACCTTATTATGAAAATATCTCCCTTAGAAGATAAAAAAATTCATCCTTAATGAGGGTCACTCAACACAAATTCATATGTTAGATACCCCACATAAAGGCATTACATATATCGATTTTCAAGTGAAACACTTGATAGACCCCATATCATATGTGTGTCTCCCCTCCTTATCCACCCTCATCATCCTATCAAGACCTAGCTTGTATCGTGCATTATTTTCCATGAATTCACATTCTCTCAATTATCTATATATTCTTATCCATGCATGATATTTCTTATTTTCATTAAACTCATTGGAATCCATTCCCAAGGAATTTCTAGAAGGCAAATTTCCCACCCCATCTCCTACACATTTTCTCACTATTTACCTATATAAGCACTACCGCCCATAACTAGTGTGTGTGAGGCATTGATATCATATGTGAAAAGAAGTTCATATACACCATCACCTCCAAAATTCATAAATTAAACTGACATTCCCACTATTTTTACCCCATAATAACTCGAATACATACCCAAACACTGATTATGGTACTCATTATATTAGTATTATCTAGAAAGTACTAAAAATGAAACTCTTCTACAAAATTACAAACACCACTTGTACAATGATTTATTACATGACCACCTTCCAACTGTCATCGTTTCCAAATTTTAGAGCATTCACTCTGACAATGACCATGTTCTTAAGAACATTCAAAATTCAATTAGAATAAATACATAACCAGTACTTATTTTGAATTTCCTCTGTGATACCCATAATCATGATCACTTATATTCATATTTTTCACCAAAATCCAGAGAAATCACAATTTATATACAATATACATCATTCTCCCCACATGAATATATATAATAACACAAGGTACTCACATGGGGTTACCCTTATGTTTGACTTATTTCTTATTTACTAAAATATTTTGTCTTCTGTGAGAGAAAAATAAGGTGTCAGAAATATCCCATCCAATAGGCCACATATATGTTAAAACCCATGAATCACAAATCGTACACATGCCTCAATAATCTTCGGACCTCATATTCCAAACAACCCACTATAGGGTCTCACATTTAAATATGTAAGATATCATATCCCAAATAATCCTCTTATTAGGTAAAAAGTTCTCAAATGGCATATTTAAATAGAACTAGATCCTTGAGAATAAAAATATCATCTAGGATGATATGTATAGACAATGACACTTTTTCATGATAATATGCATTGAAGATACCCTTGTTTTATGTTTTGGTTACATATAATTATATTGTAATAAATATAATAGATAAACAATAGAATGTTTTAAACATTTTTTGTTTCCATTAATAATGAATATCCACCATAAAAGGGTTTATAATCAACTAATAATGTTAATGTTTTGATCAACCACACATCTATTATAGAGAGGGGAAATATAGTCATCGTCATTAATATTGTTTATATAGATCAACATAACCTATCATTATAAAGAAGTACATTATATTCATGTTGTATAGAATAGGAAAAAAAATTATTTAGAGAAAAAATCATTTGAGAATTTTTCACAATATTCACAATTGAGAAATTCATTAATAAAATCAAACACACAATATGATCATTTCATGGGATTCCCTATGTTTTAGAATATGCTATATGAGGTGCGTCTTTTCACAATGGCCTAAGATATAACTCTAAAATATATCATTAAAAAATAAAAAGTCTTACTCAAGGCGATATCTTATTACCCTAACTGCACATTTTAACAACTCAAATATAATCCCTTATAACCTGAAATTTTTATATGTAAGGAGTCTGTTCCAGACAAGAGTGAGTTATTTTATATTATACAATACATTTTTATATATATTATACAATATATATCAAATAGCAAGGCATAAAAAATACATAGTCTGATACCACGTGGTAATGTCTTGACTAATCTCAATATGTATCATAGTCAGAGAGGAGGATCTCTGTGACCTAGGCACACCCACACATATTCTAGACATTACTGACTATCATTTGGAGACAAAATATAAAATATAGGGGTCACAATAACCCATGTATTAAATGGTACAATCACCAAAAAATAACCATGTATCAAAAAATTTAATAATAGAATATGTTGAAAATAATAAATATAAATTATATATCAAAATTAAATGTATTATACAGCATGAATGATCATTCTCGTCATACAATATTGATCAACCATCGGGCCAATCAAAGATACATTTTTAAGGAAATAAATAAAATTAAATATTTAAAAGAAACAAATAATAATATACAAATATAATGTATAGATCACCAAATATACTAACACAAATCTATCATGTTCGATTGTTAGAACACAGACCATAGCCTAATACATACATGAAAATAGTGATAGATGCTCAGGTAATTATGTGTAATGAGAGAATTAGTACGAAGTGAGTTAATAGATCATTTGGGAACCACCAATGCAGTGTTAAACATTACAAGTAAATTTACTATATGTGAATATGACCTGATTTTCTAAAATAGTGAATTTAATATCTAGAAATAAATAAAAAAACACCATCAATCATTAGGTCTATAATCTTATTTTATTATTGAGGAAAAACCTAGTTCCAAATTGTCTCTATAATTTTTTGAAGAAGAATTTAACAACATTATCGTAGACCTCTACAGAAGTGGATTTTTAATCAATATCACATACCATAATATCTATATATACAAAATTATTACACATATTTGTTCAATAATAGTACAATATATGTCGTAAATGAATGAATTATTTATTTAAAATATAATTTTTACAATTGAAATTTATTTTTGGGTATTCATGGTCCTACATTTTAACCGATATAAAAAATAAATCAGTCTATGTTCATTTAGGATAATACTAAGAATTAAAATGTTTTCCCACATAGGGGATTATTTACACTCCCATACAAGGTCATGAATTGTGGATTATTTCTTCAGTGATATTGATATAGATTGAATGAAAAAATTGTCATTTTTATGTTCTCAAGAGGTGTTTTTTCTTCAATATTTCATTAATAAAAATTAAGGGGTAATAAAGTAAAATATTTTCCCAATGTAATTATTATTAGATGGATTTTATCATTTATAATATGAATAGAATCACTATTGTTCATCACTTACTCATTAATAAATATGATAACAATTAATGAACATGAATTAAATTTTATTTGACCATTAAATCATTTAAAACATGAATAATCTCATAACATGTTTTTTAATAGTGAATACATAGAAATAGTATTAGAGAAAAGAATATAATTTAATTTATTGAGGGGTTTTATATCAATAAAATTAATTGAGTGATATGAATTCACTTAGGTGGGTTGATTTATAGAATCATGGTTATTGTAGTTGAAAATCCAAGAACCAATATCTGTAGATAGTGCACCATTGTATACATTAATAATAGTTTTAGTGGGTTTCAATATGTGTCTACATGAAATAATTTAGGCATGTCTATTAATCCCATTATCATCTATCATATCAATATGAAAACTAGTAGGGATTATTATGTTCTTATCATTGAAAAATATATCATGTAGTACACTAGTGGGTTGTGAGGGACTCTTGTTTTCTAGTTGAACAACTAATCAAGTGGGTTTTATTCCCCAAATATATAATAAAGTGATAATGGAGTGACGATGGAATCACATAGAAGCTACTAAATAATTCATGTAATTAGAAAAACAAATCTTATAGGAATATGTAATACTGAAGTTTCCATGTTCCTTGTATTTGGAGGGATGTTAATTATGGATCAATGATGACAAATTCATCCTGAATATCACTTTTCATCACCTTTATGTATCTATTAGTGTTTATATATATCCATCAATAAGATGGTGTATTATCAAATTTTCACCAATTTATCAATCAATGTAATTCTAACATTCCCTTTTTTAAATGATTCATGTATTTTTATATCATGTTTATTTCCTTTTGTATACCTAGTTTTGGAGGATTTTTGGGGGAAAGGATATGGAATGTTTTGGATATTAACCACCAAAAAACACAAAATAGTTTTATTGTGGTTGTTTCACTTCGTATGAGGATATTCCTCATTTGAATATCTATGGACATGTGGAATTCTTTTTTTCTTATAAGAAGAAAACTCTAATTATGTTTTCCATTGGGTTTTTAGTTTCTTATAACTCAAATGGATGATAATACCATAATTTAAACTATCCCATGGGACGAATGGTCGAGATGGTTGTTTACATGAGTATTTATAATATATTTCACACGATGAGTGAACAAGTTGGAATAATTAAATTTTTAAGCCTTTGATGGAAGCATTGGTTTGTTTATAAAATTTTAATATTTATGTAAATTGTTTTTAATAAATATTTTAGTCTATGAATATGTTTTGTGGCTTTTTGGAAACACATTTGATATGGTTGATGATTTCTATATGGTCTTAGAGGATGATGGACCTACCCCAATTTGTTTAATGATTATTGAGGATGGTTGGGACAACAAATATCTAAAAGTTTTTGTTTTATTTCTATCTAGAGTTGGATGGATAGTATGTTTATTTAGTAATGGGTTTGTTATATGGATTACCTAGGAAGAATACCCTAGCAGTCTAATAAGGTTATCAAAATAAAGGGGACTTGTCAGAGTAGTCAGATTTAGAAGAATAAATAACACAATGATTATTACAATAATATTTTTATTTAAAATTATGTAGAGGGGTTTATTGTATTAGGGTATTAACACTTCAGATTTTGTTCTTTCCTTCTTCCAAAATTCACAATTTTTCACAAAATGTACACCTAAAATAGGTATACTAGACCTCAAAAGAACATATGAGTGATATACATGATGCTTTAGGTAATTTAATTTTATATATTGGATCCATGTACACATGAAAAACAAATTACTTAACATCAATGATATTTTGATCAATTCGAATTTAAAATCTATAAAAATAGTATCAATAATTTCATGGATAAGGATACAGAAAACATTAAAAATGTCCTTTAAAATGATCTTATTAATCAATAGGTGTTACTACATTATATGTCTTTAGTTGAGAAATTAGATTCTTTATTATTACCATTTTGGAGGATATGAAATATATTTCATGATACATTCATTTCTTGTCTGACCATCCTTTAATTGAAGAGTCAATATATTATAACCAATCTTTTGTTGTGTATTATGATGAGAATAAAAATGTAAAATTTTTTACAGGTTCCATATGAAAAATATGTATTTTTTATTATTAATATACAATATTAATTTACATTTAACTCTTATATGTGTATTATCCATAAATTCAATTTTTTTTGATAATTTATAACTTATAAGAGATTTTTTTTTTCTAGGGGATTAGACATGTATTTTAATATATCTAAGGTGAATTTAAACATTAATAGATATTAGTTATATAATTTTTTTATTAATTTACATCTATATAATACACATTCATTTTAGTTATGACTTTAGTTCCATAAGAATAAGATTGATGGAGAAGAGTGTCAATGTTTGCTGGGTCTTCATTCAATGGATCGTTAGATGCATATCATTGGAGATGAAGCATGATCCACTCATGTTCTTATTTGAATGGATGTAATACAGCAGATGAAGAAAATTTCATGATTATGTCATATAAAAAAATTATTTTAGAATTAAAATTTATATAAAATCACACGGTATAAATAAATTAACCAATATTTATAGAATAACCCATATTCATATAAAAATAATACATTAAAAATTGATGCTCTACCATAAAACAACATAACAATTTTATCTATTTCTGAGAAAACATAAAATTTAATACATCTTAAAATATGTATTATATTATAGGGAAGTATCAAGATCAACTATTAATGAGTTTTGGATGTTTGTATTTGTGATTGTTTGTAATTTTTTTACAAAAAAATTCTTAATTATTAGGAATTTTAGAGAAAAATTAATGTGAAACAAAATATTGATTTTATAAAATAAAGGGATTGTTGATTGGGCAATATTTAGGTGATAATTAGAATTTAACCACATATATTTTCATATTCATGGTTGTTACATTCTCATTATGGATTAGAGTATGTCTTTGGTTGAGGTTATCAAGGATCCTAATTACCATCAAATCTTTTATAGTAATTCATGTTGAATCAACCATTGATAAAATGATTATATAAATATCTTAAAAACCATAATCAATGAATTGGATATTCAAAAAAATATGTAAATATAAAATATGGTGTAAATAAAAATATTATTATGTTTGGAAATTGGTAATACCAAAGCCACCACTCAAAATCTCACATAGATCACTTGAAAATAAAGTGAATTTCGTTTACAACAACAAAGAATTTGTCAAATTAAAATCAAATTAAGATAAAATTATATTATTTATTTTCATTACCAAAATATAAAATACCATTTTATAGTAGGTTTCTCATAAATCTCTTTAAATGAGTGTATATTTCTCAAAATTATCATCCATTTTTTAGATATCCATTGAGAGGAGGTGGAGGAAAAATTGTACCCCTTCCATCATTTCATTTTTCTTTATGATAACAGGGAGTATAAAAACTCATATAATGATGAGTGGATATATTTTTGTTTCAAAAATCAGTTAATATATCCCTAATATAAAAAATATAACAATATATTATATGAATCCTATTTATAGTAAATGATAGGTGGTGGTATTTTAGAAATGATTTTTTAAATTCCAATTATATATTATATTTTTTCAAGTAAAATGCCTAATATAATCATTGAAAAAATAGAATAATAGTTTATTGAAAATTTTAAATTATTAATATAATAAGTGGAATCCATTAAATTTATATTATGGGATATATTATAAAAACATAGAGTAGTATTCTTGACATTGAGATGATTCTGTTTTTTTATGTTCTATTATGCTGAACTTGGAGATTAAGAATCACCCTTAGGTTTATAAGAACAAATTATTCTGTGTTTATATATAAAATATACACCAAATTGGATGGATATGTTTTTAAGAATATACATATTTTATGGAATCTATGTGTCAGATTTTATGCAGCATAACTCATTTGTTCCCACTTCATATATGGATCATCAAAACAATTCCACCTATACTGTTAGAATAAAAAAACTGTAATTTTCCATTTTAATTTTTATTATTATTTTCAAACTACAAAAAAAATGAGAAGTGAAATTGATTTTTTAAATTACATCATGAATACAAAAGATGTTTAACAGAATTTTACATTGGATAAATAGAATTTTGAATTGCAATGTGATCAAAATACTACCAATAAAATTTAGTATCAATTTTCAAAATCAATTTCTATTATCAAATTCTATTTTTTGTAGGAGAACAATAAATTTTATTTCATAAAAATGATAACCCAAACATAATCAATCAAAAAGAATACCCAAAAATTCAATTTAGTCCATAACCAAATCAAGTTAAACCAAGAAATAATTTTACTGAAAATCACCTAAAAGAAATAATATCTGTTGAATGCACCAATAATCTATTCAAAAAATTGAGAGCCACAATGAAAATTCAACATTTGGAGATATATTATCTATTTTCACCACATCCAGCCCATGTTACCTACCTGTAAAAATCATGGTTCCAATTCATAAATATTTTAGATATGAAATTATTGCCATAATGTCGGGTGAATCATAATAAAAATTATATTTATCGATTATAAAACACCCCATGAAGCATAAGGTTCAATATGAAAAGTTCTTATTAAAAATATTATCATTGAATACTTCTAGAGGATTGCAATTCCTATCTTGTATATTCCATGAAATCATAAAACAATAAACCAAAATTATTGTTTGATTTTATTATTTCTAGAACCAAACAACTCAAACAATGATTTTTTACACTTGAGAAAACAAATGAAAAATTTAAAATGGGTTCCACAATCATCATGGGATGGAAACTAATTTCAATGTATTAAGGAAATAATTTAAAAAATGGTTTCACAAAAGTAAAACTAAATATGATAGAACTCCCATAAGTATGTATTGTGTGTTAACTTCTCGCATAAGATAATCATTAATTCCAAACAATCAGTTTCCAATAATTAGAAAAACAACTGGGACATAATTATATATAAAATAACATTGACACTAGTACCCTAAAATAGATGGTTACATTATTACACTGAAATAATATATAAAAAATCCAATATTGTTAGATATTAATTTTTATTATTTATGGTAAACTAGATACATTATATAATATTATATTAAAATAGAAAACATAAAACCAAAAATATTATAAAACACATTCTATTTAAGGAACTTGTATAGTGGAAGCGTAAAGGGAATCCTAAGAATATAGAAAATAACGGGTGAGCTCAAATTCCTTGTAAGGATATGTCTATAGTGGAGGCTATTATGAATAATTATGAAATACGAAATATGGAAATATCAAAAAATTAAACACATTCGATTAAATAAATTATTTTATTATAATATGATAGTAATTCATGATAATCAAATAATTTCATACAAATATTCATGTTAGACTAAAACATTGGCATTCATATTCTATCTAATAACATAATCATAGGGAACGTCAATAATTTATCACATAATTTAGGAATGAATATTTTCAAACATATAAAACATTCCTTTAAGGCCTTATGATATAATTACAGAAATACTACTTATGCCTTGTTCTGAGAAATTTATATAAATTGTTATAGTCTTGAATAAACCCCTATCTTGTTTGTCTAATGAGACCTAATAATTAATCGAGGGGCTATAGAAGGCTTACCCGATAGTTACAATGTCTATATAATTCCTCGTATAAAAGGGGTGACATATAATATACAAAAACGTTATTATTGAATAACTAATATACAAAATGATAACACATTACCCAACTGATACACATATACATAAACCATCCAGAGTAATATGGATAATCAAAAAAATAGTTCATCCTAGTTAAATATATTATAAAATATCTATATAAACAATGTGGATTCTATAATAACAATATATTCCAAATGGAACACATGGTATAATGTGTGGTTTTTCAACATTCAACAAGAATACCATAAAAAACCATTAAAAATCCTGATAAAAATATCATTTTGACATTAAAAACAGTTTTTTGTTAACAAAATAATAGATTTTTAAATGAAAAAAATTAATGGGAAATTACCTTTTAATTATTTTATATAATCATAAATTAAATGAGTTTTTATGATGATTGGATATTCCATACGTGATAGGAATGTTAAAATAAAAATTATTCTCATATTTTTTGGGAAAAAGTCATATAGTACATTGTAAGAAATTACAGAAATAATCAATTAAATTTTTTAAGAGTGTAATCATTTGTAAAATTGAATTTGAAAAATAATTCAGATATTTCTAAAAATATTTTTGAATTTTTTTAGAAATCATTGACATGGGTGATATAGTTATTTTGGATGAAAATTTTAAATAAATTATGTTTTTCAAAAATTAAATTCATTAATAATCTTAAGTAAAAAATATCTAAATGGTACCATAACATTAAAATCATATGAATGAATATTCTAGTTTAAAATTATTTATTTTATTGGTTTATAAATCAAAATATTCCATCATCATAAATTTAATAAAAAATAATCATGATAAATGATGAGATTATAAAATAAAATTTTAACACTTTGCTAAATTCTTAATCATAGTACCCATGAAAGAAATAACATTAGATGAAAAATTAAATGTAATTATGATAATGATATTCTTTATATAACATATTAATAGGGGTGTATACTCACCATGAAATATAACTCAATGGGGAATATGACATGCATCTCATAGAAGCTAATGTGAGATAAAAGACTTCTACATCAGGTCTAATTTCATTAGTATGGGTCTGTATATCCTGTTAAATAAATGTAGATTTATTTTAATTCAATTAAAAAACTAATGTCATATATACTATATCATATATGATTTACTAATAGTCTATTATGAACCATTTATTAACATTTCCTTATCAAAATTATATTTTGGGTAATATCAACGTTGTTTTTCATATATGTGTTTGTTTTTTATTTTTAGAAAATTTATATAATCAAGGGTACATAATTTATAATTTATAAAACAAGATATAAATATATTATATATATTATAATATTGTATTTATGTAAATTTTTGTTATTTAATTGATTAAAACTAATTACACCCTTCAGGGTGAAAAAATCCCATATGTATGCATACAAATTATTTCTATTTTTTCTATAGAAGGAATGATAGGAAATTAAATTTTAATTAACCATTATAGATTCATTATTATTTTTATATATAATTAATATAAACAAAATCCAACATTATTACCATCCATGAAAATAAAATGAAATTAATTTCACATTGTTTCATTGAGGTCGTATTCCACATATACTCAAGAGTGGTATTATTATTTTGCAATAGATTGGAAGGTATGAATGTAGAGGTCATAATATTTTTTTTAAAATTATGTTTTATAATTAAATATCATATATAATATTTATATTTATCTATACAACATTCTATGTAAATCATAAGTGAAATAATAATCACAGCGCTTGACGAGGCAGATGTCTTCCATAGGGAGAAGCAGTGTTATTGTATCCCCAATGTAAATGAAATTTATAAGGTGTATGTGATATTATAATTATTGATGTGTAATATTGTATTATGTAACCGATTAATATGTAAAATTCATCATTATAGCTAACCATGAATGTTTTTAAGGGAAATTATTTACAATAGTTTTGTGAGGCAGTAGTTTTTATTATATACATTCAATGGTTTAGACTTCCATTTTATGAATGTTTATATTTATATATGTTATAAAATTTATATGATAACAAATAATTATATAGTATTAATTGAGGTGGAATCCCAAATGTAATCACATTCTGTATTCTTGCATGAAACATAGAATCAAATCGTGGTGGAAGAAGACAATTGGTGTTATTGTAGCATTACGATACTAGAAAATGTAGTTTGATTGTAGATTATAGAACTATTCAAATACGTGAGCTTTGAATATAACAGTTTGGGTCTATTGGCCACAAAGGTCCTTTGGGCCATCCGAGGGGGTAGGGACGCAAGCATGATGGGTTGGCGGTGATGCATGGATGATCCAAGCTAGGCCTTTGGGCCATAAAATGGTGGGACAATGAGCCATTTAATGGGTTTTATGTCAAATGGGACTTCATGGACAACAAAATGTAATGAATAAATGTTGGTATGCTTAGCTTATCCCTTGGTGGTGTTATGACATTCCTTTCCAGCCTATGTGTGTTTGGCGTTTGTGTATGGGTGTTTTATTGTAGTTAAACCCCCGTGAATAAATATAAAATAATTATATAATCGATAATTTTCATATTATATTATCAAATTTTAATTACATATATGGGAGACTACTTATGAAATAAAATTAATATGTATGTTAATAATTTTACATATTTTTTAGATAAAATCATTGGTTTATACCTAGTGTATTCTTCGTTAGAATTCAAAATCAAAATAAAGGCTCTATGATGTCGGGATGAAAGTATTTATGACATTATTTTAGGTAATATTCATATTAAAATTATTTTTAGGTGTAAATAGGAGATGTGAGGTTGTAGATTTTTAAAAGTTGTAAAGAGGCCTCACTGTCATTTTTTTGATATGATATTCTGATAACCATGTTTTTGTCTTATAAAAAGCCTTCCAAATGAATTATTATCAATCTATAGAAGATTTATTTTTTAAATATGACCATAAATTTATAATAACATAAGTTAGGAATGTTTTTTAATGATTTAAATTTATTTTAGCCCCCAATTAACCCATTTTAACCATTACAATATTTATTAATTTTTAATTTATTATATATTCATTGTGGTTAATAATTATGTTAAAATTAATATGTTATTTTCAATATTTTTATTAAAAATATTGATTCCTTTTTTTCAAATTCCACTCACATAATTGGATATATTTACTTTAAAATCAAACTCACAGACATTTTGACATAGAGAGTTTTCTAAAGAGTAATTTTTTAGTATATGAGTTTGCATGAGGTTAAACATTTTTGGTATATTATTTTAAATATTTTTATTAAAAATATTGGATCATTTTTTCTATATTCCACCCACATAAGTGGAAATATTTAGTTTAAATTTAAACTCACTTACATGATGAAAATGAGTGTTTTGAAAAGAGTAATTTTTTTATATGAGTTTGCATGAAGTCCAACATTTTTGTTTCCAATGGAAAGACACAATTGAGGTTCATTGGGTTCTGATATATAGTTTATTATTAGGGAAGGGGTATTTAATCACTTTCATAATCACATACATCATGTTTACGATTATTCTTCGTAACAGAAACTCCCAATGATTCTCACATCCATAACATGGTAAGGACATGAATTCCAATAGTATGTGGTTACTTATGGTTTTAGACGTAATGATTCTCAAGAACTCACATTGGATGTGAGGATGGGTGGTTGGGTTCAACACACCTTTTTAGGGTTATTCCTTCATAGTATGGGAATATTATTGATTTACGATATGTTCATTAATCTCTTCAAAATTTATAGAAACAACTTATTATCCTAATCAAATGATCATATGTTATTCCATATTATATGGGAAGGGGAATAATTTAGTGATTCCATAAGTATGTATCCATGGTTCTTATCCCATTTCCCTTAATGGAAAACTACATATATATTGAGTATATATCACCAATAAAATATGAATTTTCTTCCATGTAGGTAGGTCATTAATATGCCACTGATGGAATTGAACATAACAAGGTGTCTTACATATCATATTTATTGCATGAATCCCAAACTGGCATAGTTCATTGTTTATGTTTTATATTTAATGGAAGAGTGCAATGGGTTATATACGACATTGAATTTTTTTCATTATGGATGATTAATAAGAACATTTAAACCGTGTTTAACATCATGATAAATGGTTTTAAATAAATTAAAAAACATAAAGGTTAAAATGTCGAAACCAAGAACATGATAAACATATATTAATTTAAATTAATTTAATGAATTAAATAATTAACATTAAGGAAATATTTCATAGATGATGGATCTTAAAACAAATCGTTGTTTTACTATCTTTGTGCTATAGGAATCAAGATAATATTCTCTCTAGTGGTGATCCACACATGTTTTGTAAATTTATGATCATAGTCGTTTAATTATTGGGGTGTTATCACAGTATATCCATTCACTTTCATCATATTCCTTTGATTTACATGAAAATTTCTTCTAAATAGTTATTATTAATCACATAAGACTTAGTAATGGGATGTGGAGGACAATATTTATTCGATCATGGGATTTTTCATTGAGAAGGGTGCTCTCTAGTGCTTCGAGAGTATTCTCCATATTTTTTGATCATATAAATAAATATTAACTGGATCGATTGGAAACATAATACTATTGTGTTTAAATACCTATAGGGTTTAGAAATATTTATTTGTACAATTTCTATTAAATATTTACATAATCATTTACAGAACCCAATGTAAAAGTAATAATTATAATAATATTTCGTCAACATTCTCTTAACTAGAGAAATAATGTAACAGTTATTTGATAAAATAATATTCAATATATATTATTTCTCACTAGAACTAAAAAACTATTCCTCCATTACTCCATAATGTTTATCTGTTTATGAATAATGGATATTTATTTAAAAATAAATATCACAAAATCCTTCCCCAAAAAATAAATAAATTTCGTATTCACTAAATAAAGAATAATTATTTACAAAAATATTCATCTAAAAAAATATTATATCGAATAAATATTGATAGAATATATTGGATGAAGTATACATCAATAAATATATAACCAAATGAGGGATTGCCATTAATTGAAATTATTAAATAATATATAATAATATTGTTTTTAACTATGATTCTAGATACACAATGTGGGTGACCCTATAGGACACATTGATAGTGGCATTAGGGAATGAAACCTAAAGTAAAATGGAAGAGTCTAGAAACATGAAATGGAGACCATAGAAAAATAATTTAATGATAAAATAACATAAAACAACAAACAGATTCTTACTATGCGGTATAATCATATTATCATGATTTCACTAATTAAGAAGGTTGCATGTTGGGGCCATCAAACTAGGTACTCATTGTAGAATTCAATGAGATTCTAGATATCAACATTTCCTATAGAATTTACTCGATAGGGATTCATTTGGGATATTTAATTTTAACCAAAGGTCCTAATATATAAAATTACATTAAAGAAAAAATCATTCAATTTCTAGATATGAAATATTACACAAGGCACACCATACATACCCAAACTCACCATGTACATATATCATAACAGTTCTCATCAATACATCAAATTGTGCAAGTTATAAAAAATTTAATAATAATATTAATATTTAAGGATTAATACACATGTCCACATAGAGTAACATGTAATGAAACATATAAATATGGATTTCCAACCCGTGGGTGTCCTTCTTATATTATAATATATTGGAAATTACCTTCTATAGACAGCATGAGATGGTGTGTTAAGTTAAAATGAGTCTCCAAAACTAATAGTTTGTTTCATTTTTGTTCATCATATGATATCATCCATTTGTAGAACATGTATGTTACAATACAGTCATGGAAAATCTGGGTACCCATCAATGTGGGGAACTCCTAGGAAATTTAAGTGTGATAGATTATCTTAAGACATTACCACTTTCTATATTACATACAATAATAATCATTATTAGATAAAAGCAGTATTATTTATCCAAAATATGAATATAGGTAATCATATAGTAAAAAATGTTGGTTTAAAGACACTAATTAAAATTGACATGCACTTTTTGTAGAGACAATTGCCGAAAATGATCAATCTACTAGATCTCATATGATACAAATTCTTCTACTGAGATAGACCTCTAATAATGGGAGCCCCCATGTTTTATTCTATGGGATCTTTTCTAATAGTAACTTCCCCCCTCTAACAAACCTCTCACATGATGTGATTCTTCTAGAGTATGTGCCATATCCATTAGTGTGATCATTGATCTTTTGAATGACCTATAACTATATCATCATCACAATAAAATTTGATAGGTTATTTACTTCTATGTACCATATAATTATATTGGGTATTGTTCCATTCCAAAATGTCTTCCATGGCTATATAAGAAGCTTCTATGTACAAAAAAATTCACTGTAGACTTTTTAAGATCTGGATGTGTTGAACTCTTCCAGTTCACAGCTCCCCCATATCCATATAAAACATATCATAATTATTACTTTAGAACATTTTTATCTATTTAGAAACTAATATCAATATCACCTCTATTGAGCATCTCCTCATCTTTTCCATACACTATGAAAATATCCTTAGTTCTTCTCAAATATTTTTGGATAACATAAATAAAAGGAAACCAATTTTCACAATAATCATCTTGATTTCATCCTACCAAGATCAATGAATAGGAAACATGAAGTCTAGTACATCACATAACATATATGATTGATCCAAGAATTTATGCGTATGAGATTTTATTTATTCTAACTTTATCATATCTGGTATAAGGATACATTTTCTGAGAAATATTAATACCATTTTAAACTCTAATGTGTCCCCAATTAGATTTTTTCATACTATATCCATTTATTATATGTTTAATATATATATATATATATATTGATGTATTTCTATCAGCATATTTTCTCTATCACGAATGAAAATTATTCCCAAAGTATAAGCCACTTCACCTAAGTCCATTATGGAGAAACATATCATTAACTAGTCCTCAGTAGACTATAAGACTGGTATTTAATTTCCAACCATTAATATGTCCTTAAAATATAATTTAATGAAAATGAAAGAATTCTCCCTATTGTTTTTATAATACATGGATCACAGTAATTCTTAATGAAACAAAATTCAATATCAGCTTCATTGAATTGAATGATCTAGTAACCTGATGGTTTTTTAATATACGAATGGATCTACGAAACATGAAAATATTCATGGCATCAATGGGAGTCACAAACCCTTATTTTTGTATCATCTATACATATTACATAAAGTTCCCATTTTTGAAATTTGTTTTGACATCCATCTACAGAATTTCATATTTATAGTAAGATATTGTTTTTTAGTATAATTATTATGGATTTAAACATGAAAAATGGTAAAAATGTGTCATTATAGTTAATTACTTAATAGTGTTTATACCCTTTATAATCATTCATAGAATTATAGTTATTTAGTATACTTTCTATAAAAAGTATAATCTTGAATACCAATTTACACACAATGAGGATTACATCAAATAGAACATCTACCGTACCACAAAATTTGGTTTTGATATGTCAAATACATTTTGTAGTTGATGGATTCATTCCATATTGAATCTACTAAGATCTCTAATGTCATAATGTATGTGAATGTTTAATTATTATCAACTGAAAATTATTCAGTGTCTTCAGTGACATGAATACAATATCTCCCTTTTTCTCTAACCCGTCGTGTACTCCAATAAAATATGGGTGTTTTAGGAACTACATCTTCTATGGTAACTAATAGATTCTATTGTTATACCAACTATTCTATAATGTAACATTCATCTTCTCAAATTCAATCATGCTCCCACGAAGCATTTTCATATTTTCTATCTCTCAAGAAAGATATATTTTCTAGTAACACTAAAATTTTTCTATAAGGGGTTATATGGGAAGAATCACTTTGATTCCATATAAAATCTTATAATGATACACATTGTTCCCTGATTTAAATTTTTTTCTTATGAATCCATTTAAAAATTCCTCTCAACCCCATACACGTGTATGAAAAAAATGCTTTCCTTCAACTCTGTATCACCAATTGAATTATATTTAACACATTATTTTGTACGTTGTTTATTGTATATATGATAGTTTGTAAGGAATGTCACAAAAAGGATTATGAAATATATGTATGACTAACAACTAACATGACCATGTCAATGATGGTACAATTATTCCATTCACTAACTTCATTACACTATGGTGTGTAAGGTGGACTAAGTTGATATAGAATACCAAAATCATATAGATTGGCATATACAGATTTGTTATGTTATTCCCCACTATGATCTAATTTGATAATCAGTATCATCATTCTATGATTATTCTATACATTATTCATGAATTCCATTAATTTCTCAAAGGACATAGTCTTATACCTCATCATGTATTCATAACCACATCAATTCACGTTATCCATAAAAGATAATATATAATAATAAAAACCAATATATACTAATACAAATGTTCAAAATAGATTAATGTGAACCAATCATAAAATATCTATGGAACTTTTTCTATCTCCACAAAATGGTGGATGATTTTGGCACCGCTACATATCTTGAGATTATATGAATCAAGACAAACATTGTTCCAGAAGAACCATGATTTTTAATGTCTTTATGAAAGGATGTGGGCTCCCTTACATGAGGAGGGAATATTGGTTATATAACATAGACCTGAGATATGGGTGTATCAATATATCACATGATAATAGGAAACAATCCACATGTACTTTAAGGATGAAAGCACCATGTGATGGTATAACCCGAACAAAGAGAAGGAGGCACTTTTGTGTTTATTTCTTTTAACAGGGCCCAATATTGTAGACATGGGTTTCATTATGTATTCTATGAAGACAGAAATTACGAAGAATTTTGTTATAGAATAGAGGTGCGGTGGGAGACCAACACCAAGGGTATCGTTCCACTAATGTAAGGATCACATTAATGTGTAGTTTTATGTCATGAAAGAGACATAAAATATGTAGTTTAACATCTTACGGTGATGGATCATGGTTCGAATTTGGTGGTCTATTTTCATGGAACAAGATAACACTATCTTTAATTGATATCATTGGATCATGTGTTGAATATATTACAAAAATTCTAATTCTCACATGATCTATGATCAATGTGAGGAAATTCAAATGGAAAGATATCATTATAACATGTAGGAAATTGGAGAAGGGTTAGGGTGTTTTATATCATGTAGTGGTTGGGATGGGATATAGGATCCATGAGACTCAGCATGTCTCATTATAATGAGAATAAAACTGTATGTTGTTCTATAATTCCATGCATTCTAATTTCATGTAGCAAGGACATCAGTTGACCTATTTAATGTCCTTAAATAAAGATAAGGGTCACTATACTATAATGGATATTATTATTGTGTATGGGTCCAATGATGGAGATCTACGCTTCACTATATATCCTATGATTGTAGTAATCAAGACACACATTATTCTTGAATAACATGATTCCCTATGTGGATCTCAATCTCACTTAGGGACTAGGGTATTTCATCTTTCTTTCACACAAAGTTAGATTGTGTGCATTTAATCATAAAGGAGAAAATTATTTTCATCTATTAAAACATCATATGAGGAGAAAATCATATGTGAATCTCTAAATCTTGATTTATGGGATTTTTTTGTAGTATTATATAATGTTATCAAGATGAGAACATAGTGTATTTTAATGTGTTGGTTCCCAGAGGAGAGACAGTTGAAGACATTGATGCACAAAATTTCTTATGAAGCAACTCATTGGTGGGGGGTTTGGAATACATCCCATCCATTTTGGACAATGGGTAAGCTCAACTAAGATATTACTTATATATTATATATTGACATTCCAATTATGGTTCCATCTTTGGAGGTTTCTTTCTTGGTATAATTATACTTATGAGAGTCAAACCCAGTTATCCTGGTAAGAACAAATAGAGTTGGAACTTTTAATTATAGAACAATATGATCCCATTTTGATAAATTTTGAGTTTTGGTAATTAATGAAACATATTCTATTTAAGATGGTCCAATATTTCCATCAACTATGGATGTTTTTTATCACCCAATATTTTCTCTAAAATGTCTATTTAGAGTGAAAGAATATAAATAAATTTGGGAAACATTACCACTATACTATTCACTAATTAGTGTAGTGTTTCTTATATAGAAATACACATGGTAATATGTTAGGACCAAAATGCATGATGGTGATTTCTCGACCAAGCCCTCTTGTCTTTATTTTCTACTGTCTAGAGTATTTTTGGAAAAGTATTATTGAAGGGATACATATATCAATTTCCCAAAACATGATATCCATATGAGTGATTAGACTTGATGTTTCACTCCTAGTACAAATTCATCATCTTTATAGATTAAGATGTTTGTTCCATTTTGTCTCAATGTTTTTCAAGGGACTCAAAACCTAGTAAATATATGGGACATTTCAATGTTCATGATTTTATTCATCTAGAATTATTTGATTGGTAATTTACCAGAACATTTTGAGAAGATGTTGGCAGAAATATGGTTGAACATTAATAGATTATCTATGGCTAAGGGATATATACCCATAACATCTATTCCCCAAACGGAAAAAATCCTAGAATATTTAGATATATATAGAAAATGATCTAGGTTTACAGATAATGTATTCCTGAATTTGTAGGAATTTCACATTCCAGTAAATTCTAAATTGTCATCTATCAAGGTTGACAAGTATTATCCTAGTATATATAGTTGCGGGGAGAGCCTCATTTCAGACTTATGTGCACCACATAATCCTATGTGGACTTCTTCAATGGAATTGGGAATCTATTTTTGTACTATGTATCTGGGAATATTTCCATAAAACCCTTTATTATAGAGGAATTTCTATTAATTCATACATCTTTGAAGTAAAATTTCACTAGTAATAATTTAATGTGTTCCATTTTGGCTCTGTTTATTATAATATTTCTCTTTTGGAGAAAACCAATTATTGTTCCATCAAAATAGGGGTGGACTTCATTTCATCATGATACAACGAAGTGTTAACCGTATCGATTACTTCACTATCATATACTATGATTGATGAGACCATTCATCAACAAATGTTATGGAATTTTTCATTCTCCCAATCAGGGTTGGCTGGGAGTGTTTCTTGATTATCCAATGCTTCTGCATGATCAGTATATGATCTAGGGGCACAATCCAATTTTTGATAAATAGGGAAATCATCCATAATCCCTCTTACATATTTAGACTAGGGGGAATTTATTCATTATTTATATTATTTTCAACATTCATATTATTTATAATTACCTTTAAATCCCATTTAATGTTAATGTTGGATATTCCCATAATTGACAATACTTCTTGGGATAGTTAGGATTCCTTGGTATTAATTTGATTATTATTGAATCCTTTATATTGTGATAGTATGTAAGAAAAAATTCATTGTACAGAGAAAGAAATAAAAACCCTAAGCAAACCTAATTGAGTCTATGGTTTCCCATTATTTTACTGATAGAGCTTTTGTAGGAACTACAAAAATACATCTCACATGTCCATGGAGAGTCATGTTCATTAATAACCACTTTTATAGAGAGAGTAGTGAATGCTAGTGTATTTTTTGGGTTCAGATTTTCAATGAATAAATCAGTTAGGATCCATCCTTTCACTAACTTACATAAAACAAAATGGATGTCATATTGTTGCAATATGAATACCCGTCATATAGAGAGAAACATCAGTGTGGGAAAAGTAGTGTTCTATATAAATATATCAAGATGATTGGTCATGTGTGCCTTAATGTTGTATAAGAAATTCTTTATAAACCATACTACAAAGATGAGTTTGAGGTAGTTAATCTCAATATCTATGTATCGGGTCTCATTACCTTGTATTGTTTAACTATGATAGTTGAGAATGTTCTTGTTTACCAGATCATTATTTTTTTGTGGGGATAGAGATAGGGGATGTATCAATGGGGGCCACATATTATATTAATTTATTTCCATCCACACAAGGAATCAATACAAGTGGTCATTTTTATAGTACTTAAGAATATCAAGGGCTGATTTTCACTCATCATTACATTGACTAGAGACAGTGTTATTTGTCATATTGGTGAAGGGGAGATATTAAAAGTCTTTGTTGGCTTTGAAAGTCAATAATAGGTAAAGGGCCCTTGGATCCCCAATAGTTATCTATGATTCTTGTGGGTTTAAATTTATATAAAAACACTAATATTTTCTAGGTTGACCTCGATGCTATAGTGGCATACTAGAAATCAATGTAAATTGTCTAATGTTACCCTAATTGAGAATTTTAGTAGATTCATATTCATATTGTGACGCGATAGATTCTCAAGGACTATTGGATGATCTGTGAAGTGAACTTATCACTGCTGGGATTTTACAATCATTTTCTCGACACACCATTTTTTTAATCCAACACAGAGGGCCAAAATAGGATTTATGGAGAGATTGTATTTAATGTCAGTGTTAATTCTTCCAAAGGGCATGAACAGATAGAAAAATATCACCTGTGGTGATCTGATAGTAGTAGCTTCCACATCATTAGGGACTGGCTTTATATTATTTTATCATGAATTACAATCCTTAAAAGAAATAGAATAGATACTAATAGATTAATAAGTAAATAGATTTGAGATAAGAAATGGGAAGTAATCCTTTTGTAAATTTCAGTTATAGTTTCTAAAATTAATACATAACCTAATTTGTAAACACATCTTCTTGACATGAATGATGTTATTGATCCATATTTTGTATTGCAAATATCAGAAAAAATGGATTTTATTACTATTTAAACCTATAACCTTACACTGGTATCCTAAGAGGGGTGCATTCTCATGGATGCCTATTTGAAGACATGATGGTCATTCGGTAAGCTAATATTGTGAAAACAGACATCCATATTAAGTCAATTAATTTATGTATTGTTCTAATCGAACAAATATAATTTTTTCTTTAGAAATACAATTTACATATATTGATCTTCATGGGGAAAGTAGGAAATAATTAATGTAGGCCAAGAGTCTTATTTTTTTCCCATATTTTCCAATATGAGATCATATATGTTGGTGGATGTGGCTTCTATGAAAAGTGGAGGGGAATTTCTGAGGTCATCCTCTTCTTCTTCCACCTTTGAGATTGTGGAGGCATTCTTATCCAATGATAATAATTTTAGGACATATGCTTTACTATTGAGGTGAGATAGGACATAATTAAACACATGTTCTTCCCCTTCTTCTTGTGTCCTTAGAATGAGATTCTATAGATTATTGTATGATACATAGTCATGGGGGATAGAATAGGATTGAATATTTGATATTGATTATATTACCTCAAAATTATATATGGGTAGTACATAATCACTATCGAACTTGTTGTATAGATTTTCAGGGGTGGTACCCAAGCCATTGGGGGAGAAATATGAAAATTTTGATCCACTATTGTTTTTTAATCAATTTTAATGAATCATGTTTATGTTTACATGGATTCTCAAGACATGAAGGGGGAACAATCACCATTTAGTAGGCTTACATTTTCACTAATAGGGTATTTCAATGTTTGATGGGATTTTGTTTGTACCACAACATGGATGAGAATACAAGGTCTTTCAAGAAGAAAATTATATGTGGTGTATTGATTGATAACTATTAACTCAGGGTTAGATGACAGATCCCAAAACTATTTTTGAGCATTATCATCTTGAGAGGTCTATTTTCACTCATAAATTACTAATAAATGGTTATCCTTGTGGGATATTGGCCCCCTTTTCTATATCATAAACAATAAAGTGGTAGAACCATGATTAGGTTTATAATAGATCCATTTTCATTCAGATACATTAAAATACTATAATTAATGAGTCTTCTAGAAAAATATATGGTCTTGATGTGTAACTGAATGAAACCTTCAAGGTCATGATCTATAAATGAGGTGGTGACTTGGAATTCGGATGGTATTATATCCACTTGATAAACCATGGATGTATTGAAATATGTATCAATCATTTATGGGAGATTGGGGGATTCAAATAGTTCCTATATGATTTATTCTGAAAGAGTAATTATCTATAAGATTGATAGATTTTCTTGGACAATTGTGAGTTGTTTAATAATTTCATACTTTTGTTCCAAAGGTTGGTACTTCTCTAGGTGGGTATTATTCATTAATATGAGGCTCATGAGATGAGATATTATAGTTACATGACATTTGTTCATGTGTATAGTTATAGGAAGAATATTTTTCTTATGGAAGAGGTACCACCAACCTCCCCCATTTTCTGGGCATATGATAATCAAAACATCATAAGAGGTCAGGTAAGATAACTAGGTGGGGACAACACTGGAGGGTTCTGGGACTCCTTCAAGAACCTACTGGTGTAGTTGGTGTTATTTCCCCCATGTATCCTATGCACATATGTTCAATGTGCATACATGACGAAAATACTGGGTCCAATAATGCTCATGATATGCATTATACCCTCATTTTTGGCATGTATAACTTCATATTCCCTAGTGGGGTTTTGGGATCTCATATATGGAGATATATTTATAATTTGATAATGGACCATCCAAGTGTTTCACTTTAATAAATATAAATATTATAGCCTTATCCAATGATGGTTCAATTTTGTAGGGTAGCTTTGATGCCTTATTTGTTGTAAGGAATAAATATGTATGATCTATAGATTATGTTAGAGGTGAAAATGAAACTTCCTCTTTTGAATCATTACACGTCTGATTCCTATATTCACCTTTGGGAGGATTATCTGATGCTACTTCCCAAGGGGATGGAGTAATTATTGGTCTAGGTAGCTATGCATTCAAGGAATCATGAGATTGGTAAAATATAATTTTAGTAATCCAGTTCTTAAACATCTAGTTACACTTTATCAGTTGATTCTTCAAATCAACTTATTCTTATGAATAGGTCACAGTTATTCATGTAACCTTCTCCAAATAGTTACCAAACATCCCTTATCTATAATTAGATAAGATTTAGGATGTTCTAGATGTTATAACCCAAAATGCTTTTGAAAGGGAAGTAGTTAAGATGATTCAGATGGTTGGCCTCATCGGGATACCTAGGTGGTGGCATCTTTGATAAGATGTCTTCCATGGATTCAATGAAATAGCAATGAAATAATTCATTTCAGAATGAGAATGTTTTATTCACCGACATCTCAAATCCCATGTGACCCTGATTCATTTTTTCCATTCATCCATTTGTGATTTTTTGGATATTCTGCTCAAAATGAGCCATTGGGTGGTTTGTGACCCACCTAAGTCTTAAAATGGGTATTTATTATAGTCTCAGGGTGAAAATGGTATATTCTAATGTCTTTAATTTTTCTATGTGCTGAGGAAATGATTTGAAAAATATATTGGGACTACTGAATGGTATATTCTAGATGTTGTAAAATTTCTACAAAACCAAAAAATCCACATGTATATTTCATTGTGAATAGAGGGTTTTACAAATCAACCAAGATATTTTGAACATAGAGCTCTAGAAATATCTACTACTAGAGAGGGATGTAGAGTTAATTGGTTAAACTTTTCCATTTGGATATATATTCAATCACCTTCTCATTCTCAAACTTCTTATAGTTTTAATGTTGACAATTTTTGTTTTCCTTAGGGTCAAGATGAACTGGTTGTTGAATTGATGAATATGGTTTTCCCATCACACAAAGGATCCTACTTTATTACTATTATACTAAACAAAGGATCCACATACTAGAGACTATATAATAAAATCTCATCTTGTTTTCCTGTTGGTGATTTATATGCCCTATCATTAGATAACATCGGGATTAGAAATATGTGACATGATGTTTTGTGCCTCATGCAGTATCAAAGGTGGATAATTTATTATTTCTCATTTTGTATGGATACAATGAGTCATCCACTAATTAAGGATATGTATATTTCTCGAGCTACATAGGTGTGAATCACCATTCCTTGGATTCAATTTGATTATCATGGGGCTCGATGACATTGATTAGTTACGGAGGTATATATGTCAGATCCACCTCCCATATTAAGATAGTGGGTGGGGATTGATGTTGTGGCCCCTATTTTCTCTTACAGGTATTCTTGATCAATCCCAAGATTGAATGGTTTCCCTATAGAGGGATGGGTTTTCCTTTTAATTGAAGTATTTCATTATTATTTTTGAAGTCCTCATTTTTGTTGGCTGTATTAATAGAAATGGATTTTTTCATACATTAAGATGATACTCCTATCGGATGATATTCTGAGGGAGGTAGAATATTCATCTCTTCCTAAATACAATACCTTTTTGGAATGTTTATCTTAAGTAGCTATATATTGTGTTATTTTAGTGTTTGTATCTCATTATCATATAGTGAAAAAAATACCTCCATGGAATTATCTCTGATTCTTCATGGAGGTTTTTGGGATGTATCCAAACCATTTTTATTATTAATGGAATTGTTTCATCACATAGGTGGAAACATTATTTTTTGATGTTTTTGGTTTTGGAGCCGCCCCATGTTTTGGGTTTTAGCATGCTTCATGGGTGCATGTAGTTCTTCCTCTCAGTTCATGTTTACTGTTTTACGTCTCAATACATTCATATCTTGATCCACATTGTATGCTTTGTAGATGTTGAGAACATTCACAAAGGTGTATTAGGTGATTGTATACCTCCCATTACTCTTGATGTAATTGGATGACCCTTTACTACCATCTTGATGGACATTTCATGAACCCTCGACCATATTTGTTATTTATTATCTTATGACCATAGTTGGTTTTGATTGCTTTAATCATAAAATTCACCCATACGTGTCTATGGTGAAGCTTATAATGAAAATTACCCAAGCCCTATAGATTGGGATCTTTTAGATGCCATAATTGGAATTGATTGACAATGTTTTTGAGGGTCCAATGATTGTTTTTGTGAATATGATAAATCATAGGAAGAAAATTTAGATATAAATGACACTAGAGTAGTAGGATGGGATTATTTTTGAATTGAAATTGATATCCCAATGACCCTCATTGTGGTTGATGAACCTGGTGATGGATATTTAGATAAAAATACTATAATAAAAATGGGATGGTTTTTTTGTAAATTATTCAAACAAATCTAGCATCCTTATAGGAATAGAATATCTGAGTTGTGGATGTGGTGGTATTTATCCACTGTCCAAGAGGATTGGGTTTTCTCGTGGACAGATATAATGAAATTGAATATTGAAACATGTTTGATATAGAACAACTATGCTCATTCAGGATTTGGGAGTAATGGAAGTCCATGACATGGGACATCATTATGGGATGTTATCTGGTTGATTGTAACAACTGAATCGATGTCTGAAGTGTAATCTTGTTACATTGGGGGGACTAGTTTAAAGATCCTTTGGATATCCAATTTCTCTTTTAATTATGTACTAGAACCCCTAATGTGGGGATATTTTGTTTTAGTGACCATGTAAATCATGGTTTACCTTGTCCCCATATTTCACAAATGTCTATGACATTACAAGATTCCATATCTAATTGGATTTTCTGTTCAAATGGTGTGGTGAAGTGAAACAATCCATAAAATCCCCAAACTTGAATAACTATGCATGATGTATCTTAAGATATTAGATGCCATTGAGTTGTTATGCAAAGGAAGAAAGCATACTATTAAATTTCATTAGGTTATCGTAATTTTGGGTCTCATTCCATGAAAATATCTACTAGTTCTAGCTGACAATAGAGTATATTGAAGTTCTGAAGGTAAACCATATGACCAAGATAAGGGAGGAGTCTTTCCCTTAGTAGATGAAATGTAACTGACTTATTTTGGAATAGATTCAAAATTATCTCATTCTCTATAGCATTTGTGATATCATTCTACGATGGGGTGTAGGGCCAAAACATGATGTAAATGATGTTTCTCTCTAAATCTCTCTATATTTCAACGACATAATCCTACTAATTAAATTTACATTCCTTCATCTGGTTAGACCATAAATTTTTTTTTTCATGGAGATTCTTTTGATATAGAGTGTTTTGTTGATGGATGTTTATTGGGAACTATCTACGGTTGAACCTAATACTTATAGAACCTATCTATATGATGGAATGTGAGTTTTGAACAATTATCTATGTAGAGGTTTTTGGGAAATGGTGTTATTTTGTTTTAAATTGGATATATCCAAATGAAGTGTTTGACCACGACAAGTATCAGGAGTAGATTCCATACTGACCATATCCACACTACCACAAGGAGGAATAACTAGGTAATGATCGCCTTTTTCTTTTATTGAATAGTCAATGGACACTTGGGATGTTGAGAATGTGTCTCCAAAAACCTCATGGAAAAAAATTCAAGATATTTGGGATATGATCCTTCTTATATTGCATCTCCATAATATGTCGACCTACCTTTTGGAACTTTATAGAGATATGGACCAACTATGAGTATGATAACACTATAGAGAAGCTGATAGAATTTTCCAAAGATATTTTTCATTACTGTTAGAAATATAATAGAACCAAAAGCATGTTCCACTCTCACATGATGAGTATTGGTCATAAAAGGTATATGATGCTGATCTTGATCCTTTGTGGTTATTATTACTGTCTTTTTTTAAATCAATATGAACCTATCCTAAGTCATGTGTCTCTCTCACATGATTATTATAGCTTGACATAAGGATATTAGACCTATATGAATATGAATTCCATATTATAATATATTGACAGGCCTTGGAAATGGGATAGCAGATATGAACCTCCTCTTTTATTTCATCATAAGTATTCTATTGAAATATTTCATTGGAGGAAGTAAGTATTAGATCTTGGATTTCATAAACTATTAGAATGTGCTAGGTAGCTTCACAGATATGTATATGATCCCAACATAAGGCATGTACCACTGTCAAATGGATATATCTATATGGAATAGTGATATGATCATGATCTAGGGCCATTGGAGTATACCTCTGGATCACTTTGATAAGAATATGAACATGTTCGGAGGCCTGAGGCACTCTCGTTTTATGATCCCCAAACAAAAGGTTAATATGAGCCTGATCCTAGACCTCTGTACTATAATCCTAGTATTCTTTGACAGCAATGAACCCCCATCCTGAGTTATATACTGATCTCAATTGGTGATACCCAATTTTAATAGGAATATTATCTAGGTATGGAGGATCTTCATTTATCAGAATATGTCGATAATCATTTAATAGTGATGAAAGAAATTGTTCATTCTGTGGAGAAATTTGTTTTCATACTTATCTTATTTTTTTATTACATTGGCTATAGGGATAGGAATATGTGCAAATCCCTATATATTTACAACTTCTATAATATTCTCAATGATTTATTCAGATATTTTTAATATATAATAAAACATTAAAAAAGGGGTCATAGGTATATAATCAAGAACATTTTGTATCACTACTATATAATTGAAGATATATTCAATTAGAGTGGGAATATGAACATAATTTTTTCTTCCTTTTTCAAAAATAATAAATCAATGAACATTGTACACAATTATAGGGATATTTTCCTCCCCAATTTTTAATGTGGGAATATAAATTCTATCTTCTTAATAGTGACCAATTATATGAGCCTTCTTGAGGGTTTATTTTAGAATATAATCAAAGAAATAATTTGTTTGAAGGGGGATATGAGTCAAATCATTGTTACATATAATCATATACACCACAGGTGTCTAAGGAGTTTCCCTTTCATGGGTATCATATGTGATTTTATAAAGGGTGGTTCACTCAGTAAGCTACTAAAGTTTACATATGGGATGGTGCGAGCAACGACAGTCGAAAAGTGCCATCTTCAGTGGTCCTTGAACCAGAAGTGATCCATAGTCAACTCATTATTCCAAATTTATTAGAAACTTAATGTTATGATTCTCATTCTATATGGATATGATTTTTATGTGATTGGATGTGGATATTAGTTGCACATGATTTACATCATATGTCTTTAAATGATTTGGAATAATCTTTTTTAGAAATTGGGGACCCTTTTAGAAATCCTAAAATGTTGGAATCATATCATGTCAACACTATTCCTAGAAGATTGCATTTTCCCCCATTCAATAAAGATGTAGGGAGGGTGAGGTCTTTCTACATACTGCATGGGTTGTGGTTGTAGAAGATTTCCTTGAATTTCCTTGAATGAATAGTTGTCAGGTTAGCGGGTTATTTAAGAATTTAGTATCTACAGTCACAAAGTACAACATTGAGAATGGTCTCTAGTCTATACCACATTATAGGGATGATATTTTCTCAATCCAATATGTATGGGTAATTCTAATTACCTTTATTATCTTCAGTCCAACCATTCTACTCGTATGGAATTTTCAATCCAAGGATGGACATAATTCATGAGTTCCTAGATATAGAGGATTATTCATAAGATTCATTCAAGGATTTAAATGAATTTATAGGTTATGAAAACAACCTATCCCTCCAAACTATAAAATGATAATTTTATTATTTGATAGATTCTATTCAGGATCACAATTGTTGTTTTATTGGAAAATATAGAAACCATTTGTTTACCCTCAATATATGAACAAAATGGTGTAATAAGAACTAGGATGTAGATCCTTTTTGTATTGTAATGGAGATAACAGGGTTAAATGTTTTTTTGTTAGGTTCACTATTATTCTTTCATTTAAAAAGACAAAAATGAGTTGTCATCCATTTAGAATGTTTCTTGATTGTGGTGGGTGGGGGTAAAAGTTTTTCACATTCAACTCTATAGGGTATAACCTTTTGTATATTAATGGAAATCCCAGTAGATACCATATCTATAACAGGGCATAGACCTTCATCCCAAAGGCGTGTGTTCAGTTGGGGGTTCAGACCCAATAATCCTTGGAAACAACTATAGTTTGAGAGGATGGGACTTCTGGAACATGAAACCATTTTGTGAGGGTATTTTTCCTACTCATGCACTCTCTTATCGATTTTTTTATATGTTCATGAATCTATTCATATTCCTGATACAAAACAAGTACCCTAAAAAGATGATCAAATATTAAACCCTTATATATGTGAAGTAGATTATATTAGTGATAATATATATATGTATATGAGGTTCTTCACCCATTTCACCAAATGGGAAGCAACTTATATGTTGAAATTGTATCACCATTAACATCAAAATTTTCTGCCATCCATGGTGGTGATTAAAATGATGAGGATGAGATTTATCCTCTATGATGTGTTCTTTGAATCCTATTTATAATAGGAATCAAATCCCATAAACAAAATTAAACCCATGTAGTTTAACATATAGAATAAAAGACATATATAAGAGAACATTACCACTAGGTAATTGATCTTGAGCCTCAAAGAGGCATCCTATGTATCCATTATATATCCAGAATTTGAGTCACCATAGTTTGATCATTCCCATAATATTGGAAATAATGTCGATTCCCTTTTTTCGAGGGAAATAATTTCATCCCCCTAATGAATTATTACACACTATAGTTTCCCTAGCTGGTGTAGATTCATGATTCAAATGATACACCCATTGAAACAACCTAAGCACACATGATCCATTATTGATGTGAGGAACAAGGTATAAAAATTTAGCAGTCTCAATACATATTGATGTGGGGATTAAGTGTTCAAAAAACCCTAATGTTTTCTAATATTGAGATTAGTTATTAGGATGAAATCCGACAAATATGGTATATTTTAGTGATTAATGTTCTCATAGTTTAGTTTTTATTCATCCCACTGATGGGTGAGGTATGATGACCATCCCATTGGAATGATTGGGTCCCGATGATTGGAATTTCATAAGAATGGGGTGAATTATAATAAAATGGATTCCCAATTAATCTTATTCCTTAGAAAAGAATTGTACATATCTTGGTTATTGTATTAATAAGAGTTTTCATAGATTAATTGTTTCCCTAGTCTGTATATGGATCAGGTAGTATGGTTAGACACTTGGAATGATTGTGTCTTAATGGATGAAATTTTTGAGACACAAGGGTGTATAACATTCATAGAAGTCGACACCCATTTATGATAACTTCTTTGGAAGGAATCCAATATATTGTTGTTATTATAGGAATTAGTGTTATCATATTATAGTTTATTGGGGAATACACACAAATATTTACCTATTATATGAGACATATCATATTACTCCATTAATTGGGTGACACATTGCGATGTATCTCTAGTACACATGAGATATAATATTTTACCCTAGATCAGGGCATTCACACTATGGTTCCCCTACAATGTTGGAAATATCATATTATTCTGCTGATCGTGGTTAACACATTGAGGATACCCAAGTAAGTGGACTGGATGGGGTTATCATGTCCTGAGGCTCCTTCTTGACCTGGACATGTTACCTACATGAACTGTTGTATTTTCTACCAGATATTCTTAAATTTTCTAAAAGAAATAATGGATAATGTCTCGACCTGTCTGGTTATATTGTGACCGAGGGGAATGGTAATTATAGGATCACTTTGAATTTTTCTAATGGAATCACATAACTTGAATAGAATTCCTAAATTACATCACATGATCTTGGTTGGCATGTCCAGGGGACATCACCTGACCTAGTTGACTTTCCCTGAGGTCCATTACGTAGAATTGTTTGACCTGTATTGATGGTGTCTTCTGACCCAACCTATGTTTTTTAGAAGACATCCCATGATCAAATATGACATGTCCAAAGGATATCATGTAAGCTGGACAACATGTTATGGTGTCATCTTGTATCCTGGATGATATTCATAGAGGGTGTCATGTGATATGTTTGGTATGTCCAAAGGACCTCACGAGACCTCAATAACACAAACTATGAAATCTCATGGCTTGGGTGACCTTTCGATTCCATTGTATGTTCTATATGGTGATATGGAGGGTTTCAAGAGACTCTAGTGGTTCACACAATGGGGAGGGGTGTCATGTGACTTTATCTAACATATATGTTTAGTGTCATTGGAATATGATTCTTATATTATAGAGAGCTTAATGTGTTTTGGTGTATTTTTTGGTGTGGGATGTTATGTGAGGATATCATAAAAGGCCTACCATTTCTCAAACTTTTCTGACACAAAATTTATGTCATTATATTATAGGATAACATCCTATCGGCCCAAGTACCTTGTCATCAGGGGGGACTAGGGATATACATGAGAAGATCAATATGAGAGACTAGGTGGGCTTCATGGTGCTTCATGTAATGCCTCTACTTATGTACTACAAAGATTAGTGTGAGGTACTACTTATCATCATCTGAGTATCAGGTCTTAGTACCTAGAATCATTTAGCTAAGGTAGTAAATATTTTTATCATTTCTTCTACAACAATTTTTTTGAGAAGAGAACCAATGGATCCTTCCATGGTGGTATCATATAATTAGATTGGGTTTTCTACAACGTCTAGAATTAGGAATAATAGGTATTAAAAGTATATGTTGTCACTCATGAAGAATTATTTTGTTGCATTCATCATACCATTAATAGTAGGGCCCCTACTTTATCCTCCTGGTGAACATGTGATATTTTATCTTCACGGTGGATTTTAAAATTAGAAGAATGTATAGATTTTGGGGATATCTGGTTTCTCTATTAATTATGTAAAAGAACCACTAATGTAGGGATATTTTGTTTTAGTCATAAACTAAATCATGCTTTACCTTGTCCCCTAATTTCACAAAATGTTATGACATAACATGATTCCATATATGATTGGATTTTCTGTTCCAATGGTGCCATAACATCCCCAAACATGAATAATTACACTTTTTGTGGATTCATATATTAGATGTCAAATAGTTGTGATGCAATGGAAGAAAGAAAACTATTTATTGGCATTATGTTTTCTAATTTTTGGTCCCACACCAGGTAAACATCTACTAGTTCTAGCTGACAAAAAAGTATATTGATGTTATGAAGGTGAATCGTATAACCAAGATAATGGAAGGGTCCTTACCTCAGTAGTTGAAAAGTAACTGACCTATTTTGGTAAAGATACGTCCTGATCTCCTTCTCTAGAGCATTTCTGATATCTTACACAGAAGGGGTGTAGGTCCAAAACATGTTGTAAATGTTGTTTCTTGTTAAATCTATCTATATGTCAATGCCACAATCATCCTCATTAGAGTTATATTCCTTTATATAGTTATAAAAAAAAGTTTTCCCACTTGTATGCTTTCTAGCTAGAGTTTTGTGTTGGACATTTATTGGGAACCATGTATGGTTGACCCTAATTCATAGAGCACCAATCTATATGATAGAATATGTTTTTTGAACACTTATCTATATAGAGGTTTTTTGGAAAGGTGAGGATTTCATTTTCTATTTGATATATCCCAATGATGTGATTGAACATGACTAGTTTCAGGAGGAGAGTCCCTACAATCCATCTCCACACTACCTGAAGGAGGAAAAACTGGGTAATGATCACCTTATTCATTGATTGAAGAGTCAATGGACACTTAGGATGTTGAGAATGTGTCTCCAAAAACCTCAGGGAAACAAAATTTCAATATATTGGGGTTTTGAGCCTCTGTCTGTTGTGTGTCCATATTATATCTACCTAATTTTAGGAACTGTATAGAGATATGGACCAACTGGGAGTATGAATACACTATAGAGAAGCTTCTATAATTTTCCAAAGATATTTTTCACTACTCTTTGGAATATAAGTTTATCCAAAGAATTTTCCACTCTCACATGATGATTATTGGTCATAAAATGGATATGATCATTCTCTTGAGCCTTTGGGGTAATTATGATAGTCTTTCTTGAAATCAATATTAACCTATCCCAAGGCATGTGTGTCTCTCACATGATGAGTACAGGTTGGCTTGATGATATAAGACCTATATAAATATGAATTCATTATCACAATAGGTTGAAAGACCCTCGGAATGGGATAATGGATTTTAACCTCCTCTTTTATTTCCACATAAGTATACTAGTGATGTTTTCAATGGTGGAACTAAGGATTAGATCCTGGATTCCATGAACTTCTTGAATATGGTAGGTTGCATCATAAATAAGAATATGAACCCACTTTAAGGCATGTGCCACTATACAATGGTTAAATCTATATATAACAATGAAATGATCATTCTCTGGGGCCATTTGAGTATACCTATGGATCACTTAGATATGAATATGAGCATGTCCTGGGTCCTAGGGAAATCTCATTTTTTTGAGCCCCAAAAAGAAGGTGAATATGAGGCAGATCCTAAACCACTGTAGCATAATCCTATTCATCATTGATAGTAATAAACCCCCATCATGAGGTATGTAATAATCTTAATTGGTGATCCCCAATTTTAATAGGAATATTATCTAGGTATGGTCGATCTTCATTTATTAGAATATGTCGATAATCCTCTTATAGAGATGAAACAAATTGTTCTTTCTATGGAGATTTTTTTTTCATATTGATCAGATTTTTTTGTTACCTTGGCTATAGTAATATGAATATATGCCAATCCCTATATCATTACAACTTCTATAATATTCTCATATAGTTGTTCAACTATTTATAATATGTAATGAAACATTAGAAAACTGGT
Source organism: Viscum album (assembly GCA_963277665.1). NCBI lineage: Eukaryota > Viridiplantae > Streptophyta > Magnoliopsida > Santalales > Viscaceae > Viscum > Viscum album. The sequence goes on along the minus strand of OY728156.1, from coordinate 358,270,682 downwards.
CATAGTGATATAAGCATGAACATTTTGTATCACTATAATATAGTGGAAAATATATTCAATTAGAGTGGGAATATTAACATATTTTTTTATTCCTTATTCAAAAATAATATATCAACAGACATTGTACACCGTTTTAGGGATATGTGGCTCCTTAATGCCTAATATACGAATATAAATTCAAACTTATTCCTAGTGATCAAGGATACGATCCTTCTTGATGATTTCATCTAGAAAATAATCGAAGAAATAATTAGTTGGAGTGGGGATATGAGTCAACTCATGATTATATATAGTCATATACACCATGTGTGTCTACCTTTTTTCTCATTCATGGGTATCATAAGTGGTTGTGTGAAGGGCGGTTTGCTATGTAAGCTACTAATGAGAATAGATGGGACGGTGCAAGCAATGACAATTGAAAAGTGATATCCACAGTGGTCCTTGAACCAGAAGGGATCCATTATCAACTCATTATTCCACCTTCATTAAAAAAATAATGGGATGATTGTCAAGCTATAGGGATAATATTTCTATGTTTTTGAATGTAGATATTAGTGGCACATGATTTACATCATATTTCTTTAGATGATTTGGAATCATCTTTTTCAGCACTTAGGAACCCTTTCAGAAATCATAAAAGGTTGCCATCAAACCATGTCAAAACTGTTCCTAGACGATTGCATTTTCCAACCTACACAGAAGATGTTGTGAGGGTGATGGATTTCTAAGGCCCGCATGTGTTGTGTTTTTAAAAGATTTATTCGAACGTCATTGAATGATGACATGTCAGGTTAGGGTGTTATCTGTGAATGAAACATCTGCAGTCACAAAGTATAGCATTGAGCATGGTCTCTGATCGATACCACATAATAGTGATGATATGTTCTCAAGAGAATATGTATGGGTAATGAGATTTTCCTTTTGTATCTTTGGTCCAACCATTCAACTCATGTGTAAATTTTAAACCAAGTGTGGACATATTTCATGATTTAATGGATATAGAGGATTATCATTAAGATTCATTCACGTTTTGGAATGCATGTGTTGGTTATGAAAACAAACAATTCCTCCACACTATAAAATGAACATTATTTTATTTGATACATTCACTTTAGGATCAAATTTTTTGTTTATTGTAAAATATAGAAACCTTTAGTTTACCCTCGTGATTTGAACAAAATGGTCTAATGAGAACTGCAATTTAGATCCTTTTTGTCTTGTAAAGGATATGACACGGTAAAATGTTTTTTAGGTTCAATATTATTCTTTCATTTAAAAAGTTAAAAATGAGGGACATCGGTTTGGAATGTTTTTTGATTGTGGTGGGTGGGGTAAACTATTTTGCACATTCAACTATGTATGTTACACCATTTTATTTATTAATAGAAAATACCAATAGATACCATATATATAATTGGGTAAAGACCTTAATCCTAAAGGAAGCTAGTAGGTTGGGGGTTAAGACACAATGATGTTTAGAAACTCACACTTTTTGAGAGGATGAGAGTTTGGACACATGAAACCATTTTAGGAGTGAATATTTTTCCTACTCTAGGACTCTCTTATGGATTTGTTATATGTTCATGAATCTCTTCCTATTCATGATAGAAAAATAGTACCCTAAAAAGATGATCACATGTTAATCCCTTCTATATGTGATGTTGAATGTATTAGTGATGATATATATATGTATCTGAGGTTATTCAGCCATTTCACCAAATGAAAAGCAACTTATATGTTGAAACTATATCACCATGAACATCAAAATTTTCTTCCGTCCTTGGTGGTGATTAAAATGATGAGGTTGGGATTGAACATCTATGATGTGTTCTTTGAATCCTATTTATAATAGGAATAAAATACCCCATACTAAATCAAACCAAGGTAGTTTAACATCCAACACAAAATACATATATAAGAGAACATTACCATAAGGTAAATGATCTGGAGCCTCAACGAGGCATCATATCTATCTTTTATATATTAAGAATTTGAGTTACCATAGTTTGATCGTTTCCATAAGATTGGACATAATGTTGATTTACTTTTGTGGGTTAATTACATCATCCAACTAATCAAGGATTACACACTAAGGATTCCTTAACTTGTGTATATTCATGATGCAAATGATACACCCATTAAAAAAACCTATGCACACCTGAGCCATTCCAGATGTGAGAAACATGGGAAAAATTTGAGCAGTCTCAATACATATGGATGTGGGGATTATGTGTTAAAAAAACCCGTATGTTTTCTAATAGTGAGCTCAGTTATTAGGAAATAGTCCATCAAATCCAGTATATTTTTGGTTTTAATGTTCTCATTGTTCGGTTCTTTTTTTATCCCAATGATGGGTGATGTGGAATGATCGTCCTATTGGAATGATTGGGTCCCGATGATTGGAATTTCATGAGAATGGGGGGAAATATACAAAAATGGATTCCCAATTAATCGCAATCCTTAGAAATGAATCATACATATCGTGGTTATTGTAGTAATAAGATTTTTCATAGTTTAATAGTCCCCTCAGTCTTTATATAGATTAGGTAGTATGATTAGACCCATCTAATGATTGTGTCTTAATGGTTGAAATGGTTTACACACAGGGTTGTAAGACATACATAGAAGTGGACGCCAATTTATGATCTGTCCATTGGACGACATCCAACATATCATGGTTATTATAGGAATTAGATATCTCATAGGATAGTTGATTGGGGCATCCATAATAATATTTACAAATTTTATGAGACATAACATATTACACCATTGATTGGGCATACACAATTAGCATTCTATAGTACACATGATATATAATATTTTACCCCTGATTAGGGAATTCACACTATGGTTTCCCCAATATGTTGTAAATATCATATTATTCCACTTATCGGGGATTACATTCTAAGGTTTTCCATGTAGGTGGAATGGATGGGGTTATCATGTCCTGAGGCTTCTACTTGACCTGGCCTTGTTACATACAAGAACTATTGGATTTTCTAACATATATTCCTTCATTGTCTAATACAAATAAAGGATAATGTTTCGACTTGTCTTGTTATGTTGTTAACATGGTAATTGATAATTGTATGAGCCCTTTGAATTTTTCCAATGGCATCACATAACTTGAATGTAATTTCTAATGCACATCACTTGATCTTGGTCGACATGTACGAGGGACATCACGTGACCTAGTTGGCATTCCCTGAAGTCCATTACATAGTATTTTTTGACATGTATGGAGGGTGTCTCCTGACCCAACCAATCTTTTTTAGAGGACATCCAATGATCAGGGATGACATATCCAAAGGATATCCTCAAACCTGGCCAGCCTGTTTGGGTGTCATCTCGTATGCTGGATGATATTCATAGAGGGTGTCATGTGATATGGTTGGTATGTCTAAATAACCTAACGATACCTCAATATCAGACACTATGAAATATCATATCATGGGTGACCTTCTAGTACTATCAAATTTTCTATATGCTGAGACGGAGGGCTTCAAGAGACTCGAGTGGTCAACTCAATGTGGGGGTGTCGTGTGACTTTATCTAACATTTATGTTTAGTGTCATTGGAATATGATGCCTATTTTGTGGAGATCGTAATTTGTTTTGGTTTATTGTTTGGTGTGGGATGTAATGAGAGGAAGTCATAAAGGGCCTACCATTTCTTTAACATTTTTGAAACAAAATTTATATCATTATACTATAGGATAATATCCCATCGGGCCATGTATCTTGTCAACAGGGGGAGACTAGGGATATACATGAGGAGATCAATATGAGAGACTAGGTGGACTTCATGGTTCTTCATGTAATGCCTCGACTTATGTACTACTAAGATGAGTGTAAGGTAGTTCTTATCAACATCTGAATATCGAGTATTAGAACCTAGCATCATTTATCTAAGGTAGTAAATATTTTTCACATTTCTTGTAACATAATATTTTTAGGGGAGGACCAAGGGATCATTCCATGGTGGTCTCATAACAAAAGAGTGGGTTTTCTATCACCAGTAGCATCAGTAATAGTAGTATACAAAATATATCTTGTCACTATTGAAGAATTAATTTTTTTTCATTCATAATACCATTAATAGTAGAACTCATTTTTATCATCTTGGTGAATGTGAGATATTTTATATCCATGATGGATTTGAAAATTCATAGTATGTATGGTTTTCATGGATCCCCCTCAGTTCTATTGGATTCGTCAGGATTAAATTTATAGAATAATATTAGTATTTTATTGGTGAAACACATTTCCATGGTGGAATACTACACATGTAATGAAATTCCCAGATGTTCCCTGGAAATTAAATTTTAGTATATTCATCATCAGACTACACTACTACTTCTTGTTAAAGACCATTTGGAGAACTGTGAAGTGATCACATTGAATTCGGTATTTGACAACAACATATTCTAAATCAAATTAGGATATTCTCCCTATTAAATCCATGAAGATATGATTCATGAAATATTTTTATATAGCTCCATCATTCTTTAATCAATATAGAATAAATTGAATGAAAATGAACCCCTATATTTCTATGATGATTATGGAATCATCATCCTCATGGTACATCATTATATGATTATATCATGAATAAAAAATCGTAATGGAAAGGTCCTGGAATCTAGGAGTTTCATAGGCCTCGAAGTAGGTGATTTTCAATGGAATGTAATGATTTAGTAAATTATGAATATTTCATCTGAAATTGATGAACACTATAGTCTTCTAATTATTATTATTGATTGGTATGATGTTGGATCACCCAATTGGGTATTCATCTTCTAGGAAAATATTTGATTTTATCAATTTGTCAACATCCACATATTCATTGGTTTTAAGAGAGGGGTTCATAATCCCTGATTCATAGTTTATGCCTTGATGGTCATTACATAAGCCAAGATGTTGTCTAGTCGCCTCTGGATTCTGTACAACCATTTCTTTATACGAAAAAGCAAACACATATCGATTTTTTCTATTGATTTTAAATGTATATATCTTTCCCCTTGAGGGGAAAGGTGAAACTATTGAATATATGCCATGAATTGTCATTTAATTTGAATATTTACCAATCTATGACCATTAATGGTGGTTGATACACCTTCCTAAAATAAATGAATGGAGTTACATATGTCATCGAAATATTCATACACCTTCTGTTTTAGGATTGAATTCTCAGATGAATTCATAAATATAAGTGATTATCTGTCCCTACCGGGGGTGACAGAGGCCCTGAGAAATTACATTGTCTTCCAATAATTCCTAACTCATTGAAAATAGATTCTGATACTCTTTTCCTTTTACATTTTCACAGGGGACAGAAGGGTGTTTTACTTATAGTATTGATTATATTACCTCAATTAGATTTATGAGTAGAAAATAATAATTTTTGATCACACACTAAGGATTTGTAGGGGTCGTCCTCAAGCCATGTGTTGCTATAATTTTTATATATTCATCCAAAAATTCATGTTTTACCTCCCTCTAATAGAATATTGTATTTTATAGGTGGATTTTCAATAATTTAAGGGTAAAGTATCAAAATTTATTATCCTGACCCTTCAGTCAATATGTTATTTTTGGAAATGATGGAATTTTGAATGTACCAAAATGTGTCTACGAAGACAAGGTATTATAAAGAGTACATGATATGGGGTATTTCATAGTACAACCAAAAACAAAACAATAGATGTGATATCCCCAAACCGTGCTTTTAACTTGATCATACTGATAGGCCTTTCCTCAAACATATCATAACCTAGAATGGTAATCTTTCTAGGAGAATGAAACCCTTATCTATATCCAAATCATGGAATGCTTAGAATCAAGATGAGGATGATTCCAAAACCATTTTCAGTCACATTCATTAAAAATATACATTATTGAGTATACCTAAAACATATAGGGGCCTAATGTTCCCCTAGATGACCTCAACCTGATCCGAGTTGGTGACTGAGATTGAAACATGGCATTTTAATGTCATGGTCCCCACTAAATAAACTACTACTTCAATAACTTATATCTCAATCACTAGTGGTCATCGGAGGGGAAAAATACCCTATTTTAGTTCTTATAAATGATGCATCACATCTATGATTTTTAGCATTGATGGATAACTATGAGTGGTTTTTGAATTTCATAACTTTGTGCCACTATTTTGTGCTTCATGTGGTAGGATTTCTCATAATTGTGATGCCTATGAGATGATACATTTGAGGTATATGGGACTTGTTCTTTGGATGAGGTTGTGAGAGGATCTTCCACCTTTGGAGTATGTCACAACAACCTTCTCCATTGTCTGGGAAAATCTGACAATTTCACCCTTGATAGGTAGACATGTAAGATGACTGAGAAAAAATGATCACATAATGGTATAGGGACTCCTCCATGAAAGACTTTTTATTTATGGAGTAATTTCACTAGTTCCCAGCTAAAAATTTTTCATAGGTGGGTATGAGAATTAAAAATTAGGTCTAAACATGGTCGTTCTTTCGCCAATATCCTTAGTTATTATTCGGGTGGCCTTTTATTCCACTATTTGGAGTTGGGATGTCAAAATAGATGGTATATTCATAATTAGAGAAGGGGTAATCCATGTGTATCATTATAATAGAGTCAAATATGAGATCACTTGATGATGAATGTTTCTTTTGGTGTGGTGGTGATGGTTCATCGATCAGTGTAGAGAAGAAATAAGCAAAATTCAGAGCTTTCATTAGAGCTAAAAATTACTCTTCCACTTCTATCTCTTCATAAGTTTGTTGGCTAAATTAACATTAATGAGGAATTTATAATTTTACCTGAATAGTCCATTGGGAAGATTCAGTTATGATCAGTTTTACTTTCAGGGTAGGATGATATCTCTCAACAATATTTTGAGTCATATAGTAGTTAATCTTATGTCCATGCCCCACTGGAATATTTTCCAATCACCTACTTATTTAAAATGGTAAATGTTATATAGGTTACCTACACTAGGGAGTCATCCAACATCATCTTTTTGGAATTGACCATTATTTTTAGGGTTTCATTGATGATAAAGAAGTTGACAATATTCTAACTGAAACATAAGTGTAAAACGAAGTAATTGGGAGGATTGGTGGGGATAACTGCATTGGGATTCCCGAAATGTGGAAGGTTTTACAGGTTATTATCCAGGGATTCAAGTAAATTACTGGGGTCTTTTTCACATAATAAGAATAATTTTTCATACATCCTTACATAAAATCCTGGGCTACACTAATTTCTTTCCTTTTCGTCTAAGGGTGGTGTTGGGATGTTCAGGATCTGGATAGGTTTTTGATTGGGTACTATTATCAGTTTGTGGGTAATAGTGATATATTCTACCTTAATGACACATTTTCTCTATAATATGGGCATGATTCATAACGTAGCATAGGTCAGATGAATGTATCATGATTATGTGTTGTTTTTTTGTAGACTCAATGAATATGGATAGATATTTCATTATGAATAGGGTTTTTTGAATCATTCTATAGAGGATTTCTAGAACATATCAATATAAATTTCTCTTATGAGAGATGTATGTTGAGTGTATAGGTTAATCCTTTCCATCTATATATAATGTCGGATAGGTCTCATTATTTAATTTATTTCTATTTTTAGGTTTAAATTTTTCTCCCTTGATGTCGACCTAAAATCATAGTGGAATTGGTGATGAATTTGATCCCATCTAGAAATAGTTCGTGTTCTCATTATTCTATATAAACTAAAAAATGGACATAGTATATTCTTTATAATATCCCTGATATTAGTTTCCTCATTTTTATTTTGATGGTGCATCATCAGACAACAGTAGGATACCAAGTGTTTGGGTTGATATTGTTGTTCTCATGCACCATCAAATGTGGAAAATGTTGGATTCCCAATATTTTCTAGAGTAAAACTATCATCCAACCACTTAGCATATGTCATTATCTAAGGCTATACATGTACCTATTTCTAATCAATGTATTCCATTTTATCTTCCATGTACTTTATGATATTGAGCAGTTTTGAGGGAACAATGGTCTAACCCACCTCCCGTCAAGAGGGTGTTTGAAGTGATTAATTGTGTAGCCCTACATTTACATCCATTTATTTATTGATCCATCCTATGGATGAAATATCACCCTGATGGGGGACATGTAATCATTATAATTAATGGAATTCATGATCATTTTCGAGATCCTTGTTTTTTGTAGAAATAATTATTGGATCCTAATACAATATAATTCTTATATGATGAACATTCATGTTAATCATCAGTTTTAGAGAGAATATTCATCTCTTACTGAAGAAAATACCGAAGGGTAATGTTTCCACTTAGGAGATCCATCAAGAGTTATGTGAGTGTTTGTTTATCATTCTCATAATGTGAAAAATGTTCCTCTATATAATGAATTTTGATTCAACCATGGGGTGATTTTAAGGTAGCCACACCTTTTCCTTTATCATTACTAGTGATACTCTATATTTGTAGAAATTCGATATTCGAGGGTGACAGGTTATGGATCCTCCTATAGTTTTGAGTTTATGTTTCCTCACTATGTGGATCTAGATCCTCATTTTTTGGTGTGTTTTTAGTAACGTATCCCTCTCCATCTATGTCACTCTCCATGTTATCTATTGTGTTAAGCGTCAAAAAATTCATAGTTTTGTATCAAGAAATGGTATTTATCTGATTAATCTCTATGTAATAGGATGGTTTTTCACTACTGGATTGAGGGTCACTTCCTAAAACATTAACGAAATTTGAAATTTTTAGCTTACAACCCCATGTGGGGTTTGATTTCCATCACCATATTATCCTCCCGTATTGGATTGGGTTTAGTGAACAATAGGTATTTTGTAGTTGTGTTTATTGAACAGGTCGGGAATTGTTTAATTTTTCATTATAGAGGGTAGAATGGATGTGATATGGACCATCAATATTTACCTCCCAATATGGGATAGATTGATTCCCTTTGTGGTGATTTTAATGATGAAAATTCCCATAATCTTAAGGGTTGGTAACTATTCGGGCCATAGTTGGAATTGATTGATCCTATTATTGAATATCCAACTATACTTGTCAAGAATTTTATGATTCATAGGATATACATTGAGACATAAATTCTACCATCCTAGTTGGATGGGTTTGATTTTGAATCACTGTTGATTTCCCTAGGACCCTCTCAGCGTATAATGAATCTGGCAATGAAAATCAAGACATAAATTCCCCAAATCTAGTGGGTTGGGGATTGTTTTCAACTACATACAACAGTCTTGTATCATCTTGAGAATTGAAGATATGAGGGATGTATGTGGTAGTAGATATTCCCATATCCCCATTCACATATTTTTCTCTTTAACTAATACCATAAAAATTCTATTATGAACTATTTGATATGATCCAACTATGCTCGTGTTGGATCAAGGTGAAATGGAATCCCCTTTTGGGATGAATAATTCATGGGGTGTTATCTTGTTTGGTGAAACCTCCAATACAGTGTTCAAAATATATACCCATTACATTGGGGGTCCCATATTGATGATTTATTGGAGATCCACTTCTCTGTTCATGATTTAATAGAACTATTGATGTGTTGATATTTCATTTTTGTGACAAATAGGCTCACATATTACACCATCCCATCATTTAGACTGAGGATATGAAATTACAAGATTCAATATATAGGGGGATCTAATTATACCAGTAGAGGTTTGGTGAAATTATCTTTATATTACCTTTCCTCAAATATAGATGAATGATGTGGATTTAGAGTCTGTAAACCAAAGAGTTCTTATGCAGTAACATAATGTATTCTATAGTTTTTCACTATGATTTCTAGTTATCTGTCTCAAGACATGGATATAATATCTAGGTCTTGTTGAGAAAACAATATCTATATTTTCTAACCATGAACACGATATCATGTCCAGGACAGGTGTATATAATTCAATAACTAGTGACTATCACACTAATTTTTTCATAAATAAGGCATGAACTCCTTATGTAGATCATCTGGGTTCTCATCGTCCAAAGTGGAGGGGGTTCATGACATAATATGTAGATTTTATCCATATAAATCAGTCTATAAGTCAATGTAGGTATTCTCCTTATCATACATACATAACTCAATCTGGTCATACGATAGAAAATGAATATTGGGGTAACATTGTAGCTAGGGTAAAGTATTACAACATGTTGATGGTGAACTATATACAGTTGACTCTGAGGATACGAGAACGCCTTTATAAAAAGGTGTTTGAGTTATTAAATACTCTATATACATGTGTTTCTGGTAATGTGGGGTATTTACTCATCCTTGTGAAATATCATTGTGGTTAGGTTGACTATATATGATATTAGGATTAGAGTCTATGTGATCCACCTCCACACAACCATGAGAAAGACTATCAATGGGAATGTGGTCCATCTTCTTTAGTTGAATGGTCGACAGCCCCTTGGGCTCTCTATGATGTGTCTCTAAAAACTTCATGGGAGCTACCAATTAGTAAATTAGGTATTCAAGACTCATTCAACATCATTGTAGAGAAACATCAACCTTACTTTTGGAACCATGTAGGGATATGTCATACTATATTACAATTTTGTGATTATATTGATAATTATCTGGTGAAACAATAGAATTATCCCACTGTAGATATTTTTTTGGAATATATCATTGATCCTCTTTATTATTTGTTGGATTATAATCCTTTCCTGAGACATTCTCGACTGTAACTTAATGATCCATGGTCACAACACGGATGTGAACATGATATTAATCCATTGGAGTATGTTTTTAGTCTTTTAAATAGGTAAATGTGTGTATCCCAAGGAATGTACCACTCTGATATGGTGAGACCCATACTTAGTAAGGATATGGGACTTGTTTTAATTTATAATAACATTATAATATGATGATAGACCTCCAGAATGGGATAAGGCATATTATTCTTCCCCTAAATCACCTCAGAGGGATGTCGGTATAGCCATTTGTCAGTGGAAGTTGGGATTCATCCTATCTTATTTGATCTGATAGAATTTTTTAGGCATGTTCACTGATAAAAATATGATCCTTCATAGTGACTTGTTTCACATTCACATGGTACCCCCTAACTATAATGTGTATATGATCCCACTCTTAATAATTTGGGGAATGAAATTTTATTTTATAGTAATATAAGATTATACCAAGGAATGTAAACCTCCCACTTAGTGATCCTCAACCAAAATGGTGATATAATCCATATTAGTGAGTTTTGAAAAATTCCACCAGTATTATTCTATAGTAATGTGGCCCAATCAAGAGCTACGTACAACTCCTTTAGAGAAATACTTGGTTGGAATGAAAATATTATCCTTTTATCTTGACAGTCCCATTAATTGAATATGGAAATAATACTACAAGACCAAATCATTAATGTTTTTCTACTCCATAGACACCATAGGTTCATACTAATTAGTGTTTTCTACTACCCTATATATATTGATAATTATATGTTCTTGAACCTTTACCTGTACTTGTGTTGGAATATTCCAATAGAGTTAATTCTATATTTCTATGATGTACTGACACTATAGAAAAGATTGCACATGAATGAAATCCTAAAAATTATATATCATCACCATATACTAGCATATATCATCAATTAAATAAAGAAAAATAAACCCACATAAATCTTACTTATTCCCCCAGAATATGTTGATAGACGCCATTCATGGGGGAAGGTATATGAGCCTCCTCCATACCAACTGTAGGAATATTACCAGACGCCTATTTTGAGGGAGAGGGGATATAAACCAACATTCTAGTTTACATTGGAATATATGGGATGACATTATTTGAGGGAGTGGGGGTATGATTCCACCAACAACTATCCAAAGATATTAGAACCAACTATGACATCCCTATTGTTCGAGCCTGAGTATCTAATGTAGATGTGTGTCAAGTTGTACTCTGAGAATGAAATTGAAAGTTACTATTGTGATGGTCCTGATAGTTTTGTTTGTATGATCCCTCCTAAATGGCCCCTAAATTTGAAGGTAGGTATAGTCTACTCCTTATTCCACAATCATTGGATACTAATGTTGGTGATTATAGGGTTCTTGGGATATGATCTTAAATTGGTCAAATATGGTGATGAGTTCCACTAGAAGTACAATTGAGTACTTTGGATGATGAGGACATGTATGTTTATGCAATTTTTGACACTATAGGGAAGTCTCACGATTTGGGATAAAACTATTTTAATTATATTTCAATAACACTACATTTTCCACACTACGTTGATGATTCTTGGAGGGTGAGGTAATTCTATGAACCGTAGGGATTATAGATTCCATTGGTTTTCAAGAATGGTCATCTGATGATGGAATATACAATCATGGGTTTTTTTTGTGAAAGTGGTTTCTTCATTCACATAGTGATCACTGAACCATGATTACAATCCATTCATCATAATGGAAATGATATATTCTCAATGAGATAGGAATATATAAAAAATTTCCATTTCATATCCATTTTTTAGAAATTTTACTATTGTGGACATGTCAAACAGTGGAATGCCTTATTTATTGAGAACCCTAACTATAATGGATTATCCATATAATTAATTCCATGATTACAACGAGTTCATTGGATATGAAAACCAAAGAGGTCGTCACATGGTAAACTGATCATTGTGTTATTTGAGTGATTCATGTCTCTCAAACCATTTTTGTTTCTCCAGAAATGAAAATAATATTGTGGTTACCCTAATTATAGGATCAAAATTATAGGATGAGAACTGGGTATTCAATTCATTTGATCATTGTATTCAAATTCCTTAGTTAAATAAGTTTTTCCCTTGTTCATCATTTTTTTCATAACTGATACAAATGAGGTGAATTCGTTATGGCCCAAGGGATGACTGTGGTGGTCGGTTAGGTAAAATTTATTTCACAATTATCTATGTTTGGTTCACCATTATTGTTTTAAATGGAAACCCCAAATGGTTCTAGAATCCATTACTAGTTATAGACAATTATTTCAAAGATAGGTGGGTAGTTGGGGTTTCAGACACAATGATGCTTAGGGACTCGCATTGGTCCAAAGGATGTGAGGTCGGGCAAAACACACACTTTTAGGGGAATTGCTTCCATCAATAAAACATTCTTATAAATTAAGGATATTTATATTAATCTATTCCTTATCTCAATAAAAAACCAATATCTACAATATGGATCATCTATTAATCATTTTATACGAGTAGTTGGTCTTTTTATGATTCCATCTATTTCTCAGGATCTTCACTCATGTCCCCTATTGATATGGTAATTATATTATGAAATTGAATCACATATAAATTATGAATATTCTACTAAAATGGGAGGGAATTAATTTTTCATAGTTGGTATTGAACCAATATGAGGTATCCTATGGATTATGTTTATAATAGGAATAAAACCCCACATAGTTCATTAAAATCATTTTATATACTGTCATGCGAAAATAGTACATATAAGATAAAGTAAATAACAAGTACTTGAGATCAATCCTGGATGAGGTTTTATACATATCATTGTTGTAATATGAGTTAGAGTCACCATATTTCTATCAATACCATAGGACTATCCCCATGGTAGATTCCCATATATCAGGGTAACAATATCATGTCACTGATTGAGGCATACATAATGTCATTTCATTGATTCATGTAGATTTATATTGAGAATAATATGATTTCTACAACTCCCTAAGACCATGTCATCCATGATTACAGTGAGAAACAAGTGATTATTGGTAACCAGCCTCACTATATATGAATGTGGGGATTCTGTGCTAAGACTTCCCCTTTGATTATTTAATATTGAGATTGAAATCTAATAAGGCCACATATGTATCCTAATTATTTTAGGAATCATATTTATCATATTTTAGTTGGGTTTTTATCTCATGGATGACTAAGGTTGAATAATCATCCCATGGTAATGATTAGGTCTTGATGGATGGACTGTCTGAGGCATGGAGGGACATATACTTTAATGGATGCCCATTTGTCATTGGGACAAAGGAAGGAACCCAATGCATAGTAGTTATTCCCTAAATCAATTTTTTCATTGTTCAATTAGTCCATTAATATAGTAATGGATGGGGTATAATGAATGGACAATGGGAAATATTGGGTCCTAATGTTTTAAATTTAAGATACATAGGGAGACATAAATCGATGTGGTTGCCTATTTGAGATAAAACCATAGGATGTAATCCAATGTATCCAAGTAATTGCTGGAATCAGAGTTCCCATAGTTTAGTAGATTAGGGATTACATATTGTGTTTTCCCATATATGTGGTACAAATCATATTGTTCCAGTGATTAGGACATAAAAACTAAGGTTTTGGTAATATGCAGGACACATCATATTAATCCATTGATTAGATACTACACACTAATGGTTCCACAGTATGAAAGTCCCATTTCATTATTCCATTGATTGGGGTTTACACAACGAGGGTTCCCTAGTATGCCGACTTAACATGGTTATCTAGTCATGAGGCTCCTTCATGAAATGAACTTATTGTTCCCTAACATTCTTGATTATCTACATGGAATTCCTTGATACTCTAACTAATATGATTGAATGTGTATGGGAATTTCATGTTATATTTCATTCAAGAAAAAATAAAATATTTTGATTTCATCCAATTTTTTGGAGGATGTCACAAAATGTGAAAGGAATGTATGAAGTACGTCACATTATTAAAGATGACTTATCTAGGGGACATTACTAGACCTGGTCGACATGCCCTTGTTACCGTCACAAGATTTTGGTTCACATTTATATAGGTTTTTTTGAGATATAGTAACAATTTTACAGATTAAATCACATGATCAAATTAGACATGTTTATAGGACATCACATTATCAAACTAAATTGTCCCACTTTCATCTTTAATATTTGATAACTTGATTGGAGTGTGTCAAATTATCTAGATGGTAAATCTAGAGGACATTGTGATACCTAGGTGACACACACTATCACATTTCATACATTGGAAAATAATTAAATTTATATTATAATATCTGTATGGTGATCTCATAGGGATTTTCAAGACATCGGTGGATTTCCTGAGTTGCATCCTGTTACTTTCATTGAAATGTCCAAAGGATGTTTCATGATAAAAATATTATTTCAATGGGGAATCACATGATATAAGACACATGTCCCGATGACGATTTTTGATTTGGATGAGTATTTTTAAGCACAAAAAGATCATTTTATATGTTCTACACATGTTTCTCCAGTATTTAATACTTTTATTCAATATTTTATTTCAAATATACCCTATATCAGTTTAGTGGTTTAGAATTTTTCAGTTTTTGGTGTCCCATATAACATGCATGATTTTATATGCATAAGATATTTTATGTGATATAATTAATTCACGTGAATTTATATGATCACATGATGTGATTATTTACAATCCATGATCATTTTGGATTCACCCCATATATTACAAAGTGGAATACCAATGCTATCAAGAGATATTATAAAATGATATTTCCACTCTCATGACTAGATTTTATGGTACATTTATCCAATGATGAATTAATTTTGAGGGAAAAATGTATAGTCACTTACACCATGGATATACACCTCTTTATTCGGGGAATATCTCACATATTTTTGCTAGAGGTGGGAGAAGGAATTGGTGTCACACACTTCGCATGATCTAACCACATGTTATCCATGAGGCATCACATACTTTTCATAAACCACAATTCCATAAAATATATTTCCAATTTATTGTA
Organism: Viscum album; assembly: GCA_963277665.1. Taxonomy (NCBI): domain Eukaryota; kingdom Viridiplantae; phylum Streptophyta; class Magnoliopsida; order Santalales; family Viscaceae; genus Viscum; species Viscum album. The sequence continues at coordinate 358,254,884 of OY728156.1, read as the reverse complement.
ATTTGGTCAACAAAAGTTGACATTATTAATACTAAGGACTTGAAACATGGATTTTATATGGTCGGGTTGAAATTTATAGGGACCATTTTGAGATCAAGAAGATATTTGAATGTATTTCATGTTATCTGTGATTGGTTTTCTGGGGCCATGAATGATAAAATTGTTTATTTTCTTAGGAACATGATGAAATAAAGATTTCTTTATAGGGTGTCTGTCAATATCATTCTGACTTGTCAATGGGGGCTTCTCATGATCAATGGTCATTGTCTAAGCTGTGTAACTCCATTGACATAAAATCAGATCACCTTCCCCTTATAAGAAGCTCCCTTAACTCTTTGTATTTATTTCCTTGTTTATTTTACAAGGGATGTGGGTAACATAAGTTTGTATGATTGTTATATAATACTATCAATCTCTCCATTGGTGATGCTTCGTGTGACCAAAAATGGGTCCTACGGTGATGTGCAATAATTATCATTGAAAACCATCCATTTTCTTTTGGGTAGGGGAGGGTGTGTATGACAGCATGGAAATGTATAGATACTTTTGTTTGTTGAGAAAAAAAATAGAGTTAAATTTCATGAAATGGTAGAAATATTTCTACGTCTTCAACGGGGTATTGTGAATAATACAACTGTATCACAGTAGATTTATAATTATATAAGGCCTCCATCATCTGCATATTTTTCTTCTTATTTTACAAGTTTTTTGGATGGTTTGTTTGGAACTTGTGGATTAAAAAGTGTCATTATTTGGAGGAGATCATTTAGATGCATCGACATGATTATAAAATTAATTGGATTCCTTCAATAGAATAAGAGTACTATCTAATTGAACTCCACTTGATTTAAATCAAGTCATTCGTTGTTTATGTTCCATTAGTAAGACCTTCCAAATATCATGTAATCATGTGTTACAAGGAAATTTATTTGATCTTAATATCTTATTCACCTTATTATTAAATTTATTTGTGGATAAAATATTACTAATACATTGGTATTTCATCCCTTGTAGATTTTTTATTTTCATTTGAGAACATCCATAGTTGTTCAATTTAGTTTTGTGTTGTGACATCCTAAACAATATTCCAAAAAATAGATCCATAATTCGATGGGTCACAAGCCATCATGTGCACATCCATGAATTCCAGGGTCTTTTAACATGCAGTGTGCGCCATGGGTATGTTAGCAGGGTTACTATTCCCTCATTCCAAATTGTAGAACAATGGTTGTAAACATATTATTCAATAGCGGAATAAGTAAATCAAAAAAATAGAAGATAAATTTCTATGAATGTAATGAATTATAAAATTACCAAGACAATATGAAAAACAAAATGATGGGCATGGCATTTTTCTACAGAGTAGAAATATTTTTATACAAGCTTCAATACAATACATGTATCAAAATGCAAAAATGACACAAAAGTACTAAATCCATATATCATAATGATCATATCTTAGTCATGTTATATTATACTATAATGATGAATGATGACCATGTTTTTTATAATGGGTACATTCACCAAACCTTACCAAAATCAACATAGCCTTTCCTAGTACCCAAATCCGATATATATAGGGTGTAAGATTACACACAGAAGGCCACCACCAATGGTGTCTATAACAAGTCTAGTTTGTGTATATATGCTAAATCATGTGAAATATATACAACATGTATAATATTAGAATATATTAAATACCCATATAAAAAATAAATAACTAAGTTAACTCATTTCATGTGGTACAATCATCCTATGAAGGTTCCCTATAATTAACAGTGATGATCCCATAGACAAGGTACTCATAAATTTAAATTTAATAATTGTTTAGAATAACCAATATGAATGTTTTAAACATCTAAACATACCAGGGTTATTAGTAACTCATAAAAAAGTCAACAACAAGCTCCCCATGTGTGAAATTTGTAAAATAACTACCACAAACACACCATGTACTCAGGTATATAACATTCCACAAGGACACACCGTATAATCAATGTGCATTACATCCCTCATGGATAAATTTTATATAAATTTTGTATCACATCCACAATAACCTTACCATGTAATAAATTGTGTTAGACCACGAAATGTCAAATATATGCTATAAAATACCGAGTCATCCATGACAAGTCCCAAGATCATCGTGATGGAAACTCAGTGAAATTTTGGGTGGGGTCCATGTGGCATGTCAACGTACCATGGAAAATGATATTCTAAGAGCACTAGATCTATGTGGTATCTAGGAAAATGTTATCCTACAGAATGAAGACCTAAGAAGTAAACTGGTCTATGGCATCCACAACTAGTTTTAAGAACTAAGTAGTATAAATGTCCATGGATTCATATATAATTTGGTTAAATGGAATACTAACCAAGTTATCCACCAACATAGATTACTCCTCAACTCATTCATTTTTTATTTCACAATTGTACACTTTCCTTGAGGTCATCCAACTCACAAAAAATTACCATTAAAATATTTAAAAAAATCACATCATGAAATCTCATGGAAAATTACTGATTAAATATCTCTTAATCAACACAAATAAAATCACATTTAGTTAAATAAATAATCCCTATATAAAGGTGATATCACACACAACCTATAGTGTTGAATAACATAGTGTAGGTAGATGGGAACAACCCTGGGGTTACCTAGGTAGAGGATAAATAGCCTCCAACCATAAAATGGTAATAAAGGGGTTACCTAATATGTTCCACTTTATTAAATTACATAATTCAATAATTTTACAAGGAATGTACCTAAAGTATTTTTTATGGTCTAAATAAAATTTGATTTATAAAACACAAAACATATAGGAAAATGTATAGACCACCTATATTATACCAATGGCAGAACACTCATGTAGTTTCAAGTGCAGATTCGGCCCAAACCAGATGAAAATGGAGAAATGGAGGACAACATAAAAATATAGAATATGATCCAATAGTAAAATAACACTATTTTGGAGAACATAAAAAAATGTGGTTGAATGATGATTGAAAGACATACAGAAATAGATCTATAGTGATTTAAGACAAAAGAAAGTTAGCATGGATCGTGAAATAGCTCCAAAGACAAGGTTTAGGTTTCCTTGGGTTCTTCATTATGAGATAAGAGATGGGTGAGCCTCTATAAAAAATGGATACCTTGAATTATTATTTTTAAAAAATTATGAGAGGAATTGACATGATGTCTAATTCATTTACACGTCTTGTAATGATCAACTATATTCTATCTCAAAAAAATATTTTACACTTCATAAAAAGTTATATAAATACCATTATACATCTTTTGATTGATTCATGTCATATATTGTAATTATGTTGTGTGTAGTTGTCTTGCTGTGAAAATACATCCATCTTGCCTCTTCCTTTTAAATAATTCCCATCTTGTCCACATATTGAATTATGGTATAATCCAAAAATAGAATTTAATGATTAGTTAACTAGAAATAAAAATATCCATACCTCATAGTAAAACCATAGACCTTAAAATCTATATTCCATTAATAAATTCACCCATATATTTCTAGTCCAACTCTCCTAATGAATTTCATGAGAATAAATTTGACCACTGAGCACATCTGTCATGCATGACCTATTACCTATGAGGTAAATTCAACTGATAGTCTAATGACCCTGATATCTCCATAATATTTTGTGTCCTTACATATCATGGTGACATAGTAGATTATCCTAATATATATGTCTCCAAACAATAGTGAGATATATTAAATGACCTAATCTTCTACATCAAACACCATAAGTCGCTGAGGATGATTCGTGAAATATTTTTCTACAGATTAAGAACATTAAAACAACATTCTAATCAACTGAACAAAAATAGAAGTATCTTAAGAGAGATGAGGTCTGAGTAAATATTCTTCTCCTTCATGTAACAAACACATGAGTTACTTGCCTTTACTACAATAAAAAGGCTCATAAGGTTCCACCTGTCTATTCTTTTTTTAGATATTTTTTTAAGTGAACACCCCTAGGGGTATATTCCCTACCCAATAGCACAAAAAATAAATGATGTATCATCTTAGGATGTCCGTAAGCACCGGAATAATGCACTATGACTTGATATAAGATTGAGTGTAGTATTCAGTGGTCATAAGAACTTATGCACACAACATCCTCTAAAACATATAACAAAAATAGATATATATGGGTGTCCATATATAATACAATGGTCTAGGGAATCCAATGATGTCATATTATCACATAGATATAGAACCTAAAATCTTGTCAATTTAGAAAATCTCCCTAATCAACATAAAATGAGTATTATTCATGATCATCTCTAAAACAAACATCACAACAATAGTAACTGAAGGAGACCTTAAATAGCCAATCATAAAATCTGCCAAGACATCATCCCATTTCCACTCATGGATATGAAACTACAATAAGAGCCTAGATGGTATCAACTCTTCCACATTGACCTGTTGATAGGTGGAACACCACATGAAAAAACCATCTATCTCACATTTCTTCCCCTTCCTCTAATACTAGGGACATAAGTCATGATAGATCCTGGAAATTTTATGATGTACTACCCAAAAAAGAATCATGATGTTACCACGTTAGCTTTACATGTATGTCTTATAGATCCAATATATGAACATGTACATAATGAATTTCATCCACTACAACAGTCCAACCAATTTGTGGTTCCTCAAACATTACACTCTATGACAAGACTAGGCCCCCACAAAAAATATATATCATATTTTCAATTTATCTAGAAGAGTAGAAGCCACATGTAATGTTGAATGAAATGTCTTCTCATAACCATTCATTACCAGAAAGTGAATACATGAAAAAATTCAATATGATTCCACTCAGTAATGGAGTATTGGGAAACTTTTGTCTAAATTCTCCTTGTCAGTGCATTGAAAACTAAATTTCCATTTATTAGAATATAATAATACTCGTATTTAAAAGATTTTGGTTAATCATGCTACCTCTTTTGGCTCAGATTCATATAATGTTTTCTAAATAAATATTTGTTGGGTTTTTTGTGTGTGTGTATAATTCAAAATAATCTCCATGTAGAAAATTTCTCAAATAGTGTATTAAATTCTAAAAAATGGATAAATCACGGTTATGAATAAACTAACTTCTCTTATTAATGCTCAAATGAGGAGAGTTGTATGGAAATACCCTATATAATTTACTAAGACTCCACCTACCCAATAAATGATGCATCACAATACATAGTGTAGCTATTTCATGGTATGGGAAGAATCTAGAATGACACTGAAGATAATATCTATATTATCTCTTGAAAGGGTATATTATATGTATCTATCAATACAAAAATCAATCCCTTCTTAGAAAATCTCATAATATATTCTTAAAACAATGAGAATAAATAAATGAAATTCTTGTAATATCTATATTTTAACCAAAAACTATGTTTGTAAGATAAACTCTTTGTATGATCATAGGAAAAACAACAATCACTATCTATGGTTCAACTAATAATTATGTCTCAGAGATAATATTAATCTATAAGTGAATATGATCCATCTAAAAGCTGTACATTTTGAGGTTAGAATATAACTGAATCTATTTTAGTGTATCCAGAATTATATCCAGATGTTTTTCATAGTGATGTAGATTATGATAAGATACCAAGTTATCTTCCAATAATAAAACCTAAAAAATGAAATTATTGATATAAATATATATTCCAAAACACTGTGAAAATGTCTATCATGTTTTTGTGACCAAACAACAAAAGAAAATAATTATATAAACCATACCTTTGACAAACAATTGTTTAAGGTATGTATGCAGTTTGAATACACGTATAATGATAACTTAATATAAAATTAATTATTGATGAAACCAGTTCCCCATGGATCTGGAAAAAGAAACAATCTATACATGAAAAAGGATACTAGTTCTTAACCATCAGTGGGTTCAATTTTTAGTAATCCACCCACATATGGAGGGTACTGTCATCCATTTCAATAAAAAGTATTGGTGAACCCTATATATGAGTATTGGGATATATAAACACATTTTCATCTAATTAATAATGCTACCTAATGAGTTCCTATACCATCGTAGTTCCCATCTAGTAAGGAGGGATGGATACCTATGAAACTCCTAGAAGTAGCTCAATAGAGAACGACATAATTCCCTCAAGATTTAATCTAGAAGATCCATGAATGAAAATACCCCTGATGTATTGAACCACTGGAAGAAAATCATCAGGATGTGATCCATAATCATGTAGATATAGACATGAAATATGGGATATCATCCTGAAAAAACCATGATTTTATGGTCCAACTCTACTGAAAATGATGTCCCATTCACCCTTTGGAATAAATACTCTTCCCTTCTCTATGGTGATGTCATGTTCACCCTCTGATGATAGTAATAATCAAGGTCTCAATAAAAAAATTATATTCCACCAATGTATGACATCAAACACTGCCAAATCAGGTGAAAAAAGATCCCATAAAAAGTTACTCAAAAAAATATCATGGGGTACTCACTGAACAAGTAGACAACCTCAATTTTGATCCCAAATAAATTATCCACGGAAATAACACAATAAAAAAACAAAACAATGATACAAAGGCTCCCTAAAAAATTAACAATTACTAATATACTAGGAACACCATTATCAAATTGAGTAGTTACTAAAACTGAGGATACAAATCTCACACGTATCACCAAAGAAGGATCTACACTCTACACCTAAGTTGTACGATATAAAAAAATACATTTGGCCAAAACCACAACCCTGTGACATAACCTCACTACTCAGAGTTAGAAAACACTACTATCTATTTATAACTTGTGAATGTGTAACTCCCGGACCCCAGCTACCCAGAGTCGGTACATTACTTCGTAACATTGGCATGATCACAAAAGATCAAGTCTCGAAAGACAGATTAGTTTAGTAGCCTTGGAAACACTAGATACATTCATAAAAGTTACATTACATCATAAAGTGAAAAACTACAATAACAAAGTCTCCATAGTCCACACTCATATCCTCTTATGACTATCTCTGCAGGTCATTCATAAAATACTTCTTCACATCCTCAAAAATATTAAAACATTGAAAGGGGTGAGCTCAGATGCTCAGTAAGGATAACAATAATGCGGAAGCTTTCATAAATAAACATTAACTTTTAAGGCAATGTATAACTAAAACAAAAGCCTTTTAAACATGAACTTCAACATAATATGGCAAAAGTAAAATGAGATAATGCCATTTACTTATTCACATGGATATTCTACTAGTCGAATAATCACATGAAATATCAATAACCACTTTCATAATGATGGAATGCATAATTCCAGACTATCATAACCACGTAGTCAAGGCCTCGTGCCAGGACCACAAATAAGATTTTGTCAAGGCCTCGTGCCAAGACACTAGTTTGTCTCATGAGACCTGCCGATGCATCAAGGAGCTATAGCGGGCTCCACCCGTCACTTATTAAGTCCAATGCAATCCTCATATGAATAGGTTTAAACATATCATAAAACATAACATAATCATATCACATAAAACATGAATAAAGGAAAGATAACATTTCCACATTTCAATCACAAGATATAAATACAACACATTGATATAATACAAATGATTTCAAAACCATTTTCAATACCTAAATAAAAGAAAGTTAAAACTTTGTATTTATTTTTCATTAAAAAAAATGATGGCTTGTAGAGGAAGCTGAATCTCAAATAATGGTCACGGCGGCGGAGAAGTCATTGTCGCCGCATAAGTACGGAAAGAAAAGATTCCCTTTTGTTGTTTAGCAAAGCGCTTCGTATAAAAAGATTCCTTTTGAATAAATGTAAAAGTCAAAGGAGTTTATACACCGTATAAAAGAAAGTTGTGTATAAAGTGAAATATGCCTCAATGAAAGGAGATTGAGACGAAGTCCTTAAATAATCATTTTTAAAATAAAATAGATCTATTATGTTTATTCACTATAGGTACACATAAAGAATGTAAAAATACAAAATAGGACATAATAATATCATGACATAATTTGAAAGTAAAAGATTAACCCAAAGAATGGATGTTGGGTTAAGAAATTCCCTTACAAATAAAATAGATCTATTAGGTGTATTCACTATAGATACACATAAGTAAAGTACAAATACAAGATAGGACATAATAATATCATGAAGTAATTTTAAAGTAGGAGATTAACCCAAAGAATTGAAGTTGGGTTAAGAAGTTCCCTTACCTTGTGTCCGACTTGACTCAACCGTTCTTTAACCTCCTGAATAATAAACTAGAGTTAATATCTACCTTATTAAGAACCATTTTCAATTTCATTTTCCTTTTTATATCACTTATTATAATTTTATGAATATTATGTAATTATTTAAGTTAATAACGGTCGTTTTGTTGATCTTTGGTACTTGAGTCAACAATAAACTTCTTATAATTACAAGTTGTTCATGTGGTGAAATATCCATTATATACAGAATTATATTAATGATGTAGATATCATATATATAATATATATACAGTATATACATTCATTTATAATATTACGTAACATTTAGAGGTATGAAATGAAATGCACCGTTCATGGAGACGGTAAGCCGTATGTACGCATGAACGCTACTTTCCTTTCAATTTCATATTTAATGGAATGAAATCATAATGATATAAATGTATAATATAATTCCAGTATAATATAGTGTATAATACCATTTACTCCATCCTTTATACATCCCACATATGGAATTAACGATTCAAATCACTTTGAGGGGGCGGTAGTCCGCACTTCCTAAAATGAAATTATCGCGTTTTACCCATAATGGAAATCATAAAGTATGCCATAAATGAGAAATACAGAAGCATAAGTAAAACATAAACATATTATATATCATATATAAAAATAGTGACATCTTAATGGCCACCTTTGAAGGTGTTATATGAGTGTTGAACAATCATCGTTTCGTGAGGCAGAAATTCGCCATCCACAGAAACCATATGTTCTTTAACCATTAGATGTATGTGTGTGTAAGTATAGCTCTAATCCTTATTATAAAAAAATCCTAGTATAATGAGGATACTGGTGTTGTTACAAAATAATTGAATAAAAATAGTTTAGGGGGTTGGGGAAGAAAAATGAAACAAAACAACATTAGAGAAGACATTACCTCAAAACCGGGTAACTCTTTTTGATTTGAGCCAAAGGCTTCTTTGGGAATAGTTCTGCTCAAAGTGAGGATTCTAGGAGTAAGAGGGGGAAGTTGGGAGAGTATTGTTGCAGAGTTTGGCCGAGCCAAATGGCTTGAATGTGTGAATAAGGTGGGAGAGGTGGGGGCCTTTTATAAGTGGAGAGGAGGGGCTCTTTTGGAAAGATTGAAATGTTACATTATTACACAATGTTTTTCGGATTATAAAGGTCCCACACTTATATAATTAGTGTCTAAGGTGATAAGGGTTCGAAATAGACCCATCCAATAGTCTTTGGACAAGTTTAAGCCTTGGATTTTACATTATCTTTTCATTTTATTAAAATCATTAAATAATGAGGTCATCGCCACATCATAATGATGTCATAAATAATTTAATTTATTTAATGTCTAAAAATTATAAAACAAATACTATGATGTAGGAAATCTTTTTACCTTTCTAATGAATATTTATAGTCAAAATTTGGACTTGTGTAACCCCACTTAAAAACTGTTTTAGTAAAACAACTCATGTTTGTGTCAATTTAATTTTAACATTAAATAAATATATATTAATGTCATTTTCCAACTAAAGTGGCTCCATGGGGTCACCAAGTTTACCCATGGGTTGTCTTGGTCGGACATGACTCATCCAATAGGAGTAGGACAAGTGTCAATCCCATCTCATATTATTAAAACATTATTTTTACCTTAAACTACACTAATTACCTCTAATCGCGATTAAGAACTTAAAAGTTACTATTCACCAAAAATTATTTTACTCTCATTGAACCACATTTTACTTCTTAATGAAAACCATGTATGTCGGATTTTTGAAAATCAAATCACAGAAGTGGTAATATTTCATTTAAATGAAAAATCAGTTATTTAACTACCACTTAGTGGTTTCACTATTCATCAAAAATTGAAGTTTTTCAGAACAATGCCAAAATTTCACCCTAAGCTATAATTGATATTCCGAATTAAAAAATGATGCCTATTTTAAAAAATTCCAAATATATAAGTTGCATTAATTAATTTTATAATTAATTCCCGCTGTTACAACAAATAGCGTGTTTTTAAGAAACAATTAATATCAAAAGATTGGCAATTGTTTATGTCCAATTTCAATGTTAAATTAATTCTATTGACCACCTTTGGATAAAATGGTAATAAAATATTCTAATTATACTTTAAAACCACTAAATAGTATAATTTATCAATATAAATTATTTTGATTAAAAAAGTTGTTTTTAAGTAATTTTCACTATTCATAAAAATTGGAAGTTCTCAGAAAATTACAAAAAATTCAACTTTGGATAATTTTGATATTACGAATACAAAAATGAAGTCCATTTTGAAATATAAAATTTCTATTATTTTAAAAAGTGGTTATTACTATTCATAACGGCTAATTTGATTAGTCGCGGTGTTTTAGAACTCGAACTTGCGTACAATGCAAGCAATTGCATTATTGAAAGAGAGGCGTATCGTGGAAGCTTGGGGTGTTACATTCTCCCCTCCTTCAATAAATTTTGTCCTCGCAATTTGATATTTTTCTTTGAAAATAAGAGGTTGAAAATAGAAAGTACCTTTGTGGAAAACCCACATCGGAAATAAGGTTAATAAAATTTAGCCTTAATAAGAGGGAAAGGGAAATGAAAAAGTCACCACCCAATTATGATCTCGATTAGGAGAACATTGGTGGCAATTAGAGACATATAATTGGAGGAGAAACGTAAATATTTGTAGGGAGTGATTGAGGTCATCAATCACAATCAACTGTCAAATTGAGGGCCTCAAAGCCTTCAATCTATGTTGATTTAAAACATCATCAGTTCAACAAGACATAAGGTATTAGGGTAACACATTTTTTTGTTTCAATATCCCTTTACTAAAGTTTAAGAATTAATTTATTCATTGAACAACAGATAGGTATATATATATATTTATGCTTGACAATTAGAGTTTCAACCTTCAACTCACCTTTCACTCAAAAAGATAATAGAACCCAAAAATATTATACTTATCCTAATTGTATAAGGTTCCAAATGTTAACACATACCATTTAGATTAGTAAAATTATTTTTTAATAACCAGGGACTTCCTGTATGCTAGTGGTAGGAAATAAAGGCCTTTCGCACTATGATTGTGGGTTCGATTCCTGCAGCTTTGTCCGACGCGACAGGTTATGCCCCGCCCTGCAGGTTGCCCTTTTCTTAAAACTATAATATCATAATATTCCAAAAATAATCTTCAGAAATGATTTAACCTTAAACAATACTATCCATGGTTCAACTTAATCCATTCCAACCTTAATAGTTATCCAAAATACCTCCGTCCATACTTTCTCTAAAAGGTCTCTAAATTCCAAAATCAATTGTAACATCAGATTCCCCAAACAAATTAACGTTTCTATTTTTGTCACATACTAAAAATATGATTACCTTCATCATATTAAAACCTTACTGAAATCAACAAGTACTGCAGTACAATCCTTATATATATATATATATCACATTATTCTAATAACCGAAATATAATCCATCAGTCCAAAAGCACCAATAAATTAGTTATTCTGCTTCAACTGTAGTAACAGCATAAGATTGTCCTTGATCCCTTGGCCTTTTCTGAGGTAAGTTTCCCTGATTCTTAGGACATTCATTTTCATAATGACCCATTTATCTACAATTATAGCATTCAAATTTGATAGCCTCTTTCTTTCCCTTGCAATCACGAGCCTGGTGACCCTTTTCTCCACATTTATAACAAACTCCCATTCCTTCTAGGCAAGTACCAGGGTGATTCTTCCCACAATTATCACATAATGGAAAATCCTTCTTTCCCCTTTTCCCTTTATCTGTCTCTTGTTCCACCGTTCTCTTCTTCTCTTGCTTTACTTTGTTGTCATAAGACTTAGAGAATTCCTTTTCTGTCTTGATAGCACACGAGACAATATCTTCGTATGATGAGAAGGTTTGTGATACTAAAGCTCGACGGAGAAATGGTTTTAACCCATCAAAGAAATGATCAATCTTACTTCTTGGGTTACGTATATAATCGTAAGCATGCCTCGTTAACCTTGTAAAGTTAGCCTCATACTTTTCGACATTCTCATCCTCCTTCTACCTCAGACTTAGAAATTGCCTTTCCATATCTGCTCGATGGTCACGAGGAAAGTATTTTTCTAAGAAAAGCTCTTTGAACTCCCTCCATTCCATATTCTATACGTCATCATCTTCCTTTGTGTTTTGAATCAATGACCACCACTGATCGGCATCTCCAGTGAGGCGGTAAACTGCCATGACAACCTTCTCCCTTTCACTACTCCCCAAGGCATGGAATATTTTCTCTAAGGAATTTATCCATTGCTCAGCTACTATAGGATTTGTACTCCCATTGAAGGTTGGTGGTTGTTGCCTCATGAAGCGGTCTAACATTGATCCTCCACATTGCGGATCAGGGTGCTCCATACGAGTTAGGTTATTATTCATAACCTGCGTGAGTTGTCCCAGTATGGTAATAAGTTGATCAGCACTAGTTGTATCTCCAGATCCACAATAATTATCTTGAGCAGGAGGGAAATCCCTACACGGAGTTCGTGCATTGATACGGTTTCCATTCCTTCCACTAGGCGCCATTTCTAAACAATGGCATAAACTAGATTAGTTTATGAATCAAAATACATAATCCCATACTTATAAAACACTTAACATAAATTGAACTATTTATGGATATAATCCATAATCATAAAAAGAAATGTTTTCTTTGAGGAAGTATATACTCATAACCCTTCATAGTGGTTTATAAATAAAATGAGAATTATCTTAAGCATATCCTCTGGGAGTGTCGTAACCAAGTGTTCATCAAGGCCCGTTGTCGTGCACCAGTTCCCGTTCGAGTCTAGCTCAAAGCGTTGTTTTCGGGTTTTACCCCTAGGTACATCTGTACCAGAGCCGCCTCTACTTGCTCGTATCCAGACATGGATGTATTGCTCGGAAAACTCACAAAATCTCTACAATAACAAAATTCTAGGATGTTCTTCTATACTAATCTTCAAAGTCTATCTTTGGGCTATGTGCTCTAATCAGAGTTTATCTAAATCTAGCTTCCAAGGTTATTACTAAACTGCCTCTGATACCAACTGTAATGCCCCGACCCCAGCTACCCAGAGTCGGTGCATTACTTCGTAACATTGGCATGATCACAAAAGATCAAGTCTCGAAAGACCGATTAGTTTAGTAGCCTTGGAAACACTAGATACATTCATAAACGTTACATTACATCATAAAGTGAAAAACTACAATAACAAAGTCTCTATAGTCCACACTCATATCCTCTTAGGACTATCCCAGCAGGTCATTCATAAAATACTTCTTCACATCCTGGAAAATATTAAAACATTGAAAGGGGTGAGCTCAGATGCTCAGTAAGGATAACAATAATGCGGAAGCTTTCATAAATAAACATTAACTTTTAAGGCAATGTATAACTAAAACAAAAGCCTTTTAAACATGAAATTCAACATAATATGGCAAAATTAAAATGAGATAATGCCATTTACTTATTCACATGGATATTCTACTGGTCGAATAATCACATGAAATATCAATAACCACTTTCATAATGATGGAATGCATAATGCCAGACTATCATAACCACGTAGTCAAGGCCTCGTGCCAAGACCACAAATAAGATTTTGTCAAGGTCTCGTGCCAAGACACTAGTTTGTCTCATGAGACCTGCCGATGCATTGAGGAGCTATAGCGGGCTCCACCCGTCACTTATTAAGTCCAATGCATTCCTCATATGAATAGGTTTAAACATATCATAATCCATAACATATTCATATCACATAAAACATGCATAAAGGAAACAAAACATTTCCACATTTCAATCACAAGATATAAATACAACACATTGATATAATAAAAATGCTTTCAAAACCATTTTCAATACCAAAATAAAAGAAAGTTAAATCTTTTATTTATTTTTCATTAAAAAAATGATGGCTTATAGAGGAAGCCGAATCTCAAATAATGGTCACGGCGGTGGAGAAGTTGTTGTCGCCGCATAAGTACGGAAAGAAAACATTCCCTTTTGTCGTTTAGCAAAACGCTTCATATAAAAAGATTCCTTTTGAATAAATGTAAAAGTCAAATGAGTTTATACACCGTATAAAAGAAAGTTGTGTATAAAACGAAATATTCCTCAATGAAAGGAGATTGAGACGAAGTCCTTAAATGATCATTTTTAAAATAATATAGATCTATTATGTGTATTCACTATAGGTACACATAAAGAATGTAAAAATACAAAATAGGACATAGTAATATCATGACATAATTTGAAAGTAAAAGATTAACCCAAAGAATGGAAGTTGGGTTAAGAAATTCCCTTAAAAATAAAATAGATCTATTAGGTGTATTCACTATAGATACACATAAAGAAAGTACAAATACAAGATAGGAAATAATAATATCATGAAGTAATTTGAATGTAGGAGATTAACCCAACGAATTGAAGTTGGGTTAAGAAATTCCCTTACCTTGTGTCCGACTTGACTCAACCGTTCTTTAACCTCCTGAATAATAAACTAGAGTTAATATCTACCTTATTAAGAACCATTTTCAATTTCATTATCCTTTTTATATCACTTATTATAATGTTATGAAAATTATGTAATTATTTAAGTTAATAACGGTCGTTTTGTCGATCTTTGGTACTTGAGTCAACAATAAACTTCTTATAATTACAAGTTGTTCATGTGGTGAAATATCCATTATATCCAGAATTATATTAATGATTTAGATATCATATATATCATATATATACATTATATACATTCATTTATAATATTACGTAACATTTAGAGGTAAGAAATGAAATGCACCGTTCATGGAGACGGTAAGCCGTACGTACGCATGAACGCTACTTTCATTTCAATTTCATATTTAATGGAATGAAATCATAATGATATAAATGTATAATATAATTCCAGTATAATATAGTGTATAATACCATTTACTCCATCCTTTATACATCCCACATATGGAATTAACGATTCAAATCACTTTGAGGGGGCGGTAGTCCGCACTTCCTAAAATGAAATTATCGCGTTTTACCCACAATGGAAATCATAAAGTATGCCATAAATGAGAAATACAGAAGAATAAGTAAAACATAAACATATTATATATCATATATAAAAATAGTGACATCTTAATGGCCACCTTTGAAGTTGTTATATGAGTGTTGAACAATCATCATTTCGTGAGGCAGAAATTCGCCATCCACAGAAACCGTATGTTCTTTAACCATTAGATGTATGTGTGTGTAAGTGTAGCTCTAATCCATCTTATAACAACATCCTAGTATATTGAGGATACTGGTGTTGTTACAAAAGAATTTAATAAAAAGAGTTTAGGGGGTTGGAGAAGAAAAATAAAACAAAACAACATTAGAGAAGACATTACCTCAAAATCGGGTAACTCTTTTTGATTTGAGCCAAAGGCTTCCTTGGGAAGAGTTCTGCTCAAAGTGAGGCTTCTAGGAGTAATAGGGGGAAGTTGGGAGAGTATTTGGGCAGAGTTTGGCCGATCCAAATGGCTTGACGGTGTGAATAAGGTGGGAGAGGTGGGGGCCTTTTATAAGTGGAGAGGAGGGGCTCTTTTGGAAAGATTGAAATGTTACATTATTACACAATGATTTTCGGATTCTAAAGGTCCCAAACTTATATAATTCGTGTCTAAGGTGATAAGGGTTCGAAATCTACCCATCCAATAGTCTTTGGACAAGTGTAAGCCTTGGATTTTACATTATCTTTTCATTTTATTAAAATCGTTAAATAATGAGGTCATCACCACATCATAATGATGTCATAAATAATTTAATTTATTTAATGTCTAAAAATTATAAAAAAAATACTATGATGTATGAAATCTTTTTAGCTTTCTAATTTATTTTTATAGTCAAAATTTGGACTTGTGTAACCCCACTTAAAAACTGTTTTAGTAAAACAACTCATGTTTGTGTCAATTTAATTTTAACATTAAATAAATATATATTAATGTCATTTTCCAACTAAAGTGGCTCCATGGGGTCCCCAAGTTGAGCCATGGGTTGTCTTGGTCGGCCATGACTCATCCAATAGGAGTAGGACAAGTGTCAAGCCCATCTCATATTATTAAAACATTATTTTTACCTTAAACTACACTAATTACCTCTAATCGCGATTAAGAACTTAAAAGTTACTATTCACCAAAAATTATTTTAATCTCATTGAACCACATTTTACTTCTTAATGACAACCATGTATGTCGGATTTTTGAAAATCAAATCACAGAAGTGGTAATATTTCATTTAAATGAAAAATCAGTTATTTAACTACCACTTAGTGGTTTCACTATTCATCAAAAATTGAAGTTTTTCAGAACAATGCCAAAATTTCACCCTAAGCTATAATTGATATTCCGAATTCAAAAATGATGCCTATTTTAAAAAATTCCAAACATATAAGTTGTATTAATTAATTTTATAATTAATTCCCGCTATTACAACAAATAGAGTGTTTTTAAGAAACAATTTATATCAAAAGATTGGCA
Organism: Viscum album; assembly: GCA_963277665.1. Lineage (NCBI taxonomy): Eukaryota > Viridiplantae > Streptophyta > Magnoliopsida > Santalales > Viscaceae > Viscum > Viscum album. Next base: position 358,238,091 of record OY728156.1, on the reverse strand, counting down.
ATTGTTTATGTCCAATTTCAATGTTAAATTAATTCTAATGACCACCTTTGGATAAAATGGTAAAAATATATTCTAATTATACTTTAAAACCACTAAATAGTATAATTTATCACTATAAATTATTTTGATTAAAAAAGTTGTTTTTAAGTAATTTTCACTATTCATAAAAATTGGAAGTTCTCTGAAAATTACAAAAAATTGAACTTTGGATAATTTCGATATTACGAATACAAAAATGAAGTCCATTTTGAAATATAAAATTTCTATAATTATAAAATGTGGTTATTACTATTCATAACGGCTACTTTGATTGGTCGCGGTGTTTTAGAACTCGAACTTGCGTACAATGCAAGCTATTGCATTATTGAAAGAGAGGCGTATCATGGAAGCTCGGGGTGTTACAGAATGGATTCCTCAACCATAACCACCACTTCATCATGAATGATATGTAAAAACATTAACTTCCAACCTGACATGGAGTTACGAATTATACACCTGAAATGGGAGTTACAGTTAACCCTAAACACTTACAAATGGAGGGATGTTCTTATAGAGATGTTATAATTGTCACATCCTACCATTGGATCAACCGTTGATATAGTTTAGATCACACCCATTCCCAATATTTCCCCCAGTCTTCCACATTGATGATACAAAAAAATTATCCTATAACCAACAACCTAGCTTGTACTCCCCTCATGAGAATACATAAAAGGTGGTTCCTTCCAGTGGGAGCCAAACCACTAGGTCGAGAGGCTAAAAACCATTCTCCACACCCCTAAATTCAGTCCTGTTCCAATTTTAAATATGTTCATTATTTAAGTTTTTAGTAATATATTAAAATATTAACATGTTAAACTTGAATAAAATACAATGTCTCATACCTTTTTCAATTAATCTCTCCATCGATATCCAATTAGTAATGTACATCGATGAAAAACACTAATGATTTTTAAATTGGGTATTATACTCCTTAACAACTATCACATCCTACCATATATGTATAAAATAAAAGACCATTATTTTATCATTATCTCAGTAAAAAATTAGTCATAAATCATGGATTTGGGAATCCATCTAAACTATATCTTAGAGCCTCTCAGCATATATCAAAACATCCCACCAGAGCATTACTACACCAAAAAAATATAATTCATGAGATTGAATAACCTAAATATAAGTGTATCTATTTCTTATGATAAAAAATGTAGTTTCTATCCATAGCTCACCTGCCTATGGACTATCAACCCTTGAAAAATTGGGAAGCTTATGCTGCTGGATAGATGTGTTATCTCTTCTATATATGAGGTATATTGTGGTACTCCCTCGAATGTATTCAAATAGTGTAAAAAACCTCATGGAACTATTTTTTTAGAAGTGCCTTGTAAAACCATAAGTTTTTGAGATATAAATATGTAAGGATTTAAGGGAATACTATGGAACAACACCTTTATATCATTGTCTTCACTAGCCTCCTCGTATCCGATAGGAGGTCGTCATGACAAATTGTGCCTAAAATTCCAAACACACACCGCTGATGAAATCGAAAATAAAACCCATAGTTTTAAACAATGAATAAGTAAAATATTTCATATAAAAAATACATATCCCTCTACCAACTCCAAACTCTTGGACTATGTAAAATAAAATAGCTATAAACACTACTAGAGATAGTGTCAATCACACACTCTAAATCTAGGTCATGTTCCAATTATCTATTTTCTAACAATTGAAATTAGATTTTAATTCAAACTTATTCCAAATTATATTAAAATTGTTGAAAATATAGTTCGCCACTTCCAATACATATGGTCTCATACACCTCATGACCTGACATATGGACTCCACTTAATCGACACCATAACACATTCTACTCTATGAGAACAATGGTCCATAATTGCATGATCCAAAGTTGACTACATTGGGTGTCTACTATAGACTAAGAAGAAAAATTCTATTTAGGTAACATATGAAACTCTAATTACCATCTGTGTTTGTAAATTATTCTCAAAATATTTATCAAGATCACATATATATATATATATAATAGAAGGCATATATAATCAAGTCATGCGGTCCAGAAGGGAATCCAATGTGCATGGAATAATGTGTTTAATGTGAATTCAAGAGGGTTACTAAAATGATTCTTAAGATGAAAAAACACATATTATAAAGGAAAACTAATATAAAAATCCCAAATTTATAAATAATAACATCATAATTTATTTGTATCACCCAAGGGTGGTTTCCAATCCACAATAATATGGTAAATCTAGAATAAAGAAATATTTTTCTAGGAATTTAGATTTTTCCTATACAACGATCATCTACTCTATGGGATATCCCATTACCAAACCCCAATTACATTTTAATATCATATCTATTATCTCAAAATAGTATTATAGAAATGAAAAAAATTGCACAAACACCACTTTGTAACATTCTGATCCACGGGCCACTGAATGGTTTCTTGCTCTGATGGGTCACATGGTACCAAGTGCACCTCATGGAATTCAAGAGGCTTATAATTCTTTCTGGGGGCCTAGGGTTCTTATATGGGGAGATTATTCAATAATATAATATTTCATCACAAATGGAGTACACATATGAACCAATGGAGGTTGAATTAAATCACATTGGCACAAGATAAACATCTAAAAATTTAATGAATAATCATTGCACATGAAAATTTCATATAAAAAATGATGTGTCATGTCATGTATTTTAAATGAAAGAAAAAATATCACAAGCATCTATACAATAAATAGACTAAAATATTAAAATGAACAAAAAGGACACATTCTAGATATCATAATGATCCTACCTCAGTTATATGCACACATCATCTATAGAAACTAGCAGATAAAGAATCTAACAATGGTTGCTTTCCTCAGTCCCTATCTTCACCCATGAATTCTATTAGGGTAACCAATGAAGGCCCACTGAGGGTGTGAGATAACACACCTTGTTCCACCACTAATGTTGTATATAACTTATCCTGTCAGTGTATAATAAACTAAGTAGTGTGTAAAATATACAATAGGTATAATAGTGGTACATGTTAAATTCCAATGGATAAAAAGTAATAACAATATTGTGATGATAATAATGTGTTAGAATCACGAATCCAAGCCCCCGGGTAAAAAATGGTCAAACTCAAAGAGACTATGGAGGTTTTAAATCATAAATAAACAAGTGTAATTACTATACAGTCTAGCTTAAATAAGGTGTTACCAATTTAAGGGCTATAAGTAATGCATATAAAAAGCCCACAATGTACTGAAAATTTAATGAATTTGAAGAAACTACCAAAACCATGCCATATACTCTAGTATATATCATTAGTCATGGCCTATTAATATAATCAATGTGTATAACATGAATCATCACTACACCACAAAAAAAAGTGTGTATCATATCTATAAATGTTGTTCTATGTTATCAAAAGTGTCAGAGCATAACGGGACAGATCCATGGTATATTTTACAATGAATCCATGCCATGTACATAGAGAATCTCTATAAAACACAGTAATGTATTTGGTGGGATCCACATATCATTTTAATAGACATTCTCAAATTAAAGACCATGAATGTAGGAACAATGGGCTACCAAGGGTAGTGGAATCCTATGAAATCCTGATACAAGGAGTAACAATATCCAAGGAATCCACTACTTCAATCAAGAATCATGTAGTAGAAAATTCCCCAATGCCCTATAGACCCAGGATCCAAGGTATACCAACCAACACATCCACAAAAATAATTAATTCAATATTTCATTGATTATTTAGTTCGTAATTATACACAATCCGTTAGTACATACAAATAATTAAATAATTTCTATTAAAAGGTGAAAATAATCCACATAACCTAAACACATTGAAAAGGATGCATAAACCCTCTCATAATCATCTCAATTAAGTTAAAATTTAGTTTTCAAATAATCCCTTTAGAAAGTGAGCTCAGACACACCAAATAAGGTTTTATAAAATATGATAATTACTAGGTAATACCTTATAAGTTACATAGTTTTAGGATGTATGGAATCCAACCATAAAACGAAACTCAAGGGGAAACCTAAAATGTTCCTATTTATTCAATTAATTTTTAGTTAATTTCAAGGATGTATATGTTGAAAAAAAACATTACCTATATAAACTCCAAAATAGTAGAAAAAATGTACACAACACATATCATATACATGTGGTAGAATACCCATATATTATCATCAAATTATTTGGGGAATATCTGATGAAAAAAATAAAAAGATGAATTGCCTGAAAATTGGGCATAATATCTTACATGCAAGTAAACCTTCTGAGGATAAGATACATGAATAATAGAAAAAGGGTAATGAAAAACTTATTAGTTTTGATCAAATGGGACCATTAGTGGAGGAATCACATTCTATATAACAAAAAATCACCATAACCTATGTTTAGGTCTCCTTGTGATCTCTTATGAAATAATAGTTATGGGTGAGCCTCTATCAAAAATTGTGGCCACTACCGATTATTCTAAAAACTGATTTTAGGAATTTAAGTAGAATGTAAATGAATTTCACATCATATATTGGTGCTATTAATATTTTCATGACTTATTATATTCCCTCTTTACTGATTTTACATGAAATCAGTATAATTTGTGTGAAATATTAATGTTTTAATATTAAGTATAATTTTTGAGCATTTTTAGAAGTAGTCCAATTGAGTTAGTTTAATGTTTTAATAATAACTATCACTATACTAATCCAAATTGTGTGGTTATTATTTTTTAGTATTCTATTTTAAAAATAAAACATTTCAATAGAAGGTGACAAGATCCAATTCTGCCATTTAAAGGGGCATATAGTCCTCACAAACAAGACCAATGAATCTGTGAACAAACTGGACCAGCCATGAAGATTGATAAATTAGGCTCCATCCAGAAGTCCAAAAACATTAACTCTCCACCATAATTTGGGGGACACTACATTTCATCTTGGATAAAAATTTCAGGGCCCAAATCTAAGAACAAGGGGCCCAAATGAATCATTAAAATCCATCCCACCATTCTGGCTGAGAATTAAAATCAGTATAGTATTCATGACATATCACATTATGTAAGCATTAAATTGAGTAGAGATTTTTCAGTGTGAAATAGGAGATACATGCAGAAGTCTTTTTTGAAGAACCCATTCGGATTTGAAGGTATCTTAATATTGAAAAACCCTTTCACATTCTGGACATCAAAAAGACTAGATTGAAATGGACAGTTTTACTTTGTTTAATCAACCGGCCATAACTTTTGATCCTTAAGTCCAAATGACTCCACCTTTTGAGAGTAGTCGTAAAATGTTATTATCTACAACTTTCAACAAAAATATTGCTCGATATTTGGCTGTCTTGATGTCCATATCTATGAGAAAAGTGGAGGGGTATTTTTGGAATGTAAACAATCCACCACCTTGGGCTATAAATACATCCCCTCCTCTCCATTCAAAAGGGTTGGAATTTCGGAAGAGAGGTGAACATATTGGCACGAAAAAAGACTTTCCAAAGGCTTGGGAGGACCTTCATAACTCATGTTTTCACTTGAGAGACCTTTCCTCTTCTCTTTGTTTTCACATTATTTTGTGTTCTTCATTTTTGTAATTTTGTATGTCCTTTCATTTGAAATTCTGTTTTAATGAAAGTTTCTTCTTCAATATCAATTATTCTCCTCCACATTATGTATTTTAATAATAATTTTATTAAAATATTTTAAATTCAGGTAAATTTCCTTCCCTTATTTTTCTTCCTCATTCAATTAAAAATCTTTTTTTAATTATCATCATTGTTTGTGTGTGTGTCTTCGACGTACAACTCTTTTATAATCCCTTTCTTTTTCTTATATTCTTAATTTATCATCATAATTATTATAACCATAATATTAAACACCCAAATGGATGAGTAAATATCTCATTGGGGTGAGTCAAAATTTAGGAATGTTAAGTGATTGAGAGTATTTTCTCGATGAGTATTCGTTAATTTAACATTGTGTATGTTGGAATTAATATGTCATGGATTAATGACATATTTTGTTTAGAATGTGGTTTCCATGTATTATTGGAACCATAAATACACTACCATAAACAAGTACTGATTGATTTTAGAATCCTAGTTAAGTTAAGGCTTGGATTAAAGTTTTAACACTTAGGAATTCTAATCTACGTCAACTTGTGAAGTGGGTGTTAATTTAAATGTATTATAAAGAAAAGCTCAAGGATTTCACAAGCTTAACTCCCTAATAATGAACTCACCCCAATCATTATCAATTTCTTAAATCAATCATAATCAATTAGTCATTTCAATTATTCTCTGCAATCAAAACACCCAAATCAGTATACAATAAACTGAAAACAATCAACTATTACGAAGTACCATCGGTAAGGATTTCAACCCGAGTGCTGCTATACACTTTAGCAGAGCACCAGAACCTTGACCGGTCGATAGCAGAAAATCGGCCATGCGTTTCAAATGGAATCGTTGCCGGGGATGGTGCTTTAATTATTTGTTAGTTTCTGGTTATTTTCATGAAAACACAAAAAAGACAAATTTAAAAAAGAAATTGAAAAAAACACAAAGAAAAACCCGTCTTCCTCGTAAAAATAATAAACTGAAAAAATACAAAGAAAAACTTGTCTTCCACTTTCTTCCAAAATATATCTGATAGCCCCGTAGTATTCCAAACAATCCCTTGGATTTGTTTGGACCTGAAATTGAGCGAACACTTCTCCATATTAGGAGGAGCATCAGATATACTCAAATAATTCAAGAACTAGTCCTCATCCAACCAGTTAAAATTGAAATGGACAATCCTAGGGAACAAACCCTTAAAGAACATGCTGCCCCTGATATGAATTACCAACCCCTTGGTATTCAATATCCAAACATAGAGGCTGAATTCAAACTCAAATCGGGTTTGATTCATCATTTTCATTATTTCCATGGGCTACCCGGTGAGGATCTACATCTCCACCTTAAAGAGTTCCAAGAAGTGTGCTCTACCATGAAGCCTCAAAGATTTTCTGAAGAACAAATCAAACTTCTAGAATTCCCTTTCTCCCTAGCTGACATTGCTATTTCATGGATCTACTACCTTCCTCCTGGTTTCATAACCACATGGAATGACATGAAGCAACTTTTCTTAGAAAAAATTCTATCATGCTTCTCGTACTGCTTCTATCCGAAAGGAAATAAGTGGTATACGTCAATTACCTAGTGACTCACTCCATGAGTACTGGGAGAGGTTCAAAAATCTTGTTGCAACCTTCCCACACCACTATATTCCTGACCAACTCTTGATCCAATACTTCTATGAGGGGTTATTGGCTATGGAGAGAACTCTCATTGATGCTACAAGTGGTGGTGCTCTGGTTGATAAAACTCCTGCAGCTGCAAGAGATCTCATAAGTATCATGGCTGAAAACACACAGAAATTCCATACTCGATCACATTATCAAGTCAAGAAATCCAAAGATAATCAAACAATTTAGCCAAACAAGATTACCGAGTGGATGAGTGAACTTACAGGTCTTGTGCGACAACTAGCTATGGCCACCAAATCCCAAACCTCGTCTTCCCCACAATCAATTTTTCCTTGACCTGTCAAAAACTGTTGAATTTGAAACTCTCCATCTCATCCAACTAACACATGTCCACAACTTCAAGAGGATCAATCCAATTCATCTGGACCAAAGGAGCTCAATGTAGTATATGCTCAACAGAACACCACCCCTCATCTATCAGGTCAGTTTGTTAGAAACTTCATCCAACATCACTCTGAGCCCTTATCTTCTTTCTATAACCAAGGCCTTAGGTATGGTAATCCCATATCTCATCCCCCTCAATTCCCTCTTCAAAACCCAAACCAGTTTCAATATGGTCAACGTGTTGGTAACATCCATCAACCTTATCCTTTTGTTCCTAAACCTCAATGGAACAATCCTCCTCTTGGATTCTATCATCCTAGTGAGCCTTCCCAATTCCAAAACCAATACAATCGATTTCACAAGAACCAAAATCAAGGAAATCCCAATTTGGGACAAGCCTCTTCTTCCAAGAAACTATGGGAATGTGCACTGGAAGATATTTCCTCTTTCACCCGTTATAGCCTTAAAAACATTGAAACTCAAATAGGTTAACTTGCATCCCACTTGAGCCAGAAACACCAATCAAATTCTTCCCAACTCCTAGCTCAACCATTACCCAACCCCAAGGGGAATGTAAGTTCAATTGCACATAGATCAGGAAAGAAACTTGCTTTGCCTCAAGATAAATCCTAAAACCTCCTTTGAATGTTGACCTAGAAAATGAAAAGTACAAGAAAATTAAAAAGGAATCTGAATCCATTCCATCACCTCCTTCCATTTTAGATAGGAACCCAATTCCTTTTCCTCAAGCTGTCTCTAAACTAAGGATGTCCTTTGAACCTGATCCTGAAATGCTTGGCATTTTTAGACGTGTTGATGTCAACATTCCCCTCTTTGATTCCATAAAACAAATTCATAAGCATGCCAAGTTTCTCAAAGAGTTTTGTACCCACAAGAGGAAACATAGGACCTTTGAAAATGTTTCCACCCAGCAATCCATACCCATTAAGTGAAAAGATCAAGGTACCTTTACGGTTCCATGCCAAATTAGATGTTCCAACTTTGATGATGCACTCATAGTCCAAGGATCCTCAAGTAATGTCATGCCCAAATCCATATTCTCAAACCTTGGTCTAGGTCCCTTGAACCCAATGAGTGTTGTCATTCAGTTAGCCAATCTAAGCACAACCAGTCCTGAGGGAATAATTGAGGATGTCCTTGTCCGAGTCAATGATCTTATCTTCCCTGCTGATTTCTATGTCCTTGACAAGGAAGGTGAGACGAACTCTTCTCGATCTCCCCTAATTATAGGAAGACCATTCCTCATGACTGCGAGAACCAAGATTGATGACCATTCAGGAATCCTATCCATGGAATTCGGTGACCAACTTGTCAAGTTTAACATTTTCCAAGCCATGTGATACCCATCTGAGGATCTCTAGGCATTCTCAATCCATGCTTCTGAGGACACTTCTAAGAGTCTATTGAACCCCATTCCATCATGTTCATCCTGTTCTGAAGAGATAAGATCTTGTGAAATCTGCACTAGGATTAACCAAGTCAAAAATATTGAAGTTAATGTGGACCTTTCATCTATAGACTCCATAAATTTATAGGATCTTGAAAACTCTCTTGAATCCCATCTCAACTCTGATCAAAACTGCTCCACATTGGAAAATATTGGGAAAAATGAATCTGATGAAACTGAAGTCCCATCCTCTATTTATGAGTTTCCTAACCCAAAAATTAATGACGAGACTAATATGAAACCCCTTCCTACACACCTGAAATATGTATTCCTTTCCCATGATCACTCTTATCCTTTTATTATCTCTTCTTCACTTACCAAAACTGAGGAGTCCAAACTTGTTCAAGTGTTAGAGGAAAAAAGGCCTTCGGGTGGACCCTTGATGACATACTAGGAATCAACCCCACCCTTTCCATGTGTCACATCCATCTTCAGGAATCATCCAAACCAATTATACAACCACAAAGAATACTAAATCCACTCATCCTTGAGGTAGTTAGGGAATAGATCACCAAGCTTCTTCAAGCTGGTATTATCTACCCAATTTCAGATAGTGAATGGGTTAGTCCAATTCACGTTTTACCTAAGAAGGGTGGTATAACTATTGTCAAAAATGAACATGGAGAGGTAGTCACAACTCAAGTGAAGAAAAAATGGCATGTGTGCATCAACTATAGGAAATTGAATGTTGAAACCCGAAAAGATCACTATCCTCTTCCATTCCTTGATCAAATGATAGAAAGATTGGTCGGAATGTCACACTATTGCTTTCTTGATGGATACACCTTCTATTTTCAAATCCCAATCACACCTCAAGATCAAGAAAATACTACTTTCACATGCCACTTTGGAACATATGGATATAGAAGAATTCCTTTTGGACTTTGCAAAGCTCTTGCAACATTCCAAAGATGTATGATGAGTATCTTTTCAAAATTAAATGAACACTGCATGGAAGTCTTCATGGATGACTTCACCATTTATGGTGAGTCATTTGAGTCGTGCTTGCATTCACTCTCTCTAGTCCTTCAAAAGTGTGTCCATTGTAAACTTGTGTTAAATTTTGAAAAATGTCCCTTCATGGTTCAAAATGAGATTGTTCTAGGGCACATAGTTTTAAAAGATGGTATTGAAGTTGATCCAGCCAAAATTGAAGTGACCCAATCACTAACTGAACCGACTTCTGTTCGAGACATCCTTTCATTCATCGGTCATGCCGGTTTCTATCGGAGACTCATCCATAAATTCAGTAAAATTTCCATCCCACTCACTCGTTTGCTCCAAAATGATGTCACTTTCAATTTTGACGAGGTTCACAAGAGATAATTCCTTGAACTCAAAACTGCTCTCACATCTGCCCCGATAATCCAAACCCCTTGATTGGTCCTTACCCTTTGAATTGATGTGCGATGCTTCTGATAGAGATGTTGGGGTTGTTCTTGGTCAAGGAAGATAAATAATTCCTCATGTCATCTATTATGCTTCAAAAACATTGGATAAAACTCAATCTCACTACACTGTCACTGAAAAGGAACTTCTAGAAGTGGTTTTTGCCTTAGATAACTTCCTGTCCTATCTCTTAGGTTCCAAAATCATCATCTTCACAGACCATTCTACTATATAGATCTTATTCAAGAAAAGTGATTCGAAACTGAGGATAATAAGATGGATCCTAATGCTCCAAGAATATGACCTTGAAATAAAAGATAGACCAGGAAAAGAAAACCCTGTGGCTGATCACTTGAGAAGAATTTCTAATTCTTCTCATTCAGAAATCATTGATCCTAAATTCCCCACTGAGAACCTTTCATCTCTAACTCCAAAAATACCATGGTATGCCCCAATTGTAAATTACTTGGTTTCTGGTGTTTTTCCTGAAATTTTTTCAAAAGCACAGAAAATGAAGTTGAAAAGTGATTCAAAATACTCTTTTTGGGAAGAAAATAAAATTTGGAAAACTGGGACAGACATGGTCATTAAGAGATGTGTTGAAGAAAATGAGCATTCTTCCATCTTAGAAATCTATCACTCACTTCCCAGAGGTGGCCACTTTGGACCACAAAGGACCTCCCGAAAGGTACTAGACTCTAGATTCTTCTGGCCTTCACTCAACAAGGACTCACATGAGTTTTTTCAATCATGTCCCACTTTCCAAAAGTTTGGCACAATTTCCAAGAGAAATGAAATGCCCCAAAAGACTTTATTTTTCTTTGAGATCTTTGTTGTTTGGGGCATCGATTTCATGGGGCCATTTCCCCATTCCAATGGATTCTCATACATTCTTCCTGCGGTCAATTATGTTTCAAGGTCAGTTGAGGCCAAACCCACTAGGAAGGATGATTCTCATACTGTTAGTGAGTTCCTAAAGACCCACATCTTCCGAATATTTGGCACACCTTGTGCCTTGATAAGTGACTTAGGAACCCATTTTTGTAACAGAACCATGGAATATCTTCTGAAAAAGAATGTGGTTAAACATAAAACTTCAACTGCATATCACCCCCAAACAAATGGCATGGCTGAACATTCTAAAAGAGAAGTTAAAAGAGTGCTTGAGAGAATTGTAAAACCCACCAGAAAACACTGGCCTGAAAGACATGGTGAAGCCCTTTGGGCTTATCGAACTGCCTATAAAACACCCATTGGGATGTCTCCTTTTAGACTAGTTTTTGGTAAATCATGTCACTTACCAGTTGAAATCCAACATAAGTCTTTTTGGGCTTTGAAAACCTATAATTTTGATTGTGAAAAATCTGGTGAAGAAAAACTGTTGCAATTGGCTGAACTGGAGGAGCTTCGACTTGAATCCTATGAGAATTCCAATCTGTACAAAGAGAAGGCTAAGGTACTCCATGACAGACCCATCCTGATAAAGGTATTTCATGAAGGTGAAAAGGTAATCCTCTTCAATTCTCGATTCCGAATTCACCCAAGTAAGCTTAATTCTCATTGGGAAGGTCCATTTGTTATTACTAATGTTTACCCATTTGGTGCAGGGCAAGTCCAAGACCCCTCTACCAAAAGGACATTCACGGTTAATGGAAATCGGTTAAAGCATCACAATAAGAGGACACACAATATTTGATCATCATCTACTTCCATTGGATACCCAAATTCTCCAGTTAACCCACCACCGAATGGAGATGACGACCGACCAAATCTTAACAAGGGGGAACCTCTTTCCCTTTAACTATCTCTCCATCTCATCCTCTCTCTACATCTTTCTTATTCTACCTCTCTCTTTAATTTTTTACCAATTTCTTCATAAAACCCTTTTTTATATTTTTTGTGTGGGAGTGTATTTTAAAAAAACCTTAAAAAATAAAAAAAAACCTTAAAAACTAAAAAAAACAAAAAACACAACCACTTAAAAAAATACAAAAAAAGATTCATGCTTACTCACCATCATGTTTTGAAATTTTGTCCAACCATTTTGGGGGGTTAACAGACTTGTTTTCATCTCAAAAATTTTGTATTTTCATTATGAATTTCAATAAATAATTTTGTGTCAAAACCAACACATTTCGAATGTTCAATTATTGATTTGGAAAATGATTTTCCCCAACCGTGAGAACAAACATTTGATTTCATTCCAAGGCCACCTATGGCCATATTTTAAAAATGTGTGTTTTCACCCCCATTTGTGAGTCTTGAGTTTGTGGACCTTCGAGCTGAATTTTCTACCTTTGTGTGCATTAATATAATAGAGGCATTTTCTGAACAACATGAGAATCACAATAGCCACATAGCCTCCCATTTCCCTTACATCATTACTGCTTTTGAAAGCCCCTTTGATCCTATGAAAACCTTTTCTTTGATAGCCACATTAAAATCCCAATACCTTATCCCACCCAATATCAACATGTATTTTCGTTGAATAAGTTTTTGAAATTTAAGTGTGGGTGGGAATGGATTTCATTTTTGGGTATCATTTCCTTACTTTCTGGTGTGTTATCATATTCTTGAGGGAAAGCATCCATTTTAGTGTGGGGCGAGGTTTTCATTTAGTGGTATTTTGGAATGTATTGTACATATGATATTGAAAAGTGTTCAAAAAAATTTCAAAAAAACACTCATCAAAATCAAAAAATAAATGAAAAAAAATGAAAAATGGGTTGTGTCTTGGGTAGGTCAAAAATCACTCTTCCTCAACCTTTGATCTTGTTATAACTATTACAATTTTTGTCGTGACGAGATCAATCATTGGTTGGGTTATGAGTGTGAGATATTTTACATGTTCAACTTTCGAAAAAACAAGGAGAAAAAAAGGAGAAAAAAAATAACACTTGCATTATATTCTTATTGGGAGAAGTTCTGTGTTTTGTAAATATTTCATCTTCTCATTACCTTCATATTTTCTTACTCTATTTTGTCTTTATTCATACAATAATTCTTTGGTAAATATGTGTTTTCAATTTCTTCCATGTTTTATTTCAACAAAATGTGCATTACTTTTTCAATGTTGGTATTTTAAACCTCTTCTTATCTCTTTTGGACATTATATTCCTACCATACCCTAGCCACAGAAAAACCCTGTAAAAATACCTCTTGATTCTTGTGCACGTTGGATAGGGATTGTAAGCTGGGAGCTCTTTTCAAACTCTATGATTTTCACTTTTGGTTGGTGAAAGAGTGAACCTCCACAAATAAATTTTATCATCTTGAGAGGTGTGAGTTTTGAGTGACCACATTTCCCATTTCTAAATTTGAGCATGAAAAAAAAATTAATTAGTATTGAAACATTTTTTCTGTAACAACTTGTGGTGGAATTTGAAATGGATGATTGAAATAGTCTAAACCTCCCCTGATTGGAGAAAACAAAATTTTAAAATCTTTTGTTGAGTAAAAATGATTTTGTCATGTTTTTATATTTTTTGCACACGAGGACATGCACAAATCTAAGTGTGGTGGAGTTGATGTTATTAATATTTTCATGACTTCTTATATTCCCTCTTGAGTTATTTTATATGAAATGTGCATAAGTTGTGTGAAATATTAATGTTTTAATATTAAGTATAATTTTTGAGAAGTTTTAGAAGTAGTCCAATTGAGCCAGTTTAATGTTTTAACAATAACAATCACTATAATGATCCAAATTGTGTGGTTATTCTTATTTAGGAGTACCGTTACTGTATACAACATTTCATTATAAGGTGACATGAGCCAATTCTGCCATTTGAAAGGTCATATGGTCTTCACAAACAAGACCAAAGAATCTGTGAACAAACTGGACCAACCGTGAAGATTGATTTACTGCGCTCAATCCAGAAATCCAAAAACATTAACTCTCAACGATAATTTGGGGGACACTATATTTCATCTTGGATAAATATTTCAGGGCCCAAATCTAAGAACAAGGGTCCCAAATGAAGCTTTAAAATCCAGCCCACCATTCTGACCGGGAATTAGGATCAGTATAGTATTCAAGACATATCACATGATGTAAGCATGAAATCGTGATGAGATTTTTCATTGTGAAATAGGAGATACATGCGGCCGACTTTTTTGAAGAACTCATTCGTATTTGAAGGCATCTTAATATTAAAAAACCCTTTCACATTCTGGACTGCAAAAAGACTGGAGTGAAATGGACAGTTTTACATTATTTAATCAACCGGCCATAACGTTTGATCCATAAGTCCAAATGACTCCAAATTTTTAGAGTAGTCGGACAACTTTATTATATATAACTTTAATGAAGAAGATTTCTCGAGACTCAGCTGTCTTGATGTCCATATCTGCGAGACAAGTGGAAGGGTATTTCTGGAATGCAAACAGTCCACCACCTTGGGCTATAAATACATCCCCTCCTATCCATTCAAAAGGGTTGGTATTTCAGAAGAGAGGAGAAAATTTTGGCATGACCAAAGACTTTCCAAAGGCTTGGGAGGACCTTCCATACTCATGTTTTCACTTGGGAGACCTTTCCTCCTCTTTTTGTTTTCACTTACTTTTGTGTTCTTCATTTTTGTAATTTTGTAAGTCCTTTCTTTTGTAATTATGTTTTAATTCAAGTTTCTTCTTCAATATCTCTTATTCTCCTCCAACTTATGTATTTTAATATTAATTTTCTTAAAATAGTTTAAATTCAGTTAAATCTGCTTCCCTTATTTTGAATCCCCATTCTATCAAAAATCTGTTCTTAATTATCATCATTGTTCGTGTGTGTGTGTGTTCGACATACCACTCTTTTCTAATCACTTTATTTTTCTTCTATTCTTAATTTGTCATCATAATTATTTTAACTATAATATTAAACACCCAAATGGTTGAGAAAATAACTCATTGGGGTGAGTCAAAATTTAGGAATGTTAAGTGATTGAGGGTATTTGCTCGATGTGTATTCGTTAATTTAACATTGTGTATGTTGGACTTAATATGTCCTGGAGTAATTAAATATTTTGTTTAGAATGTGGTTTCCATGGATTATTGGAACCATAAATACACTACCATAAACAAGTACTAATTGATTTTATAATTCTAGTTAAGTTAAGGCTTGTATTAAAACATTAACACTTAGGAATTCTAATCGACATCAACTTGTGAAGTGAGTGTTAATTTAAATGAAATATAAAGAAAATCTCAAGGATTTCACAAGCTTAACTCCCTAATAATGAACTCACCCCAATCATAATCAATTTCGTAAATCAATCATAATCAATTAGTCATTTCAATTATGATCTGTAATCAAAACCCCCCAATCAAAATACAATCAACTAAAAACAATCGACTATTACGAAATACCATCGGTGAGGATTTGACCCAAGTGCTGCAATACACATTAGCAGAGCACCAGAACCTTGACCAGTCGATAGGTGACAATCGGCCATGTGTTTCATATATATTATAGGGGTCTTTCCCTGTAAAATACCATTACAAATCAGGAAATGTTCTAGAAATAATATTACACATCATGTATTCCAATTACAAAACATGTAACTGGAAATCAACTAACTTACATCCCTCCTACCTCAAGCATTCCAAAAAAACCCAACGAGACTAGGGCCTGGAATATGTTCTATGCCAAAAACGGAATGTAAATAAGAGATAATTGAAAACAAAAAAAAATTCCAAAACTCATAGAGAAACCTAGAATCTTATAGGTGTTGTATATAAAATAATCTATTCAACATAGTATTTATTTTAGAATAAAATATATAGAAAATCAAAGTGTGTAATAATCATGAGTATATTAGATTGATTCACTTAGTAAATTTATAGTAAATTTTCTAAACAAATCATAACATCTGTTCAAATTCATATTAATGACTAATAATATGATACCAATAATATATGTGTTGTAATATTAACAATTCAACTACATAGACACACTTCTAGAAGTCTTTAATCATGAGAACAAAACTGAGGCATCCAAATAACTAATGGGGAAAATGACTCTAAAAAAACCTGTCAACTATTTTCATCAAACGTCATCCACACAGATATAGATGAAACATTGGCTGAGAAAGTTAGTGTACGAATAAAAAAACATAATGATGTATTTTAAAAATATCAAAAAAATCACAAAATACACAACCATATCTCAAAAAGATGCAAGATCAATCACATAATACATGTGAGTGAACTCCATAAATGAAAATCTATTCTGACAACAACCACATATATCCAATACATTCAACCCCAGTGAGTATCCATAAAATTATATTTTTTATCTATGTCGAAAAATAATAAAAAATTACATGTACACATATATAGAGATAAATAATAGTAATTATTATTATCCCATGAAATGAAAAAAACCCATAATTGTCTACATTGAACATGAAAAAATAATCAGTTATTTGTATATAATCTAACATCGCCTTGATTTATCATTATACATAACCATATACCTACCCAATAAATTTAAAGCTTCTCTAATGTGCATTAAGATTACAAATAATACTATTTCTAATAGAGTATAAAAAATATTGAATCGCTCAAAAATTCATTATAGTTTTTATCTCATGTTAAATCACCTAATATGAATTGTAACAAATATATAAGTGGTAATAAACATCACATATAAATTTTAAATACTTATGGAAATAAAAATCTAATAATACCTTGATACTAGAGTAAATACATATATAATGGGATATAGTTATATATCAAAGTATTAGAGAAACTTCACATCTTAAAGGATTTAACTATATAAAATCCAAGTTAATTCCAAATATAATTGGTGATAGAAGAGATAATATATAGAGAATCATTGTAAAAAATCATCATGGGGTTATAGGAGAAAAAGGGAATGAATAATTAGGTGAATTATAATCCATCACATTCTTATATTGAGTATATTAGAGAAACCACCCATATTAACTTACTCATATCAAATGATTCTATAAGAACAACCTAGCTCCACCAATATTTTAATATATATATTTTTTATTTGAACCTATCTCCAAGGGTGATTGTGGATAGATACCTATATAAGTCATATTGATTCTCTACCAAGATTTACATTCGAGAATATTATAGTCATCATCACCTCACTCTAAACCTATCCAATGTTTTACTATAAGGGTAACCCCAAAAGTTTTTCATCTCTATCAATAAACATCATTTATAGGTTATAAAAAATATTTATTATATATTTATAAAAAATTATCACTATATTTTCAACCACATATCCCATTATCCGTCAAAATATACCCACCGTAATATAGCCTGGTGATGTTTTGTCATCATCAATGGGTTCTATTATCCCTAAGTCACTACAAGATAATAAAAATACGTCAATTGTAAATTATTATAGTTCTAAATTATCTCATTGTAAACAATAAATCTTGGAAAATAATAATTCACATAGTTCTAATAAATTTATATCTTGTAATGCTTTTCGAATTCACAAACTCGATCTCCTAATAAATCTTGTAGACTAAATAATATCTATCATAAATATTCCACAGAGTTTTCCATTCAGAGATCATATATCTTGTCCTCATTATATTTAAATTAATGATAAAACATTAATTAATTATTTTTAATCTATTTATTATCGTATTTCATTATTATAGGTTCTAATATTTATTAGTGATATACTTTTATATAATTCAATATAATGAAACACAACATTAGTCATCATTACTATCCTTTAAAATTAAACTTTATGACCCTCATTTATTAGATTCAATAATTTTCATGTGCTGATGGAAATTAATATATTTTTATA
This sequence comes from Viscum album, assembly GCA_963277665.1. NCBI lineage: Eukaryota > Viridiplantae > Streptophyta > Magnoliopsida > Santalales > Viscaceae > Viscum > Viscum album. The sequence continues at coordinate 358,219,771 of OY728156.1, read as the reverse complement.
ACCCTTTTAATTATATATATATTATCCTTGATAACACATTAGATTAATGGATAAATACCTTTATAATTTCATTTTCTTTTAGATTGCTGGTATAAAATATTCAGAATTTGGATATCATTATGAAAAACACCTTTCATGCCACAAAACATTACCTAATATTCCAAAATCTAGTTTATTTAGAACAACATTTCTCTATTCCTTAAAAATAATATAAAAGTATTTATTTCATAAATAAGTAGTAAATATATTTTTTTCTCTTCAAAAATCACTATGATAAATCATTATTTAATTTTATTTGATTTATAACATTTACTATATATATTGATCCATATATTTTCATATGACTAGAATTATCATCATAAGTGAACCATAACTTGGATTAAGAAACTGGTCAATTTTATTAATTATATATTCACATATATGATAAATATATCTCACTATATATTATGATTATTAAGAAATAATAATATCTTACAGGTTAACGTATGTCAAACTAGATAACCCAAGTATAAATTTTTATTATTTTGAGTTGGTATTATTCATTATATTAATCATCATTGAACATTATAAAGAATTCATGAAACAAAACTATTCAATAAATTTTAGAAAATTGGTTCATGTAGTCCAATGATATTGAGATGTTTCCAACACAAAATTCAATATCCTATGGAATCCATTAATATAGAACACATAAGAAACTAAATACTATCCACATAGGGAATATGAAAAATATCTAATTGAAAATTTTATATGATTATATATTCCTGATCTATGTTGTTTATTGTAGAAAATCTAAACCCCCATTATTTTTTTATCTATTGTGTTTTACATCTTCTATCCTAACTTTCTAGATATTTATTACATAAATTTTCATAACATGAAATTATATTGGTCAAATTAATGAAAATAATATAATGGGTTTGATATAAAATTTGTGATGCAACTTATCTTATTTTTTCAAGTTATATTGGTCAAACATCCCTTGTGGATCCTAAATCCATTGAACCCCAATCATGAGATGAGTCAATTTTACACTATTTTCTCATAGGATACAATGACCAAATAACATAGGTACCCCTCACTAGAATCCTACAATGTTATTCTACAATCATGAATACTATAAAACTAATAAGGTTTAACCTTCATTAATTTATAAATTTTATGAGGCTATAGATCTTAACACCTTAAATCAATATCTTATAATTGATTCAAGTTATTTTTACTTTATGATACATAAAATTAAATGAAAATTTACACTCTTTAGAAAACACATTATATATTTTGTCTTAAAATATAGATTGAATCAATGTGATAAAAACAGAATTCTACTATCCTCTTAAAAATATTTCTTAAGATATTTAGTACTCCAATTTAGTCATTTAGATAAAAATGTTATAAAAAATCCATTAAATCAATCATAAAACATTCCTCCCTTCTGAATCATAATCTATTTTTTAGATGTTGATGAAACTAAAAAAAATTTATTTCTTCACTAGATCTTGCTTTTATGTGGGTGTTACATAAAAACAATAATATGTTCCATTTACTAAAGAGAGAAATATTTTATCGAAAGACATATCTATTTGATTTATCATAATCCGGAAGTCATTTTTATAGGATCACTATTCTATGAAATATAACCCTGAAATGATATTAACACCCTAGAATTTGTTGAATTGTTTTATTAATAACTAGCATGTTTTCTAGAAATATTTGTTTCTAAATCAATGAACCATACCTTTCCCACATAAATATATTGATTCGTAATGAATTATTATGCCTATAAGGGATCACTCAATGTTAGTATAATTACACTGCAATAAATATTCTTCCATCGTCAAGTGGAAGAATTTTCTTATATTGGGTACTACAAGTTCAAAAATATTTATTGAAAATGTTTTAAATTTTATTAAATATCACATGAAGATTATATTAACAAATGATTTAATGAATTAAAAACATAAAATAATAAAAAAATATGATATTAAGGGATTTAAACTGTTAAAAACACAATAAAGATGTTTGTTTATCAATATGAAATTGTGAAAAAAGGGAATTAATAGTTTTTTTGAAAAATTACCCGGACCAAAAGACCAAGGTATTCATTCATGAAAAAAATTCCAGGATTCAAAATTGAAATATTATTTTACAATCATTTTCAGAGAATGAAATTAAATTTACTATAAGGTTAGTTGACCATTTGAGAGTCATACTAACACCCTTGTTAGCAAGCCCATACTCCACCATACTAGCCTCTTGGAAAGCATGAGTGACATGAAGTTGAGAGACAAAAGTGTATTCATGAAATCCATACATTTTGAAATAATAATCCTTGAATTAAACATGGCACTTTTTCTAATGGCCTGACATTATTTATAAAGTCACATTCTAGCCAATGGCTTTTCCAACCTTTAGTTTTTTGAATTTTTATAGTATGAATGATTCATAGCATCTCTAATTCAAGAGAAGAAGTCAACCCATATGATCTTTCAAAAAACCATAAAAATGTCATCATGGCCTCAAAAAATAGCACCACAACTCAATGGTCTAGGTGTCATTTAGTAGTTCCATCTATATTAGCATTGGTCCAACATGGGAAACGAGGTGACTAGAAGACCTCTATCATACCCATAGAAGTTCAAAAGTTCCCACGGATGACCAAATTTCTTAGATTGTAAAATTCCTAGATATTATTATCATTGTAACCCATTTGAAATAAATTTTTATCATTGAAATTTTCAAGGAACTTTTGGAAAACAATCTTTACACACATAGCCATCCCATCCTAGAATCTAGTATTGCATCCCCTCCAGATTGCATAAAATCTTTAAGCCAAAGAAACAACAAAAATGGAATTCCCCTGGGAAGATAATTGGATGTTGGAACAAGAGAATAAGAAGTACTGAATGATAGAGAAACATAGTCCATGTTGATCAAAAACACAAGGCACTCCAGTCCATATAGCTGATGCAGTTGCATATCCAAAAATAAGTGATCCGGGTCTGCTATTTTCTAATGGAAATGAATACACAGAGATCATTGGGAGATACTAAAACTTTGACAAAACATCATGAAAAGGATGAATGTTATGACAAATCCTCCATATATGTGTAAAATTGTAGGGATGTATCCAACTCATATTTAAAATATAAATACATATGAATTGATTAAGTCAGCCTTTGATGGTGTGTTGATTAAATATATTTACTTTAGGATTACCAATTATGAACACTTCCCATACAATAATATCTTAGAATGAAACCAATTAATTGTTCCCCAAAATGAACTAAATATCATCCTACAAACGAGGTTGGGGACATCAATAAATCATTGATAGAAATCCTTACATCAGAACATAATGTAGAGGGATAATTTCCTACTATGAGAGATGAACTAGTCCAATTATCAAGCTAGATTATAAAATTATAAATCATGTTCACAACTCATCTTGAACATGTCATCATATCCTGAAACAAATATCAAAATTATAGAATAATATAATATTCAAGGTAAGAATCCCTTCCAAATTATATAGAAACATAAAAACAAGATTTGAGAGATCCCAACGATTCTACAATGTTCTTCATGAGGTTTTATGTAAGCCTCGCATGAAGGGAATCATTAAAAATCCAAATATTCTTAATACCAATGCCACTATTGAATAATTGTTTATACAAGTCTTCCATGGGATTGTAACCTACAATCATTCTGCAATATTACCACTCTAAATAATGTTCTTGGCACACCCATTTAACCATTTGATAAAGCATCCTGGAAATTTATATACCATGAAAGAATAAACCATCCTAGAAATAATAATTTCCTTGACCAAGTTAATTCATCCATCAATGGTTGTGATCTTATATTTATATGTATAGAGTTTCCCATTATCCTTGACAATAATTTCAGAAAAATTATGTAAAGACCTAGAATTTCTGTGTAATTTTTTTTTAAAATAAATTGGATTTTTATGTGTCTATGAAATTTAACGGAACATGATTCAGAGGCTCGAAGTGTCCGGAATGAATTTATAAACATTATTTTAGGTACATTTAATAAATGTTTGAGTGGGTTATTCTGACATTTGATCCGGTGCTTGGAATTGAAATCTGAGGGCAAATTTGCACTCGCAGTGCAAGTATTCGCTTAAGAAGACTTTCACCTTGATAACAATTAGTTGAGGGTGAAAGATAAATTTTTTATTTTTCATGGAAATAATAAAATAAAATAAACACATGTTTGATTTTATTTTGTTGTTACCACCCTCCATGTGGATGTTGAAAAATGGGTACCTCCAAACCTTAACCACTCATTAAGGGTTATGGAGGTGGGTCCCACCCGAGGTCTAAACCTATTCAACTCCCTCATTAATGTGGAGGAGCCTGGTGTTCATCCTCTACATTAATTGTTCCAACCCTCCTTAATTAATTGTGCCAACCCGTGGTATCCTCCAATTTGAATTTTATGCCAACACAACCTATTTATTGTTTCCAATTAATTAAGCCAACATTGATTGATAAAAAATTAAGAATATAAACATATTTTATTTGGTTGGCTATTCATTTGTTGTAAAAGTATTGGAAAAGGACGATTGGGAGAACTTGGGAGAAAGCTCTCCAATGAAGAATGCTCTGCCAACGAAGAATGTCGACCTCCTTCAATCTTCTTCCTCAGGACTTTTCCAACGTTGGACATCCTCATCTATGGAGAATCGATGACCGTACTACCTTCTTGTGAAAACTTCATCAAGAGAACAAGGTAGGGGTTTATTTTGAATGATTATTTTCTTCCCTTCTAAAATAAGGAATGTGAATCAACGTTTTAATTAGTTGATCCACATATGTTTTCCTTAGTGGGTTTAGAGAACAATCAATGCGGGAGGGTTTTACATTCTTCATTCTTGTTTATGTTGAGTTGTCTGCTACCGCCCAAACGTGGAGGGTGTAGGCCAAACAAACATGGTTAGACCCCCTCCATATATCTTTTTCTTTTGTGTGTTCTTCACGATGGTTGAAGGCAACAACAACGAATGAGGAGAGAGGCCGGCTAAACCGGCCACTGGCGAAACCATCTGCCGGTGAAGGTATGACACCCCGCTACCCCATAGCCCCATCATCCGTGACCTCTACACCTTACCATCGCCCAAGATGTCATCTTATCCACTTCCAGGTCCACTACCACCACCCCTGCTCAGGCCGCCGCCACCGCTGACGCCCTCACTACACCGCGGCGGACGAAACTGCCCTCACCACACCCCCCTATTCTAAACCACCCTCACCGTGCCACCCAAGGCCGGTACACTGACATGTGGCCAGACTGCCGATCGTGGCTGGTCAGTCGACCCATGGCCCGACCGCAACCCGTGGCCAGTCCACCGTTCATGGACGGTCTGGCAAACCGTGGCCGGTCCGGCAACCCATGGATGGACCACTACCCCACAGTTGATTTTCCACTGCATGACCAGACCACCTCCTCGCGGCCAGGTCACCTCCACAATGTCGGACCACAACCCTGCGGTCTCGTGCTACCCTCGCGGCCCTCACAGGCATGGCTAGACACAACTGGCCAGCCGCACTACGGGTCAGGCCCACTACAACCCAGTTACGTTATTTTGGCCATAACATTGGCATCAGAAATTTGATTGAAAAACTGTCAATGATGTTGGAAATATTGATGCAAGATAGTCCCTTTGAGTGATACCACAATGAGTTCGGGATTATTTTGGGGAACAATCTGGTTGGATCGAGCACAAATCCAACCTGGCCCCCGGGACTAAAAGGCTAATAACTCATAGACAGGGCGTTTTATTGATGCACCGTCTCTTGCGTTGAGACCTCTATGATGTGGCAGACCATTGAGATACTTCTTCGTGGGAATTCATGGAAGTTAGAGTATTGACTAGTAGTTTATGTAACGGATCCTCCTGAAGACAAGAAAGTGTAGTGCGGGAACCCAATGGCTGGCTGAGACTAGAAAACTGCTAACTGTTTTGACTCGAAGTGACTCAACAGGCCTTGTGGGGAGCACCTTGATGATGCATCAGACCCATGATCTGAAGTGCCTTGGTGACATGGTAGACCCACGGTACTCAATAGGAGAAGTACATAAGCTATTCATGTTAGTGGGAAGCGCCGCTGTGTGATGCGGCAGGCCCACTGTACTCGATAGAGGAGGAGTTCTCCAGTAGCCGGGGTGTTCGACGTTGTGACTAGAAATGATAAATAACACGACCCCTAGAATAATTCTTTGTGTGAGCTGAATCATAACCTCAATGTTTTCCTCATGATTGAGATGGATTACATAATAAATAGGTATATGTATGGGCATATACCTATGTAATGTAATCTATTGATTTCATACATTTTGTTTTATCCTTGTTGGATTTTGTGAGACCTAGATGGTCTCAGGGTGCCTAATGAGTATCATTATACTCTCCCCATCACGGGCTATGCTCGCACTTTGTTGTGTTGGATCTAGACGATAGACAACGTTGACTGAGATTGAGAGTACTAGGACTGGACGGTGCCCGAATGTGGACCTTATGACGTGTATCTACTTGGAGGAGACGGATGAACCTGAAGTGCTGAGGAGGAGATTATACATACTCTTTAGTTAGGAACTTTAGAGGACGACCTAGTAGATGTTTTCATTTTTCTTCAGTTGTACTTGTACATTCAGTGTTCTTATACCTTTACTGTTGGGCTTGTATTTGTGGCCCCCATTACTTTCAGCACACTTTTTGGTTATATAGTTACTTGTTTTTGTATCTTACTATGTGATTGGTTGTGTAAGTTTTCATGTTTTAAAGGAAATGTCTTCTCAGTTCTTAGGGATTATGCCTTTCGGTGCTAGTCGCCATCCCTTGGCCTATGAAAGGTGGTCTTGTGGTAGTCACGACACGGGCCCTGGGGGACGGTTCGTGAAATTTTGTATCTGAGGAGTAAGTTATAATGTAGAACTAAGACTCTGATCTTTTATGTGATGAAATAGTGTTAAGGGTAATGAGTTCATATTTCAGATTAGGGAGTCTAGTATTGGTGCGGCAGCTGACGTATCAATACACCAAGACCCTGACATCCGATTTCTAACTAAATGCACAAAAACACTAATTAAGTCTGTGATTTCAAGAGTTTTTATTTTTTATCTTTTCAGAAATCTCACCAAGTATATCATTCAGCTCACCAGGTGTATATTTTTGACTTTCGTGAACCTGTTCATTTTAGGATACCTCCACGTAGAAAACCAGCTAGAGTTCCGAGATTAGTACGCACTGACAGCTCACCGAGCGATGAGGCCTCAGTGCAGGGCCCTCTTCCAGTAGAGGCACCTATAGAGGCAGCAATGGTAACATTACCCATTGGGCCACCGATTCCACCATCCCCACCAGTAGACAGTGGATGCCGCATGAGTGGGTTGCATGAGTTCTAGTGCCAAAGGCCATCCAGGTTCAGGGAAGAGATGGACCCACAAGTGGCTAAGGATTTTATGGAGGCTGTGGTGAGAGTTTTTTCGACTATTAGGGACACCAGCATACCTCATAGTGATTCTTGATGCTTTCCTTCTATAGGAAGCAGCTGGCAGATGGTGGAGCTTAATGCTCCATGTTCACGACGAGGTGACGCTTCTCTATGTAGGCATCAAGAGCATGGTTCAGGAAGAGTTTGTCTAAGAGACTCTTCACAGAGTGCACATACAAGAGCTACTTCATCAACAAAAAGGCAGCATCACTGTGGCTCAGTACTAAGAGAGGTTCAAAAACCTCTCACGATACTCCATAGATATGGTTCAGGACCCTTTCTTTAGCACTCAGACATTGGAGTGGGGGCTCAGGCGAGAGATCAGGGCTTCGATGATCTCACTCAGCATCCCGATGCAGGTGGGGGTGTTAGAGATAACCCTCTTGGGGGAGAGTATCCATGATGAGAAGACATTAGCAGTGAGATCCAACACAAGTCATCATGTAGAGGAGTCTTTTTTAGATGGATGTAGACACACGTCACTGAGGTCCAAGAGGACTAGACCTTCAGGTGGATGACCGCATGACTCAGGATCAGTTGTGTAGGGAACCTGAAGCAGAGCTTCTAATGAAAAGAGAGGGCAGTGTTTCACATGCATGAGGCAGGGTCACATGGCTCGTGACTCTCCGACCCGTCGTTCGGACGATCAGCAGATAGTGGAAGCACCGCCCGGGCAGAGACAGTGGTTCGACCAAGGGGGTCCGCAGGGGGCAGTCAGACGTGGTAGAGGAGCTGGTCATGTAGCTAGTGGTGGGCGACGATTCAAGATGTTACCGCCACTACCACTAGGATGACCACCCCAACCGCAATGATAAGGTGGACATGGGAGAGCTCAGCTCTAGGTAGCTGAGGATTACGTTAACGACGCTCTAGAGATGATACGAGGTATTATTTGTGTCTACTCCACCATAACTGCAGTACTTATAGACACCTGTTCGGTCATTCATTTATTTCCACTACCCTCGCTCAGAGGTCAGAGATTCCAATAGAGCCATTGGCTCGATCTATAAAACTAGACACTCTTGCAGGAGCATATTCGATGATTACGCACTAGTGCTAGCAGTGTGAGCTTACTCTAGGAGGAGTGTGTTTTGGCTGGGATTTTCTAGTAGCAGTGTCGAGTCCTTACAACATCATCTTGGGTATCGACTGATAATCTATAGTTAATTCTCAAATTGAATATATTAAATGAAAAATGGTATGTATCCACATACATGGGACTAGGTTTATCTTTAATGGTGATAAGGGAGCCAATGAATCACATGATGGACTTACCCAGAGGAGAGTGCAGCCGATCACTCATCAGTTGGATTGACATACCCTCATAGTTATTGATGTGTAGATTCCGAGCTATCATGTAGTGGTGGACCACTATGCAGATGTTTTCCCTGATGATGTTTTAGGTCTACCCTCTCATAGATAGGTGTAATTTTACAATGACTTGTACCTCGGGATGGCACCAATATCTACACCAACATATCGAATAGCTCCCACAGAGCTTCGTGATATGTGGGTATAGCTAGAGGACTTGTTGGAGAAGGGATTCATTCAGAACGGTGTTTCTCCTTGGGTAGCCCTGATTCTGTTCACCAAGAAGGAGGATGGGGGATTGAGGCTCTATGTTGACTATCGGTGCCTGAACTAGGTGACATCGAATAAAAAGTACCCACACCCAAGGATTGATGACATCTTTTATCTGCTGAAGGGAGCCCAGTGGTTCTCGATTATATACCATAGATCAGGCTCTCACCAGCTCAGAGTATGAGACAAGGATGTGCAAAAGATGACCTTAATGTGTCGGTTTGGCAATTATGAGTTCTTGGTTATGCCATGCAGCATGACCAATGCTGTAGAAGTGTTCATGGGACCCATGAACATGATCATTCTGCCATACCTTGATCGTTTTGTAGTATACATCATCAACAACATTCTAATCTAGACGACTATAGATAAAGTTCATGCCTATCATTTTCTGGTATTACTAGACACACTCTGAGAGAACCGTCTTTATGGTAAGCTCTCAATGTTCTAGTTTTTAATCCAAGAGGTTCACTTTCTGGTACATGCCATATTGAAAGCTGGAGTTGCAATAGATCCAGTAAAGATTGAGCATGCACTTTATTGGGAGCCACCTAGGTGTGTGACGGAGTTATGGAGTTTCTTGGGTTTGGAATGATATTACGAGAGGTTTTTGCTAGACTTCTCTAGAGTTTCAGCACCACTATCATCCATGATGAATAAGGGGAAACCCTTCATGTGGTCAGAGAGATTCCAATATAGTTTTCATGAGCAGAGGTGGAGGCTGACTAATGCCCCTATATTGAGACTTCTAGAGGAGGGAATATGGGGTGTAGATTACTACCAAAAATTAGGGACCTAGCTCAGATGTGTGATGATGGCAGGAGCGAGCAGTGATCGCATATGGTTTTCAGCAGCTGCGACAACATTAGTAGAACTATACTACCCATGACCTGGAGTTAGCAGCATTGGTCTATGCCTTGATGATGTGGTGGCACTATCTATTGGGAGAACGCTTTAAAGTGTACTATGATCACAAGTGTATACAGTATATATTCTCTCAGAAGGACATGAACCTGAGACAATGATATTGTATTAAGATTCTCTAGGACTATGACTTCGTGATAGTCTATACTCTTTGGAAGGATAATGTTGTTACAGATAAACTCAACATGTGATCTTGTATACAACTTCTAGGTGAGGCGACAGAGCAGCTGGTTGCTTTATAGATATCCTTTGTGGATATAGATGGAGCAGTTTTTCTATAGTCTCTTATAGTCACTCCCCAACTTCTTCAGCGTGTCTAGGAGGTGCAGTGTGAGGACACTAACTGCAAGGCTTGACGTGATCAGATATCCACAGGACTAGCACCTGATGTATTTTCTGAATGTCGGGAGCATTTAATCCTTTTCAGAGAACATACCATGGTACCAGTGTCACTTCAGGAGGATGTTTTGAGGGAGTTCCACACATCCCCTCTAGAGGTACATCCATGAGTGGCGAAGATGTACCAGGATCTCTGAAGATAACACCGGTGGCCGAGAATGAAGAAAGCAGTAGCAGAGTTTGTCTCTCAGTGCCTCACTTGTTAGCAAGTGAAGGTAGAGCATCAGGTACAACCACATGTAGTTCAACCATTGGAGGTACTATAATGGAAGTGGTATGGGATATATATGATCTTCTTGACATGACTTCCTCATAAACATAAGGGACATGACTCGATTTCAGAAAACGTCAACTTGCTCACCAAGTCATCCCACTTCCTACCAATTAGAGAGCAGGGTTCAGTAGAGATCTTGGGATGCCTCTATGTGGAGTAGATTTTGTGGTTACATGGATTACCCTCAATGATTGTCACCGACCTTGATGCACATTTTACTTCTTAGATATGGAAGGGGTTGCAATAGGCTATTGGGACGTAGCTTCATTTGAACACTACCTTCCATCCTCAGACGAATGGTCAGACTAAGTGGACCACTCAGACCCTCGAGGACATGATGCATGCTTGTTTCCTAGACTTAGGTCATAGTTGGGAGTATCACATACCTTTAGTGGAGTTTTCATATAACAACATCTGTCACTCCACCATTGGGAAGTCAAATTTTGAGGCGTTGTATCGGAGACCTTGCAGATCACATTCATGCTGGACTGACCTAGGGGAGTTAGCACTAGTGGGACCAGAGATAGTATGGGTGAACATAGAGAAGTTGTAGATCATCCAGGACTGGATAATGACTACACAGAGCAGGCAGAAGTCGTATGCCAACAAGAGACGGAGACATCTGGATTTCGAGGATGGTGACCAAGATTTTCTACGGGTCTCACCCTGACGAGGTCTATAGAGATTTGGCCAAAATGTAGAGTTATATCCGAGATTCATCAGACATTTTTAGGTCTTCAATAGAGTGGGAGAGGTGGAATACTCCTTATCTCTTCCACCTTAGTTGCACGGGGTGCATGACGTCCTCTATGTATCCCATTCGGGGAGAAACGTGCATGACCCTTCTCCCATCATCGACCATAGAGAGCTGGATGTCGATGATGGGGATACTTTTATGGAGGTTCTAGTGGAGATTAGGTTCAACATGAGTAGTCTCTTCAAGGATGATCGATACCCCTGGTATGCGTTCGCTGGAAGCATGGGAACCTCCAAGAGAGCACATGGGAGCGAGAGGCTCAGATGCATGCCCAGTACCCCCACGTTTCCCCTTAGTTTGTGTTATGCATTATAGGGACGTAAAGCCTTAAGGTGGGGATAATGTAAAGACCCAGAATTTCCATTTATATTTTTTTAAAATAAATAATAATTTTACGAGTCCGTGAAAATATACGGCATGTGATTCCGAGGCCCGTAGTGCCTGGAATGAATTTCTGAACATTATTTCGTGTATGTTCAGTAAAAGTGTGAGCACGGTTTTCTTACTTTTGAATAGGTGCTTGAAATTTAAATCTGAGGGACTCGTTGCACTTGCCACATCGGTATTTTCTTAACAAGTCTTTCAAAAAGATGACAGTAGGTTGAGGGTGAAAGTAAAATTTTGGTTTTTTCATGGAAATAATAAAATAAAAAAAACAGAACTTTTTTTTTATCCACCCTCCATGTGGAAGTTGAGAAGTAGGGACCACCAGAACTTATCCTCCTATGAGAGGTTATGGTGTTGGGGGATACCCGAGGTCTAAAACTCTTCAAATCCCTCATTAATTTGGATGAGCCTATTGAGCTTCCTCCACATTAATTGTGCCAACCCTCCTTAATTAATGGTTCCAATGGTTGGTATCCTCCAATTTTAATTTTATTCCAATGAAAGCTATTTTTTGTTTCCAATTAATTTAGAAAACATTTATTACCACCAAATTAAACAGATAAACATATTTTATTTTGTTTTCTATTTATTTGTTAGCAATGTATTGGAAAAAGAGGATTGGGATAACATTGGAGAAATCTCTCCAACGAAGAATGCTCCACCAACATAGAACACCGACCTCCTTCGACCTTCTTCCTCAGGACTTCATCCGACGTGGGACGTCCTCATCTACAGGGAATCGACGATCATACTTCCTTCTTATGCCAACGTCATCAAGAGAACGAGGTAGGGGATTATTGAGAATTAATATTTTCTTCCCTTCTAAAACTAGTAACACGGATCAGCTTTCTAATTATTTGATCTGCATATATTTTATTTTTTGGGTGTAGAAAATAATCATTGCGAGAGGGTTTGAAGTTAGTCATTCTTGTATATGTTGAGACATCTGCTACTTCCCAAACGCAGATGGTGTAGGCCAAACAAACATGGCCTGACCCCCTCGGTTTTTCTACTTCTTTTGTCGGTTCTTCTCAATTGACGAAGGAGACAATGAAGAATGAGGAGAGAGGCTAGATAAAGCTGTAGTCGGTGAAAGAACAATGCCCCGCTACCCCGCGGCTTGACCATTTGGGACCTCTGAGCCGTACCACCACCCAAGCCGCCATAACTGCCATCACCCGAGCCATGGCTGCGGCCGCGGCCACCCTCACTGTGACGCTCCGTCCCAAGCAGCCCTCGTCGTGCAGTCCCAAGCTGAACCACCCTCACCACACCCCACCCAGGACAGTCCATTGACCCATGTCTAGACAGCCGTCCAGAGGCTGGTCCACCTTAACGTGGTTGGTCCGCCGACCCGTGGCTGGTCCACTGACCCATGGATAGACCGCCTCCCCGTAGTCTCACATCGCCCTCAGATGAGCCGCCCTGGTCCAGGACGAGCCGGTACGCGCCCTCGCAGTACCCCTCAGTCGAGCCGTCCTCGCGGCGCCCTTACGACACCCCCACAGCCCTGATTGGCTGGGCCAGGCCCAACAGGTAGGGTCGGTTCAACCAAACCTGGTCGGCCCAGGCCATGTCGAGCTAGGTCAATCTGATCGAGTTGGACCAGACCCAAGCCTAATATAACCCAGTTACTTTCTTTTGGATATAACTTTGGCCCCAGACGTCAGTTTGATGAACATTCAGTGGCGTTGAAAATATTGGAGTGAGAAGGTCCCTTTGATTGATACGCCACTGAGTATTGGATAAAGTTGGCGAATGGTCATGTTGGATTGAGCACAAATCCAAACAGGCCCCAGGACTAAAAAGAAAATAATTCAAAGACCAGGCGTCCAATTGACGTGCTATCTATGGAGTTGAGACCTCTATTATGTGACAGAGCATTGATATACTTATTCGTGGGGAATTGTGCCAGTTAGAGTATCAACCAGTAGCTTGGGGAGAAGATCCTCTTAGAGATGAGTGAGCGTAGTTCGGGAACCCACTGGATGGATGAGAGTTGATAAATACTAACCATTTTGACTCAGAGTGACTCAAAAAGACCAATGGGGAGAAACTTGGTGACACGGCAGACCCACGGGGGGTAGTGCCTTGGTGATGTGGCAGACCCACAGTACTCGATTGGAGGATTACCTCAGCAGTCCAATATAGTGGGATGCACCACTGTGTGATGTAGCGAGCCCCTTATACTTGATAAAGGAGGTGTTCTCCAGCAGTCGAGTTGTTCAATGATGTGACTAGGAATGTTAATTTACACTACTACAAGAATAAATCATGAGGTGAGCAGAGCCAGAACCTCTGTGTTTTCCTCATGATTCTATTGTATTACTTGATAACATACGTATATATATGGGAATGTACCAAAGAAAGGTTATTTTTTGATTTCATACATTGTGTTTTACCCTTTCTAGATTTTGTGATACCTAGAGAGTCTTAGGGTCCCAACTTAGTATAGTTATACTCACCCCTGCACAGGCTATGCCCGCACCCTGTTGTGTTGGATGCAGTCGATGGACAACACTGACCGAGACTGAGAATACTAGGACTAGATGGTGTCCGGAGGTTGACCTTATGGCGACTTGGTACAAGGAGGGGACTAACAAATGTGAAGTGCTGAGGAGGTGATCTATACCTACGCTTCATGTAGGAACCTTGGAGGATGACCAAGTAGTTATTTTCCTTTTTCTTCAGTTGTACTAGTACGTTCAGTTTTCATGTACCTTTTCTGCTGGGCTTGTATTTCTGTCCCCCATTACATTCAAAACTTTTTTCGGTTATATAGTTGCTTGTGTTTGTATCTTTTTGTGTGCTTGGTTATGGGAGTTTAAAATTTTTAAAGTAATTTCCTTACCAGTTTTAGGGATTACGCATTTCGGTGCTAGTCTCCAGCCCCTGGCCTATGGAAGGTGGTATTGGGTAGTCACGGCACGGGCCCTGGGGGACGGTTTGTGACAAATAACTAACTCTCGACCTCCCAAAAAATAAAATCACCAATATAATGTAAATACATTACCTTCTCACTGATTCCTAACTCTTAGAAAATACAATTAATTGTATCAGGATAGATGCTCCTCAAAAAGATAATAAATGATTGATCCTAAATAATACATTTCTCAAAGACTCATTCACTGTGACAGAAAATTTTCATCAGAACACGAATATTAATTTTACAACCCTATTGAAAAAGAATGATGACATTAGTATAGAAAATATGGGAAGGGGTAGTGAAATACTAGGATGCTTGAAAATGATTATTCCTCCTATAAGGGAATTGGTGAGTGATCAGTCGACTAAGATAGTCTTCAGTAAAGGAAAAGTGAAAATATAATATACGATATCTTTGATGAACAACTTTAGATCATTTAATGTGGGCCTTTGTAGGGCCATTAATTAGATTCGCAACATGAGCATAACCAAAGAGTCTGGTAACCCAGTTACTGAAGATGATATTAAAACCAACACTCCCAACCACCTTACAAAAAATATTCCATTACAAAGACAAAAAAGGATTCTTGATGTCATGTTTATGTCAAACACATTCACCTCTAAAATATTTCATAAGAATGTCAATATATTACAAAGCAGTGCCTAAACATAATTGTATAGATCTATGTTTGATGAAGAAAAATCAGTTTGAAGTGACATTTTTTGAAGTAATTCTTAAAATCCTAAAAGAAATAATCATATTGATGACCTTATAAGTTTTTTTTCACCAGTTCAATTTGTATAAACATTTGAATCTCATAATGATTGTCTGGTTTAGAAATGGATGTTATATGTTTACCATTAAGACACTAAGGAATCACTCAATATGAAAATAAGTTATAAACATTCTTACATACATCACCCTTAGTCACCTACAAATATTTTTTATCGAAATAATAATTAAATCCATTTGGGATAAGGGAACTAATTGCATTGAGACTAAAAACATCATATTTTATCTCAAAGTAGGAAGTAACACTAGTTATAAGATGGTTTTACTCATGAGTGACCATTGAATGGATAATTCTATCCATCAAGGGATGATATAAACTAGGCCCACTGAAGAGAATATCATAATTATCAAAAAATTGATCAGAATTATAATCCATATTATATATTATTTGACCTCCAAAATTATGAAAATATAAAGTCAGAATAGGCATCCTAACACATTGGAGGGAATTTTAAAATTTTGTGTTCCTACCACCATTCTAAATCCCCTTAATTCTGAATGATTCTTTTAGAACTATATCCTTCATTGCTAAGAAATAATTAATATTTGAATTAATCATAGATTCTTTGATGAAATCCAAATCAATGCCATATTTTGTTGCCTCATTTTTTAGATAGATAATTTCTAATTCAAGAGAAGATATATTATTATTTATCTCACTATAGGTACCATTACACTTAAGTTTCAGGTTATCCTTAACCAGCATCAACTTATATGGGATATAAGACTCCCACAGCCATGATTCAAATTCCTACAAAAATTAATGTTGAGACTATCACTGTCTCTTTTAAGGAGCCATGTTTTGTTACCAAAAAATGTAAATGGTACTCTGTGCTCCATTACCTTATAGATAAGAACTATATAATGGTGATCAGAAGAGAATTTATGAAGAGAAATTCTAGAAATAGAATTACATTTTTCTAAAGAAACATCCTTAACAAAATCATGGTCCAACTTACAAGAAACCATTCAATTAAGGAACCTCATATACCTTATGTTTTAGATACAACCAAAATAATCTCAATCAAATCATTATCATTAACACATGATTTCAACTCACTGAGTAAAATATTATTTTTAAGATCACCCATTTTCTCACTAGAAGAGAGAAATATGTTAATATCACCAACATTAAACCAAGGTAATGAGATATAACTCTTGATTCTTTCAAATTCAAGCTATAAAGAACTTATTCCTTAACATCTTTTCCTGTCATAGATGAAATATGAAACCATTAATCTAGAGTGAAACTGAAATGAGAAAAATAAAATCTTCGCTTCAATTCAATTAATATCAATACGTCCCAAAAACATGAGAAAAACCTCGTAAATTATCCACCTTTCCGGAATATATTCCAATAGGAAAAAGGTGAAAACCAAATTTAATCAAATCTATGAAACCCATAATGAAGAAACATTGGGTTTCGAAATTCTAACAGCTATTAGTTAATGAAAATGAAAATGTATGATAAAATCATTATCTATTGTAGAGATGGAAAAACCATAACAGATCAAATAATGAAAATTAATTTGTGATTTTAATTATAAATGAATTTTCCCTTCATATATTTATTATTTCCATTCATATTTCTTGATAACTAATGGGAACCATTAATAAACTTAAAAAAACTTATAGTTCATTATTATGATTGTCAAAGATTTATCATGGGAAAAAAACATGTGTAGAATCACCCACTAATACTTTATCCCCTGAAGAATGGATATTTACTACTAAAAAATGTGGTGGATAACTTTATGAATTCAAGATCTATAGTGCTTCAACATCTTCATCAATAGCACATCATTTTTTCTTAGGAGGTGGACACTTGGTTACTAATAAGGATGATTCTTATGAGATAGAGGTAAAATACTCATAAAAACTATATGAATGGATTATTTTATAACATTTGCAACAACACATTATTAATAATCCCCATGTGGAAAATTTTCAATATCCTCTAATTAATGGTTAGAAATATCAATTACTATAGAAGTAATAGGTGGAAACAATGATTGAACCAAAACCTCCTCCTAAAAACTATTATAATGAAATTTAACATCGAAGATAGAGGATCAAATTCCATGAAAATTACATCTATCATTGATATAAATATTTATGCTTGAATCATGAGCCTTAGAACTTATGAAATTAAAAAAAATGTCCATAAAGAAACCAAAATCTAAAACAAAATCAAACCCTAGGGAAACATGATCAAAACACTGTTTCATAGGACTCTATTTATTCATTCCTATAGAATTATCAAAAATTGGTGGATGTAATGCCCCATCAGATGTTCCATAACCCATGATTCCCTACTTAAGAGGGGGATGTGATATACTATATGTAGAGACGTTATCCTATATACCTGAAGTGATTTTCACTTCCATATGATTTTTCTTGTGATTTCCTTTCCTAAATGATCACCCTTTTTTACATGTGAGATGCCATATTTTATTTATTGTTTTAACATATTTCTATGTTTTTTTTATTTCAATAGTTGTGTTCTTTATCAAATTATAAATGTTTCTATAATTTGTGATTGTATGCCTATAATCATGAAGGAATCACAAAAGGTGGTTTATGTACATATTCAATTCTGAATAAAAATTTATATCACTACCAAGGAAGTGAACCACCCAAGATTGTTTAACTTCCATGTTAAATTAAACCATGAAATATGCATAAAATCCAATCTCACCATCAATGGTATGGAGGTCCATTTTTTAGTAGTGACACCACACATTTAGTAAGGTCGCTGATTATTTTGGGAATCTAGTAAAACAAATTGACTCAATGAAATCGTATCCAGACCTATAATTTTTTTTGTTTAGTGAATGGATTAATGTTTATATTCTATTCCAACAATTTAAAAAAACATGGCTCCATAATAATAGGTATTTTGTTCTAGGATACCTTTAGTTCATCCATATTGTTGAAAAAAATGAAAGAAAAATCTTTTCCCAATTGAGATCAGTTAGGAATCCTTCACATTCCATCACTGACCAAGCCTGAACATGATATTAATATTTCTCCATATAATATCTCTTTTGATAAGTGTAATTTAACCACACAATGATATCATATACTTTTTATATCTCTACAAAACAATATATTGATCCCCAATAATAGAGAAATCAATATCCTCTAATATGATACAATTGGTCAATTGGGTTTCTGACACATCTGTAAAAGGAGAGCATTAAAACACATACATGAAGGTAACTCCCTTATCTATAGAAGCACAGTTTGGTTCCAAATACATAGAGGTAGCTCCATACTTATCCTTAATAATAAATATTGTTGACGCCCACTATAGATCAAAATAATCTATTAAATATAACTGATGTTCCAGAATCCATTAGCAGTTTTATTATTTGGATGTAAAAAAATAATTATAAATGAAATATCCAATGGTGATCATACAATCCAAAAAATTATAGAATTTATATTAAATGAGGGAAAATTAATTTAATGACATCAAAAGGGAAAAACTTTAAAAGAATAATAAAAGTGACTGACATGTGAACACCCATACTACTAGACTACCAGCATTCCGAATGGCTGATAATAATGATAATTAACCTAGAAATACTATAATGTGGTGCGAATATGACCATGACATGTCTTCCAATAAGGACCAGAAACTCATCACATCACTCACAAGACACACCAAAACCTATAAATTTATCTCCAACACCTCAAAAAATAATGAGGATGAAATAGAAAATTTCATCTACACTCTGATTCATATGCCACTAAGTTATATTGTATAATTAATGATGTTTATATATTTGGGATACTATTTTTTTATCATTTAAATGTTTATAATGTTGTTAAACTATATAATATTTATCGACTACAAATATTCCGGACATAATATAATCATTTATTTTTTTTATTTATAATTTATTTTTGGTTCACATTTGCTTTACATGGGTACACTGTGTTTTTCAAAGGGAAAATTCATCCATTTGCGGTATATATATAGACATTGATAATTAATAAAATATATCCTATAGTAATTGGGGATCATAGGTCATAAGATGACTAATTATAAATACACTAAGGTCTTTAAAATGGTTATTTCATGAAATATTAATATAAGTGAATTCTTTATAAATTGAGGCCAGATTTTGGAGTGAGAAACATGTAAGGAATTAGTATGATTAGGTAAAATCATGGAAAATAATTTTGGAGGTGTTAGAGATCAATTTATGAGGCATAAAATTTTATATTAATTCCTAATACTTAGTGAATTTCTATAAAAAAAAATCATATTTTCAACTAATTTACATGATCTGATAGATCATTGAATATAGTGTGAATCTAGTTCAATACATGTTCTATATAGTTATTAGGACTTGATAATTTTACATGATTACATATGATAGTAGAAATATAATTGGATGATATATTTTGATATCCAACTGATACCTACAAAAAGTATCTATTTTATCAAGATATTAACATGTTAATAATTATAATATATTTTGAACGTGATAATTTACCATTTGGAATATTATATTTTTCAATATGTGTTTAGAATGACTAATTCTATATATGTCATATTTCTATACATTATAGTTCATAATGATGATGATTTATTATGCTCAAGGCCATGTCATTTTCCATGTGAAGGATTACTCTATTTTTTAGAAGATATTATAGGTTAAAATATATATCATTTTTTGGTATTTTATAAGAATCACTTCATTATTCTACACATATAGGTTATACATAAATCCATTAAGCAATGTCTTGGATGGATTAGATTACAATTATATTTTTCATGTATTGGAAAATATTTTTTGTTGAATTAACCATCCCAACCCAACACTCATATGATACAATCGGGATACCATATACCTGATGAATACCATTTTTTATACAGGTGGGTGATAACTATTGATGAGGGTCTATGTGGTGATCATGGGAAACATAAAACATTAAATAAATTTAATCATTTCAATAAGTAAGTATAACTAATATATAAAAATATTTAATAACATGTTTAAAAAACAGACTAAATTTAATTTAAAAATCCATACACTGAATATAATACAAGTCATTTAGAATACAAATATCTCTCATGACCGATAAAATATATATACATATACTTAAAAATATAAATAAGTAGAAATAACAATGCCCAAAAAATACATGTTCCACATATTGAGTATATCCACTTGGAACCTTTTACACATTCATCCACTAAACCTCCAATTATTAAGCTCAAGAATTTATAAAATTACCCATATTAGATACATTTGGTGAATTTTTTTCACATGATCTAAAGGATCATTGAAGTGGGGAAAGTATGAAAAGTAGTATTCCTTAACTAGTTGTGACCCAAGTAAACACCCAAAAGAAAAAAAGATTATTCACAAATGATATATATGGGTGAAAAAAGAAAACATGTGTTTATTATTGAGTATTGGTTTTACAACTAACCATCATCCATTAGCAGTATCTTTCTTAATATCGATAAAACGTCACATTTACAATGTATCAATCAATTGTCTATCTTATGATTATTGTCCCCACCACCAAAATCACATTACCACCTATGAAGTATCATTAGTCTATCCTAGAAATTACTATCACCACTATGTATCACTCATATATTGGTGATACAATAAATAAAAATGATATCTAGACCCCCTTACTGGACACGTCCTTTGTGAATACATGCCTTGATCCCACACAACCCACCCCAAATCCGAAACATGAGAGGACCAAAGAAATAGCCTGAAGGGGATTATTGATCCCAAATGGATGGAAACTAGTGATTTTCTATCAAGGATCACTCATAAGAATTATTTCTCCAATGAAAGATGAATAGAATAAATTTCTAACATGAAATTCATATGTATCCAATCCATACATTGAATGACTACACAATCCAATTAGACAATATCCAAATATTGGTCGAAACATAATAATATAAAAGAATATATAACATAACTCTTAAACTATAATCAATATACAATGATAAATTCTAGAAATATAATAATTAATACAATCGATAATTAATTATTCTTGAAATCAAAAAAATATGATAAGAAAAAAGACCCAAAAATATTATCATCTTTTTTTTTACGGAATGATTAATTTTTATGTTAGTATCACCACCATAGAAGATGGAATAAAACAAACATCCACCCACTAAATCTATGAAATTATTTTTTTATAATTTTAATATACAAGCATGAATAAAATTTCACAATAGGAAGACTACGCACAACCTCAGTATAACTGTATAAATATAAATCATTATCAATCAAGTTTAAAAACATAACAATTTTTTTATCACTTGAATAAGAAAAATAAATAAATAAAATAAAAAAATACCATTAATATATTTTTTATAAAAAATATTTTTATCTATTTATGAAAAATATTGTATAATTTTTTTAATGAGCGATGGAAATAAATATGAATACAAACTAAAAAACCTTGTTTAATTAATAGAATAACTTCTTTATAAAAAAATAAATTCAAAATTTAAACTACTATTATTATATTATAATAACAATAATCTAAGGGATATATAATTAAAATTATGAATTACTTAAAATTCCCAATAGTGATAAATGATTCATGAGATCCATATAATGATAATATCTAAATAAATAATCTAGTAAAAACAATAAAAATTAAAAAATAATAACTAAAATATAATAACAACAACCATTTAATAAAAGATAAAAACTAAATATTAATACAATAAACTAAAACTGAATGAGAATGAAACTAAATTAAAATAAAAATATAATATTATAAGGTAAAATTATAAAAAATGAAAAATATAAATTGCAGAATATCATTCAGTTAAATGAATGAAATAATTGATATCATGAAAAATACACTATGAGAAAATATTGTTACTATCAACTAGTAATATAAGATCACAAGTTAGGGAAACCCCAATAATTTGTTGGATGACTTAAATTTACCTTAATACTTTAATGGACATATACCATATTTATTTTTTGGAATGGTTGATGAACATAACAAGTATGAAATGGCCATATTCAATCATGTTTTTCATAATCATAAACCAATTGTTTCCCAAAAGTAAGAATATCTTTTTTTAAACCTCAAAAATTTTATTTTAGAATTTTTATAAATATAAACATAGTAAAATTAAAAATATCATTAATAACCAAAATACTAAATTATATAATAAAATCTTTTGAGAACGTTCCAATATTTTATAAATTCCAACTAACCACATACAATATGAATTTATATGAAAAATACAAAATAATTATAGTTATTAACAATGATATCATTGCATGTAGGCTTAATGGAAATAAGGATTATGCAAGGATTGGAGGGTATAATATTTTTTTGACATTTAAACTATGGTATTGAATGGTTTATCCTATATAAATGTTATCCCAAGTGGATAAGCTCATGTAAGTGTAGGATTTACTATTAACATGATTTTTCAAAAATAAATTTTAGATTCATCGAATTATTTCATACTAATGTGGTTACCTACTTCCCTTCTTCTTTATTTTTTCATGGATTATTAAACCTATATTATGGATGGAGTAAAATAATACAAAAAACCTGATTTCCATGTCTATTAGGGTATGCAATTAAGTTATTAAACATCAGAACCACCAAATATGTTTCTAATTCAGTCAGTTGATCAAATTCTATATCATCACAGGAGAGTAGGTCATAGAGATGCATGGATAGGCTGATAATGGAGGATGTTAATGTGTGGAACTTATAGTTTTGTCTTCTGATTCCATGGTAAATATCCATCCTTATTGGGAAACACACATTAATGATGAAATATTCATTTCATGGGGGTGATAGGGAATTTCCTTCAAGAATTAATTTTGGGATTCCACCTGAAAAGTGTTTATCATTTTCATGGAAGACTATTTTGAAAAAAATTAAGGATTAGGTGGGTGTGTATTGAATAAAAATGTATGTAATGAATTTTGGAAATGCAACAGAATTGATATTTGAGCTTATATCCCATGTAGGCATACAAAATTTATGTTTTCCTATGATATTTCTCCTAGATGTTTAAGAAAATATCTTTTATTGATTTAGATCAATACTGAAGAATTTGAGGTGCATTTATAATTCAAAACTCACATGATTCGATAGTTAATATGGATTGGAAACACAATAGATCAAATATAGGGTTCAAATAGATGAGAAAAAACTAATGAAACCATGAATATAAGAAAATGTTTTTAATTTAGGGGGGTTCTATATGACAAAATATAACCATAGTTAGAGTAGTTTCCTTGAAAACAACTTCGAGATCAAACCCAATTCACCCAAGATAACTAATAATAAGATCAGATAGAGTTTCCACAAAGAGACAACAATGATAACTAGGAACAGTAGATAAATCATTAAACTATGTTTTCCAATCAAGGGGGATATCAAATGGAAGAAAATTCTAGATATTTAATTGAGTTATATGTTGGGAAACTGCTGGTACAGAACTGATCGATATTTAAATAGACTAAATGGGTGGGAGTTATATGAAATTAATATGGTAATGTATAATTATCAATATTTTCATGAATGTTTTGATGAAGAAATAATATTTATATTCATAAAATTATGAATTTATTTTTTTAAATGTGGGAATGCTGATGGAAAACCCATGGGTTTGAATTAATATTCTGTGAATGCATTGAATATAGGATATTAGGGTGAATCCTTTATTGGATCATAACTACACAGTCTTGGTCTACCCATACTCCACACCATACCATATAATTGTTCCTAACGACCACTCTATAGATCCATAACACGTGATGATACCTATAACACCAATAAACTCACATTGGATATTCATCTATTTGAATAATGCTCATAAAATATCCCACTGTCTAGAGAAACATGGATGAGACTCATCCTACATTAGTTGATTCAAGAATAAATAATCTCCCTAAATTTTATCAACTCGAAATAATATAATAATTTTTTTCATTGAACAATAAAAAAATTTCATCAAAACAAATTCCAATAGACACCAAAACACATGAAACTGGAGATTAAAATCTCTAAAAACACTTATTACTAGTTGTTTTCTCACCATCATAATTAGATTGAACTCAATCCAAAAGAAAATATAAACCAATTCAATAAACAAACCATTATGACATATCAATAATTAATAATCCATTAATTAAAGAATAAATTAAAAATCCGAACTTGATTAATAATAATAAATCACATGAAATAAATTACTACTAGAGACATAAACCACTATAATCACATAAAATATTTCACTAATAACAATGAAAACAAAAAAATAATGGGGAAGAAGTCACATTAATGTTTTTTAAAAATTTATTCTGTATAAAGCCAAACATAGAAAATCCCATATATGTAATATATTGACCTGTATTGCTATGAATTGTATCCATACTAGTATTGATAGATATCTTTTGTTATGCCCCCATATATGTGAAGGGTATCGAACTTACTATGGGGGTATTATTAAATACCATGGGGAGATAATCATATATAAAAGAGTGAAAAATGTAAAATAAATATAAAAAAAATAATACATCGAAAACATTGAATAAGAGGAATAAAATAAAAAATAGATGCTAAATCAAAATGAAATTCACTAGAAAAATAAAATGATCAAGCTCAATATACAAGACTGATCACCTGGTAGGAACATAATATATTCATTAATTATAATATAAATAAAATAAAAGAAAAAGAAAAACAATTTGGATTTACAAACAACTATGACACAAATCTCACCAAGTCACTTAACAATATGTTATTCTGCTTGAAAATTAGATCATAGGCCTCATCCCACTCTATTATTAAATCAACTAT
This sequence comes from Viscum album, assembly GCA_963277665.1. NCBI lineage: Eukaryota > Viridiplantae > Streptophyta > Magnoliopsida > Santalales > Viscaceae > Viscum > Viscum album. Next base: position 358,194,374 of record OY728156.1, on the reverse strand, counting down.
GTGATTATTTGTTACCAATTTGAAATGGATACCCGAGCATTTTGTGAGTACATGACATAGTACAGAACCTCAAATAATGTTATTTACATAAAAATTAAATGAAACATTTGATTATGTTCCATGTTCAGCTAAAATAAATAAATAAATAATACATGGATTATTCATAGGATGGGGACCCTAATCTAGTATACTTTCATCATCTAATTGAATTGTTTCTCTAGGCATATAATGATTAACATTCCAACCATATTATCAAATAACCATTAAATAAAGTGTATGTGTATCTGTCATGTTCAACAAAAAACCATAAATAAAATATTGGAAATGAATAAATATTTAAATGTTCATCTTGATTTCCATGACCCCAAATGACCATAAAAACATAATCTAGTCACATGGTGTGTCAAACAATATTGCGAGGACTATTCTAACTATATTATCACTAGACTTCCTGTAATGGTATATTTTTTTATTACCACATACCACCATAACAGTGGTGTTTTATATTGTATCATGGAACACTATAGATGTAGTTATTTATTTAATATCATAAACTAGCTTAGTTGGAGTGTTTTATTTATATCTTGTAATTTTAAAAATGTGGTATTTTAGTCTATATCATGTATCAGATTATAATTAATTTTTTACTTAGTATCATAGACCACCCAGGAGGGGGTTTTTATTTATAATAAAATACCACCCATATGAAATTTTAAATTTATGATATAAAGACAATTCTAGAAGTGTATTCTGGATACAACATCTAGTTATATTTTTAAAATCTAAGGTCTAATTATAGGATTCACATTGAGGAATCCATATTGTATCATCTTTTGAATCCACAACAAATAAGTTTTATTCAGTTATTACGGTGAAAACTGAAATCATATATAATGATAACAACACACACACATCCGTGGTCATCTTAGTAATTAATAACATACTAGATTCCCCTACGTGTCTACATAGCTATGGAACACTACATGTGGTCCTAATCCCAATTACATTCCTCAATGTACTTATAATTAGAACACAATATCATATATATATAAAATAAAACACATATGAATTGGTCTAATTAAATGAAATAAGACCCATCTGTTGTATTAGATCATCCTACAATCTAGATTTTATAAGGCACACATTAATCCAATGTTTTGTTATTTGGGATTCCAATGAAAAATTATAACCTTCTCATTTCGTGGGAGGTCATGGAGTATCTACATATTTATCATTTGAGGTTTACAAGAACCAAAAGACCTATATTACAGTCACCTTTAACTATTGTTGGAAAAGGTTCTTGAAAGAGGCCACTAAGTTTTAATCATTTCATTTTATATTAATTCCACCCATAAAAAATGTTTAATTATGATGGAATACCATTATTAATAAGGGAAATGAAAATCAACCACAAATGGGTTCAATCTTGTGGAAAAAGTTTTATCGTTTCCCCAACACCTTGTTGACATAAATTAAACATTCCCTGTAAAATTGTTTTAATAAATTTAAATAATAAAATAAATAGGAAAATAATTTAATTCTCATAAGGGAAGAACTATAGTGGCTTGACTTCACACCATGTCTTATATATTACATGAATGAAACATTTTGTTGGTAACAAGTAACACCTATCTCAATCATGATTCTTAAATATTTTAATTTCATATCACATGATCTCTTCCTGAGTCTACCAAGCATTGACCCATCCACTCAATGTATGGATTAACATTGAGGATTATATATTAAAGAATAAATTCAATCTAATTATATATAATTGTCGCAAAAATTATTTAATACATTTTAATCAGTTTATGAAAATTATTCATATGGTATTTAGAATAAATAATGTCACAGAACACTCTTCCCTCGAATACCACACCCACTACTATACATATATTCTTATCAAATACACATAAATGTAACATAGAAAAAATTTCCAACCAAAAAAATTAAATAAATATTCAATTCAGTTCACAATTATAAAATTATCATGAAAAATTCACTATTCTGACAATCCATGATGAAATGGAATTTTATCACATGTAGAAATTATGTTAGGACATACTTCTGCTAGATTAAAAGGAAATAAAACATTTTAAAATGATTTAAAATCCACTTATTAAGTCATCATTAAATCCCTAATCATATAATTTAAAAATATGAGAGATTTAGAGAATAGACGGTGGAAAATATTGGGTAACACTCCACTTATATTTCATGAAATTTTTGAAAAACACCCCAAAAAACCAGGGGGTTCTAAGGGGAATTTGTGGAGGAGAGGGGGATATTGTTTTATAAAAAAGGGGAGGATGGAGGGGAATATATTATAAAAAAATAAAGGTGGAAAATTATAAAAGTTTTTATATAAAAATAACATTCCCACAAGCTCATGACTCCACTTCTATTCACGTGGCCACTACCCACTTGGGAAATACTACCTGGCCCACCAGATGGACGGTTGCTCCAGGATGATGATTATTAACTGAAAAGACAACCCATACCCTCTTCTTCATTCACCTAATCTTTTAAACTAACACCCATACCTCATTCCATGTCTACATCCCGAATTTTTATATTCCCAAACCCATATAATACTATTCTTTGAATTAGTTCTAAAATCAACCCTTCAACTTCATTAAAAATATCCATAACTCCATATATTTCAAACCCAAAAATGGTTATGGAGTTCTAAAACCACTACACCATTCTTTTAAAATCCTTAATAATTATCATGTATAATATAATTACACAAACTAACCATCCCTAGTAATCAATTTTATTCTATAGGGCACATTTCAATCTTAATCACCCAGCACATTTTCATAGTGAAACTCTAATTACATGGAATGACAAGAAATTATTGCCAAAAATCCACTAAACATTATCATTTTGATATTAATTTTGAAATCCTTATATCCCATATATCCCTTTATATTATCATTTCATCAATGAACTCATCTGTATGCCCTTGGAACCTCCCACTACATGCCTTTTCCCATAAATCGAATTTAAAGACATTGCGTCTTTCACTATAAAAATACACTATCAAAGAAAATTTTGCATGATTTGATGAAAATACAGGTGTAGAACTAATATAACCATACCCACATATATCTGTTAACTCTAACAGAACAAATATTTCCATAATCATTCCCAATTATAAACTGAATCATTTGTATTTCACTATTGATGGAGTAGGGCCTAGAATATGTCGACCTTCCTCAAAAATCTCTAGTGAAACCCTAGATAATATTCATTGGGTCCAAAATAATATATCTAATGTGAATATAATCTTCACACATATAATATCATGTAAAATAAAATGTTCAAAAACTATGGAAATATTTTTCCAAAAAAAATTACTTTTATAAATAAACATGGTGTCTATTTACCCAGTCATGATACCTCAAACCTCAAAGGAATCTCATGATTCATTTAAACGCTATCAAAAAAATTAAGACACTGATTCTAGTTAAAATGTATGTTTATACCAACATTAAACCATATCCATTATCATGATATTCCATGGGGACAAATGTATCACTGATCTACGTAACCATTTTATCATCACTAGTTCAAACATAGCACAACACCAATGATCAGACTCCCTCACACATTACATTTATACTGCTATATATAATTTAGTAAGGAATATAGGTTAACATAATAAGAAAATTCACTATAGTATAGTGTGATTACTATATTTTACTAAGTATATTAACTTATCCATGTCCATTCCCACTTGATTCTTAGATGCACATGACAGATATGAAGCCCCCACTATTAGAATGTCTTTTTAATAATTCAATTATAATCACCATCAGCACTACCTATGGGTTTTCCATCAAAAAAAATAATGATTAGACAAGGAAAAACTACTATAATTCTTATTAATAAAATTATAACATCAATTCACTTATGAACTCTGTTACATAAAAATTTCATCCATGTACTTTCTGATATTCATCAATAATATTGGTCACGTCACCCGAAATACAATGTTTGAGTCCCCATAATAAGGTTTTAATTACAACGATAATGAATTGAAACACCTAATGTATCCAATATCACATGTGTGTCTATCCTATCAAGACTTTATCATAATCCTTTCAATACATTAATACGATTGATGTAGATTTTTTATTCATTCAATGTTGATCAATTTCCAATGTCTCCTCAACCATGAGAGATATTTAAAATTCTCATAAAATGCAAGGGAAACATTCCCATGGAATATCATGAAGACCATATTCCCACATACCCACTATAATTTCTTTGAAATTAACATTTTCGTCACTACCAAACTTAACCATCTTGTGCACAATCATGCATTCATCTATACAAAAGATATATTCTCCAGTGCCGAAAAATGAATTAACTAATCTCACACATCCATCAGTTTCAAACCATAACAACTATGATACATGTTTAAAAACTAACTATGGTAATATATTTGTCATTATTATTTTACTAGTACTATTCAAAATTGTTCCCCACAAAATTAAGAACATCATTTGTTCTGTGATTTATCAGATAACCACCTACATACAAAAAACGTTTCTAACAAATTGATGGAATTTATTCAAAATCTCACTATGTTCATAAGATCACTAAAAATTCAATTCAGTTTGGTAATAAAAATTTCATTCTTTTGAATTACCTATTTGATTCCCCGATTCATTTTCACACAATGTTATATTGCTCTCTAAACTTCCTAGGAATAACCATTCATATATTATATACATGATATCTCCCCAGATGCACCACTGTCAAAACCTAAGGTACCTACCCATGCCTCCTGTCTCTACAGAACAAGCTAGACTAATATAACAATTATTAGAAGTTACCCTCATGTTTAACATCTTGAAAACTCACTAAAATCAAGATTCATGTACTAGAGGTCAATAGGGTCATTCACATATCCCATAAACAATTCACAAATTGGATAAAACCTATGAAGTATATTCTATACACACGCCTGAATACTCATAAACAATCCAATTTCTACACTATATGGCCTCAAATTTAAATATTTAGAACACCACATTCCAAAATATCATATTACTAGGGAATTAATTCTCATTATACAAATGAATACAGAACAATATCTTCAATAATAATGATCTATTCCCTGAATATAAGTCTCTTTAATGAAATTTTTTCATGATAATATGAATTAAGGATACCATATTATTATGGTTTAGTTATGTATAATTATATTATAAGATAAATTTGAAACAGCAAAAAAATTTATTTCTAACATTTTATGTAATAATAAAATGTGTTACTATACATATGTTGTTTAATCAAATAATTTTCTTGTGTTGTTTTGATAGTATTACAATGCATCCCTTATAAAGAGGCACAACATAGTAATAATAACATATCATAGTACTGTATATCTACATGACTTGTATTTATATGTAAATATGTTGTGATCTATATGAATAGAATTAAAGAAAGAAATGAAATTTAGAAAATATCATATGGGCTATTTTTTACACTTTTAATAATCGAGCATAGTCAATAGTAAGATTAAACCAAAAATAGGAATATTTCATGTTAATCCCTATATTATTGAATACAATTAATGTAATTTCTATTTCAAAAAATGGTTTAAGATCTAAATTAAAAATAATTCATAAATCTATACATCAATAGCATTAATCTATGTAAAATAATTTAAAAATAATATCACATAAAATAAATTGAAATCCCATACCCGATAAACTAAAATATCTACATGTTTGGTGTTTGTGATAGGCAAGGCCGTGTTTTATTTTATGCCTCAACACATTCCAATATCCCCAATGTATTTTATATAAAATAGTAAGGCATAATAATGATATGGTTTGAAACCATGTTGTCATGTCCCAACTCATCTCAGAAAGAATTGTATTCAGATTGGATGATCTATGTGACTTCAGCAACACCAACCCATATACCATAGGTTAGTGACTAACATTGGTCATCAATGGAGAAAATAGTGGTCCAATGAAACACATGTATGCAAAGTTATTAGTCATAAAATTAATAAATATGCATCATAGATTAAAATAATATAAAAAGTTATACGAAATGAAAAAGGCATGCTATATCAACATTAAATATAGTATACAACACAAAGGGTCATGCTCCACATATAAGCGAGTTAAACCACTAATCCAATCAAATATACTGGTATAAGAAAATAATAAGAATAAAATAAAAAGAATACTCTATCAGTCTACTAAGAATCAAAACCACATGTCACCCAATATATTGATTCACACTAATTTTGAAAAATGATCAAACCCCATGCCCAAGAATAAGCTATAACTAATAAAAGTGAGATATGATTGCTTTAAAATTTGTTATGGGTGACTGAGTAGGGATTGGGTACATTAATTATTAGCGGACCACCATGGTGGTCTCATATGTTAATATTAACTTTAGTTTATTTTAAATTTACATGTTTAAATAATATCATTTTATAAATAGTTAGAAATAAATAAATAAAACACCATCGAAAATTAGGTCTACAACCCTAATAGAACATGTACTATTTATTAACTTCTAGAGTGGCTTAGTATGTTTCAATGAAAATTGAATAATATTATAATATGACTCCGTACAAGGATATATTTCCTTAGTAACACAGAACAACATCTATGTGTACCTGATATTATTACACAACCTCATGAAATCGAAATATATGTCATGTACATAATTATTTATTTTGTTATGTAAAAAAATAATATATACGATTGAATTTTTTTAGGGGGATACACAACTACTTAGATTAATCCTGAAAAAATATTGAATGTTCAGTCAATATAATATTAGGAATTGAAATGAGTTCCCATATAAGATATTGTTTGCGAACCCATAAAGGGCATGCCATTCTATTGTATTTGTAATACGGTTATGATGTAACATGAATGGAAAATAGTCATTTTTCCACGAAAGAAGATTCACTACTAGAAATACGACATATACCAATAGTTTTAGGAAAACCATTGGTATAGTTCACTTATATGGTCCTATACCAACGTTTTGGCCAAAACCGTTGGTATAGGTCAATATTTTGGACATATACCAATGGTTTTGGATAAACTATTGGTATAGGGGGGGACCTATACCAACACTTTTTCCAAATTGTTTGTATAGGTCCCCCTATACCCGTGGTTTGTCCAAAACCTTTGGTATATGTCACAAAATAAAATAATCTATACTAATGGTCTTGAGTACCGTTTGTATAGTTGCATGTATTTTTTATGGAATCTTTTTTACAGAGATCCTTAAATAAATCAAATTTTAAAATATTTATGATAATACATATATATATATATTTATAAAATTATTTTCACCAATGTCATGTTAGGATAGTGGTTAGGTCGTTCAATTATAAACCAGAGGCTCTGGGATCAAAACCCACTGAATGGTTCTTTTTAGAATTACTTATACCAATGGTTTTATGGAACTTTTGGTATATATTTTTCATATTAATTATTCCAACAGTTTTTTCAAAACTGTTGGTATAGACCTATCCCCATGGATTACTATCCAATGCTTCTCCAAACTGTTGGTATAGGATAGTCCAACGGTTTGGAGGCATAAAACTATAGTTTCAAACTGTTGGTATAGTACTTATTTCCAGTAGTGATTTTTTATAAATGGGAAAATAATAGAAAATAAGAGGTCAATATACTCATATATATACCCATGGGAGTTATCCTTATATGGATAATCAGATTTTATACACTGAAAAAAACCATTGACGGATATTTTATCCTCACTAAATAAAAATAAATTAATCAATGAACAAAAATGAAATTTTATTTTAACATTACATAATTTAACAAATGGATAAATTCTAAGAATTTATATTAATGGTGAAAAATCAGAAATTGGATCCTAATAATGATGATTATTTTATCTTGGGAAAATTAATACATCAATTATATTATATAATTGGGAGTAATTCACTTTTAATGGGTGATTAATATTATCTCGGATGTTAAACAGGAAAATCCCCTGACAAATCTACAAAGTTAATATGCAATTGTGTACATTAATCATAGTTTAGTGTTATTAAGAAATATCTTCCAAATATAATATTGGCATATCTATTACACCAATAATGGTAAATTTTATTAACATAAGAACTATCATGGATAATTATATTCTTATCCATAATAATTAAATCCTCAAAAATAGTAATGGGGTGGGAGAAACTATAGTTTTATAGTTGGAATACTATTCATGTCAGATTTAATACCCATATAAAAAATGAAGAGAAAATGGGATGAGGTCTTAAATTTTTATAGGTAGTAAAATCATTCATTAAATTATAAAATAAATACTATCATATAGAATATTTATTAGAGAATAATATTATTTGCTCGTATTTTGTGGGATGTGATGACTGGATAAATATTGAGACATACTTCCCCTATCTTAGAATTTCATCATCATGAAGTCCCCATTGTTATATACATATATACATAAATAATGTGTCGTATTATTGAATGTTTTTCAAATTATCAATCAATGGAATTTTAGCCTACTCATTTTTTGAATGTATCTTCTATTTTCTTGAAATGATTAGTTCACTTCTTCACCAGTTCTGATTTTTTTCAAGGAAATGGATGTTAAATTATTGGTATAGGTAGATCCACAAAAGACCCAATCATTAAATTGTTGGATATTATACTATGATGAGTATGTTCAATATTTGTATCATTAGGGATGGTTTATGTGGTAAATTCCATAAGATGATAAAACGATAATAAGGTGGACATTTGGTTTTTATTATTTATTACCACTCTAATGGATTATTGTGATGAAATTTACATTATATCATTGGATGAATGTTAGACATGGTATTTTACCTTATTTAGGAATTTATATTTCACACATATTGATATCAAGTGAAGTAATAAGATTTTTATTTCAAGGATGGATACATGAGTTTTTTTTTGTAATTTTGGATTATTTATTTCATTTTATTTAATTAAATATTATACTCTTAGATCATGTTTGGGTGGGGGTTATTGGAAATTTTTTAGAGGATGGTTATGATTTTAGGGTCATTCATTGATAATTTAGGTTGATTGGAATACCCTATGTCATGTTGGATTTGTTTTCTATAAATAAAGAGTTGGATGAATTGTATGGTTCTTTACTAATTATTTTGTTATATGGATGGCATAAAAACACTACCTCAATACTATAATAACCCTATGTCAACTATGGATAGTATATTTATTAGTGGGATTTGAAGGAATATAAACTAAAATGAATTCTAAGAGCAAGTTGGTGTTTCATATTGGGAAGACAGGGTTGTCATTGTAGGGTGTTTCCTCTTCAAATTTTCTGTTCACCTTATTATCAATATCATAAATTTTCACATAATATACATCTATTTTGGGTATAATATAATTAAGAAAAATTATTAGTTCTATAAAAAAGTTTTTTATAAGAATAATTTTAGTTATTCTATCCTTATCATTAATGACAACACATGTTTCAGTATAAATAAAAATCTGATTGAGTGGAAATAAATTTTTATAAAAAATCATATTAAGAATTTATTTCTTAGTTACGTGGAAATCTTTATAATAATGTTTTAATTCATTCCTAGTAATATGGGGTGTCCCAAAAGTATATTTCATGAGTCCATAATTTACATTACTTATTGTTATACAAATTGAGGATAGGAAATATTCTTCCAGATGAAGCCATTTCGTGCCCTCACATCCGCAAATTGGTGAGTTAATATAGTAAAAACAATAGTTTATGATGTCTTATGAAGATAGTGAAAAATTACTATGTTTTATATGTTCTACAACCAATTTTTCTATTTTTTATTTTTAATATATAATATCAAATTTAATTGAATTATTATGTGAATAATCTTCATAATTTTTATAAATTTTCTATATTTTTATTTGAGAATATTGTATTTCAATGCTAGGTGTTTCACTATGAGTTTGAATAAATATAGGTTGAATTTTGACATTATGTAATATTGGTTCATTATGTTTTTATTTATTTCAATCTATATTGTGAAGGGTTAATGCAATTCTAAATTTATTATTGTAATTGAAATAATTATTGAGATATGTTTTGATAATTTGCGAGTCTTTGGTCAAAGGTTCGTTTAATGCATCACACTATTGATTAAATGAGACCCACTATAGTTCTTATTAGAATAGATAAATCACACTCAAATAAAAAAAATTCATTAATATGGACTAAAAAAATAGAGTTTAGAACTAAAATTTATCTACAAAAATGATTCATTCCATGAAATAAAAAATATTTAAAAAATACATCTTATTCTTATAAAATATAGACAAATAAACAGAATCATCCCACAAAAATCACACCTAAATTTGATCTATTTGTAATGATACATCTAATAAAAAATATTTCTAATGTTTTTATGAATTACACAGAACTAAAAATCATAGAGCATGTGCCTTAATATATTACACTCACATGATTATAAATAATTAAAAACCAATGGAATGACTAGTTTAAAATTTTTGGGAAACTAGATTTTGTATATTGTACTGATATTACATTGGGAAAATAAAATAAAACACAACAATATGAATGAATTATCATCCTTGAATCTATAAACAAGAAATAATAATCATATAATGGAAAAAGAGAAAAAAATTAAGGTTGATATGAATTGACTCACAAAGGATGATTCCAATATAAAAATAACGAATCAATGATCATAGTCAACATGGAACGATAAAGAACTAATACACAAGAAATTTAATCAAAAAATGAATGATATTCATATATAGATAATTTTAAGGAATAAATTTCATGGATAATAATAATAATAAATGAATAATAATGAAATTAAATAAATAATAATCTGATTCCATGTTTCCTAGATATATGGTACAATTACCATCAAGACCAATCCTAAGACGGTTCTGCATACCACTTAAAACCCCATCTAACTTAGAGAACTAATTTAACTCATTTGAATGTAAATTCATCAAGGGTATTATATTAAACGGTCCACATACCATTTTGTACTATTAAAAAAATTATATATTTAATAATTTATTTATTTAATAAAAAGTGCCTTATAATATTTTCTTATTCATTTAAGGATACATATTTTTCAATATTTCCCCAGATAATAAAATAACATTCATAGTATTCTTTGTATGTAAAAATAGAATAATTTTTTAAAATTTTCATAAAAATCCAAAAATAAAAGGTATATTTTAATGGAATTTAATTTACAGGGAAAATTGTTAAAATTAGGATATTGTTTTAATATAATGATAAAATTCCTAAAAATAAATTGACACTACTCATTAATTTTTACAATTTTACCATTTCCATGTAAAATACATTTTGATGAAATTATTAAAATGGAATATTAAAATTCAATGAATAAAAAAATAATCCTTATATTATATATGAAAGGAGTAGTATGTAAATTATAAAATCTAAATGGAGCAAAATAACATTAAAGTCCAAATGAAATGTAAATTAAGAAGAAATCCCTTACATTACACTTCCTTTTGGTTCATTGCACCATAATCTTATATATAATTGTTTTTAGAAATCTATTAAATTTTAAAAGGGTCGTAATTATATATATAATATAATATAAAATCTTGTTATAATACCTTATTAACCATTAGTTAATCATATTTAATTAAGTTTACTATTTTTGTTGTGAATTGCCTAGTTTTTTAGTATGTCTTGACATGATTTTTTTTGTTCCGCTTAAATAGATAATGGAATCATCATATTAAATATTTAAAATAGGATTTAAATATACTATATATACTATATACATATATTTATGTTAATCTAAATTATTTAGTGATATGATATGAAATGAATATGTTCATTGAGATGGTTTGTTGTACATATGTAAGAAAACAACTACCATTTTATTATCAAATTAAAATAATTAAAACTAATTGATATATATTTATATCATTGTTAATTTATACATATTATGACACATATATCACATATTTATGTTTAAAATGACCATAATACACTCTATAGACATCATTTAATAGATCACACTAATTTGATCATGTAGTAGTCCACACATCCACAAACTATGTAATTGTATTCCCAAAAAAGGAAATAATGAATGTTTGTGTCATATAATTATTATTAAATAATTAAAAAATAATAAAAATAATAATTTATATATTAAAATTTTCAATACATTATTATTTAAAACTTTTAAAGGTGGTAATAGAAGAAAGAACGACACCAGTTCATGAGGCGGCATTACTCCATACACCCGAAAAATGATTGAATATCCCATTTGATAGAAGTGTGTAAATTTGGAGGTTTTACCAATGAAATAACAAAATAGTAAAATATTTAATATAATTTTGTTATTATATAATAATGTTATAATATTAATTGATGGAGTGAAGAATGAAATAAAACAAAACTGATTGTTAAAGAATGTTACCTCTTCTTCGGGTAACTTCCCTTGGTATGAAAAAATGAAATAATTGGGTATATTTATTCTTAATTTTATGATGATATGATCAGAGGATGGTTTTTTGGAAGTGTTTTTGGTAGTGTTTTTTTGAAAAAAAATTCTTTTGAAGTGTGATGAAGTGAGAGGAGTGAGTAGCTTTTTATTATGGAGGAGGTGTATCATTCTTGTAAATACATTCAACTAATAACTATTGAGTGGTATACATTTTTTCATGTGCATAATAAATTGAAAAATAATGGATTATAGTATGTTTTTATTTAATGAAAACCTCTATAAAAAAATTTATTTATATTATTTTATCTTTAACTCATATGTTTCCCAACTTTTACCATTTTGATTTTCAATACGATATATGTTTTATACCCAGTGTATTTTATGCATTAAGAGTGAAATTAAATAATCCTTTCCATATAATTTTGACATCAAAAATATAAATAATATATCTAGATATAAAATATAAATCCAAGGTATTTTGAAAATTTATTTTAAAATGAGTTCAAGTAATATTAATAAATATTTCTTAAACCACCACTGTGGTAACAAAGTATATAACAATTTAATGGTCATTATAAACGTCATAATAGAAAAATTGGTCCATTAATGGACCATATTTTATATTATTTAATATTTTAAAAACAATTTAGAGAATATAGTTATATATAAGTTTTTTATCAACTAGTAAAATATCATTTATTATAAAATAGAATAAATTCATATTTTGTAATTATCAATTCAGTTTGAATTTAAAAATAAAAAAAAATTAATTCAATTATATAATTCTTTAAACTATATAACAAGATATATTCTTATAAAAAATTATGTGAGAATAATAAATCACTCAAATTTATGAAATTTTAATATATTAGTAACACTTATTTAATTAATTATTATATAAATTGATAATAAGTTTTTCATTTCTTAAGCTTTAAAAAGTATATCATCTGTTAAAATAAAATATTAATTAATATTATAAAAATAACTCATTTTTATTTATTATTTAATATATAATAAATTATAAGATGTTTTTCAACATTTCATGGAATTATAAAAGTGAAAATGAATGTTTTTTCTCATTTTTTAATTAACTTACTATATAGTTTACATTCTTGGGATTATACAACAATAAATAATAAAATTCAATATAATATGGGATATAGTAGAACTATTTTCAAAAAATGGAGTTTTGGATAAGTGGTATGTCATTTCCCCCAATAAAATTAATGTTTAACAACTATATAAACAAAATTATCCTTGATCACTATTAATAATTTTAATATATTTCAAAAATATATTGCTAAAAACTTTGTTAAACTAATTAATTTTTTTAATTTATTCAGATTACACATAATGAATCCATTATTATGAATTCAATTAATATAAATAGACTAAATTAATTTTAAATTAATACTAGAGACTGAATAAGAGACATGATTTTAAAGTGAAAAGGTTTAAAATTTTGCTTTGTTTTTATATTATATTTTAATATGTAATTTATTCAATTCAATAAATTTTATTAATATATATATAATCTAACTAATTTTAATTTTTAAAAAATAAATAATACAATCTTTTAGTATAAATGTTTTAGATGAAGATGATGGTTTCCCTTAAAGTTTATAATTTTTCTCTATTGACCAAAAATGTAACTTCTTAAAAAATAAAAAAACTTAATACATGATTAATTTTAAAAATAAAATTTCAAAAATAAATCATATTTTTTTTCAAATTAATATTAATAAACTTCCATAATCTCATTATAAAATAGTTTCACTATTAAAAGGATCTGAAATGGCATTTAAAAAAATATAGCTTTTTTTACATAGCATTAGATTTATTCTTATATTATACCTAAAATATATAAGGGATGAATATAAAATAATTTAATTGAATATATAATATATTAATTCATTAACCAAACAGAACAATTTTTATTAATATAATTTTTTTAAGACTCCATTTGTGTGTAAAATTATCTTTTTATAAAAAATAATTCCTTTATAATTGGTTTTATACTCATTTCTAATTAAATAATTATGAGATAACTATATAAAAACATGTAGAAAATATTTTTCAAATTCAAAAAATCTTTTCCATACTTGTAATTATAACTAATAGTTTATAACTATGACATTAAAGAATAAGATTATTACAATATTGTAGTTTCATAAGACTCTGTCAAGCTTATTACATAAGTAATCAAAAGAACTCGATATTCTGTATAATACAGGCGAACATAGTGTTTCATATCCCAATAGATAATATTATAGTTATGTGTAGAATTATATTAAATTTATTTTGTGTATATTGATTTTTAGAGAAAAATTATCAATTTTATTCTAAATAAAAAATATTGTAAATTATTTGGGTATTACATTCTCCCAAAATAAATAAATCACATCTACATATCTAAGACATGATACATATAACTGAGGGATTTATATTTAAAAATAATATTTTCCAAAACCCCACATTGTAAAAATAATTGATATCACTTTTTTTAATAATAGATAATGGTAAACGTAACGTCATGATACTAAGAACAAATTAGAAGAAAATATTGGAAAATAAAAACATTTACATGAATTAAAAGTGTTAATTACTATAGTCATATACCATAAAAAATTACATGATCAATGGGAATTCAAGGGCCTCAAAATCGTAATTCCAAGATTATCTAATGGTTTATTTTATTAATTTTATTTTAACACAATATGATATCTTTTTTTATTTAAATATCCTTTTATATATTTTGAAAACACATTCACCCTCAAATATTATATGTAAATACACACTTCAATTTCTTAAACATAATATTATACTTTTTTTAGGAATTAAGATGTTTTTATTCATTAGGTAGAAATTTTTTCATCCAATAGTTATGTAATACATTTACCTCAAAACCTCATCAAAATAAAAACTCAATACATTTTCTAATTATTTACATTTTCTGAGATATTATGATCCAAAAAATTATACGGAAGGTAAATTAATTTCCAAAAAGAAATTATCGTTACTCTCCAATCAATATGAAGTATCTTTTTAATCATCACATATCAATCATGTGAAAACATTGAACTTGTATTTTCTTAAGTAATTATATTAACCAGAATTACAGTAAGACATTATTCAAAACATGATTTCTTTTTTATTTCTCTAATTTATTATAGACAATTGGATATATTCCTTAAATTATGAAAATTATATAAACTCCATAAATGATGGAATTAACCATGTTATGAACAATGAATTAACCAATTCCAATTTAGTCACTCATATTAAATAAAAGATATGAATATCAATCATATAGCTAAGAAAAAATAATTATACCAACTCATGGAACATATTATGTAATGAAATTTACTCAATCATATTTTTCCTTAGAAGTGTATCATGTCACTGTATCATTTTTATTATTCCACAGTAAAATTAAAAATATTCTTTTCAATCCTTAATGAATATTACTAAAACACCATATATTTAGTTTTCATAATTATTTATAACATATACATAACTAATATAATACTCAAATGAGATAATTCGTCATTCCAAATGCATGATATTAAAGATTCTACTTCATCTGAGGAGTAGAATAATCTTATCAATGATCCTTTATCCCAAATTCATGTAAATACCTTTGATTATTGAGACATTGGTTTTCATTGTGTTCATTATCTATACAATTGAAGGAATGTACATTAGAATAATTTTTATTACATATACAATCAAAATCCTGGTGCCATTTCAATTCACACTGGAATCAAATTAAAATCCTTTCTATGAAATTACTATAGTGCTTCTGTCCACAATTATCACATCTGAAAAAATAATTATTTATCTTCTTATCTTTATCCATATTTTTAATATTTATCATATTCTTATATTTCCTTTATGAGAGGCTATAAAACATTTAAAGTTACATCTCTTTCTCAGTATCACATGTTATTAGTTCATCATATAATGATATTGTCTTGGAGAATACTTCCCCTAGAAGTAGTTTATTAATACAGAAAGAATGAAATGATCATTTTTACTCATTAGGTCACATGCATTGGATTAGGATCCCATTCCTTATACTAGTCACCATTTCTAAATTATGATGAACCCTATATTATGTAATTTCCTTATAGAATATATTGTATAATATCAAAAATAGATAAATTCATTACATTGATATGAAAAATTAAACATAGATAAGATCATAATCATAAACATACATCTCTTGATATGTTCATCTATTATTATCCTTAAATTATATCATAGGATTATGTTCTGTAATCTATGTCATCCTAGATCTAGTTCCCATGGTTTCTACTAATATTAATTTGATACAATCTATAATGCCCATGACCTCAGAACCCCAGAGTTATAGTGTAACTTTATATCTATGACATGATTACCCAAAATCAAATATTGAAGGAACAAATTGTTTAATAGTTATGGAAAACTAGTTTAAAGACATGTCACCCATATTACATTAGGAAAAGAAACTGACGTGTTAAAATTGTAAAGAAATTAGCATCCCTAAAAATATTTCTATGATTTAATCTTCATATATTGAGGAAATGGAAAAAATAAGAGTGATATAAGATTCTTAGTAACGGATAAAAATAGTGGATCCAATACAAAATCTATGAGAATAATAAATATGTCAAGGTAAATAACTTACACACATGCCATTTAATTAATATAATAAGAATAAAATGAAATGTCATATAATGTAAATAAAATAAATCCCATTTATGGTAACAATAATAACTAAATATTTAATAAAGTGAATACTTAACTATTAGACTCCATATTTCCCATTAACAAGATTACTTCAGCATCAAAAATGTTAATAAGATGATTTATCATACTAGGTAGACACCCATCTTTTTAGGCCAATTGATCTTTATAATGAGAAAACTGATATATTGAGAGGATTAAATTTAATTTAATTTCAATGGTTTTCATTGTATTATTTTAAAATATTATATTTATTTAATGGAACATCATGATTTGTGGAAAAGTGCACTTCTAAGGCCTAGTGTTCTCAGAATAATTGCTTGAAATAAATTGACCTTTTAAATAGTTTACATTAGTAGTTTTACTAAAATAAGGGAATAAAATTTAAATGTGTTCTTGGATAAAAAATTTGAGGCAACCATTGTGTTCAGATCAGTGTCTTTACCTTAGGCATGGCCTATCATCAATCTATGTGGGTCAGCTGTAGAAGATTTATTTTATGATTTTAATGGAAATAAAATAAATTTATATTTTATTTCATATTAAGTGTTTCAAGGATGAAATGACTTGTTTTATGGGTTTAAAGGATATAGAGGCCATGGATTGGATCATAACCTTGAAAACCTCCCTTGGATGCTCTGGAGATTTGGAGGGGATCCACCCTCAGAGTACTCTCAATAAACAGCGATGAACATCAACCCATGGATCACTACCCATCAAGATTATATCTTATTGAAGATGGAATAAAATCATGCCTTAATCTTCAATTGATATAGCGGTTGTTAATTAGATTATGTTTTCCCTATTTAGAGATTTTTACGAGGAATGTGGATCAACCCATGAATAGGTTTACCTACATATAGATCATTCTAGTGGGAGGGTCTGATTATCAGGTTTTATTTAGGGTAATCAATTTAAAAATGGTTTCATTATTCACGATCCTTCTAACATGAAAACATTGAGGCCATAATAAACAACAAAAAGGTTGATTTTTCAATTTTTTATAAGAATTTATTCTTCCCTTTGATCCTGTGCGTTCATCGTGGGGTTACAAGGAATGGATTTTTGCACATTTGTATACCGACATAGTGTTCCCAAATCATAGATCTAACATCATGATGACCTAGTAGAGGTGTGAAAACGATGGTGTTAGAGGTATATACATGGTATAGAAGATATATTTTTTCATTGGTTCTTTATGTGAATGATCAAAATGTGTTTTTGGAGCTGAATGGACACCCAAAACATACCAAATTAGTGTTTCTATGAAGGGATGACCTATCATTTTCAGTTTTATGGATTATGAAGGGACAAATTGAAGAATTCGATATCACCCAAGGCATGCTGATAAAGAACTGTGATTCCAAAATATCACAATGAATGGTGATTGTTCTCCAAATAATATGTTGTCTGGGTCTGGATCAGCGGCTTCTAGGATTCCGTGCTACTGAAATAAAGGGATGGACATGTGAAACCTGTCACATGTCCTGTTGGACATGACATTGGACTCATCGTGTTTTTTGGGAGATTCATGGAATCGGGGTGGAGTGCATGACATATAATCCACCACATGGCCAAAGTAGGTTGAGTACGTAGGTTACCCCATGTTCCAGTACATGTTCCCGGGGACATGAGTTTAATCCATGTACGGTCACATGGCTAGCATACAAGGATCAAACCCTAGTAGGTAGGACATGGAATTTCATACTCTAACACATCGTGTATATTCTATTATACATGACAAACTCTATTCTACATGGTTTGTTTTTCATAGGAAGTATCTGGGGTCAAATTATATGTTTTGTACATTCATGTACATGGCTTGATCCCTTGGTTCACCATACATTAGACAAGTTTAGTTTGGTTTAGTTCCCCCTTTTATCATTCTCCTGAAGATCCGTTATTGTTTCTATCCACAGGTGTCTGATCAATTTATTATCACTTTTTAGATAGATACATTGTCCCTTTGAGAGGCTTAGAGAAGGATCCTTTATCCACTCTTGAAACTAGGTAAATTCTAGTATCACTATGACTAATCCTACTGGATTTCAATCTTTTACATATTATGTGAATCTAGATGAGTCTTGGAATATGTTAAGGCCATGGTAGTGATCCTCGTAAATGTATCATGATATTTTCCCACTCGGGAGTGTGTTCTCTCAGAATGAGTGGATCTTCTCTCTCTTTAGATCTATTAGTGCATCTATCTCTCTCGTGACACTTCTTGATGAACAATACATCTCATACGGACTTCATTAGATTTATCAAACTCATTGAGTGAGTTCTCTCGAACAAGTGCTTTTTAGAATCTTCAAACTGAATCCCTAGATTTGGTATGTGGGTCGTTATAACTTATAACAAAACTAAGGGCCTAGGATTCAAGTATATGTGGATATTTTTCTCTTATTATATATTATTCATACATACACTATGTAGGGATTACTATTCCTTAAATCTATGTATTTATTTTTGGTTTTTTGGAGTCTTTTACTATATATAGTTATACTAAAACTTACACAGGGTTTTCTTGCACTTGTCATGTCTTGTGATGATGATTTTCCATTTGATGGATTCCTTGGCATACCAGGATCCAAAATATCATTATGTGCTTCCCAAATGAAAAAAGTGTGTCTTAGGCATCAAAAAGCAGTCTGAATACCTTTCTTTTTTAGAGGATGTACTTTTTTTGGTTTGCACACGCTTTCTTTTGGTGGGCTTGTATTTTGGAAAATTTTTTTACACACATAATATACTGTTGTACACTATTGGTTGGGTTTAGTTTTATGCTAGCATTTTTTTCCATAGTGGTTGTCAAATTTCATTATTTTTGGGATTAGATATGTTTGTATGTGTTTATTGGTATATATGAAGTTCCTCCCATGTTATTAATATGCCTACTCGGTGCTGGTCACTGGCTCATGTCCTATAAGAGGTGGGGTTGGAGAGTTGTAGAACTTCCCTCACTAGGATGGTTCATGACAGAGTGGTATAATAGGTGTTCGGTTCTACCTTGGGACTGATATTCCATAAATTGGTTTGGAGTAACCTTATTAATTGTTTCATGTTCGGATTTCAGGATAAGAATATTATTATTGGTGAAGGAAACCAATGTATCCATACATGTTGACCATGATAACATGATTACTTACTTGGCACATGAGAACACTAGTTGCATGGAAACAAAAATTAAGGTACATTCATCATATAAAAATGTTATGTGGTTTACGTGACCACTTTTGTTAGCTATCATGGTATAATCCCTTACTATGGTAAATCTAGTTTTCATACAGGATTCAAACATGATGCATACCATCTGGGATTATGTATATCAATCATGAGGATAACACCCTCAGTGATGAGGCTCTGATTCAGGGGTGAGATCCATAGGCGTTACCGCTAGGTGGTGAAACATCTATACCACCACTAGTGGTGCATCAACTAGTACCAATAGTTCCAGTAGATGAGGAGAGTAGGCTGAGTCAATCCATGTGTTTCAATGTCAGAGACCCCTTATGTTTGATGGAGATCCCAAACCTCAAGAGGTTGTTTATTGTCTTGGGTAAATTACCAAATCATTTCCTCTTATAAGGGCACCAGGAGACCAGATTAACATCCTAGGAGTGTGGTTTCTTCATGGTTCGGTAGGGCGATGGGGGAGTTTGAATCTGTATACTCACAAAGAGGTGAATCTTTCATGGATAATGTTTTTTCAACAGTTTAGGGTGGTGTTCTATCTAGTCACATTGAGATAAATGCATATACAAGAACCTGTTCAGCTCCTGGAGGTTGGTTAACAAATCTATGAGGTTCAACAAACATTCTAGGTACTCAATGGATGTGGTTATGGATAAACATTTTAGATATCTATTTTAGAGTGAGGTTTACTATGGGAAATCCTATCTAGTGTCATTCCTCTTTGAATTCAAACTCATGCTGGAGTGATCAAGTTAAAATTTTTGGTTGAGGATTTGATTACTGAGTAGAGAAAAATAGTGGTAATTAGTAGCTGGATTAAATTTGTAGAGACATCAGCAATTGGAATTTGATGAATGGATTATGTATCAGGATATGAGACATGCCTCAGGAGGTCCCAGGATAAAGGGTTTCCAGTCCAGGTTTCTCAGGCTGGATATGTCAACATAGGGAGCAGTGATCCTACCCAGGTGAGTATATCATATATCTTGCTAGAGACTATCCAACACGTCAGGTTGCAGACAGGGAATTGGTGGATGGACCCCCAATTCCAAGGAAATATGTAGATTATGTCGACTCACTGAGTTTTGGACATGACTGAGGAGTAGAATGAGTTTCAATACATGGAAGGTGTGTTGAAATACTTCCACCACCTCCCCCAAGAGGTCCCCACTATGATTAGGGAGATAGAGGAAAATTTCTCGTGCAACTATATGCTGTAGAGATGTATAACCAGGGCACTCTAGGGGTGATCTGAGGTACCTTCTTTGCCTTTTCTACCTTATATTATTTAGAAATAGAAATAGGTTTCTGTAATTCTATTCTCACGACATCACTTCTATGAAACCATGATATTCTAGTATAGTAGTTGACTCAACACATATTCTTGGGGACACCCATGGGAGGAGGCTCAATGATCACAAATCATTACCAACCATGTGATCCTAACCTTGGAGGAAAGTGTTTGTTTTGGAACCTCTTGGTGGTAGTGTTGAGGCATTATGACGTAATTCTCGAAATTGATTGGTTTTCTTAGGTCCATGACTATATTAAAAATTTTAGGTGAAGGGTGTTGTGTTTCTATAGAGATGGGATGAGGTTTTCTTATTTTAGAGAAATGAAGGCCCGACCAGCAAAAGAGGGGCTCATGGGGAGGAAGGTAGTGCTGATCACTCGTGATTTTTTAGCCTTCCCTCAGAGAACCTAATGTTATGAGCTTTTAATTCATAAAATTAATGGAAGAGTATGATGACGTATTCCTAGAATATATTCTATAGTTTCCTACCCACCAAGAGATCGATGTCTGTATCAACTTACACCCCAGGATGACACTGATATTCTCACTATCCTATCAGACGGATCATGTAGATCAACACAAGTTAATGGTAAAGTTGGGAGATTTTTAGGGGAATGTCTTCATAGGACCTCGTATTTTACCCAGGGAGGCACCATTTTTGAATTCTTAGAAGGAAGACAAGAGTCTTAGGATGTGCGTGGAATACCAGCGCTTGAACCACGTAATGGTATATGACAATTATCGACTTTCGATGATTAATAACCTCTTTTTTAGATTAAAGGGGAACTATTGTTCATCGAGGTTTACCTTCAACTGTGTTATCATCTTCTTTGAGTAAGATATCAAAATATGCCGATGATTGTTTTCTTATGCTTCTACAGTCACAAAGAGAACTTGGTGATGACCTTCAGTAGGATGAACACCCCTCGTAGTGTTCATGGGACTCGTGGACTGGATTCTACTTCCATACATATACCGGTTTGTGGTAGTCTTCATTGATGAAATACTTGTGTAATCAATGTCAAAGGAGGAGAAAATGACACACATGTGGATGGTACTGGATGTAATTGGAGATCACTAACAATATGGGAATCTATTGATGTTAGAGTTCTAGATTTAGGAGGTCCACTTTCTAGGATATGTCATCTCAGAAGATGAAGTAGTTGTGGACACAGCCATAGTGGATGCTATGTTACCATGGGGGCCACATAAGAGTGTGATAGTGGTGAGGAGCTTCCATGGGCCAGCTAGATTTTACTAGAGATTCACTCTTGAATTCTCCCATTTATCATCATCAATGACAGCATTTGCACAAAATGGAAATTCATTTGTATGGACGGAGAAGTTATATTAGTCATTCCAGCAGTTGAGGAAGAGTTTCATTGGTGCCCTGACCAAGATATTTCCATAGGAGGGTGTTAGGTAAGTATTTTTCTACAAAGCATCGGGAAATGGGTTTGGTTATGTTATGATGCAACTACTGGTGGTGATTTTTATGGTTGGGAACAACTATGTCTGCATAAGAAGAAATACGTGATCCATGATCTTGAGTTTCTAGTGGTAGTCCTGGCATTGAAGATGTGGCAGCCCTACTTGATGGTCCATTGGTTTTTCATCAACTCTATCAAAAATATCCTCCAGTACATCTTCTCACAGAAGGACCTAAATCAAATTCAAATTCCATGGAAAGAGTTTATCTAAGAATTTTTATTTTAGATCATCTATACTCCTATGAAGTGTAACATAGTTTTTGTGTCTCTTAGTCAGAGATAGAGTTTACAACATCTCAGAGAGGAATCATGGTAGTTGGCCTCACAACAGGTGTTCCTAATGGATGGGGATGATGCAAATTTATATTATTCGATGGTTTCTCCCCTACACTCATTCATCAAGTCATGG
The DNA here is from genome assembly GCA_963277665.1 of Viscum album. NCBI lineage: Eukaryota > Viridiplantae > Streptophyta > Magnoliopsida > Santalales > Viscaceae > Viscum > Viscum album. The sequence goes on along the minus strand of OY728156.1, from coordinate 358,170,762 downwards.
AGGAAAATATAGTGGATGTGAAATGTGATGCTTTATATGGTTAGTTTTCTAAATCATATGTTCTTGATGGATATTCCCAAGGTTGGGGGAACATATTCCTTTTCGTAGGATACAACGTTGTGCCAAATGCCTTGCGGGAGGTGGTTCTGAGGGAGATTCATACACTCCCTTGGCGGGAAATCCTTGTGTTGTGAGAAATTACCATGACCATTGACATTAGTTATGTATTCAAGGAATGAACAATTCCATAGCTGTATTTGTTTATTGATTCCTTACATTCTAATAGCTGATGTTTGAGAACCTGGTTCCAGTGGGACTATCACACCCTGTAGAGGTGATGTAGTAGAAGGGGGATGGAATAATGATGGACTTAATGACAGGTTTTCCTTCAACATCAAGGGAACATAATTCAATCTAGGTGATCATTGACCAATATACCATGTTGTCCAGCTTATTAGGTATTAGGGAGTAGAGGATAGTATAAATCATGGTATGCCTCTATGTGTAGGATTTAGTTTGTATTCATGGATTACCCTCAATGATAGTCTCAGATCGTGATGCTCATTTCACATCCTAGTAGTAGAAGGGATAGTAGGTGGATTTTGTAACTTAGATATACATTAGAACAGTGTTCCATCCCCAAATAGATGGTAACATAGAGATGACTATTCAGGTCTTGGTGGATATGCTTTGAGCTTGTATCATGGACTTTTTTCATATTTGAGAAGATCAATTTTTATTATTGGAGTTTTCATTAAACAACATCTACGACTCCACCATCAGTTTGGCATTGTTTTGTTCTTTTATAGCAGACCATTCTAGTCAATGATTTACTGGAATGACCCAGGAGAGTCAGCAATCTTGGGTCCAGAGTTGGTGTGAGCTACCACTGAAATGGTGAAAATATTTAAGAGCATATGAAGGCTTCACAGAGCTGGAAGTTGTCTTATGTCGATAAACAATTCAGACCCCTAGAGTTTCAGGGAGACCATATCTTCCTTTAATTCTCATCATGATGAGGGTTTCATATAGTTGGATAGGGTTGAAATTATTTTATAAGGTTCATTGTTCAATTCTAGATACTACGTAAATTTGGTGAGGTACTGTACCACCTAGCTCTACCACCCCAGTTTCATTTGGTATATGATGTCTTCCACACATCATAGCTGAGTAGATTCATGAAAAAACTATTGCAAGTCATCAACATGAATGCGATAAATAGTGTGGATAGAGAGAACTTCATAGAGTACATAGTTGAAATCAAGGTTCTATAGGAGAGAATACTTCTTCGAAGAAGAATTCTAGTGGTGCTTTTACAGTGGTTGCACAAGAATATTAAGGAGAGTATGTGCGAGTGGGAGTCTCAATATCATGTGTAGTACCAACATCATTTTGTGTTTCCTTTTGTTTAGGATTATCAAGGAAATAATGACATAAGGTGGGGAGAATTTAATATCTTAAAAAATCAATATATATTTAAATTTTTAAATTTAATTAATTTGACTCTAGACATTGCAATGGCTTGCGATTCTGAGGCCTATGGTGTCCAGAATAAATGTTTGAAATAAATTTAGATTTTAAATAGAAAACACGATCCATTTTCCAAAAAAAATAGAAAAACATTTAAATGAGTGACTGTATTCGAAATATTATGTCCAAATTGTGTTTAGAGTAGTGACTATAACTTATGTGAGGTGTAACATCGACTTTCACGGGCCGAATACATAAGATAACTTATGAGAATTTTAAAGGAAATAAAATAAATTAATAATTTTTTTTATTTTAAATGTTTTAAAGACGAAACAATGTGTTTTATAGTTTTAAATATGTTGTTTCTATTGTTAGGCTCATAACCCATGAAACCTCCCTTGGATGCTCGGGAGCATCAGAGAGGATCTACCCGAAGAGAACTCTCAAATATTTGTGACAATTTTCAATTCATGTATCATTGCACTGTAATACCAGATCTTATTGAAAATGGAAAAAGAACCTCCCTTCATTGACGATCAAGGTAAGGGTTGTTATTTTGATTTTTTATCCCTAATCAGTGATTTAAATGATGAACTCAGATCAACCCATGAATAAGTTGATGAGGGGATCATCCATTCTTATAAGTGGGTCTGATTATCACGTTTTACATTGGGTAGTCGATTTCATGTTTGTTTCATTCTACTAGATCATTCTAAAAAGACCAGATCAATTCTGTAATTAATATCAAAAAATGTTTGTTCCTCTATTAGTTATATCAATTTCTTCTTCCCATTAACCATGCATTTTCTTCATGTTTTCCTTGGGGTTATAAAAAACATATCATTTTGCAACAGTATAGTAACACGATGATACAAAATAAGAAATATAACATCATCATAATAGAGTGTTGGTGAGATGGTGATGGAAGTAGCTGAATGAACACAATTATTAAGGAGCCATTCTTCAACCGTTATTTGTGTGGATGATAGAAAATAGTTTTCAGAGCCAACAGGAAACCCGAAACATACCTAATCAGAGATGCTATGATGGGATGACTCAGGATATTCAGTTTTGAATGAATTTAAATAGTAAGATCAGAGGATTTATGGTCACCCAAGGCACGTTAGTGAAGAACTTTTATTCTAGAAAATTGTTAAGAACACAAAGTGTTCTATGAAGAACATGACTTTTGGGGCCATATAAGTAGTAGTGCGAGTTATGATTTACAGAATGCTATGATACAACATGTGAACCCTATCACAAGGTGTGTTGTTCCTTATGTTGGATCTAAATGTTTCTCGATGAATATATAAACACGAGGTGGAGTATAGAACATTGACTCCAACACAGGGCCAGACCATGCCAGTTACGGGGGTTACCCATGTACCGGTACATAGGATGGAAGACACAGATTGAAGCCAGATATGGGCACATGGACAATATACACTAAGGAGGTCCTAGTTAGTAGGACACAACAAGTCATACTCTTACACACCATGTATATTCCTTTCTTCACAACATGCACTTTTTGAAATTGGCCATTGTTCATGGGCAGTACAAAGGGTCATAATAAATGGATAATGACCTTCTATACTCCAAGTATTTTCTTGATCATGTATTTATATCCTTATAAACTATACCTTGGATAAGTTTCATTTGGGTAATTACCCCCTATACTCACTCCCATAATAGGCAAGTATCATTTTTATCTATAAGAGTATGATTCCTTTAGTTGGAATTTCTGGATAATGATTGGGTCCCTTTGAGTGACCCGTAGTGAGGTCATCTATCCAAAATTCATCCTAGTTAGATTCAGGTATCATCCTGAACATTCATATACGATATTGGTCATCTACATATAACGTGAATCAGGATGAGTTTTCTTGTTCTCCAAGGCCCAAACAGGGATCCTTATCCTTGTTTGAAGATCTTTTCTGACTCAGGAGAATGTTCTCCAATAATGAGTGTATCTTCTCACTCTCTTTAGATATATATAAATGTATCTATATCTATAGGAACACTTCTCGATGAAGATTACTTCGTGGATGGAAGTCATTATATATATCACCCTTTTGGAGTGAGTTTTCCTGGATAACTTCTTCATTGAATATTTTAATTGAATCCCTAGAATGGGTGTATGGGTTGTTTTGACATAACTCAATTCCGGAGGTCTGTGTTTCTAGTATATCTCGATATGTTTATATTATTATATATAATGAGTAAATATATAGTGTAGATCTGACTACATCTTTAAATTTTTTATTTCTTTATGGATTTTGTGGTCTCATACCAAGTATTTTTATACTCACCCCTGCACGGTATTTTCCAGCACGTGTCATGTCTTTTGCAGATAAGAGGCCCTTTGATGGAGTCCAAGGAGGACCTGGACCGGGGAGATATTTGGGAGCTTCCCTACAAAAGGAGGTGTTCCTTTGGCATAGAGCTGTAGTAAATTTCTTATTTATAGGATGGACATTGTAGTTTATATAATCGTTCTTTTTTTTATAATGTATTCTGCCTAGTTACTTTTTCGAACATTAGATTCTATTTTAAATAGTTAGATAAGTTTAGTTATACAAATAAATTTTGTTACATAGTGGTTTTATCATTTAAAAATTTATGGGATTGGAGATGTGGGTGTGTGTGTGTAGGAATATATGAAAAGCCTCCCATGTTAGTGATATGCCTACTCAGTGTTAGCCACCAGCCCCTTGCATATTAGATGTGGGCTTGGGGAGACATTGATTGGGACCCATTAGGATGGGTCCTAACATTTAACATTCCCCAACCCATTTAATACCAGTATAAAGAATTCCATATATATTGAATAATTGATTTAATTCATAAATAGTGAGCCATAAAAAATATGTGCAATGAGTAATAGATATTGATTTATTAGTGTTTCCCCAGTATGAAAAATATCATTCAGAGTAGACAATATAGGTAAAAATGTTATATAGATTAGTAAATAAAAATATACACTAAAATATAATATTTCTATATAAAAAGATTTTAATATCAAATGTAAAGGATTTAAATAATATTATTTTTAAGATAAAGTTAATAATTACACATGAATGTGATATTACGCAATAAATTTTTCTATTTTACAATTTTTATGTAAAATATCATTGGAAGAAAATTCAAATTAAAAATTAATATAATATTAATAATTAATTATTAATAATATTGTAGTACAAATAGTATTATAGAGACCATAAAAAATTGAACCAGTTTATAATAACAATTATGTATCAATGATAAGTAAATTTAGATGAAATCTATAATCTGCACATCCTTTTGGTTTAATTTTATTTAACAACATCTATAATCATTTTAAGAATTTTTTAAAATTAAACCAGATCTATATATATATATAATATCTAATATTATCTTCTTTTAATATATTATTTCCTATTTTTAATAACCTTTCATGGTTATCACTATTTGTTGTCGTTAATTACAATGTTTTTTATTTTGTCTCGACAATTTATTATTTTTCTATTTTGTTTATATTCTTTTAATAATACATATAATGTAAAACATGATTTAAATAATATATATATTCATTATATATATATATTCATATTATTATATATTATTTAGTGACAGTAGATGAAATTCATCCATTCATTGAAATGGTATATTGTATATACAAATAATCAATGAATTAATGTACTTATCATTAAAAAAGAAGGAAAATTTCATGATATATATATATATTATAAATCATGAACAATTTTTATTTCATATATGACATTTATTTTTATTAAATGAATCCTCAAAACATTTCTAATAATGTGTTTAGCGAATCACATCGATTTGATGAGGTAGTAGATCACACATGCACAAATGATGTTATTATACTCGCTATAGATGATAATACCGAAGGTATGTCATATATAATAATTAAATAACCCTAAACAATTTAAATACGATTCATATCTTATATAATATATAAATACATCTTTATTCCCTGCCTATAAATGTGGTAATAGAAGACGAATGGCTTTGGTCTTTGTGGCAGTATTCAGCTATACAAATAAGCGATGATAATGTATCTCATTTGATGGATGTGTATGAATTTTAATGTTATGGAATTGAAAATAAAAAACAATTATATTTAATTTAACTAAGTAATCATATAATATATATATAACAATAATTGTAGTAGTGGAGAATGAAATAAATCAGAAGTTCTCAGTAAAGAATGTAACCTCTTCTTCAGTTAACTCGTTTTAGTTTTCACCAAAGGAATTATATGTTATTATTTATTACTAAATATAGGAATCTAGGATGATATATGTGATGTTGGGACTTGATTTTGGTTATTTTTAGATGATCTAAATATCTTTTGAGGTTTGAAAAAGTGGGGGTGCCATTTTATATTGGAGGAGTGGAATTATTATAAATACCAATATTTCAAATCTATTTGGAGATCTCTCTTATTTAATAAATAGTAAATTTTTTAAAATAATGGTTTTTAGGGAATTTATTGATGATTAAAAACCCTACCATAGAAATATAAGTTCATTTTTTTAATTTTGTTCCTTAACTTCTTTGATTCCTGACTTTTACAATTTTTATTTTTATTAAGGTAACAAATTTTTTTACTTAATTATTTTATATATAAGAGAAAAACATTATTCACACTATATAATTTTTACCACCATTGATAAAAATTGTTTATAAATTTCAATTTAAAATTTCAAGTTATAGAAATTAATTTTCACAGATGCGCAACTAACATGAAAAAAACAATGTTGATGTAGACACTATGTTTACAAAGTATGATACAATTTAACAGTCAATATAGTCAACATAATAGAATAGATGTTCCATTAATGCAACACATTTTATATTTATATAACTTTTAAATTCAACATAAATAAAATATCATTTTTTGAAAATATTATTAAATTAATAAAATATCATTTATTATAAAAATCATTAATGTAAATTGTGACATTATTTATTTAATTTGAATTTAATAATACCAAGAAAATGATTGAATTAAAATATATATATTTTTGATATATAATATGATATATTAATCTAAATAATAATTATATAACAATAATTAACTCGATTTTCTTCACTTTTAATATTTATTGTACCTTTTATCTTAGTAAATTGTTAACCAAATAGTTACTGTGTTGGCATTTCAAAAGCATTAAAAGTAATTATATCATATATAAAAATTAAAGATACTTTATAATGATAAAAATATCTCTAAAATTAAAATGTATATTTATAACATAAAATAATATATCTTCCGCATCTCAAGGATATATAATTGTTAAAGGTAAGGAATGTTTCTTATTTGTATCCTTCCATACATAAAATAGCATATATGACACAATCATGGAATAATACACCAATATCACATAAAATTAAATAATAGTTATTATATTGTCAAAATATTGATATTCAATGTGTTTTTAAGATGTGACTAGGTAATTTTGACCTTTATCAATAAAGATTACACACAATTTTAACAGATTTTTAATATAATCGTCTTATAAATTTTAACTTATTTCGTTAAATTTTTTTTCAAATAACATGCTGAACTAATTATCAAACAAAAAATTTATTAAAACTTCGGTTTTATTTTTGATAAATTCTATTCACATAAGTTTCAATAATTGATTTTAAATTAATCCCACAGACATGACAAGACAATATATTTTTAAAGGGAAAATGATCAAATGTTTTATATGTTTTTGTGTCATATATAAAATTCAAATCATAAATTTTATTAATATATGTATAATTTAACTACATTTACATTAAAAAAAATTCATAAAATAAGTTAACAATATAAATTATTTAGAAGAAAAATGAATTTATCAATTAAAATTCAGTATTTTTTTACTATTCATATAAAAATGAAACATCATTGAAAAATACCAAAAAATTACTATATTTCAATTTTTTCATTAATATTTCTAAAATAATGTATATTTTTCCAAAAAAATTATAAAATTTCCAAAATATTTTTATAAAATAGGTGCATCATTAAAAGGTGTAAAAACTACCATTTGAAAAATATATCATATTTTTCATTACATTATATTTACTCTAGTATTATCAAATTAAAATATATTTGATTAATAAAAAATAATATAATTGAATATATATCATATAAAATTAATTATTCTCATCATCAAATTATAATTAATTTAATTAATTACTAAAAATTCCAATTATGGATAAAAATTATATTTTTATAAACAGAATTTATTTATAATTTGAGTCAATATTGATTTTTAATTAATATTCACCAAATAAAAATATAAAAATATGTGAACAAAGTTATCAAAATTTAGTTAATTAATTTCAGACATGACATTAAAACCGATATTCAAAAAAATCATATTAAATATTTATATTAATAGTATAATGTATTATGGTAAAACATGGAATTTAAATTAACGCATGATGTCACAAGATGTCGCTATTGTGTGTAAAAGAATCAAAATTAGTGTTTCATATGAAAAATATAATATTATTGTTGTGTGCAACATATTCTTAACATGGTGTAGAGAATAAGAAAATATAGAAGAAATGTTAAATTTATTCTAAAAGTAAAATATTTTATTTGGTCGGGGTGTTTCATTTAATAGTCTAAAGAAGTCCCCATATTAGCTCTCAATTAGTTTTGTATGCTCTAATGTTTGATTTTTTTAGTATGTTTTACAAAAACAGACCCAAAATTATTTTAATTTTTAAAACAAATTAATTTTAGTAAAATATGGATTTTATAAAATTAAATGACTATTGTGAGAGGAATATGGATTTGATCATTAAAAGATCACTACTAAGAGTTTCATATTTTTGGTTGTTATATGTTACTTATGGTTTTCTATATATATTTTTTGAGGTTAACAAGGGCCCATATTACCCTAAAATATATTACACTAAATCATAAAGAACCAACCATTAACAGAACAATTTTATAGCCCTATTAGAACCCTTATTATTCATATTGAATAATAAGAATAGAATTTAAATATAAATTTTTTAGAAATTGAAGATAATTTTGTTATTAAATTGGAACTACATATTTTACATAATCAAAATCACACATATATTGGTTATAAATAAAGTGAATTAAATTCACTCTAAAAAAACAATGTATTCAAATATAAATAATATTACTAAAATACTAAATGATAATTTTTTAATCCAAAATTAAACTATACTAGTGTGTACTTGTTGTTTCACAACTCCAATAAAATCATTGTAGATTTCTTGTACTATTATCCCATCGTTTACATCTCTATAGAGAGAAGGTTTAATCTCGATTGGATCTCCTTCTACATTTCAGCTATCATAAAGTGGATATAGAGTATCATAACATCTATAATGATGAGAGAATATTGTTTTGTTTTGAAAATAAATTAACCATTCACACTTATCAAAAATATAATTTATGATCCTAGGGTTTTGTTTTATAGGCATTAAGAGGTTGTGGTATTTGAGAAATTATTTTCAAATAACAACTTTATCTCATATTTTTACATGTAATGGAAATAATTTCAACAGTACAAAATATACTAGTTGTTAGTCATATATGATAATAATATCGTATAATATTATTCATCCATTAAATTTCAATAATTAGGGGTATTCTGAAAATTATCAACAACAATATTGACATTGGGAATATCCTATTTGTTTGAATGATCACTTTAGTTGTATTTATAGATGTACAATTCAACTTTGGTTCATTCATAAGAGTCTATTAACAAATAATTATGCCGACAAATAAAAATCTTATAGATCATTTTGATGCTAATTTTTTCAGAAGAGGAATATATGTTGGAGTGTGTTCTTATGACTCAATAAGGGTTATCCCATTTTCTCTAACATCATCTTGGGATCTCTAAAACACCTCCTCATACAATATATGAATCAAAATATGTATATTTCCCATTTTAATAGTTTTTTAACATTTAAATGAACAAAATGAGAAGTATAATTTATTTTCAATAGGGAATTTTCAATAAAAAATAACTTTAATTGAATTATATATTGGAGATATAGAATAGTGAATCACATTATGATCATAAATGTCACTAGGAAATTTATTGTTATTTTATATGTAATTTTTATTATTAAATTAAAATTTTTGAATATGAACACTATGATTCATTTAATAATGTTGAAAAAATAATAATAATCAATCAACAAAAATACCCCTAACAAAATCAATTCTTTTTTTTCATAAATTCAATGTAAAATGAGATTTTTTTTACACAAAATCACTTAAAATTCATTAATATAATTATAAAAAATCCATAATATATTAAAAATGGAGAACACTAAGTAATAAACACCATTTTAAAATATTTGGTTTGAATTCACCATTTTTATCCCATGTACCGTACTTATAAATCTCATGGTTCCTCATCCAGCTTTTTTATAGATGATATACCCATATAGTTGGATGAATCGTAATAAAAATTAAATTTATAGATTTTAAAATGCCCATGGAAACTAATGGTTTAATATGAAATGTGGTTATTAGTAACCTTATCATGACCCAACTATAATGTTTTATAAATCTTATATCATATCATTAATGACTCTGTTAAAAAATTAAAAAAAAGTATTTGATAATAACTTTTCATGAACTAAAATTCGGCACCAATGATCTATGATTCTAATATATACCATGACATAGTCAAAAATTGGTTTTAAAATCCATATTGGATGGAAAACAACTTATGGTTATCGAAGAAACACTCTTAGTGATGGTTTCACAGAAATAAACCTAAATTCAATAGGACTCCAATAAAAATTTCTTTTGTGTCCACTTCATGTGTAATACAATCATACATACCAAATAAATAGTTTCTACTAATAGGAAAAATAAAATGATACATTATTATATATTTCAATTCCCTTGAAATAGTAGGTAATATGTGATTTTCATTTTAGTATATTTTTATATGTTATAAGGAATCACATCTTGATGGATCGAATGATTAAGTAGTCTTTGATAACTAGATATATATATGAATAATTTTTTATAATTGAATAAATAAAATAAGACATAGTATATTAATTGAGTACCCTATTAATCCATTTAACATATCTCTGTTTAACATTTATAAAACACTTTCCTTCATCGAGAGGAACGTAAACATAAGAAAGGGGTGAGCTCTACTACCCCATAAGGGAATGCATACACTAAAATATATAATGAAATAATAAATAATAATCAATTTGAAATGTTAACAAATTTAATTACATTCCATTAAATCAATTATTTGAGTATAATATGATATGAATAAATTATGGTCAAATAATTTCATATAATTAATCACATGAGGGTGATACTTGAAAATTAATATTATATTTAATGGAATAATCACATTGGATGTCAATATAAATTATAATAATGTGGGAATGAATAGTTTTGAACATATAAAACATACCATCAATGTATCATTTCATGAAGTCTAATATACTATTTAGGCCTTATCCTAAGAAATTTATATAAATTTGCATCACCTCAATCAAAACCAAATATAGTTTGTGTCATGATTCCAAATAATAAATTTAAAGTATATAGAGTTCCCTACCATGACTTAGTATGTTTAATTAGTTCATCATATTATCCTGTATAAACATAATAAATAATATTGATATTTTAAAACAATAATAATGTGTTAATACATTTTCCAATTAATACATATACACATAAACCATTCTATGTAATAGAACTAATGGGTTACACATTTTATATCCCAGACAAAGAGATCATAAATATTCCAAAAAAATAACAAGCATGGTATCATTATAACATATTACCAACACAAAATACAATAAGATGATGATTTGTTTTATTTATTAATATAATTACTATAAATAAAAATTAATTTTTTAAGGAATGTATCATGTTGACATTAATAATTAACTTAAAAATAATGATTAATATAATATTATGAGAGAAATATTATTTAAATATAACCAGGTAAATCTGTTAAGAACTCTTCAAATAAATTAGTGGTTATGATTGATAGGTATTCCTTACTAGATTAGTGTGTTAAAATAAAATTTCATTTAACATAGTTGATAAATATAAAAAAGAACCTTATTCAAAAAATAAAATAAATGTTCCATTAATGTTTAAAAAAACCAATCATTGGTAAAAGTGAATTTTAAAAAAAAAATTAGAAAATTTAAAACTTTTTAAAACCCATTTTTATAATATATGGACAACGAAGAGTAATGAATTTTGGTCGAAAATTAGAAATGATGTTTGATTATCTTAAGATCAATTTAATAATCACATTAAGTACCAAAGAGTGGTAAATAGAAAAAATTACATGAAATTTTCATGAATTACTATAGAAAAATAATCATAATTAGCTTCATGAGCTATATATGGAAATATTTTATCATCATAAATTTAATCATAAATAATATCAATATATGTTGAGATTCTAAACTAACCTGTTACCTGTTTATAAACCTCTAAATCCTAAGACCCATTAATGAAATGAATTCAAAATAAATATTAAATATCATTAAGATAAATATATTCATTATATATCAATTAAAAGGGAAATTATATACCCCACAAAAAATAATAATACGGTGAATATGGCATAAATCTCACAAAAGTAAAAGTGAGACTTGAAACATATAAATCTGTTTAATTTCTTTTTCATGTTATAGTACGACATATATTATTGATATATACTTATTATAAGGCTATTATAGAACCTTACAATTTTATTTCATACTGTATAATATTTTTTAATATTTTTATTACCCATTTTTAACATATCTTTATTAAAATAATTTTTTTTGGTAATAAATACATTTTTTTTCATGTACATTTTGATTTTTTAATTTCTTGATATTTACATTGATCGTGGTAAAATTCTATATTAATTTTAAAACAATATATACATTTCTTATATATTAATTATATATGAATTTAAATAAATTTCTACAAATTGTAACAATTTAATGATAAAAGATTCATTACACCATTTTTTGAGATGACATCTCGTGTGTACACATGATCATTGATTCCATTCTCATAATGGATGGAAAGAATGGAAAATAAATTGTAATTAAACATTCTATAATAATAATTACTCTTTATATTTAATTAATATTAATAAAATCTATATTTATTACAATCCATTCAAATTAACTAAAAAATATTTCACATTACTACATGGTGGCGATAGTCTACACATACACACAAGGGACATCATAGTTTTCCATGAGTTTGGATGGTAAGAAATTAGAATTAATATTAAAATTTTTGAAGTCATTTTGTTCTTAAATATCAAATATATTATTTATATTTATACATATTAAATTCAATGTAAATCATATGTGAAATAGGAATCACATCGTTTGATGAGGAAGTAGTTCACCAGACCCGTGAACTACATTAACATAGACCAAAATGGAATAGAACACCACAAGGTATATGTGATATCAAATTTGCATAAGACTAATATTTTTTAATATATCAAAATAATATTTTAAATTAATTATTATAATTGTCATTGAAATTTTTTTGTGGGATATTGATTACAATGGGTAGTGGGGAGGTAGTCCTTCGTAAACACATTCGATGATTTTAAATTTCATTTGGCGGAACTGTACATGAATATTGGTTATTCCATTAATATAATAAAATATAATTATAAATTAAATTATTATTTACATTATATTTGTCACGACCTGCCTTCACCAAAAGGAGCGAAGGGTTAGGAGATTTCTAGGCCCTTCATTATTTAAGTTGAAGGAGAGATAATGGCCCCCAAAACCTGCCTTCAATAGGTCCTAGAGTGGCGACCACCACCAAGGGTGTAGAATTACATAATAAATGGAAGGAATTACCCATTTCATTTTAATAAGATCAGGTGATAAGATAGTAAATCCCACAACACAAATGCTGGAAGTGAAAGTAAAGCCAAGAACCATTCCCAATGCATGTTACAAAAGTAAAATCCACAATGTATAAGGAGAGTAAAAAGAAAAAATACCAAAAAGAAATAAAAACAGCAACTGCAATGATCTTTCGCAAGGTCTGAGCTAGTACATTCCATCATGATCCCCGAAGTCCTCTTGGAAAACATAAAATCGTATTTATATACTTAGGGTGAGCATACAAGTATACTCAGTAGGGAAAAACCAAAGACTCTAACGTACATGTGGGGAGGCATACTAATTCCCTATGGGAAAATAGATAACCCAGCACCTAACAAGGAAACTAACCACCCAAGCCTCACCAAGGCACAATGCCCAAATAACGCAAATCAGGTAATGTATAGTAATATCACATCGATATTGGGGTACCCCGTGCCACTTTCCCACTGGTTATTGAAGACATCTTATGCATAGAACCAATCCCACCATTCTCATCGTCGTCCCACTTCCACACCCGCCCGTACACACCTGGTCCACAACCACACATCCCGCCCTTAATCACCTGGGCCACAACCACACATCCCATCCGTAAACACCTGGGCCACAACCACAAACCCGCCTGTAGACACCTGGGCCACAATTGTGACACATGACCATGCCCGCAAACACCTAGGCCAGAACTACCGCTTCCATGCCCGAAGACACCTGGGCTAGAAGAAATACTGTCATGTTCGAAGACACCTGGGCCTCATCCAAAAGATACTTGGGAAACCACATGCCCGCACACACCTGGGCCCAACCACCACACTACTATGCCCGAAGATTCTTGGGCTAATAATTTACTTCAGGCCATGACATCCTACCTAAAGAGTATTGGGATATTCGGGGAATGGAGAAGAAAATGAGCTAATAACCAGCCACTCATAGGAGTGTGGAGAAAAACACCCTCCCCCATGAAGTGGGGGTGTATGGCACTAAGTGTTCAACTTGGGTGGGGCATGAATAAGAAACAAAAAAACTACGATGATATGTATAGGTAACAAGCAATCACCCAATCTAGGTTTTTCATCATCTAGCATAAAGAACACTATCCTTACTATTTATTCACACGAGGAGAGAACATCACCCATGCACATGTCACAACTCACACCAAACAAAATCCCCATGTTCCACCCTTGCATTCATGTTCATTAATAATGTTAAAATAAGTTTGTGTACCTACTTGGGAAACTATTAAGCATAAACACAAGACATGGAAAGAATACACCCAATACCAATTTAACCATTCACACCTGGTTCTCTTGTAATATCACAACAACAAAGGGATAAGTGAGATCCCTCGAAGTACTGGAACCAAAGAAAACCCCAAGATACAACCCCATGTCCCCAAAATCCACGATCCAATGGTTTCTCAACAACAGTGGATCGCACCCCAATTTGTGATATAAGTAGAGTAATCAGAGAGCCTCAAAGTCACATTCAGCAAATGTACAACAACAGGGGATCCCATCCCCACCTGTATCACCCCAGCAATCGGCCCGTTAAAGGAAAAATGAAACTGCTACCACTAATATTGCCAGGACCAAGAAGTTATTTATAGATTTAAAATATTTAACACACTCCATTGTTTCAATTCCACTGGGCTTAAACTGAGGTTATCATAGAAAATGAGTTGATCCTGGTGATTCCAATTTATTTAGCTGAATATACGTAATTAACCAATTTAAATTACAAATAAAAGAGGGTTCACAACCAAAATACAAGACATTTAAACATCACAAGGGGTAAGGGTTTATTAATTCATAGAGAAAGACCACCAACAACCATGATTTTCTGTATGCGTAAGCCCGTACAATTCAGAAACCATTAATCATGAAAGAGGAGAAAAATAGAGCATCATCATCGATCACACCCATCCCATTCATTATTTAGAATCCTTTTATTTTCTTCATTAATGTTTGGTTCATCCATTTATATAGATACAGTAGCGTACCCACCCCACAAGATACACATAAAGGAGAAACTAAGGTGAAACCCCTACATGATGATCAAGGATTGACATTAAGTCATCGCGTGGATACTGGAAAATAGGAGTGGCAAGAACTCCCTGGAATGTGAATGTAAACCCTTGAAACAGGGGTACGTTCATTGGGAAGAAGGTTAATCTGAGAAGGATGATCATGAAAAAGAAACTCAGGGATAAGACTTTAGGTTATTAGGGATGATAAGGGCAGAGATATTGCACTCCTGAACGGTTAATATACATAGGGAAACCTCGTAAGGAGCGGGATCGTGGGTTGACCATGTGGCTGGGACACCCCACATGACTGGATTAATTGATATTTAGAAGGGAGGTTTATTTTATTTTTAGATATAAATTATGGGCTTAAAAATAGCCTTGAAATGCTTCAAAAAGTTAAAAAGTCCTAAAAATATGGTTATGGGGGAGGCTGCAGAAGAAAAACCTGCCAACGCTAGGTGACACCGATCGGTCACGCTGATTGGTCCCATCAATCAGTGATGCCTATCGGTCGCACATACTGGTCTCACTGATCGGTCACGCCGAGCGGTCTCACCGATCTGTCGCATTGACCGGTCTCACCGATCTGTCGCGCCGACCGATCTTACCGTTCGGTCGCGCTGATCTGTCACGCCGATCGGTCTCCCCGATTGGTCGCACCGATCAGTCGCACCATTAATTGGAAAAGGAAGGGGTCACGAGGGTTTGGGTCATTACATCAGAAACCTCTCAAACCATTCTCGCCCTCAAGAATAAAAACCAGACCTGGAGGAATGAGGGGGGATCCAAAAAACCACCCTCGAAGATACCTCTCAGGAGTGAACCTCTCCGACATAGTAACATCTTATCTTCTAAACAAACACAAATTCCAACCACTACTTCCCCATTGCACACAAAACAAAAGGGCCAAACCATCCAGTTCAGTGGGAGATGAGTTTCCCTTTTTCCATGTTAAGATCTATCCACTTTGTGTGGTACTGACTCACCCGGACGGGTTTAGGTGCATCTGCTTTAATTAGACTTATCTAGGGATCAGGTCCTCCCCTCCCCATTCTTTAGGACACTTAACACACACATCCACAGAAAAAGAAAACTGCACATCCATATCCAACAAGGTAAGAATTACGCATCAAACATGTACTAACAAAAAAGGATAAAACTCAAAATAACTAGGGGTATTAGGCACACATCAGTGCTTCCCTCTCTCAGGTACTTTCCTCAAGCCCACCATGTCTCCATAACACATAAACCAAGGGAATGGTTCACCCACAAAGTACATTCTTCTTATGATCTTCGATCTTGATCTGTCATTCTATGAAGGTTGCATCATCTTTGATATCTAACCCTCCCTAGTCGAGGATGTCTGAATCATCATGCAGATATCGTCGGAGCTGGGACACATGGAATACATCATTTATCCTCAGTAGTTATGGTGGTAGTTCTAGATGATAGGACACTTCACTGACCATTGGTGTCACATAGAGGTGCTATTTGGGGTCAGGATCAGTATGGTTATTCTAGTTTGGTTTTTTATTATCTATGTTGTTTCTTTAACTAAATATGTAAATTTTGTAGTGTTGAAATCAAATTAAGTTTGTTTTGAACTTTTACTGATGAAGATGTCATATTTTTTTTAATTGGGTGAAACCATTCCATCTATCTCTATTGAGTCCCTTGGAGCATGTTTCCATCTTGGGATGATTGGGAACACCTCTCGAGCCTTACTGTGGATCAGCTTGTGTGACCTTCTCGGGGTCATCCCGAGTTTGTTTATGACAAAATGATGTCATAGGAAGTTTTTCTCATAAGTTGACTATGCCTTTTTTTGATCTCCCATTGTAACGTGGCCATGTCATCATATAAAGAGATGGATTTTTGGGGATCTAGGTGTTGGAATAGAAAGGATGTGATTCACAATTTCTTGTTTTGAACCTCAGGATACTATGAGATGTCCATTTTTTTGTCTCATTTTGTCATTGTGTATTTTTCTATTGCAAAAAGAAATGGGATATTGGGAATGTGGCCTCAATGAGCACACATTTCCTAGAATTCCATGTGGAGCTGGGTGCATTAACATAGAATTCTACTTATGGTAGTTGTGTGATTGGAATATGGATTTTATACATATGTTTTGGTCACCCACCAACACTTTTTTCCTCCCAATGTATCATTTTGGTTAACCTTAATTTTAAAAACTACTTTAAAATGTTTTGGATTTAAATTTTAAAAATATAAATTTAATATGGGGATGAATTTCCATGATCATGTTGCTTAATATTTTTTGTATCTTACCCCACAAATATTTTATGGATCCCTATGTTACATCTATTGGTGATTCATTTTTAGAAAAAAACCAATTTATCAACCCATAGACTACAACCTTGACTTTTAGAAGTTTAAGCTCCTTCTCATTAATGTTAAAATGGATCCTCTTGAGGTGGAGGTGGGGATGTGGAATATTGAGATATGATTCAGATATCTTGTGCTTCCTATGTCATTAAACGTAATTTTTTCTACCTTCATGCTGGAATTCCCAACCAGGAAATGGTGAAACACATTGTCTCGAAGCATGCCTCGGGAAGATGTTAGTTGGGAGATCATCAAGTCTATATTCATCCAATTGTTTTTCTCTAAGACGATGAATCTAATAAAGAAGATGCTGTTTTGTGATCTTTATATGGTTGTTGGATTGGTATTAGAATTATATCAATGGTTTAATGACCTATTTCGGTGTGACACATTTTATGTTGAAAATGATCCAAAGAAGGCACGACATTTTGAGTTTGGTCTATGACTATAACTGCAGTCAATGGTGGAATAACTCAACCTTACCACCTTCTTTGACATGGTGAGAAAAACCATTCTTTCTGATGTTGAGTGAGCAAGTGGTAATGATATAGAAAATATTCATATAGTCCATTGAATAGGTGAAGCAGATGTTGGTAGGAAGTATGTGAATCGGTCTAATTATAGTGGTTCTAGAAGGGGATTTAAGAGGCCTTAAGTGTCACAACCCATCCCCCCGGGGCCAGCGCCATGACTACCCCATGCTAGCCTTCCATAGGCTAGGGGATGGAAACTAGAACAGAAAGGTGTACTTCCCTAAAACTGGAAGGCATTGCCTTTAGAACCTGTAAACTCACATGACCATGCACAATGAAAGATACCAGAAAAAATTTAGTTCTATAGTAAAAGAGTGTTGAATATAGAATGGGGATAGAATACAATACCAACAAGAAAGTACCAGAAAACTGAAATGTAAAAGTAGAACTGGGAGGTACAAGTAAACTGAACTACTCCTGTGATCACCCACTAAATATCCTACCTGAAGGGTAGGTACAACTCTCTGGAGGTCATCTTTGTGGTATGACTCATCTAATATATGTAACACCTGGACCCCACTTATCAAGAATCAGTGCATAATTACATAACATTGGCATGATACATGGAAATCATGTCCCGAAAGACTGATAAGTTTAGTAGCCTTGGAAATACTAGATATATTCATAAGGACAACATTACAACTTGAAAAGGAAAACAACATTAAATTATTCCATTGGAAGCATCCAAGCATTCTAGATTATTCTTGCAAGTCACTCATAACTAACTTCTTCACATCCTAGGAAAAATAAAACATAGAAAGGGGTGAGGTCAAATGCTCAGTAAGGATAAAAATAGTACAGAAACATTCATAAATAAGAATAAACATTTAAGGTATTTTATAACTAAAACAAAATCCTTTTAACCATGAAATTCTGTATAAGATGGAAAAAAAGGAAATAATTCCATTTATTTATTCATGTGGATATTCTAATAGTCGAATAATCACATGAAATATCAATAATCACTTTCATAATGATGGAATTCATAATGACAGAGTATCATAACCACATAGTCAAGTCCTTGTACCAAGACTACAAATAAGATTTTGTCACGGCCTTTTCCCAAGACACTAGTTTGTCTCATGAGACCTACAGATGCATCGAGGAGCTATATTGGGCTCCACCCGTCACTTACTATGTCCAATGAATTCCTCATATGAAAATTTTGAAACATAACATAACCATTCATATTAAAACGAGCATATGAAATGTCAATAATTTATCCACATACCATGAATGGTATAAAAATAGCAAATCCACAGTAAAAAATAACTCATTAAATACAATATGGAAGGTTTTATTATAACAGATTAACCTCAGTAGAGATTAATAAAGGATGTCTACATAGATAAAAATTATCATCAAAACTATTTGAGAGAAATATCCCCCCTTTTCTTGAAAACATTTAAAAGTCACACTATTTGTCAAGAAGTCGTTTAAAATAGATTCTTGAATCAAAGTGTCCCATACCACTTCGAAACATTTAAAATGATTTTTTAATTTTAGAAATTTAATGTCCATATAAATAAATCCTTGAAACCATTTTTAAAACATGGACGTTAATGAGAAAGATTTAGAATAATAAATCTTTAAAACATTTTAAAATGATATTTTAGTTAGAGTTCATAACCAAAAGAGAGACACATGAACACAAATAATTGAGGTAATAAAAGCATTTTAATATCATGATAATAAAGGGATTCATGATATACTATGTCAAAGTACATTATATACACCATATAAAAGTTATTTGGTGTATAACAACAAAGAAGTCTCAATGTAATGTAAATTGAGAGGAAATATCTTATAAAAACATATCCTTAGGTTAAGGATAAATAAAAGACATATTATGTGTGAAAACTATATATATAGTCAATATGATTTAATATTCAGTATAAATCAATCATAGGACATTCACACACATTCTTGTAAAAACAACACCATTGAATTGGATATTTAACTAAATAAATGGAGATTGAGTTAATATTACTCTTATCATGTTCATATCGATGAATTGAGAATTTATCAATGGAGTTATTATGGGTATAAAAGTATATCCATAGAAAGGGGAGTGGGAATTATGGAATATGAAAATGAATAGTGATTCCACACATAATCTTGGAGTAATATTATCAATGAGGTATGCATAAAGCAGAATGAGTGGAAATTGAAATTTCAAATTCTCTTATCGATTTGGTAACTTAAGAAACATACACCCATGAAATAAGGATCATAGAATGATGAGGTAAATATACATAAATTATAGCATATTATAAAGTGAATACAATCATGGGTAGTTCACACACCACATTCAATAAATAAGTGGTGAACAGTAGAAATCACACAGAATTAAAAGAGAGATAAGAAACCCCTTACCTCAAGTCTGAATTGTCTTGTGTGTTCCTTATTCTTCCTGAATAATAAACATAAGTTAACTTATACATGATTAAGAAAATGTTTAAATTTTATTATTCCTTTTATATCACTTATTACATTTCTATAATAATCAGTTAATTATTTGAGTTCATGTTAGATATTTTATTGATTTTCGAAACATGAGTAAAAAATGAACTTGTTATAATTACAATTTGTCCATGTGGTCAAAATTCCATTATATTCAGAATGATATAATGATTTAGATATCATATAAATATTATATATCCAATATATATGTATTTATAATAGTAATAACATTAAGAGATAAGAAATGAAATGCACCTTTCATGGAGACGGTAAGCCGTACGTACCCATAAACGCTACTTTCATTTCTATTTATTTTATTTTAATGGAATTAAAACATAATGATACATGTGTATATTATAATTCCAGTATAATATCATATGATATATGTTTTACATAATTTAATTAACTCTATCCTTTATACGTTCCATGAATGTCATGAACGAATCATATCATCTTGAGGGGGCGGTAGTCCGCACTGCCTCAAATGAAATTATCGTGGTCACACATATTGGAAAGAATATTTTTGTGTTTTTAAATGATAATTACAAAAGCATAGAGAAAACATAAACATAATAAACATAATATATAAATACAGTGCCATCATAATGGCCACCATTAGAGGTGGTGGCATATAATCGAACAATCATCATTTTGTGAGGCATTAGTTTTCCATATACAGAAACATTATGTTCATCACCCATTAGATAGAGGTGTGTGTAAGAGCAACTCAAATACTTATTATAAAAACATACTTGTATATTGATTATACTTTTGGTTTTACAAAATAATAGAAAAAAAAGAGGTCATGAGGTTGGAGAAGTAAAATAAAAGAAATGAATTTAAGAGAAACAATTACCTATAATTTGGGTAACTCCCATTGGTTTGAACCAAAAGGACTTCTTTGAGGTGCCTTCTACCTATGGTAAGGCTTCTAGGTGGAGGAGAGGGATGTAGGGATATTAATTAGGCAGAGTTTGGATAATCCAAAATTCTTGAGAGTTGTGAAGAATTGATTGTAAGTGGTCACTTTTTATAAGGAGGAGGATGGGGTCTTTAGGAAAGTGAGAAACTATTATTTTATTATAAACTTATCTTTTGTTTCAAAAGCCCCAAAACACATTAATGTCAAAGAGAAGATGACTAATATTTCAAATAAAATCATCCAATAATAATATTACATGTTTTGGAATTTTTTTATAATTATAATCTTATTTATTGAAATAATTTATTAATGAGGTAAACACTGCATCATTATTGTGTCATAAATAGTTTAATTTATTTGATGTCTAATTTTTTTCAAAAAAATACAATGATGTAGATAATAATTTTTTCTTTCCTATCAATAATTATAGTCGAATGTATAACTTATATAACCCCATGTAAAAATTTATTCACTAAAATATATTTGTATGTGTCATTTTTGTCTTTACTTTAAATTAACTAATCTAAAGAGTCATTATCCCTCTCAAGTGGCTCCATGGGGTCCGAAAATCGACCCACGGATGACCATGGTAGTCCCTGACTCATCCAATAAGGTTAGGACTAGTGATAAGGTAATTTTTTATTATTATAATATACTTTTTACCTTGAATTACCCTATTTGCCTTTAACTATGAAAAATAAAAATTAAAAGTTACTATTCACCAAAAATTATTTTCATCTTATTGAACCACATTTTACTTTTTGATATTAACCATGTCTCTCAGAATTTTTAAATTCAACTCACGTAAGTAGTAAAATCTAATTTAAATATAAAAGTCACTTTTTTTACTACTACTAGGTGGTTTCACCATTCATCAAAAATGAATATTTTCAGAAAAATACCCAAAATTCAGCCTAAGATTTATTTGATATTTAGAATTAAAAAATGATGTCAATTTTTCCAAATTGAAAATATAAAAGTGGAACAAATTAATTTATAATTAATTCCTGTTGTTAAAACAAATAGCATGTTTTTAAGAAATAATAACTTTCAATAGATTAACACTTGTTTATGTCAGATTTCAAATTCAAATTAATTCCAATGACCAACATTGGATTAAATGGAAAAAATATATTCATATTACACTTTAAAACAAATTATAAATGTAATATAGCCATATAAATAAATTAGATTAAAACACAGTGTTGAATTAAAATATAGTATTTTCACTATTCATCAAAAAAATGAATTTTATCAGAAAAATACCAAAAGATTTACCCAAAGTAGTTTTTGATGTCCCGATTCGAAATAATTTTTTTTCAAATATAACATATAAAAGTGGCCAAAACTATATTTAAATAGGGTTCTCCATCTAAAGGTGGTAAATTGGCCCTTTAATAAATATTAGAATATTTATACTTAAAATTGAATTCCTTTTTTATTTTAAGCCTCTAACTTTTATTGGATAAATGTAAAAACTTTTAACAAACATATATAATAATATTTTACTTAGTTTTATTCATTTCCACTAATAAAATGGCTCGGCGTTAAGTACCATTTAAAATAATAATATTATATTATTAGTGTGCAACGTAAGATTTCAATGAAACCTGTCGTTGTGTGCCACGTAAGCCATCGAACATAGCATTCCCTTTAAATTAAAATTAAAATTTAAATAAAAAATATTAATAAATATGAGATTGTATTATTCTTTATTTACCTATGATGTTACATCCTTCCCTCCTTTTTGGGAATTGCGTCCTCACAATTTTAAAATTGGACACGGAAACTTCATTGAAAACCCCACATTGGAAAATGAGTCAATAAAACTATCACTTAAAAATAAATTAAGAGAAGTAAAAGGGTTACCCGAGACAACAGATACTAGGATTCCATGAAAACATGGATATGTAAGAGAAAACAAAGAGTCATGTTCTGATGGAGAGGGATAAAAACATGATTAGGAGAAAGTTAACAACTAGAAAATCACAAACTTGTGATGGGATAAATGGTCTATAGTTTCCCAATAGGAAAAGTAAACGGATAATGATTTTTTTGTTTTAAGTTAGTTTTAATAATGTTGAGGAATTTAGTTATGAGATTGACTATGTACATAAAGAGATATACTTCATTTTTAAGTAGAGTTACATTCTGTAATAAATTTCTACCACCAACTCATTTTTTTTCAAATGACGTTTATTCCAGATGACTTGGTCACACTGGAAGAGCTAAAATCAACTCCTAGAGATTCACATGATTCACAAAAGATAAAAAATATTTTTACCTTGTCTTTAAAGATTAACCACCACCAAAATGGTTAGTACAAGATCTGATGATCCCCAAAAAGGATAATCCTTTATAGAAAGAAATACTAATCTTAATTTATAAAATTAAACCAACAATACCCAAAGTTCAATAAATACTATTCAATAAAAAATTGTCATTATAATCCATCATTATATTCTAAACTAATTTTGAAAACCAAAACATAGAAGAATTTGATTACACGGTCTTCCACGTTAAATCGTTTCTCTAAATGACATCAACTACTCATAAATTCACATACATAAAAGTAATTAACCTAATCACAAATTATTAATTATAGGTTAATAATTTCAATAAATAACCCAAATCACAATAAATAAACAATAAAAACCTAGTTAAAAATTCACCATTACTCCTCAAATAAAATCCCATAGTATTCTATTTTAATGGGTCATATAGTGTTCTCAACAAAGCAAAAGTCTTCCAAATAACATTTTTCACTTAATCACCAAAAAAATTTCTTATACTAAGGGTATTCATTTGATAAGACATAATATCCCAAATAAACTTATTATTGTTCAATAAAATCATTTGACTAAAAATAATTAGTCACACTAACCAGAGACTTAACGTAGTCCAGTGGTAGACGATAAATCCCAATTGCACTCTGGTTGTGGGTTTAATTCCCATAGCTTTGTCCGATATGATGGGTTGTAACACGGTCTACCTATTGTCCTTTTTAAAAAACTATATTTTATAACATTACATAAATAAGATAAATTTCTCAAAATAACCATTACATAATTTAACCGCAAATGTTATCTTATACCTTAAAATTTCATCCAAAATATAAAAATATGTAATTGCCTCAAACCCAATGATCATATAAAACCAAATAGATATTTAAAACTATATCCACAAGAGAAAAGATAATTCTTCCTAAAATATCCTTTTCACATGACTAACTACACGGTTACAAATACAAGGGAAAATTATTCCAAAGCAATCCCATCAACAAGAAGCACTAATAATTTTACAAATTTCTCCAACCATTTATTTCCACATAGCCTCTTCTTTGACCAAGAAAATATCCTATAGAATAAGGCACTCACTCAGGTAATGACCATGTACCCTATATTTATAGAATATGACTGTAAATGGATTCTTGGGACCATTTTTATTTTCTTCTATAGTACCATTCATTTTTCCTCGATAATTCTTTAATTTATGTCCTTTTTTCCCACACATAAATCATTTATTCATTCCATTGAGAAACATTCTTGGATGTCTCCTTCATCATTTAATGCATGATAGAAGTTAAGGATTCTTTTCTCCTTGGTATCCACTGTGGGAGCTCTTATAATTCATCACATTTCTCTTCTTTTAGGATTCTGGGAGATGGTTAATATATATGTTGTTGATCATATTTTTGGAAAAGTGATTTGGCTTAAACATGATATCTTTTACGCCTATCAACATTCCATTTTTTTCTCATTTAAACCATCATTCCCATCGTGTACATCATTCTCAAAAGGTTAATATGACTTCCTTGAAATCCAGTCATTGATTAAAAAAAGAAAACATTGTGTGAGTATGAATAGTCATAAAAATATTTACAAAATATCATCACAACTTATTTTAAATCAAAAACACCATAGTATAAACCAAGGTTATTTATTCTCATATTATATTAAAATCCTTCAAATAGGTTTGTATAGAAAATTTAAATTATACTATGTATATCCCCCTGCAGTGTTGTAACCAAGAGTGCATCAATGCCTGTTGTCATGCACTATTTTTCGTTCGAGTCTTGCTCAAAGCGGTGTTTTCAGGTTTTACCCCTAGGCACATCTGTGCCAGATCTTCCTCTACCTGCTCGTATCCATATAGGGATTTATTTCTTGGTAAAGTCACAAAATTTCAATAATACCAATATTTTAGGAAGTTCTTCTATACTAATTCTCAAAGTCTATATTTGGGATACATGCTCTAATCAGAGTTTATCTTAATCTAGCTTCCAAGGTTTGTACTATACTTCTTCTGATACCAACTGTAACGCCCCAACCCCAGTTACCCACAGTTGGTGTATTATTACATAACATTGACATGATTCGTGGAAATCATGTCCAGAAAGACCGATCAGTTTAGTAGCCTTGGAAATACTTGATATATTTATAAGGGCAACATTACAACATGAAAATAAAAACAACAAAAAATTATTCCATTAGAAAATTCATGCATCCAAGATTATGCCTACAAGTCACTGATAACTAACTTCTTCACATCATAGAAAAAATTAAACATAGAAAGGGGTGATCACAAATTCTCTGTAATGATAACAATATAGTAGAATCTTTCATAAATAATAATAAACATTTAAGACAATTCATAATTAAAACAAAAGACTTATAAACTTGAACTTCAGCATAATATGGGAAAAAATGAAATAATTCCATTTAAATATTCACATGGATATTCTAATAGTCGAATATTCACATGTAATATCAATATCCATATTTATAATGATGGAATTCATAATGTCAAAATATCATAACCACATAGTCAAGGCCTTCTGCCAAGACTACAAATAATATTTTTTCAAGGCCTTGTTCTAAGACACTAGTTTGTCTCATGAGACCTACCGATGTATCAAGGAGCTATAACAGGTTCCACTAGACACTTACTAAGTCCAATGTATTCCTCATATGAAAATTTTGAAACATAACATAAACATTCGTGTTAAAACTAGCATATGAAATGTCAATACTTTATCCACAAACCATGAATGGTATAAAAATAGCACATCCACTATCAAACATAACTCATTCAATACAATATGGAAGGATTTATAGTAAAATATTAACCTCAATCAAGAATAATGAAGGATAATGACATAGATGAAAATAACCATCAAAACTAATTGAGAGAAATATCCCCCTTTTTCTTGAAAACATTTAAAAGTGACACTATTTGCAAGAAGCTATTTAAAATAGATTTTTGAATCAAAGTGTCCCATAACAATTAGAAACTTTTAAAAGGAATTTTTAATTTTAGAACATTAATGTCCATGTAATTAAATCCTTAAAACCATTTTTAAAACATTTACATTAATGAGAATGTTTTAGAATAATAAATCTTTAAATCATTTTAAAATGATATTTTAGTTATAGATCCTAACCAAAAGAGAGACACTTGAATACAAATAATTAAGGTAATCAAAACATTATAATATCATGATTAAAAAGTTATTCATGATATACTATGTCAAAGTACATTATATACACCATATAAAAGTGATTTTGTGTATAACATTAAAGAAGTCTCAATGCAATGTAAATTGAGATGAAATATCTTATAAAGACCCTATCCATAGGATAAGGATAAATCAATGAAATAATAATGTGTGAAAACTATAAATACACTAAATATGATTGGATATTCAGTGTAAATAAATCAGATGACATTCACACAAATTCTTGTAAAAACAACACAAATGAATTGGATATTTAACTCAATAAATGGAGATTGAGATAAAATTACTCCTATCATGTTCATATTGATGACTTGAGAATTTATCAATGGAGTGATAATGTGTATAAAAGTATATCCACAGAAAGGGTAGTTGGAATTATGACATAATAAAAATAATATTTATTCCACACATAATCGTGGAGTAAAATAATAAATGAAGTATGCGTAATGCCGAATGAGTGGAAATTGAAATTTCAAATTCTCATATCGATTTGGTAACTTACAAAACATACAACCATAAAAGAAAGATAATAAAATGATGATGTAAATTTCCATAAATTAATGAATATTACACAATAAATACAATAATTGGCAGCACACAAACCACATGCAATAAATAAGTGGTGAACAATAAAAATCTCACACAATTAAAAGTGAGATAAAACCCCCTTACCTCAAGTCTGAATTGTCTTGTGTGTTCCGGTTTCTTCTTGAATAATAAACTTAATATAATTTATACATTATTAAGAACAATTTTAAATTTTATTTTTCCTTTTATATCACTTATTACCTTTCTATAATAATTAGTTAACTATTTGAGTTCATATTGGATATTTTATTGATGTTCGGAACTTGAGTGAAAAATGAACTTGTTATAATTACAATTTGTCCATGTGGTCAAAAGTACATTATCTTCACAATGATATAAATGATTTAGATATCATATAAATATTATATATCTAGTATATATATATATATATATGTATTTATAACAGTACATAACATTTGGAGATAATAAATGAAATGCACCTTTCATTGAGACGGTAAGTCGTACATACACATGAACACAAATTTCTTTTCTATTTTTTTTATTTTAATGGAATTAAAACATAATGATAAATAGGTATATTATAATTACATTATAATATCATATGATATATGTTTTACATAATTAAATCAGCTTTATCTTTTATACTTTCCATGAATGTCATTAACGAATCATACCACCTTGAGGGGGCGGTAGTCCATACATCCTCAAATGAAATTATCATTGTCACACATATGGGAAAGAATAGTGGTGTGTTTCTAAATGAAAATTACAGAAGCATAGAGAAAACATAAAAATAATAAAAATAATATATAAATACAGTTCCATCATCATGGCCACCATAAGAGGCGGTAGGAGATAATCGAACAATCATCGTTTTGTAGGGCGTTAGTTTCCCATCCACAGAAACATGATGTTATTCACCCATTAAATTGAGGTGTGTGTAAGTGTAGCTCAAATAATTCCTATAAAAACATCCTAATATATTTAATATACTGGTTTTGTTATAAAAAAATATAATAAAATATGTTCATGGGGTGGGAGAAGTAAAATAATTGAAATGAATTTAAGAGAAACGGTTACCTTTAATTTGGGTAACTCCCTTTGGTGTGAATGAAAAGGACTTCTTAAAGTGCCTTCTAACTAAGGTAATGGTTCTAGGTGGAGGAGAGGGACGTATGGAGATTAATTGGGCAGAGTCTAGTTGAGCCAAAAGGCTTGATAGGTGTGAAGAATTGGTTGTATGTGGTCTCTTTTCATAAGGGAGAGGAGGGGCTCTTTAGGAAAGAGTGGAACTATTATTTTATTATAATCTTATCTTCGTTATCAAAAGTTCCAATACACATTTAAGTCAAAGATAAGATGACTAATATTATAAATAAATTCATTCAATTATAAGTGGACATTTTTTGGATAATATTTTAATAATAATAATCTTATTTATTTAAATCATTTATTAATGAGGTAAACACTACATCTTTACTGTGTCATAAATAATTTTATTTATATGATTTCTAAAAAATTTCAAAAAATTACCATGACGTGGGAAATCTTTTTTTTACAATGAATATTTATAGTCAAAATATAACTTATATAACCCCATGTAAAAATTAATTTACTAAAAGATAATTGTTTTTGTTATTTTTGTCTTTACAATAAATTAATTAATCTAATGAGTCATTATCGCTCTCATGTGGCTCCATGTGGTCCCAAAATCGACCCAAGGATGCCCATGGTCAGACATGACTAATCCAATAATGTTAGGACATGTTTTACAGTAATTTTGTACTATTATAATATACTTTTTTACCTTCAATTACCCTATTTAACTTTATCAGCAGTAAATAAAAGTCAAAAGTTACTAATCAAAAAAATTATTTTCATCTTATTGAACCAAAATATACTTCTTGATATTAACTATGTCTCTCATATTTTTTAAATTAAACTCACAAAAGCACTAAAATTTTATTTAAATGTAAAATTTACTTTTTTAACTACTACTTAGTGGTTTCACTATTCACCAAAAATTGATGTTTTTCAGAAAAATACCCAAAATTCAGCCTAAACTTTATTTGATATTCTGAAATAAAAAATCATTTCTATTTTTCATAATTAAAAACATAAAAGTGTAATTAATTATTATAAAATTAATTCCCGTTGTTAAAACAAATAGCGTGTTTTTAAGAAATAATAACTATCAAAAGATTGACACATGTTTATGTCATATTTCAATGTGAAATTAATTCCAATGACCAATATTGGGTTAAATGGAAAAATTAAATTCTAATTAAACTTTAAAAAAAATTAAAAATATAATGTAACCATATAAATAAATTAGATTAAAACACATTTTTGAATTAAAATACAGTATTTTTCACTATTCATCAAAAAATGAATTTTATCAGAAAAATTCCAAAAAATTTACCCAAAGATGATTTTGATGTCCCTATTCTAAAATAGAATTTTATTTAGTCAAATATAACATATAAAAATGTCCGAATCTATATTTATAGATGGCTCAACATCAAAAGGCGGTAAATCGGCCCTTTAATGAAAATTAGAGTATTTATGCTTAAAATCGAATTCCTTTTTTATTTTAAGCCTCTTACTTTTATTGGATAAATGTAAAAATATTTAATAAACATATATAATAATATTTTAGTTAGTTCTATTCATTTCCACAAATACAATGTTTCATGGTTATGTACCGTTTAAAATAATAATATTATATTATTAGTTTGCTAGTAAGATTTCAAAGAAACCTGTTGTTGTGTATCGGGTAATCCATTGAACATAACATCCCCATTAAATTAAAATTCACATTAAATTCACAAATATTAATAAATATGGAAATGTATTATTCTTTATTTAGCCAGGATGTTACAATGTCAACCTCCGAGCTACCACCAGTCCTGGTACCATCATCCCCAATCAACGTTGACCGTTGTCTACAATAAACACAACAAGGTTCAGGAATATGATGTGCAAGGGTGAGTATAATGATACCCAGTAGGAAACCCAAGACCCTCAAAGGTCTCACAAAATCTAAAAAAGATAAACCAAAATTAATTAAAACATCTGAAAACCCTACTTAGGTATATGCCCATACATATACCTATATTATCAAGTAAACCCATCTCAACACATGGCCTAAACCCTTATCCAAAGCTCTATTGTTCCCAAAAGGAATGAATACCATGAAGGTAACACCACAAAGGAATTTACCAAAAAGGTAAATCCACACAGGGAATACCCCAAAGGTATCACCATGAAGGAAAGTACCACAAGGGTATGCCACATAGAAGAATTCCACATTGGTATCACCATGAAGGTAATTACCACAAAGGTATTCCATAAAAATGATTACCATAAAGGTAATGACATATCTCACACCAGGTACAACTTATGTAAAGTAGAAAAGATGATTAGATTTACCAACTGAATCATCATTCTATTTTAAGAGGCAGACCCATGTAGGATCCTAAATAATCAGACCCACATAGGATCCCAGTACATCATCAGACCCACATAGCATCCTAGTACATCATCAAAACCACAGAAGATCCTAGTAAAGCAGACCCACAAAGGTTCCTAGAGTATCCCCACATGGATTTGTTGAGTGGATCCATGTGGGACCCTCAATCACTGACCCGCAAAGGATCCCATTGAACAAACCCACATAAAATCCCTTTAACATGTTACATCTAGCTACTGGGTTCCCACACTAAGCTCGCTTGATTTCGGGAGGATCCTCTCCTCAAGACAAAGGTCGATACTCGATTTTCAATGAAGTCCACGAAAAATTATCCTAATGTACCACCACATAAAATTGGTCTCAACGTAACAGACAGTGAATCAATCAGACGCCTGGTCAATAAGATATCGCCTATTAGTGCCGAGGGCCCATTTGGATTCATGCTTGATCCCACCCAGTCGTACACCCACCTTTATCCAATGCTCATGTGGGGTATACCCAAAGGAACATATTGATCCATTGTTTTTGGTGTGGCAAATGGTTCATCAAACGGACCCCTAAAGCACAGGATATGGCTGAAAGAGTGAAAATGGGTAGAAGTGGGCCCAGGTCCGGTCTGACCCGGTCAGACTGTCCTGGCCCGACCATGTAGGGGCTGACTCGCCCTGTCTGGGTAGAACCGGCCTGACCAGAGTTTGGCCCAGGGTGTAATACCCCAACCCCATTTACCTAGAGTCGGTGCCTTATTACATAACCTTGGCATGATACAAGGAAATCATGTCCCTAAAGACCGATTAGTTTAGTAGCTTTGGAAATACTAGATACATTCATAAGGTCAACATTAAAACATAAAAATAAAAACAACACTAAAATATTCTATTAAAAACATCCTATCTTCTTAGATTATGCCTTAAAGTCCCTCATAACTAACTAATTCACATCCTAGTAAAAATAAAACATAGAAATGGGTGAGCTCAAATGCTCAGTAGGGATAAAAATATAGCAGAAATTTCTTAAATAATCCTAAACAATTAAGGCAATGCATAACTTAAACAAAAGCCTTTTAAACTTGAAGTTCAGCATAATATATATAAAAATGAAATAATGTTATTTATTTATTTACAGGGATATTCTAATAGTTGAATAATAACATGTAATATCAATAACCACTTTCATAATG
The DNA here is from genome assembly GCA_963277665.1 of Viscum album. Taxonomy (NCBI): domain Eukaryota; kingdom Viridiplantae; phylum Streptophyta; class Magnoliopsida; order Santalales; family Viscaceae; genus Viscum; species Viscum album. Next base: position 358,138,376 of record OY728156.1, on the reverse strand, counting down.
ATGGAATTCATAATGCCAGACTATCATTACCACATAGTAAAGGCCTTGTGCCAAGACAACAAATAAGATTTTGTCAAGGCCTTGTGCCAAGACACTATTTTGTCTCATGAGACCTACTGATGCATCTAGGAGTTATACCGGGCTTCACGCATAACATACTATGTCAAATGAATTCCACATATGAAAAGTTTGAAAGATAATATAAAAATTCGTATTGAAACTAGCATACGAAATGTGAATACTATATCCACAAACCATGAATGGTATAAAAATAACACATCCATAGTCAAACATAACACATTTAATACAATATGGATGTTTTTATTGTAACAGATTAACCTCAATCGAGAATAATGAAGGATATCGGCATAGATGAAAATAATCATCAAAATTATTTGGGAGAAATATCCCCCTTTTTCTTGGAAAAGTATAAATGTCACACTATTTGTCAAGAATCCGTTTAAGATAGAATTTTGAATCAAAGTGTCCCATAAATCTTTGAAACTTTTAAAAGGAATTTTTTATTTTATAACTTTATATCCATATAAATAAATCCCTAATACCATTTTTAAATCATGGACATTAATGAGAAATATTTAGAATAATAAATCATTAAAACACTTTGAAATGATATTTTAGTTAGAGTTCCTAACTAAAAGAAAGAAACTTGAATACTAATAATTTATGTAATCAAAACATTATAATATCAAGATAACAAATTGATTCATGATATACTATGTCATAGTACATTATATACACCATATAAAAGTGATTTGGTGTATAACAACAAATAATTCTCAAAGGAATGTAAATTGAGATGAAATCTCTTATAAAGACCATATCTAAAGGATAATAATACATGAAACACATAATTATGTGTGACAATTATAAATACACTCAATATTATTGGATATTCAATGTAAATCAATCATAATACATTCACACATATTCTTGTAAAAACAAAACCAATAAAGTGGATATTTAACTCAATAAATAGAGATTGACTTAAAATTACTCTTATCAAGTTCATATCGATGACTTGAGAATTTATCAACACTACTAAAAATACGGCTTTTATCAGTGCTCAAAATGGACTTTAACAGCGCTAGAAAAGCACTGTTAATGCCGGTGAAGATAAAGGGGGGAGGGGGCCCTTTATCAGTGCTCCAAAAAATGATGATAAAGACCCCTTTTATCAGCAATAAAAAAAAGCGCTGATAAAAATAAAAAAAATTAATAAAAATTAAAAAAATAATGCCAATATTAGGGCGAGGATTTTTACAGTGCTTGAGTCCCCCCTTTATCTGTGCTTTCCTACACCTCCAGCGCCCGCACGCACCACATACCACATTTATGAGCGATATCCCCTCTAAATCACCCTTGCGTGCGCGCCCCTGCCTCTACCAAGATTTGATCTTGAGACCTCCCCCCTGTGCGCCAAAAGCCTTTGCCACTCCCCTATATTGATTTGTTCTGTTGTTTATGATATATTTGTAAATTTATATATATATTTAGTTATATTTAGTCATAGTGTAATATGTATTAATATTAATATATATAGTTATATTAATATATATATATATATATATTAATATATATATATATATATTAATATATATGAATATATAGTTATATTAATATATAGTTATATAAATATACATATATTGGTATTTTAAATAAAATGGATATTTTTAATTATTTAGATAAAGCTAATATATTTTATTTGTAAATATGCTTAATTATTTATTTAAAAAATTAAATTTTTAGGTGTGAATATATAAACAATATGTACACATAGTAATATATTTGATTATAAAAAGCAGTGCATTATAAAAAATGATAAAATTTCAGAGACATAATATCAATATGAATGTAATAACTTGGAATGAATTAAGTCCCAACCAAAAAAATCCAATAATACCACCTTAAATGATGTTGAAATTCCATAAAATGTAAAAAAATTTGGGTACCCTGACTAAACACTCAGTTTGGAGCCATTATGGGCCTTTTTTGGCCTCAAAAAAACCTTGGTCAATGTAACCCCAAGTACAGCGATGTAGAGCTTGTCGTAGGCTTTGATTTGATATGTGGTAGAGCTAAAATGGACAGCCGAATAAAAAGTTATGGTCGTTTGAAGTTGGAGTTGCGTTTTCATCATATTTTGGATATTTGTTTAATTTGTTTTAATTTTTTAGTCTTCAAATTTTTATTAAATGACTCTTACTCCATAATAATTAGAAAATTATTAATTAAAAATATTTTTTTAATTTCTTTATAAGTCATTTTCACTAAATATCTTATATATTAAGTATATTAAGTGTAAATGTATATTTATACTTATCTAAAATATACATAAAAATTATATATTATATTTATATCAATATAAATATATTTATATATTTATATATTAATATATTATTTTTAATTAATTTTTTTTTGAATTCCAACCCTTTATCAGCGCTTTTAAAAAAAGTGTTGATAAAGCCCCCCCTTTATCAGAGCTACTAAAAAAAGCCCTGATAAATGGGTACGTTTATCAGCGTTTTTTAGTGCTGATAAAGGTACCCTTTATCAGGGCTTTTTTTACGCTGATAAAGGTACCCCCTTCTTCAGCGCTTTTTCGTTAGCGCTGATAAAGGGGTGGTGCTGGCGTTGCCTAGTTTTGTGGTAGTGCAATGGAGTGATTATGTGTATAAAGTATATCCACAGAAAGGGGAGTGGGAATTATGACAGAAGCAAATGATTAGTGATACCAAACATAATCTTGGAGTAAAATAATCAATGAAGTATGCGTAAAGCCGAATGAGTGGAAATTGAAATTTCAAATTCTCTTATCGATTTGGTAACATAGGAAACATACACCCATGAAAAAAGGATCATAAATGTATGATGTAAATACCTATAAATTAAAGCATATTACATAATTAATATAATCATGGACAATACACCCACGACATGCAATAAATAAGTGGTGAACAATGGAAATCTCATGGAATTAAAAGTGAGATAAGAAACCCCTTACCTCAAGTCTGAATTTTCTTGTGTGTTCCTTGTTCATACTAAATAATAAACTTATGTTAATTTTTACTTGATTAATAACACTTTTAAAATTTATTATTCCTTTTATATCACTTATTACCTTTCTATAATAATTAGTTAATTATTTCAGTTCATATTGGATATTTTATTGGTGTTCGGAACTTGAGTCAAAAATGAACTTGTTATAATTACAATTTGTCCATGCGGTCAAAAGTCCATTATCTACAGAATGATATAAATGATTTATATATCATATAAATATTATATATCCAGTATATATATGTATTTATAATGTACATAACATTTGAAGATAAGAAATGAAATGCACCTTTCATGGAGACAGTAATCCGTACGTACGCATGAACGCTACTTTCATTTCTATTTTTTAATGGAATTAAAACATAATGATACATAGGTATATTATAATTATAGTATAATATCATATGATATATGTTTTAAAAAATTCAATTAATTATATCCTTTATACGTCCCCTGAATGTCATTAACGAATCATATCACCTTCAGGGGGCGGTAGTCCGCACTTCGTCGAATGAAATTATAGTGGTCACACATATTGGAAAGCATATTGATCTATTTTTAAATGAAGTTTAAAGATTCATAGAGAAACAATATACATTATATACATAATATATAAATAAATTTCCATCATAATGGTCACAATAAGAGGCGTTATGAGATAATAGAACAATCATCCTTTCGTGAGGCGTTAGTTTGTCATCCACAGAAACATTATCTACTTAACCCATTAGATTGAGGTGTGTGTAAGTGTAGCTCAAAACCTTGTTATAAAAACATAATAGTATATTGAATATACAAGTTTTTTTTACAAAATAATGGAATAAAAAGAGTTCATTGGGTAGGAGAAGTAAAATTAAAAAATTGAATTTAAGAGAAACTATTACCTTTAATTTGGGTAACTCTTTTTGGTTTGAACCAAAAGGGCTACTTGAAGTCCCTTCTGCCTAAGGTAAGTATTTTCGGTGAAGGAGAGGGATGTAGGGAGCTTAATTGGGTAGAGGTTTGACAATCCAAAAGGTTTGAGAGGTGTGAAGATTTGGTTGTAATTGGTCTCCTTTTATAAGGGAGAGGAGGGGTTCTTTATGAAAGTGTGAAACTACTATTTTATTATAAACATATCTTCAGTTTAAAAAGGAACAAAACACATTAAAGTATAAGATAAGATGACTAATATTCGAAATAAAATCATCCAATAAAAACTGGACTTGTTTTGGATAATATTTTAATCATTATAATCTTATTTATTTAAATCATTTATTAATAAAGTAAGCACTGCATCATTATTGTGTCATAAATAATTTAATTAATAGGATGTCTAAAAATTATAAAAAAAATACCATGATATAGAAAATCTTTTTGGACATCCAATGAATATTTATAGTAAAAAATATAACTTATATAACCCCATGTAAAAATTAATTTACTAAAAGATATTTGTTTGTGTCAATTTTGACTTTACTTTAAATTAATTAATCTAAAGAGTAATTATCACTATGATGTGGCTCCGTGGGGTCCCAAAATTGACCCAAGGATTTAAATGGTCGCTCATGACTCATCCAATAAGTTTAGGACAAGTTTTAAGTTAATTTTTTATTATTATAATATAGTTTTTACCTTGAATTACCCTATTTACCTTTAACCGCGGTAAATAAAAGTCAAAAGTCACAATTCACCAAAAATTATTTTCAACTAATTGAACAAAATTTTACATTTTTATTTTAACTGTGTCTCTCAGATTTTTGAAATTCAACTCACCGAAGCAGTAAAATTTCATTTAAATGTGAAAGTCACTTTTTAACTACGACTATGTGGTATCACTATTCATCAAAAATTGCTGTTTTTCGGAAAATTACCAAAACATCAGCCTAATATTTAGTTGATATTCCAAATTAAAAAATTATTTCTATTTTTCGAAATTACAAACATAAAAGTGGAATTAATTAATTTAAAATTAATTCCCGTTGAAAAAACAAATAGCGTGTTTTTAAGAAATAATAACTATCAAAATATTGACATTTGTTTATGTCAAATTTCAAAGTGAAATTAATTTCAATGACCAAAATTGGATTAAATGGTAAAAATATATTTTAATTACACTTTGAAACAAATTAAAAAGATAATCTCACCATATAAATAAATTAGATTAAAAGACAGTTTTGAATTAAAATAAAGTATTTTCACTATTCATCAAAAAAATGAAATTTATCAGAAAAATAACAAAACTTTACCCAACGTAGATTTTTATGTCCCGATTCTAAAGAAGAATTTTATTCTGTCAAATATAACATATAAAAATCAACAAAACTATATTTAAAGAGGGTTCTTCTTCAAAAGGTGGTAAATCGTCCGTTTATTGAATATTAGAGTATTTATGCTTAAAATCGAATTCCTTTTTTATTTTAAGCCTCTAACTTTTATTGGATAAATGTAAAATCATTTAACAAACATATATAATAATATTTTAGATAGTTTTATTCATTTCCACCAATACAATGGCTCGGCGTTAAGTACCTTTTAAAATAATAATATTTTATTATTAGTGTACAACGTAAGATTTCAAAGAAACCTGTTGTTGTGTATCGGGTAAGCCATTGAACATAGAATCCCCTTTAAATTATAATTAATTTTTAATTCACATATATTAATAAATATGAAAATTTATTATTCTTTATTTACACAGGATGTTACATCCTTCCCCCCTTTTTGGGAATTGCGTCCTCACAATTATAAAATTGGGCTTAGAAACATCATTGAAAGCCCCACATCAGAAAAAGAGTCAATAAAAATATCACTAAAAATAAATTAAGAGAGGTAAAAAGGTTACCCAAGACAACATATACTAGTATTCCATGAAAACATGGATATTGAGGAGAAAACAAAGTGTCATGTTCTGATGGAGAGGGATATAAAACATGATTAAGAGAAAGTTAAAAACAAGAAAATCACAAACTTGTGATGGGATAAATGGTTAACAGTTTCCTAGTAAGAAAAGTAAATGGATAACGTTTTTTAGTTTTAAGTTCCATTTAATAAAGTTGAGGAATTTATTTATGATATTGACTAAGAACATAAAGAAATTTACTTACTATTTAAGTAGAGTTTCATTCTTTAATAAATTTCTTCCAACAACTCATCTTTTTTTTCAAACGACGAGTATTCAAGATCACATGGTCACACCAGAAGAGCTAGAATCAACACCTAGAGAATCACATGATCCAAAAAATATGAACAATATATTTACCTTGTCTTTAGAGATTCACCACCACCAAAATGGTTAGTACAAGATCAGATGATCCCCAAAAAGGATAATACTTTAGAGAAAGAAATACAAATATTAATTTCTAAAAGTAAACCAACAATACCCAAAGTTCAAATAATACTATTCAATAAACAATTGTCCTTAAAATACATCAATATAGTCAAAACATATTTTGAAACCCAAAACATAGAAGAATTTGATTACACAGTCTTCCACGTTAAATTGTATATCCAAATGAAATCAACAACTCTTAAAGTCACATACTTTAAAGTAATTAACCTAATAACATATTCTCTATTATTGGTTAATATTTTACATAAATAACCCAAATAACTATAAATCCACAATAAAAAGATAGATAAAAATGCACCATTACTCCTCAAATGAAATCTCATAGTATTCTATTTTCCTTGGGAAGATAGTGTTCCCAACAAAGCGAACGTCTTCCAAATAACATTTATCACTTAATCACCAAATCATTTTCGTATACTAAGGATATTAATTTTATAAGACATTAGATCCCAAATCAATTTATTATTGATTAATAAAACCATTTAACTAAAAATAACTAGTCACACTAACCAGGGACTTCATGTAGTCCAATGGTAGGCGATAAATCCCAATCGCACTCTGGTTGTGGGTTCGATTCCCACAGCTTTGTCTGATGCGATGGGTTGTCACACGGTCTGCCTATTGTCATTTTTCAAAAACTATATTTTATAACATTACCAAAATAAGATAAATTTCTCAAAATAACCATAACATAATTTTAACCACAAATGTTATCTCATACCTTGAATTTTCATCCAAAATATAATTACTTGTAATTGCCTTAAAACTAATGATCATATAAAACCAAATGAATATTTATAACTATATCCACAAGATATAAGATAATTGTTCCTAAAATATCATTTTCACATGAAAATCTATATAGTTACAAATAGAAGAAAAAATTATTCCAAAGTAATCCCATCAACAGGGATAACTAATAGTTTTAAAAATTTCTCCATCCATTTATTTCGACATAGATTTTTCTTTGACCAAGAAAATATCCTATAGAATAGGGATTCACTTGGGTAATTGCAGAGACCCAAATCTTAACGTACATATACATTACTTTAATATTTTGGAATACTTAATACATAACAAAAAACATACACCAAAGGACCGTAATAGTTTAGTGTCTTTGGAAACATGGAACATAATCTTCTAATCTTGGAGAATGATCTTCAACATATCCCATAAAGATCATCCCTTTTTTTTGAACTAAAACCTTTCTTTATATCCTGCAGAAAATATAATATATAAAGGGTGAGATTAAATGCTCAGTAAGGGTATTCATGGAAAAAAATAAAACAATCAATATACATATTAACATCAAAACATGAACATACAGTTTAAACATCAAAATCATGAGTTGTGAAATAAATCTTGGTAGAACGTAAGGCATAGATAATAAAGGAAAATCAATCATGATAAAATAACATGGAAATAAAACATTTAAATGTGGAAAACCATTAATCATGTGATATGATTTCCATAGTAGCCAAGGTATTGCTTCTAAGACCATCTTAGTGGACAAAGTCTCTTACTGAATTGAGTTCACCCATTGTTCCAGTCCTGTATCACTGAACCGGATTGACTTACCATTCTAGCCATGTCTATATCATGAGATATAAATCACTATCAAATGCATTGGAGGGAGATGTAGGTCCCACCTATAACATAATTAAATCATTCTTACTTGTCCCACAAAAATATACATAAATCATTAATCATAACCCAAAGAATAAAGTGGGTTTCATAAACATCATCCCATCATCACATAATCCATATAAAACAAATGGATATCATTTCATCATAATAAATTTGAAACCATGTAAATCATAGAGGCATTATACTTGAAACATACACATATAAAATAATGTCATCTTAGATGGACAATGGTTTTGATAAGACATTTGAAATGAATTCTTGAAGAAAATATCCTTTCTTTTTAAAATCATTTTCTTTTCACAAAAATGCCATGGAGTTTTAAAAGAAAAGGTATTTTGTTGATAATAATCATGAAATATTGTAGTGTATTCGTTATTGAAATAAGATGTTATAAATCTGTCAAAAATTTGTTCATGCAGTATAAGTTAAAAAAATTTCTTCTCGTACTTTTACCGGAAAAGTCAAAAAGTACCTCCTATGGTATTCAAAATAAATATTCCTTACATACCATGTAGTAAAAGTCAAAAATGGGTAAAAAAGAATTTAAAAATTTGTGCAACCATTTTTATAAAATAGGGAAATCGATGATAAACATAACCCCAGTAAATTCTTACGAATAAACAATCTCAGATAAAAACGAGATTGGAAAAGTTATCTCTTACCTTAGGTCCGATATGCTTCGTACGTATCCGAACCTCATGTATAATGATTTGAATAATTTCACTATCTTATTACAGAACCATATTCATTGTTATGATATCATATATGGTTCACCTATGTCTTAATATTACCCGTTCTTTGGTAAATTACATGTTAAAGCAGTATTTTGGGTAAAATCGTTTTATTTATCGTACGTGTTTGGACTTGTTGTTCATGATATTATTATTGATTATATCATGTTTTACTTACTTCCAGAATGTAAATCATGATTTATATATCATATATATTCAGTATATATATATAATAGATAGGTAAATGAAATGAAATACACCGTTCATGGAGACAGTAGGTCGTACGTACGCATGAATGACGTGTTCCTTTCCTTATTGACTTGAATTGAAGTAAGTATATGACATATATATATATACACACACACACATAAATACAGAAGCTTTATCATGTCATATATTTCATTACAATTTATTATATATACTTTATAATCATACTTGAATTGTTAACATGGAAAATGAATCTCATCGCATCGTGGAGACGGTAATCCGTACGTATGCACGAGCGATTATATCGTTCCCATATTTATTGAATGAAATTGTATTGGATGATATAAGATCTTAGAAACATTATGATTTTATAATACTCATATATAGTTATTTTTTACACCATTATACCCATCCAAGTAAGGTGGTGGTGGAAAAACTGATTACACTATAGCGTGGAGACGGTATTCTGTACGTACGCACGCGCGGTGATTTTATTTTCTGTATGGTGGATAGAATGGGAAATAGGGTTTTTTAATATTAATAATTACATATAATTATATATGTAATATTTATGTTATTACTTCATAATGAAACAACTGAAGAATAGGAAGTTGAAGAAGAAAGAAAACTTGAATGAATTGGTAGACGTGATTACCTCTTCTTCGAAGCACCTCTTTTAAAATGCATCTTAGGGAACTCGATTTGGTCTTTTGAGAAGACCAGAACCTCTATGAAAAATATATAGAGGATTAGAAGAGTAATTATCATGGGTTTTCCGAGGATCAAGTCTCAAAAGTGTGTGAAGATAAGAGGGAAGGGGTGCCCTTTTTATAAGGGAGGAGAGGGGCACCTTTTGGAAAACATAAAATATTATTTTATATTAGAGTCATATTTGGTTTGTAATAGCTCCAAATTGATTTATTTAGAAAATAAAGTGGGTATGGGTAGAAATAATCTCAACCAATTGGTTTTATACAAGATTTGGTTTATATTTTAAACTTATCATTTAGATTTAACTCTACGTTAAATAATTTAACTTTTACCGTATCTTCTTGTTTTCTTACACTATACTATTAATAAACATACTATAAGAAGCCAAACGAACCCCAAGTGGTTCATTATTAATATATATAATAATATATAAGTAATTTTGACGATCCTTATTTTTTTAGGAATATAATAACAATTAATAATATAATAATTTTTTTAAAAAATATTTTATGTCAAATTTGACACTATTTGGTAATTGATTTTTGTGAATATTATAACATCATTATTAGTTCAAAAAAAGTTAAATAAATAAATAATAACATGTCATATTAACCTATAAAATTAGTGTAATTCATAAAAAGTCTCAAATTACATTTATTTGGTTATTTATAATTTCAATTATTTTAATATTTCATTATTTGGGTAATTACTGCATCACCATTGTGTCATAAACAAAGTAAATTATATAATGTCTAAAAATTATAAATAAAATAAAATTAGGTAGGAAATTTTTGAGATTTCTAGTGAAAATTTATAGTCTAATTTAGATTATGTATAACCCTATATTAAAAATGTTTTAGTTATTAATCTTTGATTTTAACTATTTTAACTCTTCTTTAAATAAAATAATAATAAGTGTCGTAATCTATTACATGTGGACCAAAAGAGTAATATTTTATTTCTAAGGTTGTTTTTGGCCTAATTACACTTATCCAATAGAATTAGTACATGTGTTAGGGTAATAATAATATCATTTTGACCCATAATTACCCATTTACTTTTAACTGTGTTAAATAAAAGTAAAAAGTTACTATTCGCCAAAACTAATTTTTATCTTGTTGAACCACATTTTACTCCATGATATTAACCGTGTCTCTTGGATTTTCGAAATTCCACTCACAGAAGCGGTAAAATTATGTTTTATGTAATGTTTTAAATTGTTCTAGGAGGAGGGTAAAAGTCAGTGAAAAGTTCAATAACATTTTTCTATATCTAAAATTATTATAAAATGACTCAAATGAATTACAATGAACTTATATAGGTATTATGAATCAATTTTTAACTAAATTATATTTAAATAAAATAAATAATTATATAAATAAAAAGTTGGTTTTTAAATAGTAACCTAGTGTTTTCACTATTCAACAGAAATAGAAATTTTTCAGAAAAAATACCGAAAATTCACCCTAGGATAATTTTGATATTATGAATCAAAAAATGAATCCTATTTTGAAAAATAAAATTTATAATATTTCAAAAAGTGGGTAAAACTATTCATAACAGCTAGTTCATAATAAAATTAAAATAATATCTTGTTTAGTGAAACTTGGTATTGCGTACTACACATGCTATCGAAGAAGGTTTGGATTGCGTGTAAGGAAATCCAAGTCAGGTCTTCTTGTAGTGAAAGTTCCGTTTGGTGTTGCGTATAACATAATCAAAACTTATTTCATTTATACATTAAACAAAATCTATACTTAATGTGGTATAAAATAATTTCCACAAAACAAACTTTAAATTATGTGTAACACGAGCCAAGAATAGTGTTGCATATACTGCAAGCTAATATGATGTTGCATATAGTACAAGATAATTTTGGTGTAATGTATAATATAATAAATCAAAGAAATTAAAAGTAATATATCTCATAAAATCTCAGGGTGTTACTTTCCACCCCCCTGAAAATGAATTTCGCCATCAAAATTCGCCGGGGTTATAAATGGTTTACTACTTAAAATTTTCATTCATAGATACCCAAATTGAAAAAAATAAAAGTAAAACATCATTTTAAAAAGAAATTTTTGATTCATAACAGTCACCAAAAGTAACTCAGCACTGGGTTTCCACATAGGACAACATAGGTGAATATATGGATATGGAAGAGAAATATAACCATCGACTTCTGGTGATGTGTGTTAGAGGACATGGATATGAAAAATCCAATAATCAAAAATCCATAAATTGGTGAAGATCTATGTTACCATTTAATTTATCAGATATAAGGGCACTAGGATAACTTTTTTAGTTTTCAAGATCATTTTTCTAAAGTTGAAGAAATTGTAATTAGAAGAAATACTTTCTTAATTTTCGTACAATCTCACTGTTGGTCATTCCTTGTACAATTTCCACAACATCTCTTTAAAAAATGAAGTTGAATTTTTCATTAATGAAGTGTTAGCAGATCATTTGATAGAATGATGGGCCATTCCATCTGTCTCAAACTAAAGATTAGAAAAGGTTATCAAAAATACATAAGTCCATCTATAGTGAGATTAATCATTTATGGTTCCTAAAATGGACTTATTCTTCATATAAAATACTTATAAATATAAAAAAACTAGTTTCTACTAACCAAGGACTTCTTTTAGGCCATTGGTAAGTGATAAATGCCTATCACACTTCAGTTGTGGGTTTGATTCCAGCAACCTTGTCTGACGCGACAGGTTGTCACCCTTCCTCCAGGTTGACTTTTTTTTAAACTATATAATTATAACATTCGTGCAATAATATTGAAAAAATTTCTAGACTTAAACAATACTATCTTATGTATAACTTAATTCATTCCAATATTTAGTCTTATCAATAATACTTCTATCCAAGTTCGTAGTATAAAGAAAACAATTACAAGAAATTTAATCTTCCGAGCATGTGAATACCATCATTTATCACCTGTATATCATACGATATATCTGGTTGGTCACATTCCAAACATGTGAATACCTTAATCATGTATTCTCTTGAAAAATGAATACCCATTGAACATTAGTGAAGAAATTAATGCTGTCAAAAGTAAACTATTTCCACATACCAAAATCCCAAAATTTCTAAATACTCAAACCATGATATCACTTTGTCCTTATATCAGTCATGAGCTCATGAATACTATCAAATAGATTAATTTATCCTTATCCCTTCATTATCCTCATATCATGTTTTTTCCAAAAATATTTGAATAACCTTTCATGGTTACTGGTACCATTCCTTATATACTATCAAAAACTCAAGGAAAGACAACAGTGTAACAATCCTTAGATTTTTCTTTATTCTATAGTACCATACATTATTCTTGATAAACATACAATCATTCCACTACCTTATTAAACCACTGAATGAGCTTCATCATTTCTTTCATCTCATGTATCATTTGTAGTATCTTCATCATCATCCACATAAATACTACCCATATGACCGTGATTATTCTCTTCATGAGATTTTTCCTTAGGGAATTGGTTTGCATAATGCCCATACATTCCAAATTTAAATCATTTAATTGTTGTTGATGTTGTAAAAATACCATTATCCTTGTCCATGGTGTTAACTGACCCATTTCCTTTGCACTTACTGGATTTGTGTCCTTCCTTTCCACACCTAAAGCATCTTCCAGTTCCTTTGAAACATTCTCCTTGATGCTTCTTCCCACATGATTTACATGAGGGAAATTGAACTTTCTTTCCACTATGAACACCATGAAACTCCATCTTTCTCTTATTAGATGAGTCAGGATACTTACCAAAGTTGAGATTATTGATCATATTATGAGATTTCCAATTAGGCATAATAATAATGTTTTTAATTCTGAATCCTGATTCATTTGGTTGCCCATGATGAATATCATTCCATTGTCCATCATATCATCCATTATCGTGAATCTTTCTTTTTCCAGCCATTTTCTAAAACCGAAAAAGAATAGTATGAGAGAAAAAATAATTCTAGGAAAACAACATAATAAAGAGGTATTACCTTAAATATATAACATAATAGGTTTAATTCTAAGATAATTACCATAATTCTAGGACTATAACCTATATTTATACTTAACCTTAGGGAAATCCCTAGACATACCTTCGAAATATCTCTAGGGATCTCACGAACGTTTTTGCATCCTAGTTTCCAAAGGTTAACTGAACTGTTCCTCTGATACCAATTGTAGAGACCCAATACTTGATGTACGTATAAATTACATTAATTTTGCGGAATACTTATTACATAACAAAAAATAGACACTAAAGTACAATAATAGTTTAGTGTAATTGGAAACATGGAACATAATCTTCTAATCTTGGTGAAAGATCTTCAACATCTCCCATAATGATCGTCACTTTGTTCCTTACCTAAAACATTTCGTTGTATCCTGGGGAAAATAAAACATATAAAGGGTTAGATCAAATTCTTAGTAAGGGTAAGCATGGAAAAAATAAAACAAACAATATACATTTTAACTTCAAAGCTTGAACATAATGTTTAAGCATCAAAATATCGAGTTGTGAAATAAATCATGGAAGTACGTAAGGCATAGATCATAAAGGAACATAAATCATGATAAAATAACATGGGAATAAAACATTTAATTTTGGAAATCCATTAAGCACGTGATATGATTTCTATAGTATCCAAAGCATTGCTTCGAAGACCATCTTAGTGGACAAAGTCCCTTACTGAATCGAGTTCACTCCTCGTTCCAGTCCTGTATCACTGAACCGAATTAACTTACTATTCCAGCCATTTCTATCTCATGAGATATAAATATTTACAAAATGGGTTGGAGGGAGATATAGGTCCCACCTATCTCATAATGAAATCATTATTACTTGTGCCAAAAAATATACATAAATTATTCATCATAACCCAAAGAATAAAATTGGATTTATAAACATCATCCCATCATCAAATAATCCTTATAAAACAAATGGATATAATTTCATCATAAGAAAAGTTAAACCATGTAAATCATAGAGATATTATACCTAAAACATACACATATTAAGTAATTTCATCTTAGATGGAAAATGGTTTTGATAAAACACTTGTAATGAATTCTTCAGGAAAATATAATTTCTTTTCAATATCATTTTATTTTCAAAAAAAGCCATGTAATTTTAAAATAAACGGATTTTTTTTAAAATAATCATGAAATATTGTAGAATAATATTTATGAAAATAAGGTGTTATAAATCCGTAAAAAATCTGTTCATGCTGTATAAGTTAAAAAAAGCATTCTTCTCGTACTTCTGTCAGAATAGTCAAAATGTACCTCGTATGGTAATCAAAAGAAATATTCATTACATACCATGTAGTAAAAGTCAAAAAATGGTTAAAAAGACTTTAAAATATCATGACACCATATTAAAAATATGAGACATGGATGATAAATATAACCCTAGTAAATACTTACGAACGAACAATCTCGGATAAAAACGAGATTGGAAAAGTTATCCCTTACCTTAGGTCCGATATGCTTCGTACGTATCTGAACCTCCTGTATAATGATTTAAATAATGTCATTGAAATATTACAGAACTATATTCATTATTATGATATAATATATGGTTCACTTATGTCTTTATATTACCCGTTCTTTGTAAATTCAATGTTAAAGCAGAGTTTTGGGTAAAATCGTTTTATTTATCGTACATGTTTGGACTTGTTTTTCTTGATATTATTATTACTTATATCATGTTTTACTTACATCCAGACTATAAATAATTATTTATATATCATATATATTCAAATATATATATAATAGATAGATAAATGAAATGAAATACATCGTTCATGGAGACGGTAGGCCATACGTATGCATCAACACTGTTTTCCTTTCCTTATTGACTTGAATTGAAGTAAGTATATGACATATATATACATAAATCCAGTAGCTTTATCATGTAATATATTTCATTATTATTTATTATCTATACTTCATAATCATTCTTTAATTGTTAACATTGAAAATGAATCTCATCGCATCGTGGAGACGATAATCCATACGCACGCACAAGCGATGATATTGTTCCAATATTTATTGAATAGAACTAGAGTGGATGATATAATATCTTATAATAAGTGTGGTGTTATAATAATAATATGTAGTTATTCTGTACACTATTATACCCATCCAAGTAAGGTGGTGGGGGAAAACTGATTACACCACGACGTGGAGACGGTATTCCGTACGTACGCACGCGCGGTTATTTCATTTTCCATAGGATGGATAGAAGGTGAAATAGGGTTGTTTAATATTTATAATAACAAATCAGTTTATAAGTAATACTGATGTTATTAATTTATAATTAAACAACTAAATAAGATGATGTTTAATAAGAAATAAAACTTGAAATAATCGTTAGAAGGGATTACCTCTTCTTTGACGCAACTCTTTTGAACTTCTTCTTATGGCACAAGAGTTGGTCTTTTGAGAAGACCAGAACCTCTATGATATAACTATAGAGATTTAGAAGAGGAATTGGATGGGGTTGGATGAGCTTTAAGGCTCAAAAGGCTGTGAAAAGAAGAGGGAAGGGGTGCCTTTTTTATAAGGGAGGAGAGGGGCACCATTGGAAAAACTTATAATATTATTTTATAATAAAGTCATATTTGGTTTATAATAGCCTCAAATTGATTTATTTATAAGATAAGGTGGGTATGAGTTGAAATCATATCAACCAAAAGGTTTTATACATGTTTAGTATAATATTTAAACCCTATCATTTAGATTTAACTCTAAGTTAAATAATTTAACTTTTACAGTGTCTTCTTGTTTTCTTACACTACACAGTTAATAAACTTACTATGAAAAGAAAAAAAACCCCAATTTTTTCATTATTAATATATATAACCTTATATATGTCATTTTTCCAAGCCATAGATTTTTAGTAATATAATAACAATTAATAATATAATATTTGTTTTAAAAACTATTTTATACAAATTTTGACACTATTTGGTAATTGATTTTTGTAAAAATCATAACAGCATTATTAGTTCAAAAAAACGTTAATTAAATAAATACTAATATGTCAAATTAACCTATAAAATTATATTAATTCATTATAATTCTAAAATTTTATTTATTTGGGTATTTATAATATCAATTTTTTTAATATTTCATTATTTGGGTATTTACTGCATCACCATTATTTCATAAATAAATTAAATTATTTAATGTCTAAAAATTAAAAATAAAATAAAATTAGGTAGGAAATATTTTTATATTTCTAGTGAATATTTATAGTCAAATTTATCTTATGTATAACTCTATATTAAAATTGATTTTGTTATTAAACATTGATTTTATCTATTTTAACTCTTCTTTAAATAAAATAATAATAAGTGTCCTAATCTAATCCAAGTGGACCTAAAGGGTAATATTTTATTCCTATGGTTTTTTGGTCGAATTACACTGATCCAATATAATTAGGACACGTGTTATGGTAATAATAATATCATTTTTTCCCTTAATTACCATATTTACTTTTAACCGTGGCAAATAAAAGTAAAAAGTTACTATTCACCAAAAAATATTTTTAGGTTATTGAACCACATTTTACACTTTGGTATTAATCATGTCTCTTAGATTTTCGATATTCCACTGACAAAAGTGGTAATATTATGTTTTATGTAAATTTTAAAATTCACCTAGGAGGTGGTTAAAAGAATGTGAAAAGTTGAATAAAATTTTTATATATCTAAAATTATTATAAAATGACTCAAATGAATTACATTAAACATATATAGGTATTATGTATCAATTTTGACCTAAAATAAATTTAAATAAAATAAATAATAATTTAAATAAAAAGTCGGTTTTTAAATAGTAACCTAGTGTTTTCCCTATTCATCAAAAATTGAAATTTTTCAGAAACAAATACCAAGAATTAAACCTAGGTGAATTTCGATATTCCTAATCCAAAAATGAAGTCCATTTTGAAAGGTAAAATTTAAAAAATTTAAAATAGTGGGTATAACTATTCATAATGGCTAGTTCATAATAATATTATAAAAATATCTCGTTTAGTGAAACTTGGAATTGCATACTACTCAAGCTATCGAAAAGGTCTTCATTCCATGTAAGTCAAGACAAGTTAGGGTTGCGTGTAGTGAAATATCTATTTGGTGTTTCATATAACATAATAAAAACTTATTTCATTTTTAAATTCAACAAAATCTATACTTAATGTTGCGTAAAATAATTTCCACAAAACAATCATGAAATTTTGTGTAACACGAGCCATGAATAATGGTGCGTATACTGCAAGATAATATGGTGTTGCGTATAGTAAAAGATAATCTTGGTGTAGTGTATAATAAAAGACATGAAAGAAATTAAAAATATTATATCTTATAAAATCTCTGGGTGTTACAGTAATGGCCAAGTCCACTACATTTACGACAAATGACTGTAAATGGATTCTTGGGACCATTTTAATTTTCTTCCATAGTACTCTTCATTTTCCTCGGAAATTCTTCACTTTATGTCCTTATTTTCCACATGTAAAGCATTTTTTTTGTTCCATTGAGACACTTTCCAGGGTGTCTCCTTCCACATTTCCTGCCTGATGGAAATTGAGGATACTTTTTTCCATGGTCACCAATGCTGGATCTCTTATCATTCATCACCTTTCTCTTCTTTTATAATTCTGGGAGATGGTTAATATATATGTTATTGATCATATTTTTGGAAAACTGATTTGGTATAAACACGATATATTTTACACCAATCAACATTCCATTTTGTTGCTCATTTCCACCATCGTTCCCACCTTTTACATAATTCTCAAAGTTAATATGGCTTCTGTTGAATCCAGCCATTGACTAAAACTAGAAAACATTGTGTGAGTAATAATAGTCATAAAATTAGTTAGAAAATATCATCACACGATATTTTAAATAAAAACCCATAGTATTATCCAAGGTTATTTAATCTCATCTTATAATAAAATCCTTCAAATCTATTTGTAATAAAAATTTAAATTATCCTAAGAATATCCCCCAGGAGTTTCGTAACCAAGATTACAGCAAGGCCCGTTGTCATGCACCAGTTCCTGTTAGAGTCTAGCTCAAAGCAGTGTTTTTTGGTTTTACCCCTAGGTACATCTGTTCTCGAGCTGCCTCTACCTGCTCGTATCCAGACACGGATGTATTTCTTTTAAAAGACACAAAATGTCGACAATAACAATATTTTAGGAAGTTCTTCTATTCTAATTCACAATGTTTATCATAGGTCTATGTTCTCTTATTGGAGTTTACCTAAATATTGATTCCAAGGTTTGTACTAAACTTCATCGGATACCAACTGTAATGCCCAGACCCCAGTTACCCAGAGTCAGTGCATTATTACATAACATTGGCTGGATACAAGGAAATCATGTCCCGAATGACCGATCAGTTTAGTACCCTTGGAAATACTAGATACACTCATAAGGTCATAATTACAACTTGAAAAGAAAAAGAACAGTAAATTATTCCATTGGAAACATCCAATATTCCTAGATTATGCCTAAAAGTCACTCATTACAAACTTCTTCACATCCTGGGAAAAATAAAACATAGAAGGGGGTGAGCTCAAATGCTCAGTAAGTATAAAAATATAGCAGAAACATTCATAAATAAGAATAAACATTTAAGGTAATGTATAACTAAAATAATCCTTTTAAACTTCAACTTTAACATAATATGGAAAAAATTAAGTAATTCGATTTAGTTATTCACATGGATATTCTACTGGCCAAATAATCACATGAAATATTAATAACGACTTTCATAATGATGGAATGGATAATGTTACACTATCACAACCACATAGTCAAGGCCTTGTGCCAATACTACAAATAAGATTTTGTCAATGCCTTGTGCCAAGACACTAGTTTTCTCATTAGACCTACTGATGCATCAAGGAGCTATAGCGGGGTCCACCTAGCACTTACTAAGTCCAATTCATTCCTCATATAAAAAGTTTGAAACATAACATAAACATTCGTATTGAAGCTAGCATACGAAATGTCAATACTTTATCAACCAACCATGAATGGTATAAAAATAGTACATCCATAGTCAAACACAACTCATTCAATACAATATGGAAGGTTGTATTGTAACAGATTAACCTAAATTCTATAACAATGAAGGATATGGACATAGATGAAAATAATCATTCAAACTATTTGAGAGAAATATCCCCTGTTTTCTTGAAAACATTTAAAAGTTACACTATTTGTCAAGAAGCCATTTAAGATAGATTTTTAAATCAATGTGTACCATACCACTTTAAAACTTCTAAAAGCAATTTTTAATTTTAGAACTTTAATGTCCGTATAAATAAATCCTTAAAACCATTTTTAAAACATGGACATTAATGAGAATGATTTAGAATAATAAATCATTAAAACATTTATAATGATATTTTAGTTGGAGTTCCAATAAAAAATAAAGACACTTGAATACAAATAATTTAGGTAATCATAACATTATAATATCATGATAATAAAGGGATTCATGATATATTATGTCACAGTACATTATATACATCATATAAAAGTGATTTGGTGTATAACAACCGAAAAGTCTCAATGGAATGAAAATTGAGATGAAATCTCTTATAAAGACCGTATCCTTAGGTTAAGGATAAATCAATGAAATAATTATGTGTGAAAACTATAAATACACTCAATATGATAGGATATTAAGTGTAAATCAATCGTAGGACATTCACACATATTCTTTTAAAACCAACACCAATGAATTGGATATTTAACTCAATATATGGAGATTGAGTTAAAATTACTCTTCTCAAGTTCATATCGATAACTTGAGAATTTATCAATGGATTGATTATGTGTATAAATGTATATCCAAAGAAAGGGGGGAAGGAATTATGACATATGAAATGAATAGTGATTCCACACATAATCTTGGAGTAAAATAATCAATGAAGTATGAGTCAAGCCGAATGAGTGGAAATTGAAATTTCAAATTCTTTTACCGATTTGGAAACATACGAAACATACACCAATGAAAGAAGGCTTATAAAATGATGATGTAAATATCCATAAATTAAATAATATTACACAATGAATAAAATCATGGGAAGTACACACACCAGATGCAAAAAATAAGTGGGGAACAATAGAAATCTCATAGAATTAAAAGTGAGATAAGAAACCCCTTACCACATGTCCGAATTATCTTGTGTGTTCGTTGTTCTTCCTGAATAATAAACATAAGTTAATTTATACTTCATTAAGAACACATTCAAATTTTATTATTCCTTTTATATCACTTATTACATTTCTATAATAATTAGTTTACTATTTGAGTTCATATTGGATATTTTTTTGATGTTCGGAACATGAGTGAAAAAAGAACTTGTCATATTTACAATTTGTCAATGTGGTAAAAAGTCTATTATCTCCAGAATGATATAAATAATTTATCTATCATATAAATGTTATACATCCAGTATATATATGTATTTATAATAGTACATAACATTTGGAGATAATAAATTAAATGCACCTCTTCTGGGAGACGGTAAGTCGTACGTACGCATGAACACTACATTCATTTATAATTTTTTAATTTAATGTAATTAAAAAATAATGATACATAGTTATATTATAATTCTAGTATAATATCATACGATATATGTTTTACATAATTTAATTAACGTTATCCTTTATACATTCCATGAATGTCATTAACGAGTTATATCACCGTGAGGGTGTGGTAGTCTACACTGCCTCAAATGAAATTATCATGGTCACACATATTGGAAAGCATATTGGTGTGTTTTTAAATGAAAATTATAGAAGGATAGAAAAAAATATAAATAATTAACATAATATATAGATATAGTTCCATCATAATGGCCACCATAAGAGGCGGTAGGAGATAATCGAACAATCTTCGTTTCGTGAGGTGTTAGCTTTCCATTCATAGAATCATTATGTTCTTCACCCATTAGATGGAGGTGAGTGTAAGTGTAGCTTAAATATTTCTTATAAAAAAGTCCAATTATTTTGAATATACTATTTTTGTTACAAAATAATTTAATAAAAAGATTCCAAGGGGTTGAAGAAGTAAAATAAAAGAAATGAATTTAAGAGAAACAGTTACCTTTAATTTGGGTAACTCCCATTGGATTGAACCAAAAGAAATTCTTGAAGTGCCTTATGCCTAAGTTAAGGCTTCTATGTGGAGGATAGGGATTTAGGGAGCTTAATTGGGAGAGTTTGGGTGAGCCAAAAGGCTTGAGAGGTGGGACAAATTGGTTGTATGTTGTCTCTTTTTATTAGGGAGAGGAGGGGATATTTAGGAAAGTGTGAATCTATTATTTTATAATAAATATATATTTGGATTAAAAAGGTCCAAAACACATAAAAGTCAAATATAATATGGAAAATATTTGAAATAAAATCATCCAATTAGAATTGGACATGTTTTGGATAATATTTTTATCATTATAATCTTATTTATTTAAATCATTTATTAATGAGGTAAACACTCCGTCAATATTGGGTCATAAATAATGTAATTTATTTGATGTCTAAAAATTATAAAACAAATACCATGATGTAGTAAATATTTTTGTATTTGTAATGGATATTTATTTTCGAAAATATAACTTATATAACCCCTTCTAAAAATTAATTTACCAAAAGATATTTGTTTGTGTCGTTTATGACTTTACTATAAATTAATTAATCTAATGAGTCATTATCACTCTAAAGTGGCTCCATGGGGTCCCAAAATCGACCCAAGGATGTAAATTGTTGGAAATGACTCATCCCATAATTTTGGGACATGTGTTAAGGTAATAGTGTATTATTATAATATTCTTTTTAACTTGAATTACCATATTTACCTTTAACTGCGGTAAATAGAAGTAAAAAAGATACTATTTAGAAAAAAATATTTTTATCTTGTTGAACAACATTTTACATCATAATATTTTCCGTGTGTCACGTATTTTTGAAATTCAACTCACATAAGTGGTAAAATTTCATTTAAATGTAAAAGTCAATTTTCTAACTAATACTAAGTGGTTTTACTATTCATAAAAAATTAATGTTTTCCAAAAAAATACCCCAGATTAAGCATCTGATTTATTTGATAATCTGAATTAAAAAATGATGTCTAATTTTCAAAATTAAAAACAAAAAAGTGGAATTAATTAATTTAAAATTAATTCCCCGTGTTAAAAAAATATCGTGTTTTTAAGAAATAATAACTATCAAAAGATTGACAGTTGTTTATGTCAAATTTCAATGTGAAATTCATTCCAATGACCAAAATTATATTAAATGGTAAAAATATATTCTAATTACACTTTAAAACAAATTATAAAGATAATCTAACCATATAAATAAATTCAATTAAAACATAGTTTTGAATTAAAATACAGTATTTTTCACTATTCATAAAAAATGTATTTTATCAGAAAAATACCCAAATTTTATCCATAGTAGAATTTAGTGTCCGGATTCTAAATAAAAATTTCATTTTTAAAACTATAACACATAAAAATGACCAAAACTATATTTAATGAGGGTTCTCCATCAAAAGGCGGTAAATTGTCCCTTTAATGAATATTAGAGTATTTATGCTTAAAATCGAATTCCTATTTTATTTTAAGCCTCTAGCTTTTATTGGATAAATGTAAAAACATTTAACAAACATATATAATAATATTTTAGTAAGTATTATTCATTTCCACCAATACAATGGCTCGGCGTTAAGTATCATTTAAAATAATAATATTATATTATTAGTGTGCAATGTAAGATTTCAAAGAATCCTTTTGTTGTGTGTTGGATAATCCATCGAACATAGAATCCCATTTAAATTAAAATTAACATTTAATTCACAAATATTAATAAATATAAAATTTTATTATTCTTTATTTACCCAGAATGTTACACAGGGTCAGACCAGGCCCATTGGGTCCGACCCAGCCCGGACCATAGAGCTGCGGCCCGCTGTTTGGTGGCCCCCTGGGTTGGCGGTGCAAAGGCCCACTGAACAAGTAGTGCGGTGGTCTGCTATGGATAGCCTTCTCCTCCTCACAGTGCGGTCATGTGTCGTTCCATCACCGGTAGCCGGTTCGGTTGGTCGCCCTCGCTTCATTACCGTGGCACAAGGCCGCAACTCATGCAGATTGGCCGACACAGACATGGGCCTTAATCACCTTCACGTGGATGGCCAGAGTGTCAGATGCCGCCAATGCTCTACCGCATCTAAGTGTCTGTGGAACTTCTCTGGTGGCGCGGTTTCGCCGTTGCCGTCTTCAAGGCCGGTCGTGGTTTCAGACGCCACTTCTGAGTCCCACTGGTTCCAATCACCAGCACCAATCGCCATCCTCCCCCATTGCGAAGAACATGAAAACCCCACAAAGGATGCGGAGAGGTCTGACAATGTTTGTTTGGACACACACTCTACGTTAGGGAGGTAGCAAGACGAACAAAAATACTTCAGTCATGAAAAATGTGGAGAATGGGTAAGGGGGTATTCATTTAACAAACCCTACCATGAAGGTTCCCTAGGAGGAGGCTCAAGGAAGAAGATGAAGTTGTTGAAGAGTCTGCTCTCATTACTTCTGCAAGGCACTTCCAATCTAGGATCTGGCTTTGTTCCTCTTCCTTCATTGGAGAGGAATTCGTCATTGGGAGGTGTTCTTCATTAGGAGGTGTTCCTTGTTAGAGATTTTGATCGTCCAAAAGAACTCCCTTACAACTCCTCTACATTTCCAACAATTTCCCTAACAATCAAGTGAGGAGCCAATATAAAATAATTAATGGCTCTAACAATTTATTTACGTTGATGAATTTACTTAATTGGAAAGTTGAGAGGTTATCTCCCCATTAAGAAGGATTTGGGTGGTCCCCACCACCATGGATTTAAAATGGGGTTATCCTAGTTCGGGTTGTCCGGACCTCCATAACTCTATCAAAGAGGGTTTAAAAGAAAAATAAAAATGATAATTAATTTTAATTTTTCTTCTCCCACAAAAAAGTGAAAAACTAACATCCACCCTCGACATACTAAGATTGAGGTGAAAGACTCCTTAAGTGAATACCAGTACTGTGTGTTCAACGATATCCACATATTTCAATTCCAAGCACCGGTTCAAAAGTTAAAAAAACCATGCTCCCACATTTACTGAAAGTACATAAAAAAAGTTCAAAAATTAAATCTGGGCACACCGTGCCTCTGAATAATTCTCTGTTAGTTTTCACAGACCCATAATATTCCCATGTAATTAAAAAAATTACATGGAATTTTCAGGTCTTTACATTCTCCCCACCTCAGTGCTTTGGGTCCCCGAAACCCACATCACAAAAGATATGAAAACATGTGGGGGTACTGGGCATGAATCTGAGCCTCCTACTCCTTTGTGCTCCACTAGAGGTTCTCGTGCTACAAATGCACACACACAAATGGTATTGAACACTAACAGAGGACCCACTTCTGTCAATCCTCAATCACCAATGGAACCACCATAAATGACGCCCCATCATCAATGTCCATATTTCCATGGTCATTGATGTGAGATGGGTCATGAACATATCTCCTCAGCTGCAATACATGGAAAACTTCATGCAGTCGATGCAATTAAGGTGGATGTTCTAGGTGGTAAGCCATCGCACCAACTCTGTTGAGTACTTGGAAGAGTCTGATAAAACTCAGAGATAACATGCCTCCTTGGAAAAATATCCCCAAACCTCATCGGGGTGAGACCGGTAGAAAGACATAATCATCATCCTCAATCTCCAGAGGTATTCATATGTTGTTAGAATAAGACATATTCTTACTCTGTACAGTCTTCATCCGCTCCTGTATGATCTGAACCTTCTCTGTGGTAGCCCATACAATATCTGATCCCATGAATGCTGACTCCCCCAGGTCAGTCCACCCCAAAGGTGATCTGCAAGGACGGTCGTACAATTCCTCGAAAGGTGTCATCCAAATTGTGGAGTGATATATGTTGTTATATGAAAATTAAACCAAGGGAAATTGATCCGCCCAACTGTGACCGAACTCAAGGACAAAAGCAAACAACATGTCCTTGAGGGTCTGAATGGTCTGTTCAGTCTAGCCATCTATCTGAGGATGAAAGGCGGTGATCAAATGAAGCTACATCACCAAATACTCCTACCACCCCTTCCATAGTTGGGAAGTGAAAAAATAATCTCAATAGGATACAATAGTCATGGGTACTCCATGTAGCAGCACAATATCTTACACATAGAGGCATCCCAGGAAATCTTCTCAACCCTGTTCTATGATTGGTGGGAAGTGGGAAGACTTGGTGAGTCGGCCAAAAATCAACCAGATAGAGTCATGATCTCTAGATGTACATGGAAGTAATTTCATGAAGTACATGGATATCCCATCCCACTTCCACTCTGTTAACTATAAATGATGAACTAAACATGCATGTAACTGATTATCCTCCTTCACTTGCTGAAAAGTGAGGCATCGAGATACAAACTCTGTTAATACTTTCTTTATTCTCAGACACCAGTGCTGTCATTGGAGGTCTTGGTAAATATTAACCACACCTAGATTTACCGCTATAGGGGAGGTGTGAAACTCCCTCAAAACGTTTTCCTGTAAAGACATCATTACCATAGTACGTCCTCTGAAAAGGATGACGTACTAACCACCTTCAGAAAATAGTTAAGCTGCATGTCCTGTGGATATATGAGCACGTCGAGCCTCATAGTCAGTTTCTATGAATTGCACCTCCTTATATCATTGAATGAGTGGGGTAGTGACTGTAAGTGACTGAAAAAAGCTTCTCCATCTCGATCTACAAAGGATTTTTGCAAAGAGTCCAGCTACTCTGTCACCTCACATAGCAGGTGTATACTAGATCTTCTATTTAGTGCATCTGCTACAACATTCCCCTTCCAAGGAGTATAGACTATCTTGACTTCATAATCCTAGAGGAACTCAAGCCAAAATCGTTGTCCCAGGTGCAATACCTTGTGAGATAATATACACTTGCGACCTTTGTGATCAGAGTAGACTGTAAAATGTTCACCCACTACATAATGTCAACACATCTTCAAGGGGAAGACCACTACTGCTAACTCCAGGTCCTGGGTAGCATAGTTCTACTCAGGTTGTCTCATCTGTAGAGAGCCATATGCAATTATTTCTCAATCCTTCATCAGGACACATCAATGTCCAGTCCCTGATGCGTTTCAGCAGACTACATACCCAACACGTTCTTCAGGTAACCCCAAGATGGGGGCACTAGTCTGGATCTTCCCAAGCTCTAGAAAACTCCGCTGTCATCTCTCTGACCACACGAAGGGTTTCCCTTTCATTATTAATGCTTATAAAGGTGCTTCAACTCAATAATAATCTTTCACAAACCTCTGTTAGTATCCATCCAAACAGAGAAAACTCTATACCTCTGTCATACTCCTGGGTGGCGCCCAAGCAAGTACCACCTCAATATTCGCTGGATCCACTAAAACTGTAGCCTCTGAGGAAACATGTACTAGAAAGAGAACCTCTCGGATCCATAACATGTAATCTAAGAGCTTAAAATAAAGTTGTTTCTCAAGACTATCTAAAGATGATAGGAATGATCCTCCTCGGTTGTTGAGTAGATTATTATGTTTTTGTAGAGGACTAGTACAAATAGATAATGGTATGGCTTAATGACCATGTTCATGAGTCCCATGAACAATTCTGGAGCGTTGGTCTCACAGAATAGAAACCTAGAACTCATAGTGGCCGTACTGATATATGTAAGTTGTCTCTTGCACATACTTGTCTCGCACTCTGAGCTGTGGGTATCCTGGTCTGAGATCTATCGTGTAGAACCTCCGTGATCCCTTCAGCTAATCAGAAAGGTCATCAATCCTTGGAAGTGTGTAATTATTCTTCACGGTCACCTGGATCAGGTGACAATAGTAAGCATAATGTCTCAACCTCCCATCCACCTTCCTGGGAAACAAAATAGTGGCTGCCCAAGGAGAAATGTTGGGCCGAATGAATCCCTTCCCATGTAAGTCCTCCAGCTGTACCCGCAGCTCACAAAGCTCCGCAGGAGCCATCCAATATGATGGTGTAGATATCTGTGCCTTCCTAAGGTACAAGTCATTGAAAAAGTCCACCTCTCTATGAGGAGGTAGACCAAGGACATCTTCATGGAAAACATCCCCATATTGGTCCACCACTACTAGATATCTCGGAATATCGACATCAACTGCTCTGAGGGTATGGATATCCAACTAATGAGTGATGGGATGCACTATCCTTTGAGTATGTCCATCCTGTGCTACAAAGGTCCAGTTCTCACCTGTGACGGTAAACCTGGTCCCATCCATGTGGACACATCACACTTTTCTCCTAATACAGTTGATCTGGGCATGGAATATAGATAACCAATCCATACCCAATATGACATTGTAAGGCCTCGACGCCACTACTAGGAAATCCTAGCCGAAGAACTCACCTCCTAGAGTAAGATCACACAGCCATCACCAGTGTGTAATCATCAAATCCTCTCCTATAGGAGTCTCTAGCTGTAAAAATTGAGCCAACGACTCCACCGGAATCTCTGAGCTCCGAACGAGGGTAGTGGAATCAAAAGAATGACTAGAACCTTTGTATATAAGAACTATGACTAAGGTGGAGTAGATAGATATCGTACCTCATATCATCACCGGAGCACCGTGATTGTAGGCCAATGCTGCCTGGAGATGAGCTCGCACCTGTCCACCATCTCCATATGGTTAGAGAAGACCACCTTGTGGTGGTGCCATTAACATCTCGAATCATCACCCACCACAAGTTACATGGCCAGGTCATCTGCCTTGTCCGCCTTCTCCCTGTATACCTCCTCGGTCGAACCTCTGTCTCTTCCTGGTAGTTCCTCCAATCATCTTTTGATCAACTGTATGGAAGGTAGGGCAGTCTCAAGCCATGTGACCCTGCCTGCTGCATGAGTAACAATGTCTGATCCTCACATGATTGGCTATGTATCTTGTTCTTCTAACAACCGACAAAGAATCCTTCTATCGTCCACCTGTAGGTCTGATCCTCTTTGACCTATGTTATATCTATCTACTTCCAGCTTTAGAATACTTCGTTACGTGATGCTATGTAACGACCCAAAGTTTTTCAATGGAAAATTCCCTTCTTATATCTATGTCATAAAAACACAAAATAATGAACTACTAAGTGATAAGTGACCTTTAAACATAATTAGGTCACCCCTATGTTTGTAATTTAAAAAATCCAACATACAAGGTTTTGTTCAAGATAGTTTTTGGAGTCTAATGAAACAAAAATAATTTTTGGTGAATAGTAACCTACCCTTATGAATAGTGACCTACCCTTATGAATAGTAACATATACTTATGAATAGTTAATAAGAGTAACATTACCTATGAATAATAAAATAAAATTTAGACATCATAGAAAGTGATATTTTGACCTTATTAAAAGTTTGTGGTATTTTATAAGTCATAAATAATTAATTATTATTAATTAATTAATTTAAAATAATATCTATTTTCCTGAAATATATTCATAAATTATTGAATCAATGTCTAATAGTTTTTAGATAATTTTATAAGACCCTAAGTAATTTTTTAAAGAATTGCAAAATCAGTTTTAATTTTTAAAACTGTTTTTTTAAGTAAATTATGATTTTAATTAAATATTACATTAATATTATTTAGAAAATTAATTTTGAAAAATGGACTTCATTTTTGGACTCTACACGTCGAAAAATGGTTGGGGTAAAATTTTGGTATTTTTCTAAGATACTTGAATTTTTGATGAATAGTAGAATACATTAATTTATCATATAAATGCATTTTAATTAAAACCCACTATTCCTGACATCACAAGTGATGTAAGCACCCAAATCCCGAATTCACTAGTCAAATTTACTATTCTTAGTCATACAATACTCACTATTCATTGTCTTGGGTGAAATTAATAAACTAATCAATTTTATATTGAGGAAACCCCTCTCCCCTCCACTATAAAAGCCACCCTTCACTCCCTCTTTTCCTCACACCTCTCAAGCTCCAAGACATCTCTAAATTATGCAC
The DNA here is from genome assembly GCA_963277665.1 of Viscum album. Lineage (NCBI taxonomy): Eukaryota > Viridiplantae > Streptophyta > Magnoliopsida > Santalales > Viscaceae > Viscum > Viscum album. The sequence continues at coordinate 358,108,536 of OY728156.1, read as the reverse complement.
AAACACCTTCCCTAGATCATCCCCCACGTCCAAAAGCTTCTGGTCTCATCAATAGACCAAGCCTAGCTTCCTTAAAGAGGATCTCAAGAGGAGGATTCTAAAGGTAATTTCTCTCTCTCTTCTCCTTTAATTTCCTTTCAAGTTCAAGTTTCTTTCTTGATCTCTCTCTATCTATCTTCATCCAAATTGTTCTGTAAATCCAGTATTATATATATACTGTAATATTATGATTCTAATTATATCACCCCACACCCTTTCCCCTTCCTTTTATTTTATTAAAGAGAACGTTGTTCATGTGGTGATAATTTATCACCTTCAAAAACAACATGCTCTCTTCTTCCATTTATACCTTCAATCTGGTCATGAAACCATTTTTATGGTTGAACCAGAATGTTTTATATGTATTATGTTCTATTTTATGTTCTGGAAATAACCTATGGCCATAATACTATGTGAAAAGTTAAAATGAGTTGGTTGTGATCCAAAAACCGCTCAAATTAGCCCAAATAATCTTCATTTATTTATTATCTAATGATTCGGCCACATGGATCTAATATAACTCATTATAAAATCATTCAAGCTTCTTTAATATCATTAATTACATGTAACATCAGTTCTTGATGTTTACCCATGATCTACCCAAACATCAAATTAGGAATACAAGTGGACCGCTCAAGAAAACCATGAAAATGAACATCCCCGATCAATGTTTTTAAACTCTATAAGTCATCCAAAGGAACATAATATGAAATAATGAAACCTGAATGAACCATATTAATGTATAGAAGGTTATGGAATTTCTAATTAATGAATATAATGTCATTATACAGGACACTAAAGAGAAGGAGGCATTCGAGTACAAGGTAAGGGGAAATCTCGATCCCAATTTTCTCCCTTCGGGTTCTCCAACTTTCACTCCATTTTTGATATGGTTACTCCTAAAAGGACTTTTGTTCATATTTTAAATTACTTTTCTGGGATATACATGTTTGTCCCTGGTTTTTATGTCCATCAAAATCTTTTCCAAAATAACTCTTCTTTCAAGATCTCACCTTTTACCTCTCATTCAAGGTTGATGGTTCTTATATCAAGTATGTTGTTCCCTCTTTCTTTTAGGAACCCAAAGCTTATGAATGTGCTATTATGAGATGAAACCCATTCCTTTCCATGGGTTATTTATTTACATGTTTGATATGTGTTCTATGTGGAAAGCATGATAATGATAATGTTATGATGTGACGGGTGCGCTCGGAATTATATAGCGCAATATGAATGTTTAAATGTGATGGGTGCGCCTGGAATTATATAGTGCTCCAATGCATTGGATAAAGTGATGAATCTCATGAGTAAATGTGAAACTATGCGTGAACATGATTCTAGCTTTGTTCACAATTATGTGTGGTAGCTAACCACTAAGGCATGATGTTTCATTTTTATGCTTTGCCACATTTAAAGTTTATTGTTTATACTCCTCTCATGTTCAAGATCTTCTTCCTATGTCATGATTATGCTAACCTAATGCTATATTGTTCTTATATATCCTCTTACTGGGCTATTATCTCACCCCTTTTGATTTATATCCTCAGGTGGCTACATGTACTAAGGAGAGCACAAGTGCTACTAAGAAGCTATAGAAGAAGAGATTAAATGAATTTTTATTCTTGATGTTGTACTTGTTATGTGTAGTCCTAGTTTTCCCAAGACACTAAACCTCTGGATCCTCCATGTGTAATACAATTATGTTGTTTATCTTTGAAATGATGTAATAGTAATTTAAGAAAAGGTTGGGTCGTTATAGATGGTATCAGAGGAACGGTTTAGTTAATTTGGGAATTAGGATTAGTGAACCCTAAAGAAAACCTCTAGCATGAGACTAAGTAAAAATATGAACACAAGGATATTTACCTAGGGATCCCATATGTTATGTTTTTGGTATAATTGTTTAAAAGGATAAGTTATTCATGAAATGTTTACTTATGTTTTGTTCTAACCGTTTTTATTTTAGAAAATGGTGGGAACCAGGAGAAATCAGGCCAACAACTCTTGCGAAGGCCAATGCAACGATTTCCCGAACGACATCCCCAATGATTTTGGAGGTGGAGTTCAAAACTTCATGGAGATGCTTACCCAATTATCCCGGGTTATGAATAATAACCATAATAATGGGGAATGTCCTCCTTCACCAAAGAGGGAGCAACTAGCTATCGAATGTTTTATGCGGCAACGACCACCGAAGTTTTGTGGATCTTCTGATCCACTAGTTGCGGAACAATGGGTCAACTCCATAGAGAAGATCTTTTCTGTTCTTCACTGTTCCGAGATGGAGAAGGTGACTCTTTCCGTTTATCATCTAGATTGAGAAGCTGATCAATGGTGGGCATTGATTAAGAACACCATGCCAAAGGAGGAAATTGAAGAGATGGAATGGGAAGACTTTAAGATAATGTTTCTTAATAAGTACTTCCCAAGAAATCTTCGCACGAAGATCGAGAGAGAATTCATACAGCTCAAGAAAAAAGAAAGATAATCTGTCACAACCTATGAAGAAAATTTCACAAGGCTCTCAAGGTATGTTTCGGGTTTTGTTATCAACAATGATAGCAAAATTGATAGATTCTTTAGTGGATTAAAACCACATCTTCAAAAGGCTCTTGCAATTCGAGACATTGGGAGTTATGAAGAAGTTGTTCGGTGTGCTCTCAAAGTGGAGATGGAGTTTGGAGAATGGTCCCATGGCTATGGTGATAAGAAAAGAAAGATGGAGTTTCAAGCCGGTGGATCTAATGATAAATATGGGAAGAAAACACAATGACCCACTTGCCAAAAATGTGGGAAGTTACACAGTGGGAACTGCCTCAAAGGGATGGGGAAATGCTTCAAGTGTGGGAAAGAAGGACACCTAGCTCACGAGTGTCGAAGTGACATGAAAAGGAAGGATAATGTAGCCGATGAATGGAGAGAACCACTTGTGGTTCAATGCTACAACTATAAGGATCTAGGTCACTATTCAAACCAGTGCACTAAACCTCGAGCTTTCAAGGGTAATCAGCGCCAACAACCACCAAAGCCAAAGGAACAAGGGAAGGCTTATGACGTCACTACTGTGGAGGTGGAACATGATAAGGAAGTCATACAAGGTACACTTCCTATTCACTCAAGAATGGAAAACATCTTATTTGATTCTGGTTCTACGCATTCCTTTATATCTTGCAAGTTTACTAGAACTATAGAATCGATGCCCCGAAACCTTGAAGTAGAGATATCTGTGAAAACACAAAGTGGTGCAATCATTGCAACCCAAGTGTTTGATTCTTCTCCGGTTGACGTATGTGGTAAGATTCTTCCGGAAAATCTCGTAATACTTCCCTTGGTGGAATTCGACGCTATAATGGGAATGGATTGGCTCTCGTTATATAGAGCACATATCAATTTTCAGGAAAAGGAAATATATTTTCATATTCCAAACCATCCCATGCTCCTCTACAAATGCAAGGAAGATCATGAATCTCCTTTGAGAAATCCTTCAATGGTGTGGGTGATGATTCCCTATGAAAAAGCATACCTCGCCCAAATGTTTGAGTCAATGGAAAGTTCCATCCTTGAGGAAATGCCCATCGTAAGGGAATACGGCGATGTATTTCCAGAAGAGTTACCCGGAATTCCCCCGGATCGTGAGGTAGAGTTCTCAATTGAACTCATACCCGGAGCTACTCCTATCTCGAAGTGCCCCTATAGGATGGCTCCTATTGAACTGAAGTAGTTAAATAAGTAGCTACAAGAGCATCTGGAAAAGGGTTCATACACCCTAGTGCATCACCTTGGGGTGCGCCAGTGCTCTTTGTAAAGAAGAAGGATGGTACCATCAGGTTGTGTATCGATTATCGGGAACTCAAAAAGATCACTATAAAGAACAAGTATCCTCTCCCAAGGATTGATGACTTATTCGACCAGTTAAGAGGAGCTCAATACTTCTCAAAGGTGGATCTTCGTTCTGGATATCATCAAGTAAAGGTGAAGAAGGAAGATATTCAGAAGACTGCCTTCCGTACAAGGTATGGGAACTATGAGTAGTTAGTGATGCCCTTTGGACTTACTAATGCCCCTGCAATCTTCATGGATTTGATGAATAGAGTCTTTAGACATTACCTCGACAAATTTGTGGTAGTGTTTATCGATGATATTCTCATCTACTCCAAGAGCAAGGAGGAACATGAAGAATATCTAAGACTTGTGTTGGCAACATTGAGAAAGGAGAAGTTGTATGCCAAGTTCCGTAAGTGTGACTATTGGATGAATCAATTCACGTTCTTGGGACATGTGATCACAAGAGAGGGAATTTCTGTGGACCCTTCAAAGACAAAGGCAATTGAGGAATGGCCCAGGCCCTATAGTGTCACAGAAATCCGTAGTTTTCTTGGATTAGCTGGGTACTATCGATGTTTTTGTGAGATACTTCTCACGATTGTCATGCCCTCTAACTAAGTTAACAAGGAAAGGGGTAAAGTATGTCTGGACGGATGAATTTGAGGGAAACTTCAAGGAGCTAAAGAGAAGGATGAGAACTGCACCTGTACTCACACTACCGAAAAGTGGAGACAGTTTTGTCATATACACTGATGCTTCAAAGAAAGGCTTGGGTTGTGTACTCATGAAAAATGATAATGTGATCGCCTACGCCTCACGACAGTTGAAGATCCATGAGCAGAACTACCCGACGCATGATCTAGAGCTGGAAGCCGTGATTTTTTCCTTGAAAATCTTGCTGCAGTACCTTTATGGTGAGAAGTGTGACATATACACCGACCACAAGAGCCTAAAGTATATATTCACACAACAGGATCTCAACATGCATCAAAGGAGATGGTTAGAGCTAATCAAGGATTACGATTGCTCTATTCACTGTCATCCTAGAAAGGGGAACAAGGTAGCTGATGCTCTAATCAGGAAAGAACATGCTACTCTATCCATGATGAGGATTGAGAAAGACCCTATCTTCTTGGATATGAAAAGGATGTATTTTGGAATCGTAAGGGCAGGGGATACATCCTACCTTGCCCAAATGATTGCCCCACCATCCATCCACCAGAATATTAAAGAAGCACAAAGGGATGATGTGGAGATACAAAAGAGGGTGAATGCAGTAAAGGAAGGGAAGCTGCAAGAGTTCCATATCGATAATGATGGTGTGATTCAGTTTGGAACGCAGCTTTTTGTGCCTTCATCACCTGGAATAAAGAAGGAGCTATTGGATAATGCACATAGCTCAACATTCTCTATTCATCCTGGAAGTACCAAGATGTATCGTGATCTCCGAGAACACTGCTGGTGGGATAACATGAAGAAGGAGATTGTGGGATATATATCAAGGTGCTTGGTATGTCAGCAAGTTAAAGCTAAGTGAAAAAAGTCCAATGGTATGATGCATCCATTGCCTACACCCATGTGGAAATGGGAAAATGTTACTATGGACTTTGTCATGGGTCTCCCAAAAACGTCATGAGGAAATAATGCGATATGGGTTGTGGTTGACCGACTCACCAAGACTGCCCATTTTATCTCTATTCGGGAAGACCTCTCCCTTGAACAACTTGCAAGGATATATGTGAAGGAAGTAGTGAGATTGCACGGTGTTCCACTCTCGATTGTCACTGATCGTGATCCAAGGTTCACTTCTAAATTCTGGAGGAGCCTTCAACATGCTTTGAGTACTGAATTAAATTTCAGCATGGCCTATCACCCCCAAACTGATGGCCAGTCTGAAAGGACTATTCAGAAACATGAAGATATGCTAAGATCCTACTCTCTTGAATTCAAAGGTGGTTGGGACCAACATCTCCCATTGGTTGTGTTATCATACAACAATAGCTTCCACTCAAGTATTCAGATGGCTCCGTATGAAGCTCTTTATGGGAAGTGATGTAGAACTCCAACCTGTTGGGATGAAGTTGGAGAACGAAAGCTACTTGGTCCCGATCTTGTTCAAGAGATGACAGAGAAGGTTCAAGTCATCCAGAAACATATCAAAGCTGCTCAGAGTCGGCAAAAGAGCTATGCTGACAATCGTCTAAGGGACTTTGAGTTCGACGTTGGAGATAAAGTCTTCCTTCGAATATCTCCATGGAAGAGAGTCATGCGATTCGAGAAGAAAGGGAAGTTAAGCCCAAGGTACATTGACCCGTTTGAGATCCTTGATCGTATAAGATCCGTGGCCTATCGACTGGCACTTCCACCGAATATGGCTCAAGTTCATGATGTGTTTCACATATCACTACTGAGGAAGTACATTCCAGGCCCCTCACATGTACTAAATTCAGAGGTGGTACAGTTGGAAGATGATCTATCATATGAGGAGCAGCCGGTAAAAATTTTGGACCCAAGTGATAAGGTTCTACGCAACAAGACAATCCGCCTTGTCAACGTGTTATGGAGGAACCAAAGTTTGAGGAAGCAACTTGGGAACCGGAAGAGGCAATGAAGGAGAAGTACCCTCACCTGTTTGTGTAAAGTGAAATTTCGGGGGTGAAATTTCTTAAGGGGGGAAGAATGTAATGACCCAATGTTTTTCAATGGATAATTCACTTCTTATATATATGTCATAAAAACACAAAATAATGAACTACTAAGTGATAAGTGACCTTTAAACATAATTTTGTCACCCCTATGTTTGGAATTTTAAAAATCTAACATACACGGTTTTGTTCAAGATAGTTTTTGGAGTCTAATGAAACAAAAATAATTTTTGGTGAATAGTAACCTACCCTTATGAATAGTGACCTACCCTTATGAATAGTAACCTATCCTTATGAATAGTAAATAAGAGTAACATTACCTATGAATAATAAAATAAAATTTAGACATCATAGAAAGTGATAATTTGACCATAGTAAATGTTTGTGGTATTTTATAAGTCATAAATAAATAATTATAATTAATTAATTAATTTAAAAGAATATTTATTTTCCTGAAATATATTCATAAATTATTGAATCAATGTCTAATAGTTTTTAGATAATTTTATAAGACCCTATGTAATTTTTGAAAGAATTGTAAAATCAGTTTTAATTTTAAAAACTGTTTTTTTAAGTAAATTATGATTTTAATTAAATATTAAATTAATAATATTTAGAAAATTATTTTTGAAAAATGGACTTCATTTTTGGATTCTACACATTGAAAAATGGTTGGGGTAAAATTTTGGGATTTTTCTAAGATACTTGAATTTTTGATGAATAGTAGAATACATTAATTTATCATATAAATACATTTTAATTAAAACCCACTATTCCTGACATCACAAGTGATGTAAGCACCCAAATCCCAAATTCACAAGTCAAATTTACTATTCTTAGTCATACAAGAATCACTATTCCTTGTCTTGGGTGAAATTAATAAACTAATCAATTTTATATTGAGGAAACCCCTCCCCCCTCCACTATAAAAGCCACCCTTCACACCCTCTTTTCCTCACACCTCTCAAGCTCCAAGCCTTCACTAAATTCTGCCCAAACACCTTACCTAGCTCATCTCCCACGTCCAAAAGCTTCTGGTCTCATGAAAAGACCAAGCCTAGCTTCCTTAAAGAGGATCTCAAGAGGAGGATTCTAAAGGTAATTTCTCTCTCTCTTCTCCTTTAATTTCCTTTCAAGTTCAAGTTCCTTTCTTGATCTCTCTCTATCTATCTCCTTCCAAATTGTTCTGTAAATATAGTATTATATATATAAGGTAATATTATGATTCTAATTATATCACCCCACACCCTTTCCCCCTTCCTTTTATTTTATTAAAGAGAACGTTGTTCATGTTGTGATAATTAATCACCTTCAAAAACAACATGCTCTCTTCTTCCATTTATACCTTCCATCTGGTCATGAAACCATTTTTATGGTTGAAACAGAATGTTTTATATTTATTATGTTCTATTTTAAGTTCTGGAAATAACCTATGGCCATAATACTAAGTGAAAAGTTAAAATGAGTTGGTTGTGATCCAAAAACCGCTCAAATTAGCCCAAATAATCTTCATTTATTTATTATCTAATGATTCGGCCACATGGATCTAATATAACTCATTATAAAATCATTAAAGATTCTGTAATATCATTAATTACATGTAACATCAATTCTGGATGTTTAACCCTGATCTACCCAAACATCAAATTAAGAATACAAGTGGACCGCTCAAGAAAACCATGAAAACGAACATCCCCGATCAATGTTTTTAAACTCTATAAGTCATACAAAGGAACATAATATGAAATAATGAAACCAGAATGAACCCTATTAATGTATAAAAGGTTCTGGAATTTCTAATTAATGAATATAATGTCATCATATAGGACATTAAAGATAAGGAGGCATTCGAGTACAAGGTAAGGGGAAATCTCGAACCCAATTTTCTTCCTTCGGGTTCTCCCTCTTTCACTCCATTTTTGATATGGTTACTCCTCAAAGGTCTTTTGTTCATATTTTACTTTACTTTTCTGGGATATACATGTTTTTCACTGGTTTTTATGTCCATCAAAATGTTTTCCAAAAGAACTCTTCTTTCAAGATCTCACCTTTTACCTCTCATTCAAGGTTGATGGTTCTTATATCAAGTATGTTGTTCCCTCTTTCTTTTGGGAACCCAAAGCTTATGAATGTGTTATTATGAGATGAAACCCATTCATTTCCATGGGTTATTTATGTACATGGTTGATATGTATTCTATGTCGCAAGCATGATAATGATAATGTTATGATGTGACGGGTGCACCCGGATTTATATAGCGCAATATGAATGTTTAAATGTGACGGGTGCGCCCAGAATTATATAGCGCTCCAATGCATTGGGTAAAGTAATGATTTTCATGAGTAAATGTGAAACTATGAGTGAACATGATTATAGCTTTGTTCACAATTATGTGTGGTAGCTAACCACTAATACATGATGTTTCATTTTTATGCTTTGCCACATTTCAAGTTTATTGTTTATGCTCCTCTCATGTTCAAGATCTTCTTCCTATGTCATGATTATGCTCACCTCATGCTATATTGTTTTTATCTATCCTCTTACTGGGCTTTTATCTCACCCCTTTTTATGTATATCCTCAGGTGGCTACATGTACTAAGGAGAGGACAAGTGCTACTAAGAAGCTATAGAAGAAGAGATTAAATGAATTTTTATGCTTGATATTGTACTTGTTATGTGTAGTCATAGTTGGCCCAAGACACTAAACCTCTAGATCCTCCATGTGTAATACTATTATGTTTTTTATCATTGAAATGATTTAATAGTAATGTAAGAAAAGGTCGGGTCGTTATATGCTCGGTGGTGGGTCTCACTACTGGTGACTACTCATCTAAAAAAATCTACACTAAGAGAGCTTTCTCTAACACCCCCACCCACATCCGGATGTAAAGAGAAATAATTGAAACCCTGATATCCCGCTTGAGTCCTTACTCGATGGTTCATGCCCTATAAACTAGGTCCTGCACCATTTTAGTGGGTTACCGTGAGAGGATGGTGAACCTCGTTGTGTACTAAGCCACAATCATGATGCCCTAATGCAAATAAAGAATCTCTTGTATGCGCACTGTGTGAAGGGTCACTGGAATGAACTCTACTCAAAATTGGCTCTAAACGTATGCCTATTGAAGTGTCACCTTATCGTGAACCGGGAGAATCAAACTCCACAATCTGCGTGCTAATGCATGTAGAAGACTAGTGTAAAATAATCACCATGAGATCAACTGGTGTACCTACCAGTTAGAAGACTCCCACCATGACCTCCAACCAATTCTCAGCAGCCTGTGGGTCTATCTCACCCCTAAAAATGGGTGGCTTCTAGCACTGGAACTCAGGAAACGTGCTCAACCGGCGTGCAACCTCTTGCCACAGGGGCTGGTGGCATCGGTGGACCAATAGGAAATAGTACCGTTGTTGCCTCTACTGATAAAGGGTCCGGCACCGAGGCCTCTTCGCTCAATGGGACATCATCACATACTATTCCTGGAACCCTAGTTGGTTTTATACATGGTGGGATCCTAAAAATAAACAGGTTCACCACATTCATTAAGTTATACCTTGTGATATGACTGAAAAATATCACAAAGAAACCATTTTGAAAAACACACACAATCCCTATTTTTGTGCACTGAGTCAGAAATCTGAAATCTGGGTCCTGGTGTATGGACACATCGACCGCCGCACCAACACTAGATTTGCAAAACTGATAACAAACCTCACTACACTTAACATTATTTTCATTAGAAGAAGATCAATGTCCAGAATTATACGGTAGAACCGACTCCTCTAATACACATTTGTCACGACCCATCCACTGGGGCCCATGTCGTGACTACCCCAAGCCCACCTTCCATAGGCCAGGGGCTGGAGACTAGCACTAATAGGTGTATTCCAAAAAACAGAGAAGGAATTTCTTTTATAACCTGAAAACTCACCCGACGAAGCGAAAAGCAGTATATGATCATAAAGTAAGCTTTATAGTAAAAGTGTGTTGAAAGTTGAAAGGGGAAGGAATACAAGACCAACTAGAAACTATAAGAAAACTGAAAAGTATAAGTAAAACATGTCGGTATATGTAAACTAAATAGCTCTGATGATCACCCGCCAAGGATCCTACATGAAGGTTAGGTATATCTCTCGACCAACCATCTCTGCGGTACGCCTCGCCTAATGTCCACCTCCGAGATACCTCCAATCCTGGTAATCTCATCCCCCGTCAGTGTTGTACGTCCTCTACACTAAACACTACAATGTTTAGGCATAGCCTATGCAGGGGTGAGTATAAAGATACTCAATAGGGACCCTGAGACCCTCCAAGGTCTCAAAAAATACACAAAGGATAAACCACAGAGCATGAAAACATTTGAAAACCCTACATAGTTATATTCCTATACATATACCGATTTTATCACGTAAATCCCTTTCAACAGAAGGCTCAAACCCTTAGCCCAAGCTCAAATATTCCAAAAAGGAAAAAATAGGATGAATTTAACTCCACGAAGGTAAGTACCACAAAGGTAACACCACATAGAGGATACGAAAAAGGTATCAACATGTAGGTAAGTGCCCCAAAGGAACACCACATAGAAGAATAACACAATGGTATCACCATGAAGGTAAGAACAACATGGGAACGCCACACAAGAAGATTACCACAAAGGTAAAGACATAGCTCACACTTGTTACAACTTAGGTACAACAGTAAAGATGATTAGTTGTAACTACTGAATAATATTACTCTATTAATATGCAGAACTACATAGGCTCCTAAATAATCAGACCTACATAAAATCCTAGTACATCATCAGACCCATATAGTATCCTAGTAAATCATCTCATCCACATAGGATCCATGTACAGTAGACTCTAGTGGACCCTAGAGTTGTCTTTCATGGATTCCTAGAGTGGATCCATGTGGGACCCTCAATCATATACCCACAGAGTATCCCCATGCACAGACGCACATATGATCCCTATCTAATGTTACAACCGGTTATAGGGTTCTCGTACTATGCTCACATGATTCCGAGAGGATTCATGCCTCAATACACAGGTTGATACCCCATATACCATGAAGTACATGAAGAAGTATCCCAATGTACTTCCATGTAAAAAAGGTCTCAATGCAACAAATGGTGCTTCAATTGGACGCTCGGTTTGTATGTCATTGGACATTTAGTCATGAGGGCCAAGTTGGATTCATGTTCGACCCAACCCAGCCATACCCACAACATTATCTAAAACACATTTGGGGTAAACAAAAAGGACAGTCTCGATACAAGGTTTTTGACACCATATAAGGTTTGTAAAATGAATGAATGAAGCTCAGGATATGGCCGAAATGGTGAAAATGGGTTGAAGTTGGTCTGGGTCTGGTCCGACCCGGCCCGAACCGAGTCTGGTCCTAGGTTGGAGGTCATGCACAACGCCTTCACCGATGTCAAGTTTGGCTAGACACAATCCATTTACCACCGCGGCACAAGGACATCACTCCTACATACCGGTCAGCGTGGACACATGCCGCCATCCCTTTCGCGTGGTTTCCCAAAGAGTCAGCTGCCACCCTTACTCTGCTGCAGCTGATAGGCCATAGCTCTTCTTCGGCGGCGCAGTTGCACCGTCACCAACTTCGCAGTCAGTTGTGGTCCCAATCGCCGATTCTGAGTTCCACCTGTGTCGATCGTTGACACCAGTCTCCATCCTCCTCCACCGTGAAGAACACTACAAAACCACAGAGGTTTCAGAGAGGTCGGTTCATGTTCATTTGACCTGCACCCTCCACGTTATGGTAGTAGAAAGTGGCCCAAAAATTCTTGAATCACGAAGGACATCAAGAATAGTTAAGCGGGTTTTCATACAACAAAACCTACTTTGAAGTTTCCAAAGGAGGTGGCGTGAGGAAGAAGACGAAGTCATTGAAGAGTCGGCACACATTGCTTCCTCAAGGCACTTCTGATATGGGCTCGGGGTGAGTTCCTCATCCTTTGTTGGAGAGGCATTCATCATTGGTAGGATTTCATCATTGGTTGGTGTCATTTTATGGAGAGTTTGATTCTCAAAAATCTCTCCGTTACAACTCCTCTACCTATCAAAAGATTTCCCCAACAATCAAGTTAGGAGACAACATAAAATAATTAATAACTATAACAATTAATTAAAGTCACACTTTTAATTAATTAGGGAGTTGAGAGGCTTTACCCCCATTATGAGGGGTTCGGGTGGTCCCCACAACTATGAATTTAAATTGAGTGTTTCCTAGTTTGGTAAGTCCCCACCTCCAAAACTCTAAAAAAATAGGTTTCAAAAGAAAAAAAATGTTAAATAATTCTTATTTTTTCTTTGCCACAAAAATTTGAAAAACTATCTTCCACCCTCGACCTTCTACGGTCGAAGTGAATCATTCCATAAGTGAATATCAGTGTTTCATGTTCAATGGTATCCTCAAATTTAAATTCTGAGCACCGGTTCAAAAGTTACAAAAATCTGGTTCACACGTTTACAGAATGTTTTTAAAAAATGTTCAAAAATTCATTCTAGTGACACCGGGCTACAGAATCATGCACCATAAATTTTCACGGACTCATAATATTACCATATAATTAAAAAAATTTACATGCAATTTTCTGGCCATTACATTAAGACCTTCAATAAACATCATTAGAGTACAATGGCATGATCTACCATCAATGTGGCGTGAATGGTAAAAAATATTTGGTGTTTCATGGTGATCCAAAATCCTTTCACACCTATGCATGTTTGGGTCACTTGATGCAGATCGATCATGGTGTTTCCAAGAAGAACTGTAAAGCCACACCAAACCCTTTTAATGTCACCTTAACCCATTCCCTAGAATATGGTGGTTTTTGGGATCAATTTGTTGTTTTATCTCTGTAATGTTATACAGATGTAATAGTTGTGGCTGATGATGTTTTTTGACATTTCATTTTCATCATTAATAGAAATTGGTTTTTTCAAACCATTTTTGAACTCCTATTATAACAGAAGTGTTTTTGTAAAATTTTTGATCGTTGCTTTTTTTTTTTCCAGCGGTTTCAAATTCTTGACTGTGAGGTAGGAGATGCTCCAATCATCAGATCATCAACCCAAGGTCCCGAAGTGAAGCAATAAAATATTCAGGATAATCCTAGAGGTGTACATATTTTTTTAATTTATGTCCTTAGTGTGTCTTGTTTTGTGATATTCTGGGGGTGTGATCTTGTGGGTATATCAATGGTTTTGGTTTTGATGCTTCATTAGTTGGGCCCAACCCTTCCCTTACCTTCCCTTATTATGGGATTATGGTCATTACTATTGAGGTTTTATTTTTTCATTTAATTTCATTAATTCTTTTTGTGGGTAGACCTATCAAGGCTCCCATTGAACTTGGTGTTTCCCGGTTTCCTATGTTGGGGAGTCCATTCGATCCTCCCCATGTTGTTTTTTAGAAATATTCTTTGGATGTGGATTTATTTTTTTCTCCATTCTAGGATATTGGTATGGGAGTCATTTGGTAATCTCTGGGGTCTTTTGGTTGAATTGGTTGGATTGTAGCGTGATAGTTTCTTTGATTGAACTGATAAACTGGGGATGTTTAATCATTGGGGGTGGGGAATTATACAGGAGTCCGGTTAAGTCTCCTAAATTCAACTTTTTTACTTCTCCTCTCAATGGTGGGGTTTTTATCTCTTGTTCTTTGGGGATATCCCTAAAATATGAAGTATCACAAGTTGTTGTTTTTTGGGTTCAAATTTGTTGTGGATTTTCAGGGACCAAATTATTTATGATGGGGATAATTTTTCAAACTAAAAATATTAATCTATTTATTTTATAATTTTTCAAATGTTGGATAACTTTGTCGAGGTTCATGATGAGCCTCAATTTAAATTTCATAATTTTATTAAAAAATGATCATTTTCATTTTGGTGGCATCTAATGCATGGGTAGATCACTGTTTAGATATCATGCGACTTTTCCAGGGTCACTCGGCAACCGTCCCACTTTTTAAAATAAAATTAATCAAAATGTCAAAATGAATAATTAAATGAAGTTATATGAAATGGTAATAAAATAAGAAATTTTAAAATTAAATGAAAAGTATTGTTTTTATAATAATAATAATAATATTAATATTAATTTTGTTATTAATAAGACTATTATCATGTTATTATTATTATTATTATTATTTACATAGGTGTGAGCGAACCACATCGTTAGTGGGAGCTATGCGGTAAGCTCAGGTACTCATACAACCCCTTCTAGATCATACATAAGCTAATGTACAGTCCACACATGGTCGATTGAGCTGTGCACGGGCCTGGTGGTTGTGGTATTTAAATTACTAAAATTAAAATAAAATAGATTATATGGATAATAATATTATTATTATTGAGGAATTATAATTATTGTTAGGAAAATGTTATTATTAATATTTTTAAAATAATTATTATTTTTGTTACAAATTTTATAAGTATTAGGAATATAAATTATTACTATTATTATAATTGTTATTAAAATTATTACAATTAAAAATCAAATGATAATTGTTATGATTATTATTAAAATTATCATCAATATTATTATTTTTGGGAAAGAAATAAATGTTAATATAATATTTAACATTATGTTATTATTAATATTAATATTAATATTATTATTGGTATTATTATAGTTAATATTTTTAATATTTTTTGGGGTTTCATTTGGACTCTGACCCCTACAATTGACTATTTTAACGTCACCACCCCCTCCCTCACCGATTCAATACACTCCATGTATGACACCTTTTTATAGAGACCATATATGTCAGCCTTCCTTGTGTGCCATCACATTCCTCCCTACATGCCAGTGTATCTGCCTCTTGAAAAGCATGACACATATGTCAACCCCCTTCTCCCCTGTTGCAAGGCCTCAACCACCTAATTCCTTGTACGGTGTGACCCCCCTTCTGGATATGTATCTAATGTTCCTCTCTCCAGTCGTTCTCCGATTTGGTAGCCGCAACCTTGTTAGTGCACCCCACTCTTGAAGTGGTCTCCCTTCTTCCCCCTCCATTAAATTATCTCATGTTTTAAAGCTTCATCATTGATATTTTGTTTTTCTAGTGACTATGGTTGAAAGAAGATTTGGTGTTTCACTATTTGGGTTTCTTTTAGATAGTTTTATCTTCCCGAAAGTGTGATAAGTATTTTGCACTGGTTTTGGGGGTTCTTCATCGATTGGTGTACGTCCCCATTGCAAACTTCCATTATGCTAGATCTATATTTTTTTCTTTTTTTCAATCTCTTTGATTGTAAAATATGCATTTTATGTGATTTGAATTATTCTATGATTTTATTTTTTTAGTTTTCCCCTTGTTTAATGCTTTTTTAGTATGGTTAGAAACTATTTTTTTATCCTACTATTTCCAAAGAGTTGATTTGTCACTTTTAATTGGTTTATGATTTTGGAAGACATTATTTGGTTTTATAATTGTATCTATAATCCTAAAAATTGGTATTAGAGTTTTAAATGAAATTTTCAAAAATATTAACAGCTTCATAACAACATTAATTATAGATTATTTTGTTTTTTATATTTTTATAACATCCTAAAAAAGGATTTGAATTGATTGATTTCTTATTATAATGTGAAATTACACAATTATCTATTTTGATAAAATTTTATGATTTAAATTACTATTTTCTTGGAATTTTATAAATGTTTCTTATTATATAAAAATGAAATTGTAACATATAAATGCACATTTGGCCTTTGTGAATATTTTTTAACCATTACTAGATGATTGTAATGATTATGGGATTTCCAAGTGTATTTTTGGTTTTAAAAAGAGTTTAGATTGGTTATATTTTAGAAAAGATTATTCAAAATAAAATGTTTCATGTCTCGTTTGACATTTCGGAATGGTCATTTGCAATACCCCTCTTGGGATAGATCATATTACTCCTTTATTGATCATCAGATGGGGGGGTCATTGTGTTGGAACCTTCCTTGGGTAGTAAAAACTTTAATGCATGGGAATACACTTGGGGTTGCAACAGTGGTGTCAGTTTGTGTGTTTTCAATTAAGACATATGTGTTTGTCTTGTTGCTTGAATTTTTTAGGACACCCCTTTATTATCATATTATTGGTACCTAACATAGAAAAGAGAATTAATTTGATCATTTGGTTCACTATTATTGTTTATTGAACTAGATAGTGTCCCATCACATGTGGTACTTGGGTTAATTACTATGGGATCGAGACACCATACTAGGACAGGTAGGGAGACAATCAGGAATTAATGAATTATGACGTCATTGAGTAGGGAATTCCTTTGGGATGAGTCACATGTATGGTATATTCCAGTTCTTTTATGAGTTCGAAGGTCTTCCAGTGATGATCCAACATAAGCATTATTAGTCACTGCCCTCACTGATGGAGTATATCCATAGTTTCATATTCTGGGTGTTCTTTTGGAAAACTAATAATGTTTGGATTATTTTGAATGTTTTCAATAATAAAATTTTAATCCAACATGTTTTTTCACTTTTTAATTAAAAATAACTGTTTCTTACATGGTCCTTATTTCCCACTCTCCCATGTAAACCCATATTATCCTCACTTGGATAAGCCTAGTTTTTATGTGTGCTAGAAATGTGTTGTGTTTTTTACATTCAAATGTAATGAATGTAAAATCATATGTTTATAGTGTGTATTTAATTCCTAAAAATAAATTTTGATTTATTTAATGGATATGAATGGGGAATACATTTATTCATCCCTACCTATTGTGTAATAATAGTCATGATTATAGTGGTTTTTTCAGTTTCTTCTATTGGATATGCTTTGGTTCAGTTGTTTTAGGTGATGGATGGTCTTCAGTTAGAGAGTGACCATCTGGGTCACATGGAGGTGATGTTTGGGGTGAAGTCTAGTTTGGTTATTTTGGTTTGGTATATTGTTCTGTTTTGTTTTTTCTTTAACTATAAATGTATAATTTGTAAATTATTGAAATCTTATTGACTTTGGTTGGTGCTTTTATTGATTATTTTTTTTATATTTTTTGTTGGTAGAAACCATTAGTTATGTATCTATTGATACCATTTTCACTATTCACCATCCCATAAGATTATGAATTGCTATTAGACATTTTTATGGATCATCTCCGATGACTAGAGATATGTCAATCCAGAATGGTTTGTGACACAAAGAGGAGGAAATCCTCTTCTCCACTCCTACCTATCATGATCAATGAAAATGATGAATATTCTACAAAATGAGGTGTTGTTAATATCAGTTTATAAAGAAGATCATCATAAGATCAGGAACATGAATAATATAGACATCATTATTCAACCCAATATGCAGTGTTTCACCAAAAAGTTTTATAGATTTGAGTTTTTGGTATCGATCTCCTTTTTAATCATCTTTTAAGGATCTAGATCTCAAGTACAATTGCTAGAGATCCCTTATAGGTAGATCTTATGATTTAGGGGGGGAGGTTAAATTAGAGGGGTTCGCTGGTGATTCCTGACTAGAATCATTGTCTACATGGAATCTAGTTTAGTGACACATGCCTTATAGATCTTCCAATTCATGGAAGTTGAAAATTTAATAAGACATGTCATTTTTAAGGGGTTACACGACATTTAATTCCCTATCTCACGTGACTGTGGGACATGTATTTGGATAGAAGTGTGAAAACACATGTCCATGAACTAACACATGAAAAAGATACAAAGACATGTGGTTTAGTACAGTGACATTGGAATAATACACAGGAATGTGGCCATTTATCTGAACACACCTTGTATTACGGGATACACGAGATGTGAGAGATACAATTGGCCAGGTTGTGATGAATAAGAACTTGACCATGAGATGATAGATTATTTACATGGGGTGTACCTAAATTAAAATCCATATACCTCTATTTGGGACGGAACATGTGTGGACCAAATACAAAGGCAGGTTATCAGGTAGGCTCATAAATTTCCCATGCATTGATGCACACCTTTTACTCTTAGAATATCATTTCGACATCTTCCACCATATGTATATCATTATCTATGACTCAGAATTTGGATTGTGAGTAGTCTATTCTGATCATTTTTCCATCTAGGACACGATGGTGCTCTCCCCAGTAGATAAATTCATTCTACGTGGGTAGATAGGTACAGAGCTGATGTATGATATCTGTGTGGGTTATATAGAGAGATGTTAGGACAGTTACACCCATGATGGACAAGGGAAAAAGTCATCAATTAATATGTATAGGTAGGTTTGTTACTCCCCTTCCACATTAGGGACTGGGTCCTCTATCCTAAGAGTTTGTACTACCCTATAGAGCCAGAGAACGAGTCCTATGTCTGGGGGTCAGAACACCCATGCCACATTAGGGTGTATGGACCCCATAGTGAATAATATGGATGAGTTAGAACATAGTTATCCTATTAGGGTGTGGTTCCTCTAGCCATTGAGTGGTACTTTTCAACCGTGTTACGGTGAAAGTCCTTGATCCATGGAGGTGTGCTCCCCTATTGAATTAGGTTCAGGTCATGATTTTTTTGAGTAATAATATATTGTTTTATCAGGGAACACGTCCTCACATTCGAATTTGTACTCCCCCATCTCCCAATATCATCATGGAGTAGGTCCTCCTTGGGATTATATAGCCCATATTTGTGGGATACCATTATTAGGAGAGGATATATCTAATAGATTTGAACGATACCTTGATTCGGGTTAGTTCTCCATCGACTGACTGACGAGAGGGCCACTCCTAACTAGAGCGACATATTTTCCACAGGTTAGTTTGGAGTAGTCCATCATTTAATGTGGGTGAGTGGATAGGTTTCTGTGCCTTTATTCTCGATTAATAGAGTAGTTTTACGTGGTCCATATTCTAGAGTAGTTCTCCCTCAACTATGTGACGTGGTGAGGGGTTACCCTATTCACATGGGTTTCCCTAGATTGTATATTGTGAAATGTAATGATGATATGATCCTTTGTGATGGGACTTAGAGTGGGACCTTTTAAGGTGTTCTTAATGGATTTTATTTTCATAGACGTACCATTAAAAATGGTAGAGTTTTTTCTAAATCAGTGAATCCCTCATATGGTTTCAATATGGGATTACGAAGCCTATAGAGTGTACTACTTTAGTTTTATGTTATGGTAAATGACTATGAAAAGAATCAGGTTGGTAGCTATGAGTTAGGATCCTTATGAGACTTAGTGTCTGAGACGCGTATATATGGGAGTCCTTTACATGTTGTCACATGTCATAAGTGACACCCTAGGTATAATATTATGAATTTTCATGTACAATAATGGATGTTTCAAGATGGATTTTCTATCTCGATTAGGGCTCCCACCTACAAGGCCAATTATATTGTTTCCTTTTAGATGCTCAATTTTTCTATAGGGGTTTTAGGGAGCCTGTTGATTATTTTTATAATCACCCCTATATGAGCTTATCATGAACATGTTTTCTGTCTTTTTCATACAAAAAACCATTCGAAAATTCAATGGAGGACTCAAGGTTAGTAATTCTTGGTGATCTAAATTGAATAATATATTTACCGGATCTTGGATGAGGAACATTCTAGATGTTTAGTTTGATAGTGATACTCCCCTTCTGAGGAGGTTGGAGGCTATTATAGTTTTCTTTAATGGGAATTTTTTCCCATTTTACGTTTTCAAAACTCCTATTGTACTTTGGTTGTAGTGTATTGATGTATTCATGCATCAGCTACCTTTGGATTTTAGATTTCTGAATTTTTTTACCTTGGAGACATGTTCAAATGATCATGTACAGAGGCACTGTCTCCCGTGTTATTGATAAGAATTTTTTATTGTAGTAACCTACCCCTACCCTATTGGAGACTGACTTGAGGAGGGTCATACTGGGCCCCTCTCGGGATGAGTCGTGATATAATTTTTTATGTTACGATATATTTCCTCATGTTAAGTATGTCCTTTACCATCTAGATTATAGATATAAGAAATTATTCTTATTTGATATCATAGTATTTCATAGGAAAAAATTCATCCTTTTGGTTATTTTTTGATCAGTTATTAAATAATATATTGCTCCAAATAATTAATACCGAAAATGTGTGCTTATTCTTGAAGCAATAAAATTAACTCTAAATGGATCATAAACTAATGGAAATGGAAATTTTAATTTATATATATATCATCCCATAATAAAATGGTTATCAAAGTTTATTTCTAAAATACCGACAATAATTTTTTTTATGTTAATAATGTTATTAAATAATTAATCTTATGAGTCATCCAAAAAATATATACCCATATTTCAAGCCCAATAATATAACAGGAAGGTAATTACATATTAAATATTAATATAATAGAATATTCACCCAACAAAATAACATAGCTCTTAATTTCATATAAAAAATATATGAATAATTTGATCACCTTTAAAATTTAATTATATCATGCGTTATTAAATTAATTATTTTCCCCTTTATTCTTTAAAAAAATTATAATTTATAAAATATATTCCATAATTTTAGAAATAATGTAAACTCCCATGAATATAAAATAAACATATTAATGACTCAAATATTTTTAGATAAAAAACAATCCCATACACAACCCTTTATAATTATTATCCCAACATTAGGCATATATTATGTTTCATCCTTCCTCACTCATGTGTTTTATAATAATATTAACACACCACTACATAGCTTTTATTGGTCACCCGTAAAATTTAATATATGTATTCAAATTATATTAGAAAACTACTATAGTAAAATCCATACATGTTTTATGATTTTTATAAGGAGAATATAATTGATAAAAATACTACAACAAAAAAAATTTGGAATCCCAATATAGGGGTAGATTAATCATTTCACTCTACTCTTAAACAATTAACAAAAAATCCTCATCTAATTACGTGATTCCCCATTCTATTACTCAGTTATTGGTAGCCTCTTCATCTTAAATAGATAAATCATTACACATAATTCATTTCACATCCCCTTCTTTAGATTTCCCTCTAGGAAATTGATTTCTACTATGTGTATACATTCAACATTATTATAAATCAATTGTTGATGATTTTTTAGGGAAACCATTGCTCTAATTCATTATATTGAAAAATAATATTTAGTTTTCATTCATAAATTACATATTATATTTCCGAATTATCAAAACACAAAATAAGTTCTCATTTATTTTAGACATTCCCTTGAATGCTTATTCCCAAATTATTGATATATATGACACAAAAACTTAATTCCTCAATGGAATCCACCACCTAAACTCTTATTTAACACTACCCATCCATAATTAATTGTATTTGAGGATTGGATAAGATGAATTTTGTTACTAATTTATCATGATAACATTTCAGGAATATTATAAATATCCTTAAATATCGTAATCATACAATTTTGTTTTCAATTCAGAAATTATTTATCACAATAAATGTTAATCATGTTCATTATGGTTCTAATCAATTAATAAAACACAAACATATTGTGAATAAAAATAATCATAGTGGAAACCACAAAACCAAGAAAAATATTTTTTGGATTTAAAATTTTTGATACATTATTTTCAATGTATTAAACAATAGGTTTATCCTAGGTTACTAATGTTTATCATATATTAAATTCCTACATGATAGTTCTTAAATATAAGCTAAATTAATCAAAAAATCTCCCCTAGGTAATTCGATCTAGGAGGGAAATAAGTAATTTTGTCATGAATCATGTGACGATAGAGTTAATTGTTAATATGCACATTTTTATGTTATTACACATATTTAAAAATATTCTAGAAAAACATCAACTTCTTTTTTATAGCTATGGATGTATTTGTAAGAGAAACCACATAATCTATTCCATAAAAAAAATTTAATATGTAATTTTATACTTATCCTTAATAAATATCACATTTTTATTTTTACTAATAATGTTTTCTAACATCAATTCTTAAATAATTATATAAAACATCCACTAATTCCAACTATACAAACAAAAACCCTTTTGGAATATAGTTTTTAGTTATTCTTTTAAATTTTTATAAGATAAAACGAATCACATCGCGAAGGATCAGATAAATTATTAGTTACATATAGATGATCACATGAAGAGAAAAATTATAATTGACATTCTAACCAAACAATCATTCACCTGGAACCAAAATAACTAATATTATAATTGCGGAATTCATAATTATATACATCTAAAACATACCATCCTGGTTTTCAAATGAAATAATATTGATTCTATGTAGTCATAAATTTTTATAAATGGTTATTTCCTTGGTTAAATGGATAGAATATTAATATGTGGATCTTTATTGTTGATGAATATAAATTCCATAATAATACATTAAAAACATTAATTGAGAAAATATATTTTTCGCCTTCAAAATCACATATTAGAACTTAAAATTTATATAATGAAAAAAATTTCATTGAAAGGAAAGAAGTATAATTGTATTGTTTTATTCAATGAAATGAGTAGTGTTGATGGTATCAGATTATATACACATCCAATATGTTAAAAATTATTTTAATTTACAATTTTGGTAAGAAGAAAAAAATTATCTTTTTTAGAAAATGATAGGAAGATTCATTCTAAATATTTTTGAATAAAAATTCATTCATGGGTAAAAGTAACATTATTAAATAATTTGGATAATTTAAAATATATATATATAATTTTAAAAAAACTTATCCATGGAATAAAAATTAATTTTTGATTTAATAGACCATTAAATTATGCTTTTGATGAAATATTATCCTTAATCATTTTTTCATTCCAAATTGTGAAAAAAAAATCATTATTACATTAAATGATAATGTATAACATGGGGGAAAATGCGTTTCTTGATTTATAGATCATAATATTTCATAATAATAAATTTTATCACAAGAAATCTTGATAAACATTGGGATTACAAAATAAACCATTACTATAATGGTACCATTTGAATAATAAGCCGCACAAAATATATAATATCAAATGAAACATTACAGACAAAAAATATAATGTGATTCATGATATAAAATTTTGAAGGGGAAGTATTTATGTAATTTCATGGCCCATACCACTTGATAACAGTAGCCAAAATTGTCTGTCACATGGTATTAATTACACCTTCCCATATGCTGGAGGTATCAGACATGTAATAGCGGTCTATAATGGATGGTTGAGAAACTATAACCTCATGTTCATGGTGTACCACAATGGTATCAAATAAAAAAAATAAAAATTTAAATAATAAAAATAAATGTAGTGGGAAAAATAATAAATAACCAGTAGTGGAATAAAAAATCATCAAGATATCATATATGAATTTTTATAAATAATATCCAAATCCATATATAAATTACATGTGATCATCTCATGATGATATATAAAAATAAGATGTTACATGTGAAATAATATAAAATTCTAATACAACATACTATAAAAAAATTAATTCCACCAAATATATATCATTTCATCATGTGAAAAGGTTGGGTCCACTTTTTTGTTTCTCCATCATAGTAATAATAATTATTAATCTATATATGGATACTTCTAGATTATCACTACCTGCATCCATAACATATATTCAAATACATATGATGTTTCGATCAGGGTTTGTATTATATTTAGTAGGCAGTAACCTATAATTCTATAAAATATTGTTTTTATCGAATTAAATGAGCGGTGTGTTGTTAATAATTAGTGCAAAATAGTAATCAAATAATTCATCTCAATCTAGGTTTCTCAAGGGAACCCCAACTAGTACAACCTTATTCGACCTAATCGTGGATATCTCTAAATTGATGCCACTATGAATCCACACAGAGTTATATATATATATATATCATGTATTTATGTATATAAATAATATAAGTAATAACATATTTGTGTATATATATACTTCATATTAACCGGGACCTGAGGTGTACACCCATGGTGTCCATGAATAATCATATGTGGTTCCATAATTCTTATATCACATGTTCTTAAAAAGAAAGGTATCATTTTCCATAAACTTTTTTTGAATTGGAATAATCCAAGATTGTTCTTACACTTGGTTGATGTATCTATTAGTTTAATTATAGAATTTTGGTCATTTACAAGGAATTCCATACAATGAACCTAGGTATCCAGTTGTGTATACTATGAAAACCCAATCAATATAGGTGTCCGCCTATGGTATCTGTAAAATCCCCTAGTATCACTCATGACATGGAATAATGTAACAATTCTTTGAGCCATTATATAGCACAACATATAGGGGACTAACTATCTCTCAAGTTATAGTGTAATAGAATTTCCTATTGCACCTGTCCTAGGTAATCTACTATGGAACCATGTATCTCCATTGAGTATCAAATGACATCCTACTAATGAGCCCATCCAAGGTTCTCTATGACGTACCTTTTTATTTCTCTCATTGTTCGGTAATTCATTTACATTTACATTAATTTTTGGTGCATGTTGATCCAATCCATGTCATTCTATATAAGGCCCCAATTATCTTCCTCAACATGAAGTGTAAGATAGTAATGTAAAAAGTGTATTACATTACTTTTAAAAAAAACATTTATGTTAATTAGCCCATTTAAAATAATAAGGATTACTCAACTATATTTAGGTGGCGGTTCAATAAATGTTAAGGAATTAGTCTTATGACCAATTAAGAATGAAACCACAAATTAGTTATTCTGTCGAGGTGGAGATCCCCTAATGTTGAATTTTACGTTAAATAGACTACCAGGAACAAGGAGTTTTATGTACATAATTAAATCAGTATTTTGGAGGCATTGAATGGAACACATGGTACATAACCTTATGGAAGACTATATAAAGTGTCAATACATTAGGAAAAAATAATTATACCACTAAACCTAGCATGTTATAACTCTCAACATCTATTTTCATCTTTTTATTTTGGATAGAGAGAAGACAAAACTATGAAATAGGCAAATTCCATGAAAATATGGCATATTATATTTCTAGTAAAAGAAACCTATAAAGGATATATACATTAGTTAATGGATTAATTAAGGATAAGAGGCTACCCTTAGCTCTCCAAGGTGACTAATGGTGAAGGAATCAGATTTTTGATGAAGAACCATGTTCAAAACCTAGTTTGGAAACGTGTGAGAGCTAAATCCTAGTATATGAACTATTGTTCATTGAGAGGAAGAGAAAAGTTGGTAAAAACATAACTGGATGTTTTATAGAAATGGTTATTTGACACATTATTAAGGATTCATTATTTGGATTTAAATTTTCACCAAACTATGAACCAATCACACACCCTTTCCATATATACCTTTCACAATTTTTTAAATAAAACATTTATCCATTAGAAGTGAATTAGATCACCCCACAAATCCTTAACTAACTATGTGACCTAGGTGAAACGATTATAACAAAACATTAATCCCATCTGTTTATTCCATATTTTGGTGATATGCGCCTCGATAAATTCCCCAACACCCCCAAAATACCCCTCATTACCTGAGTTAAATACAAAAGGATTTAAAGTAAATTTAAAAAATATTTTATAGTTCTTATACCTCATGATAAAAAAAAGATATTATAGTCATCCCTCTTTAAAAAAACTCATCCTTAAGATTCCCTTATGAGGGTGGTAAAACATATTTTGAGAATACTTTTTCCACTAAGAATATAATTTGACCCATTAGTAAAAGGTGTTTTCTAATACGCAGCTGGTCTTCAATAAAAAAGCTATCTAGAATAACTGACCTATCCTAGAGAGCCACTTGCTTCGATCTGCTGAAAATTTTGTGAACCCGTCAATGGATACATTATCTTCTAATTTGTTATCCCCATGAAAAATATTATCTGATAGGTATGAATGTTCTCAGTAATGATGAGATACAAGGAATGTATTTTCCATGTCCTGATACATCTATGGTAACAAAATTTGATGTGCTATTTGTTTGATTCTCTCAACATTCTCTAATGTCCCGACATAACTAGTCAGTAACGTCCTTCGATTTCAAATTCTTCTATTACACATTCTTCAAATGAAATGCTAGATAACCCGATTTACCACCACAAATTATAAAGGATAGATTTGAACATCATAATAATACATATTCCTAGACATATTTATATCCATAATCTTCTGAATAATCTATGTATACATTGATGTCAGATAAATGAGACGAGGTTCTAGTAGTGCTACCTCTCATAATTATAACCATCGCATGGGTTAATTACATTACCAACCGTAAAGAGCCTCATATGGAGTGATTTGGATAGTCAAATAAAAAATATTATTAAATGAATTTTTTGAATGTTGTAGGTACATATCTTAAAAAACACTAAATTTTAGGTCACATTATTAAAGAATATACTCTAATTTCTTGATCATATGATCAGATTTTCCAATAGTCTATAAGTGATAGGTTATGGATTGATGTGCCATAGTTTTGAGAGCTATCTCAAACCTGACCTCACACTGTGATGTTAAACTAGAATATCTGATTTATGTGATAGAAGGTGGAAATACATTATGTAATATATTCTCGATAACATATTTCCTCTCTTGGTCATCCAACATAAGGATGTCCATAATTCCTAGGATGTGGGCAACCCATGTAAATGTGTCTATGATCAACGACACCTGAAAATCACTTCCATTTGATAAAAACATTTCCATCCTAAAATTTGAAATGATGTCATCATATTTATAGTCAACAATAATCAATTGAAGAAGAATCAGAGTTCGGAAATTTTGATCTTCATTAACCTACTAATTGGTTGAGTAATGTGTAATAAATATGATATATATCCTTTCATTCTCGACCAAAATTACTAGTTGAATATATTATAGTACAACATAGTGAGTCTTGGGTGTACCATAAAAAATATCTCAAGGACACTTGAATAGATTCTTCCCATATGTATTTTGGTACCCATAAAAACCTATGGATGATCAAGATTTCATAATAATCAATAACCCAACAAAGTGGTGGTTCCTCACATGAAATGATCTTCAATAAGACTATTCCCTTAGTATAATAAATTTGGATCACCTTTAATAACTCTAAAAGTGATGCTTTTATCACCAATGATGATAAAAGTAGATTCTCATGATAGTCAAGAACCTCTAGATGGATATTAGGAAATAGGGTCATCAACTACCACTCGTTATAGTAATCCTATACATTATATGTATAAATATTCCTTTTCATAGTATCAAAAACTAAATTTCCATTTCTAGGTTTACAATCATTCAAAAAATCAAATTACAATTTCTATTGAACCCACCTAGGCTGCTTGAGGGTCATTTAATGATGTCGAAAGATGTATTTAATAATATTATTGTCCATGTTTACAATGAACCATTCCCCTAATGTATAATTCCATATGTATAGAAAATCATTAAACATAACTACTTCCTCGAGATCGTGTGTGAGGTATTTCAACTCATAATGCCTCATTAGTTGGGACCCATACACTACCACTCAATATCTCAACATATTTACTTCTCCTTGATCAATACATGATGAATCCCAATAATTTAAATAACTTATAATAATCTCTGGAAGAATCTAGATCAACATTGAAGTCAGTCTCCATTTCAACACATGAAAGTCCTTCTCCCATTCTTTAAAACATTCAAATATAAGACCATTTTTAATAAATCCCATGATAGGTACTCCTAGTAATGAATAATTCACCAATAAAATTATTATAGTAGCCCTGAATTCCACTGAAACATATTATATCATAATTTTTCTTCATCTTCTCCTACATTACTATAGGTTTCACCATCTATGGGTCAACAAATAATCCATCCATTTAGAATCTTTGACCCATGATGCCGATCTTATCAATCCAATGTGGAATTTGGTGATATTAGAATACATATGCTGATATCTCGGTGTATATAATACAAACAGATGATGTATGGAATGGTCATTTAAATTATAAAAATACACCATGATATCATCGTGGAATAATTCCACTAATGAATCTAGATATGGGGGGAAACCAATTTTAATTAAATCCATAAAGGCTTATGATTCATTAGTGAGGCTGAGTGACATAACAAGATACCTGTAAAATCCTTTTCTTCTCTATAATGTAGTATGTAGAAGATATTACTATCAAAAAAAATTAATTATGGAATAGAAAAGTCAAATAGTTCTTGTAGAAAACCTGATCTCCTCATAGATGATCAAAGAGGTGTTATATATGAAGATGTGAATATTGGTTATTAACTGTATTCTATTTCAACAAATGAAAATCCAAGAAAATAATAATGGTATCATTCACCTTCCTGAAGATGGATATGTGAACCCCGTGGTGATGTTTTATGTTTTATAAATACTTTATCTTGTAAATTGTTTTTCTACATATTATGTTCTTGTTAGTCTATAGGTGTCATCCTATAAGGATGAAATTATACCGGTTCTGCTCATATGAATATATTTATATTGAACTACACCAATTTCAATGTAGGTAACCAAGAAAATTCATTCGTAATAAATTACCTAATATTATTTACCATAGTTGTGAAATTCATGTGTCTTGTTCCTAGGTCACTCAATAAAATACTAGAAAATAGGGTTCTCACTTTTACTAGCCCATGATGAATTGGTCCAACATGACACTCTAAGATATATAAATACACCTTGTATGTATATATACAATTATTAGTTGATGTGTGTGAAACTATTCTATGATATAAATCAATGTTATCATGATAGTGTATAATGAAATTTATCCCATGTATGATGCTGAAACCCATCACCTCAAGAAGAAGGTCATTATATTAGAATCATCACCCACCTATCTCATTGGGATAACCCATTCACTGGATTATATTATCAAATAAAAACTTCATGGGTGTGTTAAGGGACACCACTCTAAATAATTAATCATTATCAAGATATATTCTTCCTATATTTTCTTAGATATGAAAGATTATGAAGTGCATATATCAAATACGGTAGATAATTAAATAATGGCAACTAGAAAATTAAATCATATTATTTTTTCCTTGACACACTGCTTCCTAGAAGTAGGTTTCACTACATAAATATGGCCATATCCAGGGTCCTAATATACATCATTATAATCCTATATAGGTAGGCTCGACTGGTCCTTCTTCTCAAAAGTCTCGATTCCATGGACACATCCATCTCCTTAACAAGACCAGTAAGTATTTTTCTAGATACATATATGACATGAAACTATAAATCGTGTTATTTAATAAGGAGCTAGTGTAGATCGCTTATCACTAGACATCATAGGGAAAATTATACAAAATACTAATGGTAAAAAATCTTTAAAAAACATAAACGGTATATCAGGTCCTTCGTACAATGGTTCTTCTTATCTGATGACTTACCATTATGGTGAGACACTACATAATTATTAATGTGTATCATTTGGCCACTACATTCCCCACAATAAAACAAAAAATATCATTTTATCGCAATTTTCAAACCTCTTTCCTATCTCGATCCATAACCACATGATCCTACACCATTGGATTCTCTAAGAATCTTATCCTTAAAGGAATGGTTGTCCAATTTTTTAGAAACTATGTTTAACAAAAAATACATTCAAATGTATTTGGATTCTTTAAAAATTACCAAAATAAAATTATATATTTTTTGTAAAATCATCACCAGAAGGTTCTTCTATAAATGGATGAATTAAAAAA
Organism: Viscum album; assembly: GCA_963277665.1. NCBI lineage: Eukaryota > Viridiplantae > Streptophyta > Magnoliopsida > Santalales > Viscaceae > Viscum > Viscum album. The sequence goes on along the minus strand of OY728156.1, from coordinate 358,078,347 downwards.
ACAAATACTCCATCACAACCATAACACCATGATGTTAGTACATTAAAATCCCATCACAGTCTCCTCTCAAAATCTAATGGAAAAATTAGATGTAAATCCTATAATAAGGTTTGTCAAAATCATATTCTAATGTTAAGAATAATTTTTTATCATAACCCTCCAATTTTAGATATAATAATAATTAATATAGGTAACCAGATCGACCCTTCTCCCTGAATGCATCTCTAAATGCCTGATGTTTCATAAGATAGCCTATATCTTGGAATCATCAATATGAGGACGACCTTATAAAGAATATTTGGGATGGTGATGCTATTAGAATTCCCATATTTTCACTTCCATAGCAGTGGTAGTACACAGGGCCCATTGTACAAACTATACTAATCACATAAACCCTTATAAGAACTGATCATCATATTTCATGATTTTTAATTATAGGAGGTTCCTAATGTGGCACTACATAATGTAACAATAGTGGATCAAGTTACACCACCACAAAATAATGGTCACTACAACCTTGAGAGGAAATGACGCGGGGTTTCAATTTGGAGTAGCTCTATAATATCAAACCACATTTCTTATAGAAGTTATAATAATAAACAGGATCAATGATAACAGAATATAAAATGTATATATCCATCCTATATAAGACTCTCCAAATATTAATGTACATAAAACAATGTATATGTGACATTGAAGGACAAAAATTATCATAAGAGACACTACCTATTACAAACTACTAATGTCGGGTCAGGGAAATGGTCTGACAACACATGGAAGAGGTCACGAGACATGGAGATGTAATTGAAAGGTAGAGTGGAAAGCACCCTTTAAATTGAAATTTGAATCTCCATTTAATGGTAACCATTTTGATTAATAACTTAAATTAATTTATGTTTCTTAAATTATATATATATATATATCATATTCAACTTAGATGTGTTTCCATTATCAATTTATAAATCCATAATCAGTATATGTTTCAATTGGCACATCATATAACCAGGAAATTACACATATTTTCAACCTCATGATTTAATAGGTCATAAATATGATTTGAGTCAATGTATAAAAATTCTAAACATATAGATATAAATGAATCATAAACTATACTTTTCATTCATGAAATAAATAATATTTAATATTTTAGCCCAAATGACTGATGGTATATGTCTCAAACATTATGTAATTGGTCAATTAGGGTACTAACCTGGAGTCATATGAGAAAAAAATTATGTTAATGAAAAAACATAAATTAATATAACTATTCTATCCCTAAATGAAAAATTATCACATTTATACATATAAATATCATATCATTTATAGTAACAACAAGCAATACAAGATATGCAATAAATGGCATGCACCTTTATGGAATTTCATAATGCATGCCATATGAAACTCTTTATGATTATGACTGTGAACGTATAATAAATATTTTACATAATAGAAAACATTTTAATGATAAATCAATAAAAATTACATTATATCAACCTATGTGTCCCCCAACAGTGAAATTAGAATATCGATTAAATAAAAATACTAAAATGTCTCAGCCCTAAAAATTTCAATTTCCTCTATAAGTGGGTTTGATAATACTATAAATATGATCATTGCAAAATTATAAAACCTTAAGATTATCATATAACATAACTACCAAATATTATGAAAAAAGGGGTAAACCCCTTACATAACTTTACATTGTCATAACATGGTTCACTTGATAATAATAGCCGAATAGGTTGACATATGGACTCAACCATACCTCCATGTGTACCAAATGCTATGGAATACCAGAAATGTTCATCAATGGTATGATGGGTATACAATACCACTGTTATCAAAGTGTGACATAAAGGTATTCAAATAATAGTTATAATAATAACATTTAATATATGGATCATTAATAAATAACCTTGATCCAAATATGTAAATCAACTAGATATCATACATAAAAAAAATATATAATGATACATATGAAGTGATTTGAATCCTATAATGTTGATAAAAAATAGAAAAAAACGTGGTAAATAAGAAAAAAATGAATATTCAACATACTATTAATGAAGAAAAAATCTCAGAATCTATAAGTAATTAATTCATGAAAATAAGTCGGGTCCTATCCTATAATACTATATCCGATTATTAATAATTATGCATCAATTTTTGGAATCTTATCAGGGAATGTCCTATCATCTTAATAGAAATAGAGATGTATATGTCTCATTATTTACATATTTTAATAATCTAATTTAAAATCGTTTTTATTTTTTAGAAGAACATAGAATGTACATTATGCTACACAGTGTGTATGTCTCTCACCATCTATTCGAGACACATGTCGAAGACTCATCAGGTAATATATTTGATAGAAAATGGTGTAAATAGTGTGTAGAAGTTATTAAAAAGCGTTTTTACTCCATGATACTTGGACACATGCTAGGTAGGTCATGTATTTAAATACACAACCCATATTTTACTCTAAAAGACTACATGCTATGTGTGTAGGCCACATGGTGATTACTATAACTGCCCATGTGTCAGTATATCCTAGTTAACATGTATTGAAAAATTCAACTATAAACCATGTAATCAGTGTACAATGTTTGAGTAATTTCTAAATAATTTTTTTGTGCATTAAACTCAAGTAAACAATGTGTAACTGTAGTTTCACAGTTTGGAATCTTGTGATATGCAGCCAAAATACATGGAACCTTTAAATGAGTTACTTGATTTTATTTTAATAAAAAAATTAATCATTTCAATTTGATGTACAAGAAACAAATGTGGAAGAAGAAGTTCTCACAATTAGGATTTAAATATTGATTAAAACTTTATTTAATAACTAAATTATAAATTCATAAATGACCGTTGATATTAAAATAATTAAAAATAATTATTTGACCCCTTTTATACCACTTGTATGTTTCAGGTGTAAAAGAATCATGCATTGAGAGTTTACAAAAATTACCTTTTGTCAAGACTGATGATCAACATGAGATCTACATGATGATAAATGCCATGATATACATAATTGGATGCATGAAAAATGAAAATAAAAAACATGTTAGAAGTTGAGTGGAATATTCTAATATTTTTTATAATAGATTTAAATAAATTAAGAATCACTTTGATGGAATAATTTATTTTTTAATGAATTTTGTAATATATTTTTATTAAATCATCACTGTGTTGTAGGAATCAAGTAAATATTTCATATAATGGTGATCCACATGTGGTACGTGAATCAAAAGACATTACTAATGGAATATTTTTGTTCTGGGAGGATGGATCCTTGCACATGCATCTTCTTCCATTGATCACTATATGAAAAACTTCTAGAGTGTTCTCCTTGACCTGGTGGAGAAATATTTCTCTCCATTCTTGGGAGCAATCAAATATATGAGTGATCTATAGGTATATAGGATTCACCAAATATATTATCCAAATCAACCAAAATGAATTGGATCATTATTAATATAATATAAATAGGATTATATATTATTAGGTTTAAAAATAATAATATAATAGTTTTCCTTCATTTTTTTAATCCTTGTTGTACCCCATGGATAATAATAATATTAGTATCATTATTTCTCAGCATGAACATAACCTGATAAATATATTATATATTATTTTATATAATAAAATTTAATATTTCTTATTCCTCACCGGATATAAATTCACAGTCCCCCATTCCTGCATATTTAAAGGGGCTTGAATGAAAATGGTGTATTTATTAAATAAGTAACACAACATTAGTCGCTGATAGATAAATAACTATTATATTCACTAAAAAAATAATTATTCATTAAATATTTAATGTGTATTATGTTATATCGAATAAATGGTGACTAAATATATGTGATCTAGAATACATGAATAATTTTGTAAACTATATTTTAGAATAGTATTTATTCAATGTGTTAAATAATAACATATTATTTAACTGAAATTCTATAGATACCTAGTTTGTGACCCTCCATGCCTCTTTCTTAGTTACATTTGGCAATGTTGCCTAAAATCCAAGGTTAGCATATACTGACATACCAAGGCACCCAAAGATAAAGATATTAATGCCAAAATTCCTTGATATCTCATATGGAAACATGTTTTTTAATATAATCATTTTATCACAATATCACAAAAGAGCAGGTTGCATGCCGGTTCAATCAACCTATTTTCACAGTGACTCTTTCTTTTACTTTATGAAAATTGATATTTACTACATAACACAATTGATATTAATTTATTTATTATATATCATTTAAATCCAAGGAATGAAGATATTAACTTATATTAAAATATAAGGGAGAATTCCTTTCACACAATATTCATTAATGCAATATTACATGTGATGCACCCAACCTATCCTACCATATTGTGATCATTTTTCAAAATATATTTCATCAATACATCAAATTTCATGAGTCATAATACTCATTGATAACAATATTAAGGCCTATAGACCAATAAACATGACCATAGATAAGAACATACAATGACACATGTAAATGTGAATTTCTTACAGGGTGGTCTCTTTCTCAAAATATCTTACTGGATATTTCTAAGGGAGTATACTTTGAAATGGTGCATCGATGTCTTATAATTCTTCCCCCGATTATGTGTATCATTTGTGTCCCTAAAATTTTATCATCCTAAAAAATAATATATATTAAATAATATTTTGTAGCATATATTTATTATTATCTTATTGAAGAATTTTTATGACCTTTTAGTGTGACCACTACTCTTAAGGCATTATCACTTACAATGCTAAATAGAAGAATTATTATTATGTGATAAGTAGTTTATTAATATTCATAAATTTGAATATGTGTTATCATAAAGTATAAAAAACATTTTCCTGGGGATTCAAATCCAAAAAACTACCACTTACACAAGTATTAACTACTAACAACCTTCACCCCACTAGCTCTGACATGATACTCATGATTTTTCTGATATAGGTCTTTACTCAAGGGGTCTTTGATGTTCTCTTACAAGAGTACTATACTTACTAAAAATACCCCTCTTATAAAAATACCTCAATAGGTAATAATTTTGAAATATGTTATTTTTCTATTGATGCGACCATGGAGCATTTGAAAGTCCCACTATTACATTATTATCATAATAAAATGTGATAGGGTTATTACTCATATGTAACAAATCATTCTCATGGACAATGTTCCAAATCAGAATAGTTTTATTAGATACATCAAAAGTCAATATATACTTAGACTCAACTATAGAATCTGAGACAATTGGGTACTTTGAACTCATCCATCTCCCCTCTCCTCCATTGAGATAGGAAACATAATCTAGTTACAAATTTAGATAATTATAATATGTCTAAAAACTAGCATTAGTGTAACCCCTAATGATCATATCCACATCCCCTACATACACCAGGAGCATATACATTGTTATTAATTTATACATAAGGATAATCATAACAATAGTCCAATAATATTCTACTAGATCTGGTTGATATCAATATATCATGAAAAATGTATAAGAATCAACATGTATAGTATATAACACGTAAAACATGATTGGTCATATGACTATAGAAAATTGGATCATTCCCATTATCTATTTCTCTTATTGTGTTTGAGGACACATTTTATGAGAATGATATAAACCGTGTGACACTAGAACTAATCAACTCTTGGAATTTTCCATTATAAATCTCCTTAGTATATAGTCAACAAATATATTTTGACTTAGTCCTAGAAGCCTCATTGATCTATCATAAATGGTCTTGACCCTTAGATTATAGAATGCTTCACCAAATTTTTTCATAGAGAGAAATTTGTATAAAGAGTCAATAATATTCTGTGAGACTGGTTTATCATTTCCAATAAGTAATATTTCATCAACATATATATTTGGTATATTACCAAATTTGAACTAAACCACTCAAAAAACATGGCTCACATTTTCTAGTGAAACCAAATTCATTAATGGATTCATCAAAATGATTGCTCCATGTCCTAGATGATTTATCCCAACCATAAATGGGTCTTAGAAAACTGAATATCCTTTTGAAGTCACCTGGATTCACAAACCCTTCTAATTGTGTCACATATAAATCTTCCAGAAAGTTCCCATTATGTTAAAAATTATGGTATTCCATCTTCCAAATATTATATTTAGGATCAACTGCTATAAAAAGTATAATTCTTATAGGTATGAATATGGTAACTAGAGAAAAGTGTTCATTTTATTAAATCCCTTACTTATATTTAAGACCATTAGCCAATAGCCTTGTTTTATGGGTATTTAGATTATATTCCACGCCTGATTTCCTATTAAATACACATTTTCAGTCAACATTCTTTTCATCAATGGGAGCATCAAAGATATCACAAGCTTAGTTTTGATACAATCAATCCATTATAGAATTTATGGATTCATTCCAGATTCAATTGTTTGAGAAATGTACAACCTCTTTGTATGAGAGAGGTTTATCATTATCAATCAATAACATGTCAATATTTTCATTGAATAGAATACCATACCACTTTTGTTCTCTTACCTCTCTTATACTCTAGCACAATACTTGTGTTTTAAGAACTATTTCTTCCACAAAGACATGTAGAATCTATTCCTTCTCCATGTATTGTATTTAATGAGAATCAAATTCATTGTAGTCAATATTTATCCTACTATTAGTTTTAGGATGATCTCCCTCTCAAGAAATAAGTAATTCCTGGTGATAGTCACATTATTTTCTAAGGGTTTATATAGGTACTATCCCTTTTTTATTTTGGATTCACTATAAGGATACACTATGTGCCTTGTGGTGCTAGTTTATTTCTTCTAAGGAGATAAAAAACACCTCGCTACAACATTCACGTGTATTAGAGACAAATGGTATCATTACACTCTATAACTCAAAGGTAATTTTGGTTTCCTATTTAGTTTGAAATTTGTTTATTGGGTATGTTCAATTTTTTAATGAATATACCCAAAATGATAATAGAATATATGCGCTGCTCATCATCGGCTTTAACATGTCTAACAAGGTACTATTCCACCATTCCCTAACACCATATTAAATATAGTGTATAATATAGAGTGAGTAGACATACAGTCTCATACTTCCATAGAATGTAGATGAACTCTTTGTAAATACATTGACCACCTCGATCCAATGGTATCATATTTATCTTCTTACCAAGTGATCTATCTACATCGTTCTAGAATTCATTGAATTTCTCAAAGGACTCTGACTTATACCTCATCAAGTAAACATATCCATATATACTAAAGTCATTAGTAAAAGTTATGAAGCCATAATTTACACCTCTAGACTCTACTAGGAATGGTCCCTGCACATCAGTATGTGCCAATCATAAATACTCTATTTACCATACACCATGTACACAAACTGGTGGTGTGGTAATTTATCAATTTAAAGAAGCATGAAATTTATCAATTGGTTTTGTCCTAAAGGAGTATAAATAACATAATTGACAGATCATTGCCAATTTTTCCCCACCTATACACTTATGTATCTCCTTAGATTGCTTTCACCTCAGCTCAACCATTGAACCACCTCCACTAACTTAGGAACTCCATCCTTTAAATATGTCTTTTACTCGCAATAAGGTTAGGGGAAATGATTTTTATAAAATAAATCATGGGAATATAGTCCTTACATCATAATAGGATAGAAGGTAGGAATACCGACAATTTAATTTAACAATAATTAAAATGAAATCATTCACATACAAATTTATGGCTCAACTCATGGTCATTTAAAGGCATTCATTGAATTATGCATGTATTATAACATGAATACAATTATTAATCATTCATATTTATGATAAATTATGATCAATTCAAAGAATTATTATATTTAATTAATCAAATATTCCTTCTTAATTATTATCTTAAAAATCATGATATTCTCATCCATTAAAATTTTAAACAACATAAATAAATTAATTTAATATTAACTATGGTCATAAATGTAGTATGGGGGAAACACAATAAATACCTATCCAAATATACCCAACATGTATTATACTAACATAAAGTTTTAATTTTGTGATATATGGCATGCATGACCCATCATGTGATTTTATAACATGCACAACTGCACAAATTGAAGGATTTTTTGGTCACATGTTAAGCTTCAATGAAAGTACAGAAACAACTATAATATGACAAACTCAAGGTATGCAGATCTTAACATTCAATATTATTACGTAACCACACAAACACAATATATATATATATATATATATTTATATATTTATATATCTAAACCCACCACATGGTGTGTCTTCTCAGCATAATGACACCACAGAAGAATGTGTCTCAAGATTTAAATAACATAGTAAAAAGTATAAATCATCATAATTTGGTATATGTACATGGTGTGTACAGATCGATACACAATGTGTATGTATCTCACCATCAATATGCGACAAACACCTTGGGACATCTCGTGTAAATTGTGCCTCAGAAAATAGAGTAAATGGTGTGTAAAAGAGATTACGTAGTGTTTTTAATCTATGTTACACAGTCACCATTTAGGATGGTTGTGTATTGAATGATGTAACACCACAAGCTTCCATTGTACGTTTATTTTTAAATATTTCAATAGTTGGGACTGCATACAAAACCGTGTTCAAGCACACCATGACTAGATATTTAAAAAGTAGTTCTGAATAGTTTTGACCACAATTTGATTTTTATATATTCCATATAAATATAATATTCAACACCTGTGTTCCTTATATATTATATAAGAATTAATTCTAGTTTTCATATAAATTAATTAGTATTAAAAAATGCAGTTTTACCACCTTCAAATGATGAACCCCCATTAAATCAAATATTTTTAAACTTTTATATATTAAATTTAACAATATAAAATTCCCCATTATAATTTTTACATAAAGGTTTAGTCTGAAACAATTTTGGTGCTTTTCTGATAACTTCAAAATTCAAATGAATAGTAAAAAATAGTGCAGTTTTAATTCAAAACTGCTTTTTCTTTTAATTAGTTATTATTGTTAGATTATTCATTTAATTTTTCTTTATGTAAATTTATATTCATGTTTTATCATTTAATATTATTTAAGTCATTATATTTATTATCATATTAAAATAAAATTAAAAACATTATAATAATATGATGATTTTACTTTAGTAAAACACATTTAATAATATCATCAACATGGATTAATTTTAAATTCATTATTGTAACTTTTATGTATTTAAATTTTGAAAAATGGATTCCATATTTTGAATATGTGAGTAAAAATTATTTGAATAATTGGCTTTAATTTTTATGATATCATTAACAGTAACTTAAGTAATGTTTTATTACCATATATAAGGGTAAATGAGGAAATTGATGAAAATAATAATAATATGAAATTAACAAAATACTTATAAAAATTAAATTGGATGAATAAATATGACCCTTATCACCTATTTTTCTAAATGTAATCATTTAATGGACCCTTTTTCATGAAGATGTCATGAATATTCTTAAAATTATAGAATGTGACATAATGTCACACTCCCATTTCTCATAAGTATTATAATTTTAATATAGATATATACAGAATATAAAATTGTTTATAAATATTCTCTGGAAATATTGATGAATTTCATATATAATAAAAATTTATATATAATTTTTATATATTTTTATAATTACCATTAATGATGACCCAATAGTGATAGAGGAATTAATTTATTAATTGATAAATCAAATAAATGATATTAAGAATATTAAAATAATGCTAATTCTACATAATAAATGACATAAAATTCATTTATATAAATCATAGACATTTTCTTGACCTATTGGATTTTTGTTTTTTTAGTTATCATGTTGTTTTTTTATCTTCAAAAATGAAAATATTGAATAGTATCAAAATTAACATAAATAATACTTCAAAATCAATAACATTTTATTAAGTGTTATATAATTCATAAAAATATAATGATAGAACAAATAACTAGGATAATGTTAAATATATTAGAAATTATCTAATACGAATTATTTTTTCATTTTATTGTAACTATATCAATGCTATATTATATAATGACAAGTAAACACAAATAGAGTTTTATATTTTAACTAAGGGTTTAACCCAAAAGATAAGGATATATTTGAGGCCTAAAATTCTCTAAAAATAATTGGTTTTTTGAATTTATACCAATACTCAACATATAATCTAAATAAATATCACTGGTTTAATTTTAAAATGAAAATAAATTTATTATAATTTTGGAGTTTTGGAGTTTCCAAATGTTCCCCTCTCCTCTCTTATAAAAGTGTGCATCACAGTCTATTTTATTACAACCTATAAATAAATTTTCCATGGATAAACCGAGATCAAATATGCTCTTAAATATACTATGTTCATTATAGAGGACATAATTTGGAAAAAATCAATCTTAATGAGTCCTTTTGTGCAAATCAAAAGGAGACGATCAAAGAAGAGGTAATTGTTTTACCGATTCCATTCATTTTATTTTCTTATTCTAATTACTATTCTAATGTTTATTGCACAACTGATTAATAATTATATTAAAATATAATTTAATATATTTTATTATAATTATTTAACAACTATATTCCCCCATTTATCAAACCTACAAATAACAATATCACTAAGAATGCATACATATGGCTTATCATCTCAATGTAGTGGGGTAATTTGTTATTCAACAATAAATTATATGGATGGATATAAAGATGAGTATATTGTATATAAATAATTAATACAACATGATAATTATTATTTATAAACAATATAGCATCTGATTCCATACCATTTAACAATTAAGTGAATGATATTGTCGAATGTGCGTACATATGACCAATTATCAACACAATGCTATGAGATTCATTCTCAACGTTAACAATTCAAGAATGATTAAAAAATTTATAATGTGGGTAAAAAAATTATTATGAACTAAATATCATTTTTTAAATTATTAAAATACATCATATACATAATGAGCAAGACATACATGACAAAATATGAATGAGAATATGAAGCAGTTAACACAAAAAAATTGTAATACTAAAATAAAATTAATAAAAAGATATAAGTGGATCATATGTGATATCATAAATATGGGTATGGTTTTGGTGTAATTTCATAACATACATTAATCATTATACATGTGGAAAATTGACCCTCAACTAATGTAATATACAAGGTAATTGTTAATTTATGGATATCATTATTATCTGAGGTTGTTTATACATAATTATATACTATGACATATTCTTCATCCATGTAAATTTTTCTTAAAATATAATTCAAAATTATATCACAAATTTTTTAAAGTAATTATAACCATATTTTACTTTTAATAAATAATTTTGAATAGAATATTTTTGTCATTTTCCTAAAGATGTACTTTATAAGCCTTTCTGATAAATTATGGAACAAATGTTTTTAAATTATTGTTTGCAAGATCCTATTTTCTATCTTTTATGATGTATTACCATTTTAATGCTTCCCTTACGTGTTTATGAGGTTATTTTTTATAAGATTTTTTTATTTTTCTCTTATTTAAAAAATTATCAATGTAAAAAAGGTATATTTCTCTCAATGAGTTTAAACGAATTAATTAGATTATTTATATATATGTCAACATCATTTGAAGGATATTAAGATTAATTGAGGATGACTTATAATGATTAAATATTACATATTATATATAAGATTTTTAGAAAGTTTGACTATGTATGTGATGTTTTTATTCATTTTATGGTTTATGGTTAATGTGTTAACATTTCATTAAAAAGTTTTAATATGAATGTATATGTCATGTATTACCCTTTTCATATGAGGAATGCATTCGGCCTAGTAATTAACAGGAGTATCCCACTCTATCCCCTTAATGTATCAGTATGTTTCATTAGATAATATAGTTTCTTCAAACGAGGCATTGATGACATGGTTGAGTATGTTCTAGGCTTGAGGCCCTAACGACAATATTTCGATGTCTAAAATTATGAATTTCAATCATTTTGATATTAGTTATTGATACTACAAGAAATTATTCAACTAGTATAATTCCCATATTATAGTTTAAATCAAATTATATGATTTATTATTTCCACATATTCTTAACATTACGTTTAAAAGGATTGTGTTTCAATTTTATACCTTTCCTTTAATGTTTATGCTTATTTATAATAGATTATACTTTATTGGTTGTCCTTACGGAGAATATATGCTCACTTCTTTATTATGTTTCATTTTACCCATGATATAAGGAAATATATTATCCTTGTCCTTTGGGAATTTTCGATGTATATGAGTTTTGAAATAGGATAATATGTTTTTCTCATTTCAAGATGTAATATAAAACATATATTTGTATCTAGTATTTTCATGGATGCAAAACTGATCTATATTTCGGGATTTGATTTCTTATGATCAATCAAATTTAACATAAAATATTGCACCAAATCTAGGAAAATGGGTTTAGGGTGTTATAGTTGGTTTCAAAGGATGTTCTATAAAATCCATGGAAACTACATTAAGAAAATCCTTTATTATGGAACATTACCCTCAGATATAATTTGAGGATATTTATAGAAAAAAACTATAATATTATTAAAATAGAGATTCTGTGGGTATTCCAATACAATATATCTCTTTATAGAAACAACATGTCGATGTGGTTTTTGGTATAGATGTACCTAGGAGTAATAACTCTGAAAAGGTGTTTCAGGATTGACTAGGGGAAACATGGTACATGACAATGAGCCTTACTATGCACCTGGATTACACTGCATGTAATATGGTCAGGATAATTCACATTTTCTTTACATTTATTTTTGAATTATATATGAGTAAATAGGTCCCTAGAGAACAATTGTTTTGATTATTGATTAGATATGCATTAATTTTTAGTTTATGTCATGTATTATACAAATTTGGAATTATGAATTAAAATTGATAAACTAATATAATATATGCCAATATTTAGAAGTGACACATAGATTAAGGAATTGATATCGTATCAACACACATAATCCATGTAGATATTATCGTCATAATAAATATAATGATAGTGGAGCTGGTGATACAACTGGAATTTATATTATGGTAACCATACTGTTAAGATAATCATAGGTTTGGAATAATAACATTACACGTATGTAGAAACCCAATCCACAACATGGGGGATCAATGTTATACTTATTCATGAGACTACATCCTCCATCATTGAATGGGTCTACAAATCCTATTGTAGATGAAGAGTGGAAATGTTTTTTAGATAAATTATTTCTTACCTTAGGGAGTAACGAAAGGGAAAAACGTTTTGTGGATGCTGATCATTTATTTGGAGATGAAGATAAATATTGTTTATTAATTCCAAACATATATAATCACGAGGAAGTATAAAATATAGAATAGTGTTCATTTGAAAAACTCTTCCTTGAAAAATATATTCCTTCTGATCTATGAGTGGATATTGAGAGGCACTTTTTGAGTCTGAGGAAGAAAGAGAATGATAATGGTGGAAAGTATGAATCTAACATCACATAGATAGAATGAAGTGATACATACTACATAAGTAACCCATGAAGTGAGATTGTTCGATCCGTTTAGAGTTGAAATCCATTCATCCAATGGGAATTAGTCTCAAAATATTTCTCATTGTACAAATATTTAGTCTCAACTGCTAGCATGTGAAAAAATTAGTTCCTTATTTTTTATGACATTAAATTTAAGAAGTGATGTAAAGGGATCATGAACGCTTTGGAAAGGGAAATAAAGTGAAGAAGGGAATAGTTGACATTCTACCCTATTGTAATTGTGGGAAGAAACACCTTTGTACAAGCCTCTGGGGAATGGGAGTTTGTTAAAAATGTCAAGAATAAGATAAAAATACTTATGATAGTAAGGGGAAGAAAAAATCTATTAATGTTTGGTTCTACAATTTTAATGAGATAGTACATTATGAAAATTATTATCTTATGTTTTATGGAATCATTCCAATGAAAAGGCCAGGGTAGCAAGGCCATGAATTTGCGATCATAACTGCTGAGGTTGAAGTACCTACTAATGTGGTGGAAGGTAATTTAATCATTTCATCATATTTAGAAAAATATTTATTGTATTATGGATCCTTTAATTCATTTATATCAATACAATTTTATTTAAAAATTATATATTTCAAATTCATATTAATATGGGATTTTTCAGTAAAATCAGTTATGAGAAGTCTCATTACAACAAATATGTGTTGGGAAATTTCCATTATGACAAATAATGGTGCATTATCTTTGGAATTTATCATAATAACTATGGTCGAAATTTATATAATCCTCTGTATAGACTACATATCAAAATATGATGTGAATATTTATTGTAACAAAAACGAAGTTTAGATTTTTGAGGAAAATATAGAATCCATTATCATTATAGAACAAACATTATCACCTAATACTTTTCAAAACATACCCTATCAGCTTCACAGAATGAGTTTCTTAGGAAGGAAGAAGAAATAACATATTGGTACGATGAAATAAATATTCAAGTTGAGGATGTACATATTGTACAAGAATTTATTTTTATATTTCCAAAGGATTTTTGAGGACATCCACCAGATCGAGTAGTTGAGTTTGTTATTGATTTAATTTTTAATGCATGGACAATATAAAAAAGTACCTATATAATAGACAATATCAAATTAAGCTAGCTAAAGAAAAAATTAGGGTACATAAGTAATAATTGATTTTTTCACTATTGTTTCTTTATTATGAGCCTTAGTTATTGTTGTTAAGATGAAATATTGATTAATAATTCTATGAATTTTGTACAAAGAAATCAATAATATTAAAATAATGAGAAATTATCCATGCCTCTCTCTCATAATTTCTTGAAAAAATAATAGAGCTCAATATTATTTGAATATGGACCCTTTTTATAAATATCAATATTTTTATGCAATGAATGGAGTTATTCCCTAGATATACAATTTGAACACGATATGTTAATTACGAGTATAGAGAAATGTCATTAAAATGGACTAATGCACTTTATATTTTCATGGATCTAATTAATAGTTCATTTAAGGAATATAATGATGATTTTTCACAGTATTTATTGATTATAACATAGTATACTCTATAATATATAGTGAAAATGAGACCCACTTACTGATTGTTCTGAATACACTTAGAAGAAATGAACTATATAAGATTTCTAGAAAGTATAAATTCATGATTCAGAAAATATATTTGGTCGGCCATATTCTCTCTGATTATGTAATCTTTGTTGATCCTACAGAGACAACGGTAATCCCTGAATGGAAAATATCAATGAGTAGCACAGAGGTATGCAGTTTTATTTGTTTAGTTGGCTGTTATAAATTTTTGTTCAAAAAACATTCTTTATTGGGAAACCCACTAAAGAAGCACTCATGTATAGGGGTTGAATTAATTTGTACAAATGTGTGTGAAGAATGTTTAGAATAATTGAATAGAAGATTAGTCAATGATATTATCTTGAGATTACCTTATGGAATGATGGGTTTGTGATTTATAATGATGCATCTAGGAAAATAGTTGTTTGTATCCTCATGAAAAATGAAAATTTTATTGAGTATGCATAATGGTAATTAAAAATCTGTGAACAAAACTACCCAACTCATGATATAGATACAGAAGTAATAATATTTTCACTAAATAAATGAGAGCACTATCTCTATTGTAAAAAATTTAATATATATAAAGATCAAAATAGTTTGAAATATATTTTATCATAGAAGGAACTCAACATGAGATAAATGATATGGAATGAGCTACTCAAGGATTATGATTTCAGAATACACTACATCCCAAAGAAGGAAATTGAGGTTCCAGATGCTCTCAGAAAAAGGACAATGTTGTTCCAAAAAATGAGACTTTTGAAGGATCTTCTGTTCATGGATTTTTTTAAAAATAGATATGATAGTTATCATCGAAAGTGAAACATTACTAATTTTTCAAATGGATTCCAAACCATATTTTTTTGAAATGATAAAATATTTTCATTATATTGATAAGGATTTTTAAAGGAAAATTAAGGATATTATTAATGGGATAATTATTGACTTTGTTTATGAAGATGATATTTTAAAATTTGGGAAGAGGATTTGTATTCCAACTATACCTTAGATAAAAATGGAATTATTTGATGTTTCTAAAAGCAACATTTTATCTATAAACATTATTGTAAATATGATTTATAGTCATTTGATGGAATAGTTTTGGTGGGAGAACATGAGGAGGGTGATTATTGATTATCTATTGAGATGTTTGGTTTGTTAAAATGTGAATTCTAGATGACAACATCCTAGACGTGCCATGAAAACTCTTCATATACCTATGTAAAAATGGGATGATATTATGATTTAAATTATCATGGGGATACACAGTAATCTTATAATAAATGATGTGATATGGGTTATTGTTTATCATCTTTCACAATCGGCACATTTTCTTTCTATAAGAGACGATTTATTAGTAGAATTTATAGAAAGAATATATATTAATGAAGTTGTATGACCTCATGGTGCACCCCTATCAATTTTTTATGATCATCATCCCCATTTTACATCATAGTTAAGGATAAGTATTTATAAAATCCTAGATACTCAGATTCATTTGAGCACTGCCTACCACCCTCAAGCGGGTGGACCATCAGAAATAATGTTTCAAAATGTGTGCCTCCCCTCTCTTGTAAAATGGAACATCTCCATATATTTTATTGAAACCAATAAATACATTTGGATTGTCCCACAATGAGACAATAAAAATCCTAAATCACATTAATTCATCCTAGATGACCTAATTTTGGTAGAAACACATTGTATAGATTCCTTTGGTGTAAATCAAAAGGAGAACCTCAAAGAAGAGGTAACTACTTTACCAATTCCATTCAATTTCTTATCTTCTTCTACTTACTACGCATATTTTTCATCCAAAACTATGTAATAATTATATTATAATCTATATGATGATATTTTATTATATTTATGTAAAAATTATATTACTCAATTTATCCATCATACGAATAACTATATCCATGTGTTTGCATACATACATTTTACTGTCTCTATGTCGTGGTCTAATTTTGTATTCAACAATTTGTTATTCGGATGGGTATAATGATGATTACAGTGTATATAAATAAAGAATATATAAATATAATTATTATTTATAATTAATATACCATCCAATTCCATTACATTTAATAATTAAGGGAATGATACCACCGCTTGTGTGTTAGTACGATCGACCACCTCCACGATGCGGTGAGATTAATACTCCATAATAACCATTAAATAATGATTATAAAATCCTTATAATGAGTAATAATAATAATAATTAACATAATATTACTCTTTATATGAATAAAATTCATTCAATTCATAACAAAGAAGACTTACATAACAAAACCATAATCAGAAAACGTACTAGTTAAAACCCAAAACAATTATAATACTGAAATAATATTAAAAAACACAATATAATAGGAAAATACATGTTATCTTAAATATAGATATGGTTCTATTATAATTTAATAACATACATTAATCAATATACATGTGGTAAAAACTCACTAAAAAAATGAATGTACAAAGTATGAGTTAATTTCAAGATATCTTTATTATCAATGATTTTTTAAACGCAATTAACTACTGGGATATCTTTTTCATCAATAAACATGTTTAATAAAATAAAATTCAAAATGTTATAGAAATTTTTTTAAATTCATTTTATTTTTTTATCAATTATAAATTGTTTGGTAATGAATCCTAATGTCTTTTTCCAAACAAGTTACTTTATAACCCATTTCAACAAATTAACAAAAGATTGTATTTTAAATTATAAGACGAAAAAGCTATTTTACTGCATTATGATGCCTTACTATTTTTACCCCACCCTTATAATCCTTCAAGGTCATTTTCATGAAACAAAATTCATTTATAAATGTGAATATTTTATATAATTTCATAGTAAAAAATGATTTTTCTCTCAAATATTTTTAATGAATGTATTTGATTATTTTCATCTATGTCAAAATCCATAATTATATTTTATTATTTATTTTGGTTCATTTATAATGATACAATCTTCCCTATTTTATTGAATGGTTTATGGTATTTTTGACTATGTATGTGCTTTTTTATACGTTTAATGGTTTATGATAATATTATGAACATTTAGAATACTTTCATTAATACAATTGTTCATTTTATGTTTCACCATTTTCATATGATAAATGAATTAAACTTTGTATGTGATGTGTAGGGCCCACATTATACCCTTGACCCATTGGTATGTATCGTGATACAATATCGATTTTTGGAATGAGGGCTTGACGGTATTATTATCTATGGTCTGGGCAAGTGGCCTTGACGATATGGTTATGATGTCTACCATTATGAATTTCTCACATTATTGGATTAGTTATTGATATTAAATGTTATTTTTAGACTATTATAATATTCATGTGAATGTTTAAATGGAATTAAATTATTTATTATTTCCATATTATTTGGATGATTATCTTTAAATGGTTTGTGTTTCAGTTTTTTACCTTTCATTTAATGTTTATGATTATTTGTGTTAACTTATTCTATATTGTCTATCCTTACTGAGAATCTGAGATCATAACCTTTTTTATGGTTCATTTTCCCAAGGATTATTAGTTTTATATTATGATTGAGATGCAAGGATATTATAAGAGATATGATTTTTTTCAAACGGGATAGTTTGCTATTTTTCATTTCATGATTTAATTTTAATCATTTGTTTGTATCTAGTATTTCTAAGGATACTAAACCAGGTGATATTTTGTTATTTTATTTCATGGGATAACTCCAATTTAACATTAAATAATTCATCAAATTTGGGCTATTGGGGTTAGGGTATTACAAAAATATTTGACCCATCTTTGAATGCAGGGGATTACATGCCATGAATATGGGCTACACGTTGTGTAATTTGGCTAATTGTGCACCATTCCGTATATGCAAAAACACAATGTAAGAATTGAATATACCACATGCAATTAATGGACATGACGTGAGGGATTTCTAAATTTATTTATGGTTCATTAAACATAAGTACATTGTGTGTCACTTCGGTTACATAGTGTATACTAATGTGCTGTCCGGACAGAATCCTTGTCACCTCAGAATGAGTTCCTCGGTTTTATTTCAATCATAAAATTAATCATTTTGATTATATTTATGAGAAGTGAAATATGAATAATTATATCTCACAATTTAGATTAAATTAATGATTAAACATAAATTGAAAAGGTAAATTATAAATTCTTCAATCACAAATGATCATTAAATAATTATAAATAAATATATGAACTCATTGATGTTTCTTGTATGTTCAGGGCATAGTAGAAGTGTGAAATGGTAGGTTCCCAACAATTTTTTTGTCATGATCAATGATAAATATGAGGTCTACATGATGATAAAAAGTGAGATTTTTGGAATTCGATCAATGAAATTAGATAAGAGTAATCATGCTGGATGTAAAGGGAGGATCATCACATATTATTTATAAAATTTTTAATTAAATTAAAAATACCCTTGATGGAATAACTTATTTATTAATGAATTTGGTGACACATATAGTCTACACCATCATTTCATTTTAGGAATCAATTGCAGATTCCCTATAGCATTTATCCACACGTGTTTTTCAAATATGCATACATCGTGGATGGATTCTATAGGTTCTTGCACAACATATCTTTGTGCTTTCATCATCAGACTTTCATCTCTATGAGAATCACTATCAATGTTTTATCATTGATTTATTATGGGAGTATTTTTCATCAATCATCGAAGTATTCATGGAAAATATATCTTTCTATAATTTAGTGTATCCTGTAAATCCCTTATGCACAACCAATATAATGAATTAGATTATTTTGAAAATAATAAAAAAGGGTCTATATATTTCTAGTGTTAAAATAAAGTAATATCATAAGTGACATTCATTATTTATTTATTCCATAAAGAACCACATGTCAAATAATAATATTAATATTATTCTTTCTTGACATGAAATTAACTTTTGAACTATATTGAATATTATTTTATTAAATAATATTCAACATTTATTATTTCTAAACATAAATAAATCCTATATGCATCATCTTGCCATATTTATTAAGACTTAAATAATAACTATAAATAAGAAATAAATATTTATTAAATATTTTACTGATAAAATATTTTCTAAATTACCTGGTGGTTGAATATAAGAGATCATGCATACTTGAATTATTATTATACCACATCAGGGAATAATATTTAATTAACTTCTTATGTAATAATATATTATTTAATTGAGTTTCTGGATACCCTTAGTGTGTGACCCTCTAGGCCTCTCTCCTAGTGGAACTATGTGTATCAGCCTTATGTCCATGGTTAGGATATAGCACATGCCAAGGAAACCGTAGATAATTAATTTAATTCTACAATGACCCAATACCTCATATAGATACTTACTTTCTGTCATTGTTTCTTTATCGTGATATTTCGAATCAAGTAGGTTACATGCGAGTTATGTCAGACTATAAGCTCGTTGCGTCTTTCATGGACTCTATAGAAATAGAACATTCATAAAGAACATCATGGCCATGGAAATATTTAGAAAATATAATTTCCATAAATGGTACTGAGACATCCACATCCATTAAACCAGAAGTGATAAATCATTTCTCTAATTATTCCTTAATGTAATATTATTTTTGTCACAACCAATGTATCCTACCTCACTTTAAAAATCTATCATCATAATTTTCATCAATAAATTATTGTCAATTACTCATAATACATTAATAATAATATCATAGCCTAAGGACTTGTACACAGGTTCAGAGATAGGAATATCGAATGAAATGTTTATATTATGATTTTCTATTGGAGGGTCTCATTTTTATAATATCCTTCTAAATATTACCAAGGGAATACACCATGATAAGGTGGCTATATATCATATGAGATTCCACCCCTGATATAATTTATAATTTATTACCCCTAAATGATATCTTGGAGTTATAGATCAAATATTCATGAATAGTTTCATATCATTTCAGGGTTCTAATCATATCAGGGATCTGCAATGACCTTATAGTTCAACAACTACTCTTAGGACAATATCACAAACAATTTTATGAATAAGAAAATTAATGATGTGTTATTCATGTTATTAATATTGAAAACAATGAATAAATGTTGTCATATATTATATATAATTTTGTTCTAAGGAACCAACTCTATTAGTCATGAATAAAATTTAGTTAATATAAAATTTACCATACATTTATGTTAGATTATCTATTTTAATTAATATGGATTACTAAATTCATGTTAGATGGTTTTTCAATTCATGATAAAGAATTTGGATCATAATATATTACGATTGAAACATTATAAGGGGTAAATTTTTTCAAGGTGGATATATCCAAAAGATGATTTTCAGGTCACTATGAGTACACCATTGAAATATATATATATATACATTTAATTAATATACTATTTAGGAAGCGTCACACAAAAAGTCAAGCGTGTGGCGCAATCATACAATATATAAATAATCATGAATATTTGGATAGAGAAATAAACCACCTACCATATTTTTTGGGAACTCCCCTAATCAATTCTCATCATTTGATTTAGGCTCGAATTGGGGAATATGAAGAAATATAAAAATTCACATAAAATAGTGAGCATCAGCTCACTTGAAAACAACACTCACAATGTTTAGAAAAACTATGTTAATATAGAATAAGAGTAAAAATAATATCATTATCTTTCCAATTGAACTGAAAAAATAATAATTTTATATTAGAAATATTAACTAGCTAAAAACCTATGAATGAACCATTGGAGAGATCAAAATTAGAGAGGACCTTCTATGCCTAGAGAGGAAGGGAAATGAAGGATAAAACATTAAATTATACTGATGTGAAATGTATATTTTACTAATTTTCTAAGGGTTCATTTATTGGATGCACAATTTTTAGAATCTATGTTACAAACATATTCTGTTATTACCTATGTGTAAAGAAGGGTATGGTCTAAGACCATGGATTAACGAAACCCGGTATAGGTTGTGTGCCCTAATAAAAAACTTTTGCAGGATCATGACAAGATTTGTGGTTTGGGTGGAATAGTTTAAATAAGATTTGAATATAATTTTACTACAATAGCTAACCTCGAATGTTTTTAACTAAATGTGCGGCCTAGATAACAATATTTATGTAAACAGTGTGACCATTGTGTTTTTTAGAATTGCAGGGCTTCTGGAAACGAATTAGCCCTAGATACCCCCAAAACGTCTATAATTCTTTTTTAAACATCCATAAGGATATAAATAAGTATTTGAAATATATTTTTAATAGGGAATACCTCACAAGATAAACTAGGATTTTACAATATACACCACACTAATGAAATAAGTTGTGAATATGGAAAACATGTCAAGGAAGTACAAGTGAGATGAGAAACCCTTACATCAGGTCATTTTACCTTCGTACATAACCATACATGATTTATAATAAATATTTATTGATTATAAATCTATTATAAAACCATTTTTATATATTCAATACCATATATGTTTTACTTAAGGTCTTCAATGACCCATTTTTTAATAATGCATTGTTAAAATTTTATTTAAGGTAGTAAAAACATTTTTTCATATATTTTATTATTTATTATTTTTATTCATTTAACCTTTATAATTATTTCTTAATTTTTTGGGATAATAAAGACATAATTATCATATGATTTTATTATATATGTATTTAGATTAATCTATAATATTAATGATAATAAATGCATAAAACTATTTATAGAAATAGTATCTTGTACATACACATGAAAATTATTACCTTTTTCTTGACTGCAGGGAAAAATGAAAATAAAAACTAATTACCCATTATAAAATCATTATTATTTTATATATATAATTTATATGAGTCATGTATATTTTTATTATTATTCCTGTAAAAATAAAATGAAGAAAAATTCACATTGTTAGGTGGATGCAGTAGTCAACATGTACCAATGAAGAATGATATTGTTTTCTAATAGATTGGAAGGTAAGATATTTAATTTGAAAATATATTTACATAAAAAAATCTGACATAAATATCACATATATAAATTTAATTAGTATTCTCTAACATCCATGTAAATAGTAAGTGAAAAATGAATAACATTGTATTGTGAGTCTGTAGAATTCCATACACAGAAGTGATGTTATCATATCCCAAAAAAATAGAATCTCAAAAGGTATATAATATCTCATAAATTTAGATGTATAAAAATTTCATGAGAATAGTACAAATATTCTAAATACATTGTAATATTCATCTTTGAAAGGTGGCGATGGAAAAAGAATTACATTAGTTTGTGAGGCAATATTCTTCTATACACATGATCAATGGTTTCATTTTTCATTTGTTTTAAGGGGAAATAGTTATAGAGTATTCCATTTAGAGAGTATATTATTAGTATATGATTTGTATTTAATTTATTTATTGGTGTAGTTTATGAATATTTTATATTATATGAATAATAAATAAAACCAACATGCTCTTTAATATTTTTTCACAATCATTAGTGAACCATTGTAGGTTTATACATAAATCCATTTCATGTATGTTTCATAATATAAATAATCCCAATATTATATGTACTGGTAATTGGGGATTATATATATGTAGCTTCCGGCTAATCTAAACAGATTTGAAGTGTGGAGAGGAGAGGTGAGGGGGTGTCCATTTTGAAGAGGTATAGATTACACAGTAATAAATTTTATGTTGAAAAATAGAAAAAATCTGTTTTTTGTTGATAAAATGATAAAATAGGTAATTATCAATTATTATCTGTCATAAGATCAAAATATGATAAGAAAATAATAATTATAATAGATTGGGTTATTTTAAATATATATATTTTTAGTTCAACCACCACTAAACCCATTTGACCTTAAACGTGGAAATTCATTTTTACAGTCTTCACTATTTGTTATTGACAAAATTAATTTTACCTTATCATATAATATTAATTTTTGTGTATAATAATATAGAACCCACATCTCCAAATTATATTCAAATATATGGTAAATCTTAATTTTAAATTAAACTAGTAGATAATATAATGGAGTGAGATCCCAATGTCAATTTTTTTTATAAGTATGGAATGTTTTAATATAGAAATTCAAAATGAATTTTATAATAATTAATTAAACTAGATTATAAATATTTAAAATAATATAGAACTATATAAATTAATTAAATGAAAATTTTGTTCTAACTAAAAGTAATTTTACACTGTTCTTAGAATATGTAATCCATTCAGAAAGATAACAAAATTTGACCCTTGGAAAATTATGGAAGAATGATTCTAAAAATAAATTTTATTTTTTAAAATAAATTTTCTAAATATTTTAAAAATAAATATATTATTAATTAGAAAATAATAATAAATATAATTTATTTTGAAAAAATATTTTTGATGCATGGAATAATTTTACAAAAAATTAATTACATATTTCTTAAAATATTTTATATTTATAAAATATTTAGATATATTTTTTTGAAGATTTTGTAATAACTATTTTTATAACCATGTTTAATGTCTCATATATAATGATATAGTTTAAATAATAATATTTATTGTACATTGCGGTTTCTTAAAACCTGGTGATGCATGTTATACAAGCTATTAATGACAAGAATTTAATTACAACAAAGTATATCATAAATAATTGGGGTTATGAACTATTTTATAATTTTTTTGTTTCAAGTAGTGTACTCATTTGAACATAATGTAATTACATAAATTTCATCGGGAGTAATAATTTATGACATAAAAAAACCATAATAAGATTCAATGATAAATAATTAATAAATATTATGTGATACAACCAACAATATAGAATAAAAATAAAATATATAATTCCAAAATAAAATACATATATCCAATTATAATCAAACCTTTGTTGAAAAATATCAAATTGTATTAGATTTCGCACTAGCGAAGCCCAACTAGAACACAAACAAGAACACCACATCGAAGCGATATCTAGATAAAAATACAAATTTATAGAAATTGTAAAATATTTACATTAGGTAAACTCACCACCTTCCATATATAAAATCTTAAAATTATTTTATTTTTTTCTTGTTTGAAAAATCAACTTTAATAGTACATTTTTCCCTTTGAAATAATAAAAAGTAATATCTAAAAACCTCATTAAATTAAATTTTCAAAAACAATTACCTTTTTAATTTTTTATAAACATCTCGTAGTATAATTTATGAAGGGGTTTCTATATAAACATAGAAAATAAACATAGAAATGTACTTTTTTATATTACTGTTTTTTTCCAGAAAAAAAAATAATCAACTTTTGAACTCTATTTAATTATATCTACCAAGAAAGATTTATGATAGGCAGAATGATTATGTTCAAATAAATAAAATATTAAGGATTTTAAATGATACATAATATCCCTATAAAAATTTTCACTAAATATTTAATTCTATGAATCTAAATAAATATAAAGAAACATAAATTAAATAGTAATGAAACATATCAATGAATCAAAATAGATAATAAATATAAGTTATAATAATTGAACACAAATAAATAGATTTAAATTAAATAAATATAGAAATATAATATATATAGTTAATATGAATGAATATAGAAAAATATATACAAATTTAATTCTCTTTAATAAAATTAAAAATAACTGATATCATGGATAAATTATTAGGAGAAACAATGGACTTAGACACAAAATAATATAAAATAACATTTTAATATGATACATGTAACTAGTATGAAGATTATGTAATTAAATCATTGTAATATGGTCATAAATCACACATTTATTCTCTAGTCTGGGGACAGACATAACTAGTGATAATGTACATCATTTAATATACGTTATCCTACCCAAATAGTAGAGCAGTCCAAAAAATTATTTATTTTTATTTTTGTATCCTTTATCACATTTAAATCACATTGAAGAAATAATCACATCCTGGAATCAAACATAATTTTCTCCACCACCAATATATACCTATTTTTTGTAAGAATATCATTTTATAAAAGTGGAATATGGTCATTTTTAAGCACGTTTTGGATTGAAAAATATAAAAACCGTACGTTTAGAATAAATTACTAAAAGATAAATGAAAATAATTTGAATATTTGTCATTATTTAACTTATTATAGCCAAACACATCCAACCGTAAATAACAAAAAAATCAAATATATTTTTAATAAAATTAATCATATGTAAAAATAAAAGTGATTGGAATAACCTTTAAAAGAAGCCATTTTCCCCATAAAATAGTTTTCATAAATGAATTTAATTTAAATAATTCTTGGAAAACACATAGTGTGACATAGAAAGCATTTGAAATCATAAGATGATTAAATAATTTTTTATAATCAAATAGAAAATAATAGAGTATATAATATAATTCGAATAGTCTAATGAATTACATATAAAAAACCCTTGTGTTCTCAAAATGAGTTTTGTGATTATGAAATTTAGTTGGGATTATATTTTATATGATATGTGTCAATAAGCTAATAACAGATTGATAACCTGTACATCTTTCCAATTCTCATAGGGGCCTTCTCTGGTTCATGTATAACTTGAATGATCCATAATACCCCATAAATTATTAGATGAATCATCTAAAATTAAAATTTCATAATAGAATATTCATATCCAAACAAACCAAATTGTATATGATTTTTAAAAAAGTTCTCCATAATGTGATGTTAACTCCTAGATAACTTCTACAACAAAGCTACAAATATTACTCAATTATTACTTCCAAGATGAAGGATTATATAAATCAAATTAATAAAATGTAAAAATAAAATCATTTATATAAATACTTCAAGATAAATGGAAATTATCAGATTTTACACTCCCTTCAAGGAAATATTCTACATGATAGTAATGAAATTCCATGAAGAAGGGTAATTCCACAATGAGTCGGTCCAATTATGAAGAAAAAATCCCAGATAAAAAAATAAAAAATTAATTACAGAAACATGTAGAGGAAAAGGAAATGGTAGGGGGAGAAGTATTATTATGAATTGGTGTGTTATAAATAATTTTAATGAATCAATATAATTGGGTCGTGTGGCAAAGCAAGTGGGAATCCAAGATGGGAATATCACCTAATATTGACTGGATGTGGTTGAGGTCACCATATAGGACCCCAAATAGGTCCCAAACTAGAAAAATAAAATTACATTATTATTAATACTAAAAAACTCAAAGTACATGATGTGAGAACCCATTTAATTCTTCAACCCATGACCTTATAACCTAAAACCCCCCGAACAAATTACTCTAAAGTGTGTTCCAAGGGACACAACACAATCACCACACATGAGGCAGATGTGAAGAAACCTCAGGTGTCCACCCATGGAATATGTATAATTAATTATTTTATATGTATTGAACCACATTATATCTATATAACACAACAAATAAACATATTTTGTTGGATTTTTCATCCACAAACTATAATAGTATTGTTTTTGGGGACATGTCAAGAATCGTTACTAGATACTTCTACCTACACCACACCATGACCTTTCATTAGTGTTATTATTCTTCATAACTATTCCAAAACATCCCAAAATATATAAAACATTGTCCATACTCATAATCTCATACAATAATCTATAAATTTGTATTCAATTATCATTTAAAAAATCGCGATGAATAATTTCATTATTATAAAATACCAAATAGTATTGTCCCCATTATGAGTCGAATCACCTATATCCAATGCCTAATATTCACCCAAAAGGTTTTATGGAGAACCCACATCAACACCATATATGTGTATAAAAAGTTAATATATAAATATTCATCTCGTGAATACACATAATTCATCAGATTAACAGCTCTTAACTATAAAATCAAATTTCAAAACCAACCATTCTACATAATTTTACCCTATACTTCACTAAATCATCTAGTACATATATCAAGGAAATAAACTTGTCCCAGATCATATTATTTTACCAAACCTTACCCATACCCACTATCACATGATACATATACATATATCGATAAAATAGATATACAGGGACCCATATCTCTTAGCTTCATGAAATTGATTATCGAATAAAATTACAATTTATATTATAGATCAATGATATAATAAATTATGATATAACATGGTTGTTAGATAATAAAAAAATAAACAATAATTAACATTATAAAAATAAAAAAAATAGAAGAGACATTATGGTTAATATGAGCCATAGAAACACATTAATATGTATTCTCAAAAAACATAATCCTATAAGATGAAAAAACACTTATAAGGGAATGTGGGAATATTATGAGAGTTTGGGAGATCCCCTTTTGAGTAATGGATAAAAATGAGTAAAAATATCCTATTTAATAAATAATAATATTATTTAATTATATTTTCCAATAAAATAGAAAAATGGTATGTCGTCTATTTACTTTATGGCTAATATCATGTTACCATTGTCTTACCAACCTTACTATTTTTCCCTTTAGGTAATTGCAGGACACCTCTCGTATTCCCTTAACCAACTAAAAAGCTACCCTAACCTTGGTTATTTTTCGGAATTACTATATATGTTCAAAGAAAAACCCTCCCCATTCCTGTGATCATGAAAAAATAAAAGTGATATATATTAATCCATATATAATCGAAAAAAATATTATTAGAGTAAACATATGTATTCTTTTACAAAGAAATACCTCTTTAGAAAGTTATTGACAGCAATGTGATCCTTCACCAGCCAAAACATTTTCAACATTCATATATTCGAGTCATTCTATATTTCCTTAGATAGTAATTTAAAATATACCATAAAAACTGTTTTATTCTAATGTAGAACCTATTTATGTGAGAATACCCTCTACTACTAAAAGGTTTCTCTTCTTCAGTAGAATTTTCTAAATGAGCCAGAGATTACTTTTTGGGAATCAATTATCAACCAATCATGATAACCATTGAACCTAAAATTATTCTTATTATAAGTGTTCATCTTATGATTTTACCAAAATTTCATCACTTTAATACCAAGGATGTAACAATATACCTACTGTATTACTTAATTTTTATGATTTTTCACTAGCCACAATGTATCTAGTCCCTACCAAAACCTAATCATCACAATCATTACAACCCAAAAACACCATGGTGATAAAATAATTTTATTTTCTTCCTAGATTATAAAAATGACATGATTTAATAAATTAATTACTTATACTATAGACTCCTCACTATAAAAATTATCCACACAGTAATACTTCATCTGACCTACCTGAGACAACTATTGTGTTATTCCAACCATATCTCTACAATTCTGACGTTCTGGACATCATCATCATTATCTGAATCTAAATTGATGAATAAAACTATACCAACTCGTGGTAAATTAATTCTATATATAAATAAAATTATACACCTATATCCATCCTTTTAAATCCCATAACATTCATATACAACATACCAATGACTATAACCAGCTACACATTCTCCACCAAGAAGGTCAATGTGGCCACATATAACTATATATAATAATAATATAATTTTTCAAGACCACTATTTAGTACCGTAGACAGTTTTTCCTACATTAACACTATTGATAACCAACACCCACTACCTCAACATATATGTGAAGATGAACTATAGCTACTTCAAGGGAATATAGGTCCTAGTCCCACCTCAAATGCTTATGTCTATCCTAATCCTTATCCTCTAACAGCATATGAGGATACCATATAGAACTTCAATGTGTGACCCATATTTATTCAAAACATACACTCTATTTGGATTTGGATATACTTATGTTGATCAATTACTACCTCCCCACATTAGAAATTCATTATAAAAGAACACCTTTATAGTGGAAACATTGAACCAATACTATGATAAACAACTGAATCTCATCAAATCCATCTATCCAAGTACCCAATGAAAACCTAACTAATCCAGAACATAATAAAGATATAGTAACACCCTCTTCTCTTAAGTTCCACTCCACTATGTATTCCTGGTTTACATCCTTGTAAAATTATCTTAAACAAAATATATTTACCTCTATATTAATCGAGTAATTATGTACATTCTGGAGTAATTTTACCTAGGAGAACCTAATTATTTTCCATTTATCATGTAAATCATTGATATATTTTAAACCGAGAAGGATAATATAAAATTTATGACTCCCATTACATCTGTTGCATTAATTGATGAGATATGCATTCCCTCAGTGTTTTGGGATGAAGTTATAACTTTTTTCTTCAAAGTATTTATATATCATCCCTATATATATATATAACTAATTTATCTTATATTTTTCAAAAATATTTTGTTAGTCCATTTTGTGTATACATAGTTACTTATACCATCCATCGAACAAACAAAATATATAATAAATAATCTCAATGTAGTATTATATTTCAAGGGGTCTCTCCACACACTTAAAAATCCAATGATACTATAACTATAACACTCAAATCCTATATTCCTTAAATAGTATAGAATTTTTTTTACATAGTATATTTAATGTATAAGATATACTATGATTTCCCGATAATAATAATTAAACTACTACCCTATCCCTACAACTTTCTATAGGAACCTAGTCTACCAATACATCTCTAAAAAATGAGCATGGTTATATACCAATTAGTGGGTCTATTTATTTCCTGACATGATGAATTCTAATTTCAACAATCCAGATGGTCTAGTGGTTCTTAATATGGGGGAATACTATTGAATGATGAATATAATTATCAATACATATATTATGGAGAAGAAAATACAGATTAAAAATAGTACTAGGTTACATGAACAACTAGCCCATACACCAATAATACTCCCCAGTTATCATAACATCAATGAAATATGATCAGTATTATTTTATATAATTTTATTATAATAAAACCACCTCATGAACATTCATTAAATTGATGTTTGTTAATTTTGGGTTGGTTTAACCAACTACTTGAACAGTACTATGAATTTATATCATGGATTAATTTCAAATAAATATTTACTAGTATAATAAGATATAATTATTTTGGTAATTATTTTTTCCCAAATAATTTATATAGACATCAAATTCATAGATTAAATAAGTACCCTATCTTATTTTATAGTCAGTTAAAAATTCTTATTATATACTTTATTTAAATGTATAAGTTTTAACACTATCATGTATGGAATATAAGAAATCATATATTGTAATATATAATACCTAATAATAGTTTAAATGTCTTTTTGAAATAATAATTTTGAATAAAAAAATAATTCAAATGTTACTATTATGAGTCTTCTAAAAATGATCAAAACAATGAATACTTATATTAAAATCCCTACGAATTCATCTAGATAATTACTACTAGGGGGAGTATAATTTAAAATGTAAATATTTTTCATTCTAAATATGTTATTCTGATATATATTCTTATATAATAGGAATTCAATGTATGTTTGTGGATATCAAGACAATAGGTAATGGTTTTATATTTAAAATTTTTTCCTTTATAACATATTATCTACCAAACATCTGATTTACCTTATATGAACTATATATATATATATATAATTTGAAAATTTATATCCTAAAATAACATTTTTTATTGTATTTTATGATCATGATTAAAACCTGTATTTCAATTGGTTATGAGTGAATTTCTAAAAATTCTATAGGTGGGGTTTTTCATTCTCAATTTTAATTATTCATAACACAATTTATAATCACCACCTATTCTATTTTGACATGTTCATACATTATAATTGAATAATTTGTCCTATATAAGTGATTAAATTATTTGGAATAAAAATACTATTATATTAACCCTCTCAATATTATTTTTGTTATAGAGATACCAATTAGGTGTTCGGGAAAAAATTTATATGTTTTAGTAATATAAAACTATATTCCATTTCCTAGAAAACACATCAATACTAGTATACTAGAAAAAAGATGTGATTGTGGCCTGAATATAATTAGGTTTAATCAAACATAAAAGTGTTGGCTTACTATTGACTAAATCAACACTCTTATGCTTGATAAGTATGAAAAAAATTCACACCATAAAATGCACTCCATGGGTTTATGAGTGTAATGATTAGAATGCTATTAATAAAAAATGGAATTTTTTTCAACCATTTCCCTGGTCACCTAACAAAAAACACCATTGAACCCTATTATTATTTTCTATGGATATCAATAAATTTGAAAGGTATCCTTCACCTTATATTTCATTTAAATGGTTACTACATGGTATGTTGATGATATGTTGTGGCTTCCATGTTCATTACGTAATTTTCCCTATTGAAATCATGATTAATCTAATGAATTGTGAATTATTGGTTTTTTAAAAATCTCAATATTCATATAAACAATTATTTTATAGATTGATGTTATTCATGCAATGGTAGAAAAGTTAATAATGAAATTTATGATGAATGAAATGGATGTAATCAAGTTATGGGTGGTGCTAATAATAATACTAAAACTCTATAAATAGTTATGTATTTTAAGAAAAATCTGTATGTGATTTTGGGTATAATTATTTCCATGATAGAGAATTTTCTTAGATTAAGGCCTTGATATTTTTTTGATATATATCATTATGGACTGAATTAGTATGAGATCAAAAAAAATTATCCATGATTTCATTGTATATAGATTATTTATAAAAACCATAGTTTTAGTTTATTATGAATTTATGTTGTTCATTTATTATATCTATATAACATATTCCCTTATTATGTTATAAAATATTTTGTTTTATTCTACTTCATAAAAATCATCTATGCTCACAGTTATTTTTTTCTACTTTCCTATAATTTATGATGAGGATACGGTATAATTTTCATAGATATAATAATAAAACTATTAATATTTATGCAATATGTTCATTCTGTATCATAATTTTTTTAAGTGTGATGTGTACATGTAGTTGTAATTCTCTGATATATTAACTGTTCAATCATTCAAGAATTGTTTTATTTTTTTTATAATAATTTAATATAACTACTTGATCTATGTTTTTTATGTCTGAGTTATCACAATACAACTCACCCAATTCAAATTCTATGGGAGAATGTTAAATTCAGGGATCATATATATGAAATCAGGTATGTAATGATTCTGAAGTACTAAATTGTTTTCAAACTTATTAATGGAATATTGATTGTTAAATTATTATATATGTGTGGGATTTAACACATCATAGTTTTTAACAATAATATTACATTAACATTTATGAAATCCTTGAAAAAAAAGCATCACCCATGTTTTTGTGTGTGATACCACCTCCATGAAGTGATTTAATTCATTTTTTATCAACATCATACATGTTTTTTTTGAAAAGTGAATTTAATGAAAGAAAAATTATATTATTATTAAATATATATATATATGATGAAACTATTAAAATAGTTCATAGATCACAATTACCAAACCATAATGTCTATGAAATGAAACAGCTGACAACCAAAGTATTGATTTTAGTTGTGAAATATTTATAAAAGTGTTATTGGAAATTATGAATGAATAATCTCTTGTAATAAAATTATTATTATTTTAAAAATATATATGTATAATAGATATAATTTTTTTCACATGATGTTTGAGTGAGGGTAATCCATGTCGGGACATGGGGTGTGAGTTTATGATACAATATCACTTTTATCATGATTTTTAATGATTCAATTTCCATTGTGGGAGAATAATTTTTTTAATTTCTCAAATAAATTATATTTCATTGAAATAAATATATTAATGAGGTATTCAACTTGTCTATAAGGCCTCAGCCTTAAACCCTACTTAATCTTGAGTTATTACAAGATTACACATTGAGGATCTTTTTAGGGTAAGAGTTTTAGAGAATTAGGACATGACTATTACATCTCAAAAGATTACAAAGTAGAAACTTCTACTAAGTTTCCATAAGATAAAAACTCTTAAAAAGAAACATCTCTAGTTCCATGTTTTAGGTAGCATGACATTCCCTTGATACCATCCTTGACTCTATTCTGGGTTAAGTCCTGTGAAAAATATTTCAAAAACGTGGGATGAGCATAAAAAGCTCAGTAAAGGATACACAAAGAATGAAAACTGTTAGTTTTTCAAAACAACAAGTAAACCATGTATACTTTATCAAAGTAATACATTTCACATTTCCAAAGTAGTAAAAAAAACTCTTCAATGAATAAAATATCATTACTTACCCTTTTGTAACCAAAAGATTACCATAAAACCCATATAAATAACACATAACATAAAAAGGTAACTTGGGACATAAACATACTAAAATGGAAAAACCATATGGTCTACTTCCACACATACTTAATGGAATAACCATACGGTCGACTTCCACACATACTTAATGGAATAGCCATACGGCCGACTTCCACACATACTTAATGGAATAGCCATACGGCCAACTTTTATACCCAATGCATTGGAGGTTATAACGAAACCACCCATCCTAGTATTCACGACACCACCCGTCATAATGTCCAAGTTCCATTATAAAATCATAAGACATTAAATAAATATAAAGGAATGAAAATATTTCCACATTTTTAACACAATATATCACTTAAATATATCGACATAACAAATCCTTTATAAAAACCATTTTCAATACCAACATACATAATAGAGTATATGGTATTTATTTCATTTTAAAAAACATTACGACTTGTTGAGGAATCCAAAGACCAAATAATACTCACGGCGGCGGAAAAGGTCATTGTCACCGCCTACGTTAAAAGAAACATTCCTTTTTGTCGTTTAGTAAAACACATCATATAAAAATATTCCTTTTGAATAAAATTAAATGTCAAAGGTTTTTATACACCGTATAAAATAAAGTTGTCTGTAAAACCAAATATGCCTCAATGAAAGGAGATTGATACGAAGTCCCTTACAAAGTCGGTATCCTTAGATTAAGGATAAATCAATTACATGATTATGTGTGACAAATAATAATACACAAAATATAAGAGGATATTAAGTGTAAAACATTCATAGGTCATTCACACATAATCATGTAAAAACAAAAACAATGACATAGATATTTAACTCAATGAAATGAGATTGATTTATGATTTCCGATACAAGTCCGTCTAAATGACATAAGAATTTATCAATGAGATGATTATGTGTAGAAATAGTATATCCACACAAAGGTTTGTGGAAACCACATCATTGAGATTCCACCCATAATCATGGAATAATAAAATCAAGAATTAGTGGTTTAACCCAAAGAATTGAAAGTGGGTTAAGAAGTTCCCTTACAGAAATTCGACTTCCTAACGTCGTCACTTCAAAACTCATAAAATGAGTTGATGAGGGATAAAAAGGGTATCTCATCACTTGGACATAAAATTTACATTAATAATGATATAGAAGAACATATCACAACATAATATTATGTGAATTAAAAGAAATAACAAAAGTAGTCTTTTAAAAAGAGGATGGTGAAAGGTTCCTTTACCGACTTGGATAACTTTTGAAACGTACACCCCATTGAAGAAGGGTCATACAATGAATATGTAAGTACACATAAATGAAATTATATTAATAAAAGAGTATAATAATGGGAATTACATAAACCACTCAATGTAAATTGTGTCAAATGTAGCATAAATCTCACGGGAATAAAAGTGAGATGAAAAAATCCCTTATGAAAACTCGGCAGCCTAACAGCGCCACTTAAAACTTCCAAAAAATGGATTGATGAGATAAAATAGAGTATCTCATAATGTTAAAATAAAATGTACAGAAAGATTAATATAAAATAACATCCCCCATCATAACAAATAGGAGCTTAAAAGAAGTGACATAAATGAGAGTACTTAATAAAAGAGGGAGGTTAGATCTCTTACGAAAATTCGGCAGCCTAACGGCGCCACTCAAAACTTCCAAAATGGATTGATGAGAGAAAATAGGGTCTATCACCATATGAAAATAAAAATTACATTAGGAGTAATATAAAAGCACATCCCAATCATAATATAGATGATCTTAAAAGGAATTACATAAAAGAGTGTACTTAAAAAGAAAGAGAGGAGTAAGATCCCTTACCTCAAGTCGAACTTGTCTTGTTCGTTTCTTTATATTTCTGAATAATAAACTTTGGTCAATTTAAAATTGATTAATTAACTCCTATAAATATTATTATTCAGTTCATATCACATATTTTAATGTTATAATAATTGGTTAATAATATGAGTTCATATTAGACGTTTTTTGCGATGTTTGGTACATGAGTCAAAAATTGAACTTGTTGGAAAATAATTTTCCATGTAGTTATAGGTACATAATATCAAGAATAGTATTGATGTTTTAAATATCATATATATCCAGTATATATTTATTTTATACTATTACATATCATTTGGAGATAAAAAATTAAATGCACCGTTCATGGAAACGGTAGGCCGTACGTACGCATGAACGCTACTTTCATTTTTTTGTCATGTTAATGGAATTAAAACAAAATGAGATATATATATATATATATATGTTATAATTCCTGAATTATATCCATAATTTTGATGTAATATATTACATATATATCCATTATATATGTGTACTTATAATAGTACATAACATTTTGAAATAAGAAATGAAATGTACCGTTAATGGAGACAGTAAGCCGTACGTACGCATGAACGCTACTTCCATTTCTATTTCATATTTAATGGAATTAAAAACATAATGATACATAATAGTATTTTATTTCCAGTATGGTATCATATATAATATCATTAAATATATCATTTATACGTACCACATATGGTATTAACGAATCAAATCACTTTGAGGGGGCGGTAGTCCGCACTTCCTTAAATGATGATATCACGTTGACCCATAATGGAAACCATAAAGGAATGACATAAATGAAAAAAACAGAAGCTTAAGTAAAACATAAACATATTATATATCATATATAAATATAATGTCATCTTAATGGCCACCTTTGAAGGTGTTAGAATAATGTTGAACAATCATCGTTTCGTGAGGCAGAAATTTTCCATCCACAAAAACAATATGTTCTTTAACCGTTAGATGTAGGTGTGTCTAAGTGTAGCTCAAATCCTTCATATAAAAACATCCTAGTATATTGATGATACTGAATTTTTTACAAAATAAATTAATAAAAAGAGTTTTGGGGGTTGGAGAAGCAAAATGAAACAAAAGGACACAAGTGAAGACATTACCTTAAAATCGGGTAACTCCCTTTGGTTTGTGCTCAAAGGCTTCCTTGGGAAGACTTCTGCCCAATTTGAGGCTTCAAAGAGTTATTGTGGGATGTTTAGAGACACAATGGGCAGGGGTTGGCCGAGCCAATGGCTTTGGAAGTGTGGGTAAGTAGGTAGAGGTGGGGGCCTTTTATAAGAGGAGAGGAGGGGCACTTTTGGGAAGTAAAGAAATGTTACTTTATTTTAGAATGAGTTTCGGATTTTAATGGTCACAAATTGATTTGTTTCTAGGATTAGGTGATAAGGGTTCGAAATCCACCCATATAATAGGTTTTGGACATGTGTAGCTGTTATATTTTACATTATATTTCCATTTTGTTTAAATCGTTAAATAATGATGTCATCGCTGCATCATCAGGATGTCGTAAATAATTACATTATTTAATGTCTAAAAATTATAAAAAAAATACTATGATGTATTAAATATTTTTATCTTTCCAATGACTATTTATAGTCAAAATTCTGACTTGTATAACCCCGTGTAAAAATTGTTTTAGTAAAACATATCATGTTAGTGTCATTTTTTACTTTAACATTAAATAAAAAGGTATTTATGTCATTTTCCAACCAAAGTGGCTCCATGGGGTCCCCAAGTTGACCCATGGATTTTCCTGGTCGACCATGACTCATCCAATGAGGGTAATACATGTTTCTAGGTCATTTCATTTTATTAAAATAGTATTCTTACCTTAAACTACACTAATTACCTCTAATCGCGATTAAAAACTTAATAAGTTACTATTCACCAAAAAATTATTTTAATCCAATTTAACCACATTTTATATCTTAATGACAACCATGTATGTCAGATTTTTAAAATTCAAAACACAGAGGTGGTAAAATTTCATTTAAACGGAAAATCAGTTTTTTATAAGTACCACTTAGTGGTTTCACTATTCATCAAAAATTGAAGTTTTTCAAAAAAATACCAAAACATCACCCTAAGCTATATTTGATATTCCGAATTAAAAAAATTAAGTCTATTTTAAAAATTCAAAACACATAAGTTTCATTAATTAATTTAATAATTAATTTCTACTGTCAGAGTAAAGAGCGTGTTTTTATGAAACAAAATGTATCAAAAGATTGACACTAGTTTAAGTCCGGTTTCAAAGTGAAATTAATTCCAACCACCACTATTGGATTAAATGGTAAAATTATATTCTAATTTAACTTTTAACCCAATTCAATAGATAATCTAATCATATAAATAAATTAGATTAAAAATAGGTTTTGAATTAAAATTCAACATTATTCACTATTCATTAAAATTGATCTTTTTCAGAAAAATACCAAAAATTTACAGAAGGTAAATTTTGATGTCCCGATTATAAAGAAGAATTTTATTTTGTCATACATAACACATAAAATTCTCAAAAAGTGGAATTTAACGAGGTTCGCAATCAAAAGGTAGTTAATCGACCTTTTAAAGAATATTAAAATGTTTACGCTTAAAATTGGATTCATTCGCATTTTTAATCCTCTAACATTTATTGAAAAAAGTAAAAATATTTGACAAACATATATAATCATTTTTTATTTAGTTCTATTCATTCCTGTCGTCACAATATCTAGGCGTTAACTACCATTTAAAATAATATATGTTTATTATTGGAGTGAAATGTATGATTCCCAAGAAACTCGTTGTTGCGTGTTGGGTACGTCATCGAGCATAGCATCCCCTATAAAGATATATTAACATTTTATTCACAAATATGGATAAATGTGAAAATGTCATACTCTTTATTTACCTAGGGTGTTACATCCTTGTCCCCTTTTGGGAATTGCATCCTCGCAATTTTAAAATTGGGCTTGGAAACATTATTGAAAATCCCAAATCAGAACAAGAATCAGTAAAACAATCACTTTAAAATAAAGAAAGAGAAGTATAAAGGTTACCCGAGTTAACCCATACTAGGATTCCAAGTATGAAAATATGGACATGGAGGAAAAAACAAAGGGTCATGTTCTGATGGAGAGTGATAGTAAATATGTCTAGGAGAAAGTTAACAATAAGTAAATCACAAACTTGTGATGGGTTACACGGTATTCAATTCCCCAGTATGAAAAGTTAACAGACAACATTTTTGTTTTATGTTACTCTTCATTGAGGAATTTATTATTGAGCTTAACTAAATTATAATGAAACATACTCACTTGTCACGTAGACTTTCAACTTTTACTATATTTTTTAATCAAACTCATATTTTCTCCATAAGACGAGTATTTAGGAAGACTTGTTTGCATTATGAGTACTATAATCAACTTCTTGAGAATCACCTAATCCACAAAAGAGAACTATATATTTCCCATGTCTTTAGACAAAAACCATAACCAAAATTGTTAGTATGAGATCAGATAATCCAAAAAAGTATAATCCTTTATAAAAATAAAATCTATTCTTAATCTCCAAAATTTGTCAAAAAAAATTCCAAAGTTTAACGAATACCATTCGATAAACTATTGTACATAAAATTCTTCAAAGAAAACCACACTAAGATTGAAACCCAAATATTTGAAGGATTTAGTCACACAGTCTTCCAAGTTAAATAGTAACATTTATCTCCAAACAAGATCAGTTGCTCTTAATGTCTCGCATTGAAAAGTAATTAACCTAATCACATATCATCCATGATTGGTTAATCATTTCCATAGATAACAAAAAATAAACTTAATCCTGATTTCTAATATCATATAACTAAAAAGAATTAGTCAAACTAATCAGGGACTTCACGTAGTCCAGTGGTAGGCGATAAATACCAGTCACACGTTTGTTGTGGGTTTGATTCCCGAAGCTTTGTCCGACGCGACGGGTTGTCACATGGTCTGCGCGTTGTCCTTTTTCCAAAACTATATAATTCTTAAAACATTCCCCAAAATGATATAAAATATTTAAAAATAATCATAACATATTTTAACCTCAAGTTTATCTCACACCTTTCATTTTCCATCATAACATATAATAACCCATGATTACCTCAAATGTAAGGATCATATAAACCCTAATGGTTACCTTTATAATTATTACCTGAACTTCCACATCGATTGGTCATCTTGTTCATGATGAATTATAGAACATACTAAGGTACAAGTGGTTGATTGTGACTCCTTGATAGTTGGTTTAGAACAACCATGAGTTTCCTCATTGAATCCCCCATTTCATCCAGTCTCTTAATCAGAGAACCACCACAGTTTTCTTCAAACCTATTGTCACTTTAGTGCTTGCTAGATCCATCGATTAACTAAAAATAGAAATTTCAGTGTGAGTATATCAAAAAAACCATCATGTACTAATGAGGAATATAAACACTCTGATATACTTACTCATTCACTTTATCTAAATCTAGGACTCTTTCTGAAATCCTAACCATTATGGTAATGTCACTTATGCTTAGAGGATACCCTAACCTCTAAAGTTATCTAAACCGACCTTTGATACCAAATATAAGGCCCCAGCCTTAATCCTTACCTAATCTTGAGTTATTACAAGATTACACATTGAGGATCTTTTCAGGGTTAGAGTTTTAGAGAATTAGTACATGACTATTACATCTCAAAAGATTACAAAGTATAAACTTCTACAAAGTTTCCATAAAATAAAAACTCATAAAAATAAACATCTCTAGTTCCATGTTTTAGGTAGCATGACTTTCCCTTGATCCCATCCTTGACCCTATTCCGCGTTAAGTCCAATGAAAAATATTTCAAAAACATGGGATAAGAATAAAAATCTCAATAAAGGATACACAAAGAATGAAAAATGTTAGTTATTCAAAACATCAAGTAAACCATGTATACTTTATCAATGTAATACCTTTCACCTTTTCGAAGTAGTAAAAGAATCTCTTCATTGAATAAAATATCATTACTTACCCTTTTTTAACCAAAAGATTACCATCAAACCCATATAAAGAACACATAACATAAAAAGGTAACTTGGGACATAAACATATTTTAATGGAATAACCATATTGTCAACTTCCACACATACTTAATGGAATAACCATACGGTCGACTTCCACACATACTTAATGGAATAGCCATACGTGCGAATTCCACACATACTTAATGGAATATCCATATGGCCAACTTCCATACCCAATGCATTGGAGGTTAAAACGTAACCACCCGTCCTGGTATTCACGGAACCAGCCGTCATAATGTCCAAGTACCATTATAAAATCATAAGTCATTAAACAAATATAATGGAAAGAAAACATTTCCACTTTTCGATGACAATATATCACTTAAATATATCGACATAACAAATCCTTTATAAAAACCATTTTCAATACCAATATACATAAAATAGTATATGGTATTTGTTTCATTTTAAAAAACATTACGGCTTTTTGAGGAAGCCAAAGACCAAATACTACTCACGGTGGCGGAAAAGGTCGTTGTCACTGTGTACGTTAAAAGAAACATTACTTTTTGTCGTTTAGTAAAACGCTTCATATAAAAGGATTCCGTTTGAATAAAAATAAAATTCAAAGGGTTGTATACACCTTATAAAAGAAAGTAGTGTGTAAAACCATATATGCCTCAATGAAAGCAGATTGAGACGAAGTTCCTTACAAAGTCAGTATCCTTAGATTAAAGATAAATCAATTACATGACTATGTGTGAAAAATACGAATACACAAAATATAAGTGGATATTAAGTGTAAAACAATCAGAGGTCATTCACACATAATCATGGAAAAACAAAACCAATGACATAGATATTTAACTCAATGAAATGAGATTGAGTTATGATTTCGGATACAATTCCATCTAAGTGACATAAGAATTTATCAATGAGATCATTATGTGTAGAAATAGTATATCCACACAAAGTTTTGTGAAAACTACATCATAGAGATTACACACATAATCTTGGCATAATAAAATCAAGAATTTGTGGTTTAAACCAAAGAATTGAAAGTGGGTTAAGAAGTTCCCTTACAGAAATTCGACAGCCTAACGACGTCACTTAAAAACTCATAAATGAGTTGATGAGGGATAAAATGGGTATATCAACACTTGTACATAAAATTTAAATTAATA
Source organism: Viscum album (assembly GCA_963277665.1). NCBI lineage: Eukaryota > Viridiplantae > Streptophyta > Magnoliopsida > Santalales > Viscaceae > Viscum > Viscum album. The sequence continues at coordinate 358,035,928 of OY728156.1, read as the reverse complement.
AGGATATATGAGAACATATCCCAACATAATATTATGTGAATTGAAAGACATAACAAAATAATTCTTTTAAAAAAAGGATGGTGAAAGGTTCCTTTACCGACATGGATAACTTTCGAAACGTACACCCCATTGAAGAAGGGACATACAATGAATATGTAAGATCCCATAAATGAAATTATATTAAAAAAAGAGTATAATAATGGGAAGTACATACACCACTCAAAGGAAGTGGTGTCAAATGTAGCATAAATCTCACGGGAATGAAAGTGAGATGAAAAAACCCCTTAAGAAAATTCGGCAGCCTAATGGTGCCACTTAAAACTTCCAAAAAATGGAATGATGAGATCAAATATAGTATCTCATAATATTACAATAAAATGTACAGAAAGATGAATATAAAATAACATACCCCACAATAACAAAGAGGAGATTAAAAGAAGTGACATAAATGAGAGTACTAAAAAAAGAGAGAGGTTAGATCTCTTACGAAAACTCGGCAGCCTAACGGCGCCACTCAAAACATCCAAAATGGATTAATGAGAGAAAATAGGGTCTCTCACCATATGAAAATAAAAAGTACAGTAGGATTAATATAAAATAACATCCCAATAATAATAAAGATGATCTTAAAAGTAATGACATAAAAGAGTGTACTTAAAAAGAAAGAGAGAAGTAAGATCCCTTACCTCAAGTCCAACTTGTCTTGTTCGTTTCTTTATATTCATGAATAATAAACTTTGGTCAATTTATAATTGCTTAAGGACCTCCTATAAATATTAATATTCAGTTAATATCACATATTTTAATGTTATAATAATTGGTTAATAATATGAGTTCATATTAGACGTTTTTGTCGATGTTTGGTACATGAGTCAAAAAATGAACATGTTGGAAAATAATTTTCCATTTAGTTATAGGTAAAACATATCCAGAATAGTATTGATGTTTTAAATATCATATATATCAAGTATATATTCATTTTATTCTATTCCATAGCATTTGGAGATAAAAAATTAAAAATCACCGTTCATGGATACGGTAGGCCGTACGTACGCATGAACGCTACATTCATTTTTTTTCATATTAATGGAAGTAAAACAAAATGAGATATATATATATATGTTATAATTCCAGAATGATATCCATAATTTAGATGTAATATATTACATATATATCCATTATATATATTTACTTATAATAGTACATAACATTTTGAGATAAGAAATGAAATGTACCGTTCAGGGAGACGGTAAGTCGTACGCACGCATGAACGCTACTTCCATTTCTATTTCATATTTAATGGAATTAAAAACATAATGATACATAATAGTATTTTAATTCCAGTATGGTATCAGATATAATACCATTAAATATATCCTTTATACGTACCACATATGGTATTAACGAATCAAATCACTTTGAGGGGGCGGTGGTCCGCACTTCCTAAAATGAAGATATCGCGTTGACCCATAATGGAAACCATAAAGGTATGCCATAAATGAAAAATACAGAAGCTTAAGTAAAACATTAACATATTATATATCATATATAAATATAGTGTCATCTTAATGGCCACCTTTGAAGGTGTTAGAAGAATGTTGAACAATCATCGTTTCATGAGGTAGAAATTCGCCATCCACAGAAAGAGTATGTTCTTTAACCATTAGATGTAGGTGTGCGTAAGTGTAGCTCGAATAATTCTTATAACAACATCCTAGTATATTGAAGATACTGTATTTGTTACAAAATAAATGAATAAAAAGATTTTAGGGGGTTGGACAAGAAAAATAAAACAAAACGACACAAGTGAAGACATTACCTTAAAATCGGGTAACTCCCTATGGTTTGAGCTCAAAGGCTTCCTTGGGAAGAATTCTGCCCAAAGTGAGGCTTCAAGGAGTTAGTGAGGGATGTGGAGAGACACAATGGGAAGGGTTTGGACGAGCCAAATGCTTTGGAAGTGTGGGTAAGGAGGTATAGGTGGGGGCCTTTTATAAGAGGAGAGGAGGGGCAATTTTGGAAGGTAAAGAAATGTTACTTTATTTTAGAGTGAGTTTCGAATTTTAATGGTCCCACATTGATCTTTATCGAGGATAAGGTGATAAGGGTTCTACATACACCCATCCAATAGGTTTTGGACAAGTGTAGGTCTTAGATTTTACATTATCCATCCATTTTATTTAAATCGTTCAATAATGAGGTCATCGCTGCATCATCATGATGTCGTAAATAATTTAATTTATTTAATGTCTAAAAATTATAAAAAAAACTACAATGATGTAGGAAATATTTTTATCTTTCCAATGACTATTTATAGTAAAAATTCTGACTTGTATAACCCCATGTAAAAATTGTTTTAGTAAAACATCTCATGTTTGTGTCATTTTTTACTTTAACATTAAATAAAAAGGTATTTATGCCATTTTCCAACCCAAGTGGATCCATGGGGTCCCCAAGTTAACCCATGGATTGTCTTGGTCAGCCATGACTCTTCCAATGAGGGTAGTACAGGTGTCTAGTTCATTTCATTTTATTAAAACATTATTCTTACCTTAAACTACACTAATTACCTCTAATCGCGATTAAAGACTTAATAAGTTACTATTCACCAAAAAATTATTTTAATCCCATTGAACCAAATTTTACTTCTTAATGAAAACCATTTATGTTGGAGTTTTGAAATTCAAAACACAGAGGTGGTAAAATTTCAATTAAACGGAAAATTAGTTTTTTATAAGTACCACTTAGTGGTTTCACTATTCATCAAAAATTGATGTTTTTCAGAAAAATACCAAAAATTCACCCTAAGCTATATTTGATATTCCGAATTAAAAAATGAAGTATATTTTACAAAATTCAAAACACATAAGTTGCATTAATTAATTTAATAATTAATTCCCGCTGTCAGAGAAAATAGCGTGTTTTTATGAAACAAAATGTATCAAAAGATTGACAGTAGTTTATGTCCGGTTTCAAAGTGAAATTAATTCCTATGACCACTATTGGATTAAATGGTAAAAATATATTCTAATTTAACTTTAAAACCAATTTAATAGATAATCTAATCATATAAATAAATTAGATTAAAAATAGGTTTTGAATTAAACTACAACATTTTTCACTATTCATTAAAATTGAACTTTTCGGAAAAATACCAAAAATTTACACAAGGTAAATCTTGATGTCCCGATTCTAAAGAAGAATTTAATTTTGTAAAATATAACACATAAAAATGTCAAAAAGTGGATTTAAAAGAGGTTTTCCATCAAAAGACGGTTAATCGACCTTTTAAAGAATATTAAAATGTTCACGCTTAAAATTGGATTCATTCGCATTTTTAATCCTATAAAATTTATTGTAAAAAGTAAAAATATTTGACAAATATATATAATCATTTTTTAGTTAGTTATATTCATTCCCTCCATCACAACAATTGGGCGTTAACTACCATTTAAAATAATATTTGTTTATTATTGGAGTGAAACACAAGATTCCCAAGAAACTCGTTGTTGCGTGTTGGGTAATCCATCGAGCATAGCGTCCCCTTTAAAGAAATATTAACATTTTATTCACAAATATAGATAAATTTGAAAATATCATACTCTTTATTTACCTGGGGTGTTACAAGTCTCTCAAGTTTTATATTGTTTTTTACAAAAACATTCCAAATTTTTTAAATAAAATCATTTTTAGTTATATATTTTGTGAAAAAAATTATTCATGAACATTTTAAATAAAATACGTGAATAATTTTCAATTATATAAACTAATTAATTATTCATGTAATTTTAAATATTATTAATTTATCATATAAATGTTTATTAAAGGAATCATTAAAATTATTTCTATATGTGTTATATTTACTTTTTACAAAATTTCATCAAGAATTTATGTTGAATTTTTCTATAATGAATGAATTTTCCTCATATCATGTCCATAACGTATTTGAAATCATATATAAAAATTTTCCAAATATTCTACAAAGAAAATTGTATACCCATATTTCCCTAATATATTAGATTTTGAAATTTACCAAAAATAATAGGGTGTGATATCTTGTTTTTCAATGAATATTCATAATAATTTTAGGAACATTTTTCATATATTTCAACACCTTTAAGGGTTTTTTATTGAATTAAAGAATTAATATTACTAAATCATCCAATATCATTCTCTTTTTGGAATATTTAATTTATGTTTTTAAAATGTTTTCATAAATCCCTTACTATTACAATAGGATAATTGAAAAATGATGAATATTAATGGTTTTTATAATCTTGGTAGAGACCCTACTATATTACAAATTTTATAATAGGATTTCAATAATACATATTATTTAAATATTTATTTTAAATTGAAAATATTATAGTGTTTGGAATATGGGATACATAATCATGAATCTAAAATATTAACAACTTTTATGTAATATCTATAATGAGCGGAAAATAGATTTTGAGCTCTTACAATAGAAATGGATAACCTATGGAATAAAAATTCAAAATATATGATCCAAAAATCTTTGTAATGGAATAAAAATTGGAATAAAGAATATTACATGATTAATAAGTCATAAAACGGTGACATAAAAATCCATGGAACCTGAATAAATGTATAGAAGCATAACATATGAAACATGGAATCATATAACGTCCTATTACCAATCCGATTGGTACATATTTATTATTGTCAAGGATTCTGTTTTTTGTTGACTGGGTAGGGTTGATAATGAATTTTGGGGATACGTATATTGGTGATGTAATATATTTGTAGAAATCTCAACATTAACAGACCTTTTTTATAGACTGCAAGAGGGATACACTCTATGTAATTGTGTTGCAATATGCATAATGTTTCTAGGTGCGTATTGTGAGATGGTTCATGTCAAGAGAAGATTCACATCGTGAATGGTTACATGACATGATGAGAATCTAAATGTCCTATGTTATTTAATGATAGGGTTTTAATTTAAAGTGACCCATTTTTCACAAATATAATAAATAATTATTTGACGAAGTGTAGTGGGAATACAAACTATGTAATACCTTTAATATGGGATTTTAGACATATAGAAATATTGAGATCCTATTTACCCCTCCTCTCACATTTATTTTCACTCTATAAATTTTTTTTCCAAGGTGAACTTGGAACCCTCCATCACTTCTGGGTTCCAATGTTCAGGGATTAATCTTGTTGTGATTGTGGTATTAATTCCCAAATTACAATTCTCCTCGTTCATTGTGTTTCCATATTTATCTTCATTTTTGATTTAAATGGATTATATCAAAATTTATGGATATATTCTATGTACAATAGGATTTCAATTCTAGGTTGAGTTTTGAGGCATTTTATATCTTCTTTCTCATTTATGGGTTCAATTGTGAGTTTTGGTTTGTTGTAAAAAGGTAAGATGTTATATCTCGTTTGGCCAAATTGATTAACCATTAATTTTATAATTTATATAAATTGTTGATTTCAATTCATTTGATAAATCTTTATTTTAATTGATATAATAAAAACCAATTCCAATGAATTCTAAAATTTGAAATGGTTTTGGAAAAAAGATTGGGGAAACCACAATTTAATTAAAATGGGTAGCATTTAAAGAAAATGTCTGATTTAAGTTGATTAAATTTAAATTTAAATTTTAATGAACATATTTTAATTATTTTTTATCTTAATTATGGGAATGGATTTTCAAATAAATTTAATTTATTTTGAATTGATTTCAATCTTAGGAAAATTACTTAAAATGTTTTGATAGAAACCTAGTAGTATTGTCTTGTAAAAGTTGAATTTTTTTTATTAAAAACCCATTTTTGTTTTTAAAAAAACAATTTTAAATTTAAATAGGCGGAATGGGATATATGTATATTTTAAACAGTCTAAAAATAATTTTAAATTCATTGATTTTGTAAGAGAAATGAAAGCCTTAGGTAGTTTTTGAGTTATATGGACACACTATATGCTTATAAAACATTTAAAAACATAAATAAATAAGGTCACATAATTGATGTGGTGCTTATGAGTCATTTATGTCTACGTTCACTGGGACATGTGTATAGAAAATATTTTGTGATCACATTGATTTTTGAGATTCCAATAGCCAGAACATTCGCTCCTATGGGGCAGATGACCATGTTAACACTTTTTTTATATATGAGATGAAGATATATTCCATTTTTGTTGAACATCATTACATTCTTTTATAATTAATATAAAATATTTTATATAAATGTTTTATTTAGGATATTTTATTATAAATATTCCATAACTTGTAAATAATTGAAATAAAATACTTCCCATCATTTCAACTATATATCATGAATTTTTTAGAAATTCTTTAAAATGAAAAACCTGTTTATTCTAAAATTGAATGAATTTCTTCGGTTAATATATTGTTGGAATCTGATATGGAATCCTTGGTGAGAACCTTCTATGTTTTTAGCTCACACCATTCTTTTTTTCCTTTGGGTGATTGTATATTATATTTTTTATGTTTTTGAGCAAGGGGAAAGGATCTCATAAAGGTGGATTGGGTAGTTAAACCATAGATATTGTGAGTATCATCCTTAAAGAAGTGGGGTTTTTTCCATACATTGGAATAAGGGTTTTAGTAAATTTGGATTGAATTTCTTTTTGATTTCTAGTAAATTAATCCATATAGAGATTATTTTGTTTGCATAATGACTTTCCTATCTTACATTCGCTATGTTATGTTGGAAATCTATTCCCACAGTAATGTTGTATTGTTCAAGGTGATAGTCACCATCCCACAGTGATCATGAATTCGCTTTGGTCAACATCAATTCCTATTTGGTTATTAGGTTACAAGGGTACCAAGGCTGGTTCGTTAAAAAATTTTGTCTATAGAATGATGTTGACATTTTTAAAAGAATTCAGTAAGATTTTTTGAAATATTGTCGAAACATATGATGTTGTTTTGATTTAGGTTCTGATATTCACTCACTACAATGACCCTTATGTTTCTTTAGGTGTTTTGGGAATGGATTCCTTTGTATTAGTTCAATTCCTTTCCCTGTTTTGTTTTGGATAGAGTGAAATCCCAATCTAGTTTCTTCTAGCAGCTGGGATCTTGTTTATAATTTTTATCAGTTTGAGTGTTAATTAGATGTATTTCTTATTGTATTATATTGTTTTGTAGTATCATACCTCTGAGAAGATGTGATAATTGGATCCCGTAGGAAGCTATTGTGGAACTATAGTGAGTGAATCATAATGTGGACCCTAATTCAGTTGAGATGATTGTTTGCGCTATTCATGATCTGGGATATCCATTACTTACAGTTCCCAATTAGGTTCTCGTTATGGATACTCAAGGGTATGTTGTTAAGAATAGTTATAATAGTTTTTTTCCTAGAAGTCACTAGTCGTCAGAGGCTCCACTGATCATCAACATGATGAAGAATGGTTGGGCATGATTGAATGTATGTCTGAGATCATAGATACAACAGATAAGATAATGAAAAAATATGACTCATTCATGGTATAATGACTTTGTAAGAGATACTGGGACATGATGGTGATGGAAAAGAAACATGAGGGATTAGCATATAATGACATCATGTTTATTTTAAATGACGAGTTATATCCAAGGTTAATGTTGCTTCCCAAGGCTATGGATATATTCAAGCATCGACAGGCTAAAAGAACCATGATTGAGTATTGAAATATATTTTTTGAAATTGTGGAGTTTTCACCTGAGGTTGTATCTAATAATATTATGAAGGATAAATAGTTCAATTTGGTACATTGACTAGGTTTTGGTTCTCAATTATTCTTGCTGATGATACCCACTTATGTTCATGTTCTAGATAGGGTCATGATGGTTGAGATAGAACGAGATATAATTTCATGTTTGATGAGAGTTCCTTTTATCCTAATGGAAGGGTTAGTTCATTCAAGGGAAAGTAAAATCATGATAATTCTAGTAGTATTTCTTTACGATAGGTTCATTCTAGACCTCCTAAAATGCTAGGATGAATTCTATTGACTTGCTATTAGTGTTTCATGCTAAGACATTATAAGAGGGTTTCCACTGAGGTTCACAAGAACTCTTACTACTGTGAACATTTAGGACACATAAAATGACTATTTATTTTATTTTATAATCTTTGAAGTAGAGTAGGATCATTAGATTCTCCAAAAAACTGTGGGGGGAAACATATACATCATGTATAAGAGTTTTCCATCCAGAAGCATTGAGAACGAATCTATGTCACTCTGTGGATGAATTTCCATAACTTGTCGATATGGGTCCGACAATTGTACTAATTACCATAACTATATCATCTTCATTTGTGATTGCAGTATTTGTTACTAGTTCAACTCATTCATTTCATTCGATATATGTTTTCATTTTGGTAAATCATAATTTTGATCTTTTATATTGTGAAATTAATATTATTGAAACACAAGGAATATAGATATTTTTGGGTCTATATAGTATTAATTGTGTATTTTCCATATTAGATGTCTATCTATCTTTAAATTTTATTTTCCTTGACATGAATACTCATGAATTAATTTTTGGAATGGATTTTCTCAATGAAAACAATGCCCAGATAGATTGATATCTTATGTGTGTCTACCTCACCATACCCATTGTTGTGTATATTTTTATTTTAGGTGAATGGGCCACATGGTTGATTAGAACCATACCATCTTATCCAGAAAATTTGAAAGTAATATCAGTGTTTTATTTTAATATCACTTTTGATTTTTTGAGCGGTGATCAACCTATTGATTCAATCGAGTTCACCAACATTTTCATTCTAATTTATATGGTTTATATGCACAATAGAGGTTGAGTATTCCATTCACTTATTGCCTAGTAGTCAACTAGTATATATTACCTCCCAACACATGCATCTAGTAGAAATGAAAGTGATGATGTACCAATTGAATATTATTCTTGAAAAGGGATTTATATGCCCGAGTTTGTGAGCATGGTAACCACCAATTCTCTTCCATAAAAATGGTGATTGTTCTATTAGATGATTTGTTTATTAACGAAATCTCAATCGAGTTACTATAGAGAGAAAATATATATTTACATGGAAAAAGAATCTATTTGGTTTGTTGAAATGGGTAATGTTGTATTCAATGATTAACCTTTGATCTGGATACCATACGATAATGATAAATGAATATGACAACAAGACATCATCTATTTAGAGTAGTTATAAACATTATGAGTACATTAATATTCCCGTTGGTTCAAAATTACACTTGAAATTTTCATGGATTTGATGAAAAATACATTCCATGAGTATCTCGATACCATTGTGGTAGTCTTTAGGGATGAAATACTCATTTACTCAATGTATTAGGAGTTTCATAATCAAAATATGAAAAAGTTTATGAGTCTACTATGAAATAATCGAGTTTATGACATTCATTCAATGTTTGATATCTATATTCTGAATGTGAAATTATTAGGATGGTGGGTGATTGAACAGGGAATATGTGTTGATCTTGAGAAGGTGAAGGCTTTTATGACATTGGATAAAACATTAAATATCACTGATATTTTAAGATTCATGGAATTATCTAAATATCATCGATATATTGTGACGGTCTTCTCAATGATTTATTCTTGAATGAATAATATAATAAGGATGGGGGTGATGTTTTCTTAGAATGATAAATTAGATAATTATTTTGTTGTGATGAAATATATTTTGACAATTTTGTCTTTTATAACTCTAACAAAGGTAAATAATGGATATGTGGCCTTTTGTGATGCTTTGGGTCCAGGCATGTGTAACGTACTTATGTAGGCCAATCATGTAGTTTCCTAGGAATCTGAACAGCTTAGGCCACATAAGTAGAATTTTCCTACTGTTATCCAAGAAAATTCATCAGTAACACAAATACCTAATAGTTGGTACCACTACCATTTTAGAGATATGAATGTTATGTTTTCAACCTACACAATATTTAGTTACACAATATATCAAAAATATTAAAATCTCCACTAGAGGTGTTGTGTGGAGTACCATCAATATTTCAGCTCTAACATCACCATCAATTTGGGGAAAATGAATGTCTTTGAAGATGAGTTGAATAGAAAACCCCTTAACCCAAGAAGTGATAGAATATTCAGAAGAGTGTAAAATGATGCCTCTCTTGGAAATGTTTTATATTTGAGTTTTAGAGAAAGAGGACATAGATTTTTTATCCATTGTTTTTTTTTTAGATTTTCAATTATAGAAATTATTATTTAGTATCTAGAGATTGACGATGAATTATATAGAATCAGAGACTATTTTTATTGTGTATAGATAGTTTTATAGTGGTTGTTCTCCAAAGAGGGTGTTTTATGATTTTAGGATTGCTTTATAGTCATATTTGAAACAAAAAAGTATGCAATGAGGCATTGTTATAAGTTCTAGTGTGTTGTGCCCCTACGAAACAAGACGATGATCTATGAAATGTGGTGACAGTTCTGGAGACCATTTTTAAAACGGGGCATTGTTGAGCTTCATTCCTAATGTTATACATTTCAGTGGGTTAATGCCAAGAATTAGAAACCAACAGGCTTACTTCAGCCACTTACAGTATCTACATGGAAGTGGGATGAATTATCGAAGGGATTTGTGGTTGGACTAGCTCCTTTCCATAGAAATATGAATGTGATATGTGTTGTAATATATTGTCAGACCAATTTGGCTTCCATAATACACATTCATCATATATCCAATGTTGATGAGTTGGAAAATCTATACATGAAATCGATTGTTCATTTTCAATTTGTTCCATATACTATAGTCTATGATAGGGATCCTCTATCTACTTATCATAGTCAGAATAGCCATCAAGAGACACTTGGATCTCATGTATGTTTAAGAGTGGCCTAAAATCTGCACTATGATGGCTAGACAGAGATAAATATATAGATTCTAGATGATATTCTCCATGCATTTGTTTTCAACTTAAATGGGGATTTAGATGATCACTTGGGGATGATAGAGTTTTTTTATAACAATAGTTACATATCCATGATTATAATTGATCCTTATTTATGCCTTGTAAGTCAAACGTTCTCAATATATATTTTATTAGTCATAGATTTTTGAGAGTTCATTAGTTAGACCAAGGTTGGTCCATGAGACCACCAAAAAGTTAATGTCAATTTTTAGGAGATTGATAGTGACACAAAGAGGATATACGCCTAATTATTATCATCACTATAGTGAATTCAAATTCATAGTTGGTGACCAATGTTTTTTGAATTTATCACTATGGATGGGTCATCGACAGCTTGGAAAGCAACAATAACTTTATCCTAGTTTTTGGGACCTTTTCAAGGTTGTTTAATAGTTGAATAATGTTTCATACTATTTTTCACTTCCACCATAGAAGATGTGGATACATTATTTATTTCATTTGTCACCAATATCAAATTATTTATTCTAAACAACTCATTTTTTCAGCTAGAGATATATGTGAATTGATCATAACATACCTTTCACAGAGAAAAAATTCTAGATATTTGATTTTATGACCAATGTACTTTATGAGAGGAAGATGCATTTGTTTCTTTTGATATGGTACATGATTTTGATAATCATGAGATGTGGTAACATGTGCCACTAGTGAGAGAGTAGTGACCTCTTTATTTTGTAATATAAGATTATTCATATGCTTTTAGGGGAGATAATGTTTTTATGGTGGGGATATAATAACACCCCATCATAGATCTTACATATATTTCTATAAACTTGTAATGATTTTTCTTTTTCATTTATTAGTTTTGGTTGAGAATGAATTTAGATTATAACTATAATGGTGAAGATTTATTTTGACTCTCAGCCTTAACCGGCCTTTTATGCTAACTAGTAGATGGTTACACTATTATTAACTATGTTACATGATTTTTAATGGTATCTAGATGCATACCATTAGAAGTTTCATGTCATGAGAGGATTCACAATATGAAAAGTTTCACATATGATGATCCTCTACACATCATGGGTTATTTAATTAAATCTGTTGAATTTAATTCCACGTGTTCTTTATGAGTTAGTAAAAATAACTATTTCATGATGTGTAGTGGGATTAAAATTCGTGTGTTACCTCTACTATAATTTTTTAATGAAATTCAAAAGTTTAATTCTCTTTTACCCTCATATCCAATTTCATTTCTCTCAATACAAATCATTACCAAGAAAATAATGGATCCCTACAAACCTTCTGGGTTTGTTCATTTAGTGTTTTATCATTATTGCTATTGCGGTGTGGATTATTGGGTAAACATTATCTTGGTTCTTCGTCTTTCCCTCTTTCTTCACGTTAGGAATTTTAGTGGATTATCTTGAAATTGATGGGTATTTTCAATTTACTATTGGATACTATTTGTAGGTTCTGTTTTGAGGACTTTTACACCTTTTTCCTCATTGATGGGTTCCCTTATGAGTGTTGTTTTTCTAGAAAAGGGTAGTTGGTTCCATCCAATTTGGAAATTTTTAATGTCTTTTAAAATCATGATTTATTTGAAAAGATTATTTAAATTAAAACTCTCAAACATTATTTCCATTAATCTGAAAATACCAAATTCTGCTGAAATGAGATTTTTGATATGGTTTTGGAAAAAAAATTGAAAAACACCAATTCTATTAAATAGGGGACCATTTATGAAAATTGGATGATTATAATTATTTAATATTAATTGTAAATTTTATTGAATCTATTTAAATTAAATTAAATAATAAAATTATGTAAATGGACTTTGAAATTTATGTAATTGGTTTTATACTGATTTCAAACATGTGAAATTGCAAAAAAATGTTTTTTAGAAACCTAGTGGTTTTATCATATTAAAGAGGCTTGTTTTTTAATTAATAAACTAGTTTTGGTTTTAAATTAAAATAATGAAATTGAAATGGGATTTAATTTAGATTTACTAATTTTGGAAGTAAAATTCACTTCATTGATTGTGTAATAGAAATTTAATGCCTTAGGTAGTTTCTATGTAATTTGAAGACACTCTAATCTTATACATCATTCGAAAACAAAAATTTATTAGGTAACATCCCCGATGGGATGGTGAAGGGTGGTCATTGGACAATGTTAAATGGATTTTTGTACACACATATTTCCATGGTCACTTAGAGAGGTTAGAGTCCTATATCAAAGATTTTTTGTACCTATTTTGTATATGACTATGTTTTTCACTTTTTTTATAATTGCGATATAAATATTTTCCAATGTTATTGAGATTCATTAAATTCATTATAGATTTATATAATTTATTTTATATAAATTTGTTATTGAACATTTTTTTATTAAATATTTCATCACTTGCAAATACTTTTTTTAACGTTTTTACATCATTTGAATTGTATAATATTATTTTTCTAATTTTTTTATTAAATAAAAAACCCATTTATTTTAAAATTGATTGGATTCCTTTGGATAATCTAGTATTTCTCTACAACATGAATTCTTGTTGATTCCATACTATGGTTTTTAGCTCACATACTACTTGTGCCTTGATGTTTTTTTATATTATATCATTCCATGTTCAACAAAAGGGAAAAGATCTATTATAGGTGCATCTAGCTATTGATCCTTGGACATAGTGAGTTTTCACCTTATATACTTGGGTTATTTTTCTTGGTTTTGGTGCTAGGGATGTATTACATTGGGCACTAGTACCTTGTTGACTTCTAGTACAGTAATACCACTGGATTTTCTTTTTTATGTTTATGTATTTTCATATATTTCTTCCACTATGTTATGTGTAAAATTTGTTCCCACATTCCTATTGAATGGTTCTAGGTTCTAGTCATTGACCTGATTGGATCAAGAATGCCTTTTAGGATTTGTTAGGGTCATGACAGTTATTAGGTTTCCAGGGTACCCAATAAGGTTCATGAATAATATTGTGATCATGGGACAAAATGTTGTAGAAAAATATAAAATAACATAATCATGAGTTATGTTTTACTTCTATGGTGACATCAAAAGTTGGAAGAATTCTATCATTGATTAGGTTTACTATCTAAACCCATACATAACATATCATTAGACAAAACCTTACACAAGTGTTGGAGTTCTATATGGAAACACACATCATAATAGTTTCATTAATTTATGTTAAACATAATGAATCAAAGACATGGAATAATAGTTATTGTTACTGACAAATTAAATGAGTAACGTCATCATTTTATAAAGGTTTACCACATGTCATATAATAATGGAATCCATGAAATAAGGTATTTAATTCATTATTATGTATAAATAATGATAAAATAAAATTTTTCATGAATAAGGATGTACAAATGAATTTAAAATATTAAAAGTGTGTCTAGGTTACATAATAAATTTCTTTTTATGATTGGTTTTCGGGAAATGAATATACATGTATTAAAGTTTTATTTGAATATTTTTTATTTTAAAAAAAGAAATGAACTGAAATATTTTTACATAAAAATAGGATATTTTATTATAATATTTGTTGATTAATTTATTTTATAGAGTGTATTTTAAAATGGATAACAAGAGGAGGAATTACCTTTTACAATGATTTATTATCGAGAATATTTGAGAAGGTTTTCATTTAAAACATATATTTCCACATCAAGTAATGATGAATATCGATAGATATATATATCTTGAAAATTTAGAAATAATTATGGAGAACTATATTATAATAATTAATAAGTATATTGGAAAATGAGATTGAATGTGTAACCCAAAGGAAAAAAAGGACTTTAGTGATCCCTTAACATTTTGTTGAATGAATTATTCACATGAAATTAATGTTTTGGATAAAAAATTTAGATCTAGTAAATATTTAATTATAAAATGTTTCTATATCTCTTTAATTTTTTATATTTATTTTAATTTAATTTATAGACATTTATGTGATTAATATAGTTCTATTTCATCATTCTAGCAGTGTTTTTTTAATTATTTAATGATCAGTCCACTTGCCGGTAATTATGGAATCTCTTGTAAAATGGTAATAATTCTATATAAGGAAACTATGAAGGAATTAATGTTATACGAATATTGTAAATGGTTTAATATATCATTTTTTTCTTGTATGAAGATGATAGCTTCTATAAAACTTCAATGGTAAATGATATGTTTATTTTGATGGGTTATAGGGCATCACGAACTAGTTTTATTTTAGTTTAAATAATATATATCTATTAAATTAAAAATAGAAATCCTTTTATTATATAGATATTTAATTATTATTTAACCATAATGATTGCAATAGGAATGGATTTCAAGGAGATAATTGTAACGACCCATCCTAGAGGGGCTCGCATCCTGACAACCCAAATATTTCCTCTGATAGGCCATGGACATGAACCTAACATCGAGTAAGTGTATCCAAAATATTTGAGTAATATTCCTATGTACATGTACACATGCTCTCATATAAAAGATAAAAATGTTGAATTGTAAAACAATATATAAACCAGCATGTATTCCAATAAGATACCAACAATATAGTATGATTGTATAAAATTGAAAGTAAATAATCCATAATATAAGAACAAAAAAACAATAGTTTTCTATAGTTAATGCCCAAGTTCTTGAAATTCATTCACATAAAGACATAAATAATTGTTAGTTGAAATATAGTTATTTTAAGTTTTTGGAGCACAACTCATCATTTTGATCACTCTATGGATCACCAGTTCTTTATTCACCTAGAACATCGACAAAGAGTCGGTCATATTTATAAGAAAAAACATGTGCGGGGAAACAATTATAGGGGTGAGTAAAAATACTCATTAGGACACCCTAAAAATATAAAGTAATTACACCAGTAAATACATTGTGTTCCAAAAAGGAAACACTTGATGTACATTCAATTTATTCATCTCACATAGGTATAAATCTAAATCAGGAAGAGAGGGATTTTCTATTTGTAGTCCACATTTTTCCTTTTTTGATTACTCACAGAGTGTCGATGGACCACAGAGCATCAATGGACCAAAGGAAATCACTGGAGTGATGATTTTTCATGGAACATCAAGTGATGATTGTGCATTTATCCCCCATGTTACATAGTAACTGTGTCACCATGTCATCACTACCCATATGATTCCACTTGTAGTTCATTTGTACCTGGAGAACTGGCTCCTCATGGAAATAATTCATATTACAACATTAAAAAAGCCTCGTATAGAGTACCTCTAAAAGGCTGTCTCACCAAATGGTTCCCAAAACAAACAAAAAACATCTCATCAAACAAACACATGAAATGAATGATATGTCCTTTTTTTAAAAATGGTATGGCCCCAATCCAACCCGACCTTCCAAACCCGAACCTACTCGATCTAGATGTCTTGATCCAGTTTGGTCTAATATGGATTGAACCAGGCTATCTGACTAGGATCAGCCTTTTTGGAGAAGCCCACTGGGCAGTCTAGACTTGACCTACCAGAGAACTTGAACATCCCGACTCATCTATCTTGGTCGGCCATATACATTCTTATTAGTGTGCATCGGATGAGACATTCTTTGGTAACATCCCTTTAGACAACATAGAATCATCCAATGTTTCATGTTATTAGCTCGCCTCCTATACCAGGTCCCACGACCTTACCACCACTGTAGATCCTTCTGACGTGGCTATGACCGACGTTACAGATCGCTACTACGACCTCCTTCCACGCCCCCATGGTCACTGGCTGCATCCCCCTTTGTTACGGTCTCTCCTTGACATGGTCCCACATGTGAAACATCCTACTACTACTACCGTTTGACCTTCTAGAATCCCATCATTCCATGATCCATATGGCCTGGACTCCCCTACCGAGATGCTATTTCCTCACCACCAGCTTCTCCACTAGCAACCTCACCACTCAAGCACACTTTCTTCTTGGAACGACAGTACCCAGCCTTGTGTTTCTACCACATTGTGCTATCATCACACAAGAATGATGCAATAGTGGGATTGGATCTCATTTCAAATGTTGTATAGGGTTTCAAAAGGCATGGAGAAAGATAAAAACACCTAATGAATGTGATAGATCAAGGGGCAGTTTGAAAGCACCTGAATACCCAAATAACATATCATGGCCTAGTTTGTGTCATCCATGATCCATTAATGTTAGTCTAATAATTAAGAATATGTCAATACACAAATTTAATCCCCAATTAATCTCCACCATCATACCTCCATCGTACAAGCTATTGAACCACATATCAACCTATTATTTGGTTGGTCTGCATTTGTCGGTGGATCTAAAAATGGTAAAGGAAATCAAAATGAAAATAAAAATCATACTTCATAGATGGATCAATTGTGAATGATGAATGGAGGTCCATATCATCATCGATTCTCAATTCCATAGGGTTTATCATTGATATAGTTTTCCTCTATGCCTTAAAATAATTCTAGGGATTCAGTGAAAACCTAAATTCCCTAATGATGTTTTGTTTAAAAAAGAAAACTAAGCTCTATCAAATAAGATATTTTTACTAAAATATATTAATTACCATTAATCCAAATAATAACTATCAACCATTACCCGCACTAGTTGATGTTAGGACCCATATAAAGTAATGTTATAGTTCTAATTTCTATGTCTCCCTATAATTTCTAATTCATTCACCCATTTAAAATTTATTCCCATTTTAATAAAAACCATGCATGTTACTTAATAAAAACAAAAAATCTTTTGAAAAAAAAATTCTGGGAAAACCAGGCCTCAAAATCTCACTTAATCTTAGCACAAGGCCTCATAATGTTACCAGTTAATTTATAAAACAAAAACATGTGAAAATATGAGCCATTACATTATCCCAAACTTAGGTATTTATGTCCAAGGAATCCAAAAAAATGACTACTCAAAAAACTAATAGTACTTACATGATTCTAAGAATCCCATTCCCAAGAGATCTCCTGGAGATATATTTTCTACCAAAAAATATTCAACATAGGAATCAACCACCCAAGAAGGATCTACTCATGTTAATCCATGATCCTTATTAGTTACTACGCAAAGGTCTCCCCATTATCAATGGATAGCTCTCCCTAACCGATGATGTGTGATGGATCATTAAAATACTTACCCAAATGTGACACGTGGGATACATCATGTACCTGGTGCAATTATGGTTGTTGATATTAGTGGTACGCCACCTCACACTCTCTTATCAGAATCTAAAAAGGGTTGTCCTATCTCAGAGGTAACTTTCCACCCCACCCAAATCTCTACAATCCCAGTTGAGGTGTGACTCGAATGAAAACATGGTATTCTTACTTCTAATATAGAGGTCCCCATATCTAGTTAGCATATGAAATCTTCTAGATTTGTGCATAACCTATCTGCTCCTCAATGATCTACACCATATTTTTGGTTTCCCACACCATCTCTAGGCCCATGACTGCTGACTCCCCTGTGTCTATCTAGTATAGTGGCGGCATGCATGGTCTCTCATACAAGTCCTATACATGTTCCATAATATGGGTTCAATAATAGATATTGTTTTAAATTAAAAATAACAATGTTATCTGATATTATTAAATGTTTCCAAATTCTACGATCCAAGTATGTTTTATGTCTTATAGTACATAAATTATCCTCTCTGTCCGGCCATTTGTCTGGGGATAAAATGTCATGCTCAAGCACAACTAAGTCTTGAAGGCCTCATATAATACCTTCGATAATTGGGGTGTCTAATACATATCATTGTACCAGAAGATCATCGATGGAACTCTATGAAACCAAAATATCTCTTACAGGGGGAGGCATCACATTCTCTATTCTTATCTCTACTTACAGATCAGTAGGAAGTTGATCAAATTAGTGAGTCTGTAATGATAACCCAGATTGTATTGTTCCCCAGTATATGCATGTAAAACCCATCATGAATCAATAAATATCTCATATCACGTTAACTATGGAACCTCAAATGGTGGGGTCATTGCCACTTAGACTGGTTGCTCATCATTCACATGCTGGAAATTGAGCCATCGATAAATGAACTCTACCACAACCATCTTCATCATGCCCACCAGAAATAACATCAAAGGTCCTGATACATCTTCCTCACACATATATGTATCACAAAATGGGATGTGTGGAACTCCCATATAACCTTATCCCATAAATTCTCTGGTAAAATTTTGAACCCTCTAAAAAGAATAATGTGCTCCCATCCTTGGGAATATCCAATAGGGGTATTCCCTATAGGCATCCGAGAAAAAAAAGTCTAACACTAAGTGTCTCTAAGTTTGCCTCCCTAACTCAAAATAAAAGTGGATGGGTGACAACCATTCATTGGAGGTAAGGTGATCCATCTCCATCCACAATGGATATCTGAAACATGGCCAACTGCTCTGATTCCTCACTCGGCAACTACAAGATGGACCTCCGGTTAAGGGAATAATCCCCTATGTTCCCTATCCAAGGAGTATATAATGTGTCTATGTCATAGTTCTGGAGAATAACTATCCATCACCTTGGTCTCAAGCTCATATCCACATGTCTGAAGATAATTTTGAGAATCTTATGGTTAGAGTAGATGATAAACCACTCAACCATCATATAGTGTCACCATATCTTCAATTCCAAATCTACCTCTACTAGCTCAAGATCACATGTCACATAGTTATTATTATGATTCCTCAACTGGAATGAACCATAATAAATCACCACTTTCCCACGCATCATGAAAAAATAAATCTCAGTACCGATGCATCATAGAACACTACATACCCGACACAATCCTATGGTAATATCAATATGGGAGTGCTCATCAACCTCTACTTCAGCTCCTGAAAGAACTACTGACACTTCACTATACAGACAAAAATATTACCCTCCCATGTCAAATACATCAAGGGTGATATAATTTGTGAAATTCATGTACAATCCTCTGATATTATGTATAAAAACATGGGAATATACACACATTGGTAACACTCTTTGGTGGATCCCAAGAATGAACCACCTTAATCATTTATAAATCTACAAAAACTTTTTGATCTAAAATGATTCCTCCTAGAAAAGAAACCACCCTAGTCTTATTTTTACAATTTGAGAGCTTCCCATAAATCAAGTTTTCCCAATGTGTGTCTAGTACCGTCCTCAAGATTATCTTCTTATCCTCCTTGGATGCTGAGTACACCTTTATGACATCATTTATGATCATGATAAACTAGTATATGTATGGCTAGAAAATATTGTTCATAATTCCTTTGAATACAATATAGGTGATCATTATACCAAATTTTATCACTATTACTCATAGGTGTTGTACCGATATATGACATTTATTTTTGTTATGTCCTCATCGCATACAAGAAGTTAGTGATAGCTAGACCAGAAGAAAATCATTTAGAACCACATTGATCCCTTTAGTTGATTGAAGAGGATTTCAAACCTCATTATTATATACTTTTTCTTCATGGTAACCTAATTCATGCTCCATACATCCACACCTAACCACAAGATCCCAATGTCCTTATTTGCAAACTAATATTTGGATGACCAGGGTAAACAATTGGGCATCACAAAACCCTTCCTCTGTAATTAATATATCAATTCCCTCAACACATAAAGCTATGCAGAATTCGTGCCATATGTAGGTGTAGATATCAACGATGTTTTAATGTACAGGTCAACGCATAAGTATACCTCTATATGGGGATGTAATCCAGGGGCATCCTTAATATAGACATCCTCATACTCCACCAAAACTACAGGAAACTGAGGGCTCATCTCATATACTATGCAAAGTTTCATGCTATCCAACTGACATGTGATTAGAAGAACCCTCCACTGTGTGAGTTAATCATGTTCTTCATGTGTTTTCCATTCACAAATAAAATTATACCTAGCTCCATCACTATCAACACACTACAATCTGGGACTAAAATACTTAATCTATGCATGAATTGTTGATACAAATTCCATACCAAGAATGACGTTATAAGGGCTCGACACTACCACCAAGATATCCCAACCCAAATTCCCTATCTCTAGAGTAGGCTCACAATATCAGCACCAATGTTTAATATTTGAATCTCCCCTTGATACTCTTTAATCCTGGAGATTGGGTCAACCATTTCAAGGGAATAATCGAGTCTCGAATAAGGGGCATGGTGAAAAATGTGTGATTGGATCTTATTTTTATCAATATTATATCTAGAGTGGAAAAGTCGTAGATATTTTCTCTGATAACATCTGGAAAATCATGGTTTTAAGCCTCCATTTCATGATTCTAGACACATCCTTGTCCACCAGCTCCCTTAGTCCGAGGAAGACCACTTGTGGGTGGTGGTGGTAGTTCGTAAATCCTCCTACCAAAACATGCTAATCTCTTGTCTCCTCTTCCACACCCACCACAAGGAGGTCATCTTTGATCCTTACACCTCATATTCCTTAGTGTTCCCTCGACCATATGCTAATTGATTGTATGATGAGTCAGCCAATATAAAACCATATATTCATAACTATTTCATGAGTAACACAACCTATCCTTCAGCTGAACCACACTTCCTTGGAATCCCCTCCACACAAATATAATATCATTAGGTTATAATTTCAAGTTCTTGAACAACTTGTGCCCCTAAATCTACTACCAGTAAAATACTAACAAACACTATACTCCCTGGAGCCTGCTGGTAGTTCCCCATACATGCTTACACTCCACTAGAAAGGAATCTTCTATCAAGGCTCACTCCAGTACCCCATCATGTATTTAGATGCTTAGGGATATCAGGGATGGAATATCTCCCATCATATCCCTAGATCATTGGTTTGATCACTAAAGAACAGGTTCCACAACATATCCTTAGAGTAGGGAGAATGATCGTTAACTCCCACCGAGTACTCCACTACTGTCTAACATCCCTACAATTGATGTAGGATATACTGTATGCACACTGGGCATAACATCACCGAAATTATCTCCTACCTAAAGTCGCGTTCAGAGTCTAGCCACGATACAATCATATCATCATGCTTCTAGATCACTAATCTCCACCATCACCCCACTGATACCTGAATAAGCCTCACAACAAGAACTACAATCATGTTGGAATGTTTCCTAATAATGAAGAAGTTCCATGTAACAAACTCCATCAAATCTTCAACTACCTATGGGTGTGGCTCTCTTATAAACATGGGATGTTGCGCCTATGGAATTCATGAAATGCACTCAACCTATATGAATTTTCTACTGGTAGGTTTTGTAGTAACTGATGATCGACGAGTGGTGGTATCCCTAGTAAACCACATAGAGGTTCTATCATAGTTAGAGGTCCCTAAATAGATGGCTCATCACTATGAAGGTCTACCTCATGATCACACTATGGAATCCTTGTTGGCTGCGTACATGGAGGCAACCTGAAATAGATCAATATATACGAGATTTAATGGAATATACCTCATGAGATGAATGAAGAAGGACATGATAACAAACCAAAATCCAATATAATTAATGTATCATTAATTTCCATAAACCAATGCTTTCATTTACTATTTAGAAAAGATGAATTATGAGTGTTGATGTTTGGATACATTGGACGCTGCACCAACACTAGATTCCCTATCCCGATTGTCGAACTCTAAATAGTCAAAACTATTTCCCCAAACAATCCTTACAACGTCCCAGTCTTGAAGTAGAATTGACAGGCTCTGATACGACTCTGTCCTTACACATCCTAGAAGGAACCATGCCTTGTCTACCCCAATCCCACAAACGGTAGGCCAATGGATAGTGACCGACACCCAGAAATCATATCACAAAAATGGAAGACCATTTCTTATGTACATATAAAAATGTACACATCTACAAGACTAAAATGATTAAATGTAAAAAAATAAGTAAAAATTAAGAAAATCCTGTAATATATCATCAATAGAGTATGATAGTAAGATACTAATAGTAAACAAGGATAGGATACAAGCCCACCAAAATAAGAGTCTTCCAATGTTATTTTTTGAGTTCTAAAACTCATCCATAGAAAACAATATGAGAAGAGTAGGTCTATTATAGTTGTCTAAAGCCATAGGATTACACTACATTTATCAGATCACTCTAGGAACCATCTAATAATTGTCCACCTAGAACACTTTCAAACTGTCAATTGTCTTCACAAGACACTACTTGTGTGGAAAAACCCAAACTGTGGTGGGAAATAATACGATGTAGGTCCCCTCTAAACCAAAATTGTATACCACTAATAAATAAAATATATAACAAAAAAATATCACATGATGTATATTCAGTATTTTCAGCTCACATATTTTTATGTCTAAAGCATAATCATTTGTATTTTTAGTTTTAGTCCACAGATCTCCAAGTTTCCATGAATCATAAAGTGTTGATGGTGCATGGATAATCGATGGTTCATGGAGTGTTGATGGTGCATGAACACACATGTCACGTAATCACCAAGCCACCAAGTCATAGCCATCTGGAGGATTCTGCTCATAGCACTCTTGTACTGAAAGAACCTGTTTGACAATCCAACAGGTTTTGTTCTAGCAATCACAATGACTGATGTTGAGTATCTCTAATACAAATACTACAAAAACAGGAAAGGGAAGTTACACCTTATATAATCGCTAAGCAAAAATCACTGATAAAGAAACCCTTTATCACTGCTAAATTTTTAGCGCTGATACAATGTAACCGTTATCAGTTCTAACAAAAAACTGATAAAGATACCCTTTACCAGTGCTAGAACAGCGCCGATAAAGATGTAATTTATCAGACCTAAAATGTTAGAAATGATACAGGAAAGATTTATCAACACTTTTCTAGAATTAATAAAACTGAATCCCATATTTTATAAAGTTGGTTGCACAGTGCCCTAATTTTATTGCGACCAAAAGCTCTCGCGATACTGTAAACATGCGACTCCCCTCTACTGCCCCTGAGCTACATGTTTCCAGACCTTATCCTCCCTTGATCTTCATGTTGTCGGGCCTGCAATACCCCCGATCATCACGTGTTGGACCTCTACTTCCCTCAATCTTCATGTTTCCGAACCTCCTCCTCCCCCGATCATCGCGTTGCCGGACCAGGTGTGCAATGATTTTTTGGTGCCCTATTACACATACTATTCTAGAATTATGAGGACCAATATTTAAGTATTATTAAATTATGAAGTTGAGTTTGTGAAATGTTTGAGTGAAGGTTTAACACCCATGGGTTTCTGCCACCACATGTCGTAACACAACTAGATGCAGTGCATCTGTGAGTGAGAGAAAAACATTTTCTCAATGATGGAAGTGTTGAGGTAGTTCAATGAGTGAGCCGAGCCAATCTTATATAATTTTTCAGTCTATTGATATCCCATGATATTAAATGAGAATCATTATTTATTTAGATCTTCAACATGGTGTGGTAAGTGATCGACATCAGAAAGAGAGATCCCTCTCGATTGAAGGATAAATTCATTTCAAAGATTTTTATCATACAATATGGATATAAACCATGTTTTTTAACTTTATTCAATGAGAACATTGGACAAACATTTTAATATCTTGTAATTACGATTATGATAATGAATTTTGAGGTTGAATATATTTTACCAAAATGTCAGACGGATTCATATCATGCAACTAGAATATATAGTGAGGGTGATGTGAATTTTCCATAAATAGAGTTCCTAAACCATGTGAAATATGGTTAGAGGATGAAAAAGGGTTATGTTCATGATTCATGGAGCAAATGTGGTGTGTCCTATAATTTTTGGAATGTCATGCAAGAATAACAACCTAATGTGAGAAGGGGCTTGTGGCAGCTCAACACCACACGAAATAACATAAAACTAGGTTGTTGGATTTTTAGTTCAAATCCATATATATCATACTAAAGGGAAGGTTTATTCATGTGAAATATATCTTGAGAAACCTAGT
Organism: Viscum album; assembly: GCA_963277665.1. NCBI lineage: Eukaryota > Viridiplantae > Streptophyta > Magnoliopsida > Santalales > Viscaceae > Viscum > Viscum album. The sequence continues at coordinate 358,011,053 of OY728156.1, read as the reverse complement.
ATTGGTGGAAATATTGATATGCTCATAATCAATGGCGATATTGAGTTTACACTATAAGAGTGAAGATTATGAAAAATTTAAGGCTCTTACCACTTGGATTCAATTTTCACTAGATTCATCCTAGGTAATTTCGATTCCCTTTGATCCAACTCCATTTCAGCGTAATGTAACGAATGAAGGATAACCTTTTTCTTTATGGACAACACCACCCGGTCCTGATGCTTTTCTAGGTCATCCAATGCTTGAACCCTATTTTCTTCGAGGGGTTCCCCACTTTATTCCTTTATGATTTCTATGTGACATTGTATGGTAGTGAACATGTATGGCATGATGCCTAGACCTCCAATATTTATAGCCTTCCTAACCATACATCGATCTCTATCCTTCTCCCTCGCTGAGGTTATTGACTGCTTCTCTATAGTGGCCAGGCCCCTCCCTAGCAGTGTTTGTTTTGTCTCCATTCACTCTGAGCATGTCATCCAGCTCCAAATACTTATGGATATAGATAGAACATCCTCACCTACACCCAGGATTCATTACCCATACTTCCCCTTCCCCTTTAGATCCTCATCTCCCACACATATGAATCTTACCAACCAGAAGGGATTATGAACATCCTCAAAATCAAGGGACCTCAATGGGAGATCATCCCCCCACTTCAATAAGGCTACTGTTTCTAGATCCAATGCTATAGACCTATCCTACCCATCATTGTTATCTTCATATGAAATTCTCATGGTATTAGTGCCCATGTTATATCATACTTCCTCACCATATAAATCTAAAAGAATAATGTCATTGTTGTTGTTGTCAAATAACCAAAAACCCCTATAATTATCATAGAAATATCCTCGAAGATTAAGTTACATGGATTTCTACACTCTGAACCCTCCAACAGACACAAATGGGTATTTTGGCCCAATAAATATGTTGTTGAGATTGTTCAAGATTGAAATTAATTAATCACTACCAAGGTACCAACAATGACTCCTCCTTATATATGAATTTTGTTTTTGGAACCTATGACCCTCTTCAAAGGGAATCTCTATGGAGTGAACAAAATACCTTCGATCTTGGACACCACCCATTGTTTTTTGGGGGTGAATTTAATGTCATTTCCCATCCAAAGTAAAGGAGATGTATAAGCCCATTATAGAGGAAGGCCATCATAGAGTTTGTTCAGTTCATGGATAGGAAGGGCCTCATTGACCTCAACTTCTCATGTGATAGATTCACCTGGTGAAATAACTGTAGGGGCCATCAACACTTGTGATGTCTATTGGATAGGTGTCTTTCCAACATGAAAGCCACTAACCTATTCTAAAATACCATGTTTTTTCATCTTTCTTGAAGTATTTCGAACCACTCCCCCACTTCGTTTCCATTTCATCTTGGCATGATCATTAGGAATGGTTTCACTTCCACCAACTGTAGGTTAGAATCCTAGGGTACCAGGATATGGTTTGTGAAATTTGGAATGAACCATTGTAAGAGTATTAGGACACCTTCATCCTTAGTGACCTGACCTCGAACTCTGATAGCTGCGTGATTGCCCCTTACACTTCAGGAACCTTCACCACCTGGGACAACTGTCGCATATGGGCTTCTTCAGAGTATTCTAATAGATGGAATGATACCTTGGGTTTATTGTATTATTAACACTAGTTTGAGATTTATGTGTGAATATATAATTATTATATTTTCTTATTATTTCTTACACACCAGCACTTCACTCGAGTGACATGATTGAAATCTATATGGGTACATTGGTTCTGATGTTGATATGATTTTTTTTTGTGTTTGTGGCATGTGTATGTGTGGATATATGTGTTTTTAGGCATGATGATATTGAATGTAGGGAAGAGACCTAGGAGTGGAAGTTGTATCATTCATTATTATTCTTGTGTTCGGAGTGGGGTGATTTGAGGAAACTATAAACAATCTAAAGTAATTATATTTAATGAATTCCATATTGTAGAGATTATGAGAATTGTTTCTTTACTTATAGAGTTTTCTACTGGTTTCATCTTTATTTAATTTGGGTTGGTGAGGTATAAAAGGATGGACTAGTTGACCATAGAAGGGTTGACCCAATAGAGGAGGATGAGGCATAGAGGATGATGTCATGTGAGTTTTACCATCTATGACACAAGTGATTATCCCTGCGAACCCCTTTGTGTTTGGAAACCGTGTTGATCTTGGTGGGGGGTCTATCCTGGTTCGGTTGATTTGATAATCTTTATTGAAAATGGCTACGATCTATTAATCTCCATTTTTATAAGGAAGTTGTTCTCTTCTACTGTATTTGGAAGTCTTGTTTTTTGTACTTGAACCATAAATAATAATATTTGATATTCAAATAAGATGAAGATGAATAAATATTGGATGGATGCTAATCATTTGACAATAGAGTACAAGAACGGAGTGAAAGAGTTCATCATGTTTGCAAAGGATCACGCAAAGGATCCTTCTCAAATTATTTTTTCATGTTTAAATTATTTTTATTATAGACTAGTTACTCTAGAGGAGTTGGAAGAACATTTGATATGTCATGGAATAGATCAGAGTTATAAATTTTGGAATAAACACAGAGAAAAAGAAAATGTATCTACTGGCTCGGATAAAAATGCATTTTATAGATCATCATATATGAATACAAATATTGATAATGAAGAAGACCATATAGAGGATGTCATTACAGATGTAAATGATGATTACGATTGTATTGGGTAAATGACAAATTCAATTTAAAAATAACTCTGTTATTTCCCAAAAACGTTTGAGAAGTTAATGAGTTTTGTAAATACACAATTGTATTCTTGTTACACCAAGTATTAAACATTGTCAGCTATACTGAATTTGTATAAATTGAGAGTAAGCAACAGATGGATTGATGTCAGTTTTACAGAACTACCTGATCTCTTGAATAACATTTTCTCTACAGATAATGATATCTGATGCTTGACATATGAAGATAAACGAATGCTACACTCGATGGGTATGACTTCTGAAAGAATACATTCCTTCCTGAAATATTGTATATTGTTTCTCAAGGATAAAACATCACTTACAGATTTCCAAATGTGTGGTGCTTCTCAATACAAGAAAGATGAATCCAATACTAAGAAAGTTTTATGGTACGCTCAAATCATTCCAAGGTTTAGGTGTTTATATGGAAGTGAAGAAACTGCAAGACAATTGACGATGCATGTAGATAACAGAAATAATTACAGGAAATTATGTCATCGGCCGACTCTCCTCAATGGAATAAAATTGATCATGAGTATCCTGAAATTGGAAATGCGATGAGAAACCTCCATCTTGATTTATCTACAAATAAATGAAATCTTTTTGGTTTCCAATCCAGCACTCATAGTACATGGCCTGTTATGTTGGTAAATTATAACTTTCCACCCTGGTTATGCAGGAAGCAAAAATTCATCATGTTATCGATGCTTATATCAGAACCAAAAAACCAGGTGAATATATTGATGTTTATTTGGTTTTTTATTGATCAAGGCTTTGATGTTATTGTGGGATTCAGGTGTTATGTTTTATGATGATTACAAAAGTGAATACTTCACGTTGAGAGTGATGTTATATAGGACAATATATTATTTCCCTGCTTATGGAAATTCATCATGAAATAGCAGTAAAGGACCTCAAGGGTGTCTCATGTGTGAAGAAGACACAGAATCAATTAGGTTTAAACATTCATCAGAATCTGTGTTTCTAGGACATCATAGATATCTACCTCGTTAGTATTAGTACTGATATTGGACGAAATCATTCAATGGAAGTTCAGAACAATGCGAAGCACCGTCTCCACAAACGCGTGATTAGCTATTTCAGAATGTAAAAGATGTGAAAACTGTTTTTGGTAAACCATTTTCAAAAAACCTTAAGAAAATCAGTTTGAAAAAGAGATCAGTTTTTTTAATTACCATACTAGAATTGTTTGTATGTCATAAATTTTCCTGATGTGATGCATGTGGAATAAAATGTAAGTGACAGTGTTATCAGAACATTGTTAAATTCCCCTTAAAAAACAAAGGATGGAATTAAGGCAAGGTTTTACATGGTTGACATGGTAATATGAGAAGAGTTGGCTCTTGTGAAGGGTAAAAATCAAATGTTTCTTCCTCCAGCTTCTTATACTCTTTCTAGGGAAGAGAGATATCAGTTTTGAAACTTCTTCAATGATATAAAGGTTCCAGAGGGGTATTTATCAAATATCTGTTGGAACCACTTTGTGTATAAGGTTGTATTTGTTTTCAATAGTTGTCAATGCAGATCAAAATGAAGGAGATCATGAAATACTCCGATGAAGTAGAGGAGTAATGATACAAATGATTGTTATACTAATCGTAAGTTCAAAGGAACATGTATCAAATGTGATACATTGTTTACAACAGGGAAGAATGTGAGGTGTGATCCATCTGAGTTGTCAATGCTGATCAAAATGAAGGAGATCATGAAATACTCCGATGAAGTAGAGGAGTGATGATACAGATGATTGTTGTACTGATCGTAAGTTCAAAGGAACATGTATCCAATGTGATAAATTGTATACAACAATAAAGAATGTGAGGTTTGATCCAACTGAGGCTGATTAAAGGACAATGGGTTTTGATGGAGACCATGCACTTACTCATGATTGCATGAGAACCATGCAAGAGACTTCTTGAAGAATAAGATCACATGTTTTTCATGAATTTGATCATGAAAGTTGAATAAGAAGACAAAGTGCAATGATTGGAATTATGTGATAGCCATGCACTTACTCATGATTGCATGAGAACCATGCAAGAGACTTCTTGAAGAATAAGATCACATGTTTTGCATGAAGTTGATCATGACGGTTGAAGAAGAAGACAATGTGCAATGATTGGAATTCTGTGATATCAATGCACATCACATTTTCATAGAAGATGATGATGCTAAAGTTGTTCCTTCAAAGAATACATATCATAATAGTGGAGGTTGTGATAAAAGCAGAAGAGTTGCTGAAGTATACAGATCACCAAGAAGAAGCGTTGTTGAGGTGATCGTCCTTGTCGACAAAGCAAACAGACGACATACAAATTTTTTGGCAAAAGAGGTTCTATGGAGGCAGGTTGAGTTCGAGGACTGTGGATATTGATCCATGTAATATTCGTGGAACATTGGAATAGATGATCTGGAGGCGGACTAAAAGAGAAGATACAAGGTGGCACCGTTTCCTAGTGTTTGCCAAATTTTTGGGGTCCAAAATCTAGAAGTTGCTGAGCATCGTGAAAAGTGGATTTCCATGAAGATAATAATTAAATATGGAAAAGGCATGAATTTTGCGAAGAGAGGATGCATGGTTTAGAAATCGCGAAGACCAGAAGAATGGAGGTGGTGAGTCTTCGCGATTACGTCAAGCTTTGCCAACAGTAGAGGCTGAAGCGCATCGCGGCGGAGAAGGGCTTTGTGAGGGAGCTTCGCTGTGAAGGCGCCCGCCGTGAAGGAATGTTGACGGTGTTTCTCCGCTATTACGAATAGCTCCGCGAACGAAGGTGCGTGCCGCGAAGTTAAGTTGACGGCGATTCTTCGCGACTACGTCAAGCTCCGCGAACGGAAAATTGCAATGGTGCTTTGCGATTTGGACAAAATTCCGACTAAAAGTTTGGAGCTTCACGATTTGAAATGACGTGGCGTTGAATTCATGCAGAAAGGTTGAGGGTCGGTGGAATCACCTATAAATAGAGGCCGACCCCCTCGAGTGAAGAAGAGATAGCTCTCAACGAAAAACAATTGCTCTCGGTTTGCAAAGGTCACTCGCGAAGGTAGTTTTCTTCGCAAAAGTTGAGCTTCACAGAGGCTTTCCAAGCTCCGTGAAAAGTTGTGCGCCCCATGTTGTCTTAGTGAGCTTCGCGAAGTGGAAGGAGTTCGGCGATATCCAAGCATTGCGAAGGTTGGAGCATCGCGAGAGTGCTTCGCGAATGAACTTCGCGAAAAGGCAGGGGCTCTGCTAAGAATTGCTTGAGCTTTCCAAGATTGGGAGCTGTGCAAAGTAGGGTACTTTGTGAAGACCCTTTCAGAGGTTGTTTGCCCAATGGACATGGGCAAAAGGAGTATTCATCAGTGGATGAAATCTGGACTTTGATAGAGCATCTTTTATTGAGCAATCACACAAGTGATTGTGATTCTGGAAAACAAGGACAGGGGATCTAGTATATTAATTCATTGCACTAAATGGGGATTTAACTGAAAAGAGCATCAACTATGAACTCTGATGCAAGAAAAGTCTCATGCTAAACAAGAGACACAGAACTTCATGTCTATCCATTGAAGATACCTTCATGTCTATAAACTGAGTGAGACTTCACCAACGACAGTGAGCCAGGGGGAGTCAATGGGAGTGACCCAAGGGACGCAGTGAGCTATCCCTGAACAATTGTAAAGGCAGTGAGCCTGGGACAAAGTGTATGTACTCGAACATTTGTATCCGCAGCTAGTGAATCATAGTGGATTTACGTATGACCGGCAACTTGTCGGCGTATACTCCTTGGACGTAGCCCTTAGTGGTGAACCATGTAAAAATAGTTGTGTCATCTGTCTCTACATGTGAATGTTTAATTGCTGATCATATCCATCATACTGGTTTATGTATTTCCTATCAACTTGGGAACAAGATCCACAACTTACAGAAGAAAAAGTGGCCACCCTGATTCACCCCTCCCCTCTCAGGGTGTCCTGGGGTCCTATAATATCAAGAACATTGTGTCAATGAATAATTTTATGTTAATAGGTTTGAAATCACATGACTACCATGTTTTGATGCAAGTGATAATTCCTATCATTTTACATTTAATTTTCCCCAAGAATATTCATCATACATTAACAAATGTTTTTTTCAAAGCTATATGTATCAAAGTTGTAGACCGGGTGAAATTTCCAGCTATGGAAAATGAAATTGCCATCATATTTTGTGAATTAAAAATGTTCTTCCTGCCAAAATTATTTGATATGACGGTTCATTAGATGATTTTCTTGGTGAGAGAGATTCGACTTTGTGGTCCTGTGCACTATAGATGGATGTATCATGGTGAACGGTATATGAATATTTTGAAAGGGTATGTCAGAAATCGATGTCGTCCAAAGGGTTTTATAGTGGAGGGATATATTGTTGAGGAAGCCATTGAATTTTTTACCAAATACCTACCTAATGTGGAAATAATTGGTCTCCCGAAATATTTTCACAGTGGTCACGTTGAGGGTGAGGAAATTTCTAGAAGAGATATTTTGACAATCATTATTACAGATCGGTAGCATGCACACCTTTATGTTTTTCATAACAGTTGGGAGGTTTATGAATATATTGAAACTCACAATGAAATTCTTAGGATGTTGAATCTATCAAGGGATAAAAAATGGTTATCAAATACACTTACTTACTTGTTTTTAGGATGGTTTTAGGACAATATTTTTAAGAATTTGGATGAAAATCCGAATTGAATTTTAGAATGACTACAATGGCTTTCCATTAGACCAGGTGTGTATATATTATCTTACAATGGTTATGTAATTAATGGTTATACATTCTATATAGATGAACATGATGAAGATTATACCATAAAAAATAGTGGAGTTACACAAGTTGTTAGAGCGATGCATGTTTCTGGTAGTAAGGACAGAAATCCAATTTATGAAAATATGTCATACTTTGGCATTATCAAACTAATATGGGAGTTGTATTATACGACATTCCAATTTCCAATTTTACAATTTAAATGTGTTGATAACAACAATGGTGTTAAAATAGTTGAATGGGGATTTGTGATAGCTGATTTTAGTAAATTAGGGTACACAGAAGAAGGGTTTATAATGGCATCACAAGCGGTACAAGTTTTTTATGTTCTAGATACCGCAAAATGAAAGCGGTCGGTTGTTCAGTTATCATCCAAAACTAATGAAAGTTCCGATGAAAATTTTGGTGAGGATGATCCTTTAAGTGGTATGTCACCATCATTTTAGAGTGGTCCCAATGTAGATGATGTTTGTTATGTTAGAGGAGACCACAATAAAGGGATTTGGATAATCAATAAAGGTGTCAAATCCCTTCATCCATTGAAAAAAAAGAAAGAGTGTTCAATAAATAGGTTATATTTTATTTGTAATATAGATTGTGTAATATCATGTTATTATCATATCATTACTAAATTTATATAATCTAAATAAACTGTTCAACCACTTTTGTAGATAATGACTTCTGCACATTCTGGTGCTCCTAACCTTGAGGCTGAACAAGTCTCTCAAGCAACTGCTGTTGTGGCAGCTGCTTCTCCTGCTACTCCTGCTGCTCCTACTGCTACTCCTGCTGTGGCTATTGCTGCTCCTGATGCTCTTGCTGCGGCTGCTACTGCTGCTGCTTCTACTACGACTCCTACTTCTCCTAGTATTGAGGTCCGACAAGCATCAGCACATGCCATTCCAACCATTTTAGATGAACATATAGATGATTTTAATATCGATGATATGGTCGGGAATGAAGGACCAACGTCGTAGAAAACATAGGTAAATCATATTTTGATCGTGTTATCCAAAGTTATTATGGAAAAAAGCAAAGGCATAAAATTTGATGTTGGATGGAATGCACGAGGCCAACATCTGAATCCCAACAAGGCTATGTTTATTAGTTACATTAGAGTTTTCACATGACAACTTGTGACGATTGACATCGATTCATGGCACCAAGTTGTTTCTAGGATGAAGGCTATGATCTGGGAAAAAATTACAGTAACATTATGAATTTATTTCTTTAATTTACTAGCAAATAAAATAATGAAATAATGTCATACTCTTCTCAATATTTTTTAGTGTACAATTATAGAAGACGATTCACACAAAGATTAAGTACTAAGGCTTGCAAGAGGGATTAATCAAGGATTTTGCACTATTTTAAAAAGATGTCACTTGAAAGATTCCAAAGGTAAAATAAACCCGCACCCACCCATTATTTACACTCAACTAATATCCCAAGAAGTTTGGGATTCATTTATTGGCCGCCATGGGGATGCGAGGTTTCAGGTACATTGTTGGTGATAATAGGTTGTTTGAGGAAACATGTCTTCATCACATTGATTTTTAATATTTCATTTATTAAACAAAAACTCTGTAATGAAAATAAATAACATGCATCAAAACAAACATACCCCTATCGTAAAGCAAGGATGGGGTACACTCCACTAGAAAAGAAAATGGTACATATTTTAAATTAAAAGTAATATTGTTAGGTTCCAATAAAAAACATCATAATTATCTTTCCATTTTAATATTTATATTGATGAGTCTATAACCAAAGACACTTCCAACCCACGTCATGTTCTTTTGAAGGAGGTACTAGTGAATAAGGAAGGGATGCTAGTAGATGAGGACACAAAAAAGTGTGGGAAATTGTGTAAGTATGACATGAAGATAAAAATATTTGTTTTCAATTTATATTAAATAAATATAATTAGTTATTTTCCTAAATCTGACAGTGGCATGAATAAGCTAATCTTGTAGCGGATGCAGACCTATTATTGAAGGCTTTGAAGCAGCCAAAAAAATACAGTCATGTCAGTGGTGTGGGGTTTGGGGTGACACCCTAGTATATTTTGAGAAGAAAAAAATTGATGATAGATATGAAACCTTGAAACAAATGATGAAAAAACTACCATCACTTGAAGAATTATTACAATGTAAGGGAGTGTTGCTAGCAACTTCTATGGAAAGAACCAAGGAGAAGACACAACTCTAGAACAACCAGCGCGTGAAGATCCAACCCCACCACCACCATCTTTGAGGTAAGCCATTCCCCTCAAAGAGCTGTCATAGCCATGGTAATCAATATTCTAATAATTGATCCCATGAAATATGAATCAGACAAACACTAATACTTTTCCTGTACTGATCTTCTATAGGGTGATAATGATTGTGATTTATATCTGTCAACACCCTCCTATCACCTTGTAGTGAGGGATACAGTGTTCAACATCCCAGATGACATGCTGCATAATAGAACACTTCTAAAAGATCATCTGAAAGTGACGATTATTGTAGATCATGAGCCAAATGCAGAGTTTCCTATTCCACCTAATGAAGATGAATTAATATGGTCGAAAAGGCTATTGGGATATTCATTTCATGTCTGTCATAACTTGTAAGATTACATGTGGACAAAGAGGTATTTATTTCCTATTTTTTCAAACTAAACCTGTAACAATTATTGAAAAAAGGGTCCAAACTAGTGAATGTTTTATTGACATAGAAAGGGAAGGGGGTGAAAAATTTCATCTCAAAACCATCCCAAGGATCAACCAACCGATCCCATGGAGCTACTAAATGCATAATAACACCACCTGTTATCTATCCACATTTACTAGCAATAAATACTCATGTGGATATGAAGCTAAGAGGTGGGAGTATTCATATAGTGGTTCAGAAGAGAATATATACGGAGAGGAATGTAAAGATTTCATTTCTATTGAAAATGTATTTGACACCCTTGAAAACAGTTAGCTAGGTTTCATAGCTGTAAATATATATATGAGGTACATTTTCATGAATTTATTTTCTAAGAGATGATATAATGAAAAAATTATGACAAAATTCATTTTATAATATTGACAGACGTATATATGAAAAACAGTTGAAGGAATTTTCCCATGATCCAAAATTTGGAATCATTCATCCTTATACCTCATCATCACATCTAACGAAATTAGATCCATCAAAAATGAATGAAATAGTGAATAGATTGCTGAAAACATTTGAAGCAATATTACAGATGACATACTCTTCTTAATACCAACCATGCATAGGTAAGACACTATGATTAAATCATATCAATTATAATTTGACTTCTTTTATTACTTATTACTTTTTGTGTTTTTAGGAAACATTGGATTCTAAATTCAGTGAACTTGGATACTCGAAATATTTATTTCTCGGATTAAAACCAAGAATATCCATCAAACAGCCCACACATGATGGAGTTTTTGAATATATTTAAGCCACTAAATCCTACATTTTATGTCTAAACATCAAGTAATATAATATATATTGTCTTTTACTGGGGATTTTGTTATGATAGGGAGGGGTATCATTATCATCTAAAAAAGGAATGAGGACAGGGGATAAGCATATGGAGGTGAGAAAGTACTACATTTGGACAAATATCAGGGTATATATAATAAAATTTCACTATACAAACACATCTCCACACAAGTTACTTATTTTACTGACGATCAATTTTTTTGCAGTTTCCAAAAAAACAGGCGATAATGTTTGCGTTTATTATGTTTGTAAATTTATGAATGTGAATGTCTTTCATCAACAAACATGCATCCCTAAATAGCTATTTTCAAAAAAAAAACAACTATTTCATTTAATTAATTGATTAATTAATTATTTTTATATTCTTCAGTACTACTCTGACTGCCGAAAATCCTCTAAATCTCAAGACGATATAGATATGTTAAGAAACGAGTGGGCCAGATACCTGATGGAATATTGTACAAAAATAACATGAATATCTGACTCGGGGACGTGTACAATTGGCAGTTATTTTTGAGAGGGGTTAAGGGTATCAAAATATGACACATTGTTGTATATAAATGTTTATAGGAATGTTTTAATTGTTATTAAATAAAAAATAATTCCTCCAATGAGTAAATTTTCCATTTTAACCGATGATATGCACCTGTAACATGCAAGAATGATAAACCACTCAAAGGGTCTCTCTTTTTCTTAAAATGGACAATTTATTAAATGAAAACAACAACTGACCTATGGAAATCGAACCAAACACACTTGGATTGTGATAATCCTTTAAGATAACTATCCAAGGGTGTTTTGGGGATGTTTACGAGTCATCCCCATCTCAATATGAGCATGGTGTGGCCGGTACCACTCAAAGGGTCTCTTTTTTGTTTAAAATTGGCTTAATTTTAAGTGAAAACAACAACTGACCTACGTAAATCCAACCAAACACATTTGGATTTTGTTGATACTTTAGTAGAAAGATCAACGTCTTTTTTGGGGACATTTACGAGTAAACCCCTCTTCAATTTGAGGCACGGTGTGGCCGGTACCACTCAAAGGGTCTCTGTTTTGTTTAAAATGGACAAATTTATAAATGAAAACAACAGATGACCTACGAAAAATTGAACACACACATTTGGATTGTATTGATCCTTTAGGGGAACAATCCACGGGTCATATTTTATGTGTACGTGTCATCCTCTCTTCAATACGAGGCATGGTGTGGCCGGTACCACTCAAAGAGTCTCTCTTTTTGATTAAAATGGGCAAATTTTTAAGTGAAAACAACAACTAACCAACGAAAATCAAAACAAAAGCATTCATATTATGCTAATAAATTAAGAGAACGATCCAAGAGTGTATTGGAGTTGCGTAAGAGTCATCCCCATCTCAATATGAGGCACGGTGTGGCTGATACCACTCAAAGGGTCTCTCTTTTGTTTAAAATGGAGACAATTTTAAGTGAAAACAACAACTGACCTATAGAAATTCGACCAAAAGTATTCGGATTGTGTTGATCCTTTTAGAGAATGATCCACAGGTGAATTGGAGATCTGTACAAGTCAACCCCTCTTAAATATGAGGCACGGTGTGGACGGTACCACTTAATGGGTCTATCTTTTGTTTAAAATGGACACAATTTTATGTTAAAACAACAACTGACCTCCAGAAAACTGACCAAACTCATTCAGATGGTGTTGATACATTAAGAGAATGATGTTGAGGTGAATTGGAGACATGTACCAGTGAACCCTTCCTCAATTCGAGGCACGGTGTGGCCGGTACCACTCAATGGGTCACTATTTTGTTTAAAATGGACACAATTTTAAGTGAAAACAACAACTGACCAACGAAAATCTGACCAAATGCATTCGTATTGTGATGATCCTTTAAGATAAAGATCCATGGGTGCATTGGGGATGTGTAAGTGACATCCTCACCTAAATCCGAGGCACAGTGTTGCTGGTACCACTCAAAGGGTCTCTCTTTTGTTTAAAATGGACATATTTTTAAGTGAAAACAAAAACTGACCTACAGAAATCATACAAAAAGCATTAAGATTGCATTGATCATTTATGATAATTGTAAAGACCCGAAGCTTGAAATACAAGAACATTACATTAATTTTGCGGAATACTTAGTACATAACAAAAAATACACACACAAGGATCGTAATAGTTTAGTATCTTTGGAAACTCGGAACGTAATCTTCTAATTGTGGTGAAAGATCTCCAATATCTCCCATAAAGATCTTCCCTTTTTTTACCTAAAACCTTTCTTTATATCCTGGGGAAAAGAAAACATAAAAGGGTGATCTCAAATGCTCAGTAAGGGTAAACAAAAGAAATATAAATATCATCGTATACACAAGCACATAACTTTTGGAAATCTTAACCTGCAAAAGAGATCATAATTTCATAACATGGGATAAATCATCGAAGTGAAATGTAATCATAACTTAAAACATGAAACATTGTGGCATACACATATAATCATAGATAATCATTTCTTGTTAGTCAAGACTCATTGCCAAGACTATCTTAGTGGACAAAGTCCCTTTCTGAACCGAGTCACCCTCGTTTCAGTCCTGTTTCACTGAACTGGTATAACCTACCGTTCCAGCCCTGTCTATCTCATGAGATATAAAATCTTTACCCAATTAATTGGAGGGAGATATAGGTCCCACCCATCTTATAATGAATCCTTTCTTATGTGTGCCACATAATCATAAATCATAAATCATAGCGTAACCCATGTAATAAAAATGAGATTCTTAAACAACACGACATCATAAAAAAATTCATATAAGATAAAGGAATTCATAAAAATATTTCCATCACAACATAATAAAATCCATGTAATAATAGGGATAAAAACAGAACCCTTTTATTATCTTAGATGGAAAATAATTTTGATAAAATACTTGAACTCCATTCTTGAGGAAAATATCCTTTCTACTTCAAAAACATTTTTCCTTTCTTAACATGTCATACAATTTTAAACTAAAATAAGTTGATTAAAAATAAACTTTAATACTTGTAAAGGAATCTTATTGGAAATAATGTTTTAAGAATCCATTCATTCCGTATAAGTTAAAAAAAACATTCTTCGTACTTTTGTCGGAAAAGTCAAAAAGTACCTCGTACGAAAAAACGACAAAAGATTCCTTTCATATTATTTACTAAAAAATCACCGAAGGGTAAAATTGGATTTAAACTATTATAAGTGGATGGAAACAATATTACATATTGAGGGAACATGGATGTGGATGATAAAATACACCCTAGTAAATACTTACGAATAAACAATCTCGGATAAAAATGAGATTGTGATATTTCCCTTAGCTTAGGTCCGATTTGCTTCGTAAGTGTCCGAACATCCTGTATAATGATTTAAATAATGTCATTGACTTATTACAGAATCCTATTCATTTTTATTATATCATATATGGTTCACTTATGACTTTATATTACCCGTTCTTTTTTAAATTCATGTTAAAGTAGTGTTTTGGGTAAAATCGCCTCATTTGTCGTTCGTGTTTTAACTTGTAATTATTCATATGATTACTCAGATCATTATTACTTAATTATAGAATATAAAACATGATTTATATATAATATATATTCATAATATACATATATATAATGGATCTATAAATGGAATGAAATACACCGTTCATGGAGACGGTAGGCCGTACGTACGCATGAACGCTGTTTTCGTTTCCTTATTGAATTGAGTGGAATTAAGTAGATGACATAAATATATACACACATAAATACAGTAGCTTTATAATGTAATATATTTCATTATTATTGCTTATATATACTTTATAATCATTCTTAAATGGTTAACATGGAGAATGAATCTCATCGCGTCGTGGAGACGGTAGTCCGTACGTACGCACGAGCGATGATATCATTTCCATAATTATTGAATTGAATTGGAGTGGATGATACAATATATCAGAATCATTATGATCTTATAATAAATATGTATAGTTATTCTTTACACCATAATACCCATCCATGTAAGGTGTTGGTGGAAAAACAGATTACACCACGGCGTGGAGACGGTATTCCGTACGTACGCACGCACAATGATTTTGTTTTCCGTAGGATGGATAGATGGTGAATTAGGATTGTTTCATACATATAATAACATATCAGTATATTAGTGATACTGATGTTATTACTTCATAATGAAACAACCTTAGAAGAAGAAGTGGAAGAAGAAATAAAGGTGAAAGAATTGGTAACGAAAATTACCTCTTCTTTGAAGCGCCTCTTTGAGACCTCCTCTTAGGGTAACAGACTTGGTCTTTGAGGAAGACCAGAACCCCTAGGATGTTTCTAGGGAAGTGGAGAAGGTATTTTGGCATGGGTTGGACGAGCTTGAAGGCTCAAAGTTGTGTGAGGAAGAGAGGGAGGAGGTGCCCTTTTATAAGGGAGGAGAGGGGCACCTTAGGAATATCTCAAAATATTATTTTATATTAAAGTCAAAATCGGTTTATAATGGTTCCAAAGGGTCTTATTTCGAATCTAAAGTGGGGATGGGTAGAAATCCTATCAACCAATAGTATTTAGACAAGTTTAGGTTATTATTTTAACCTTATCAATTAGATTTAACTCTAAGTTAAATAATTTAACTTTTACCGTGTCTTTTTGTTTTCTTACACTATATGGTTAATAAACTTACTATAACATACCAAACGAACCCCAAATTGTTTATTATTAATATATATATATCAATATCTATGTCATTGGGCCGAACCTTAGATTTTTAGGAATAAAATAACAATTAATAATATAATATTTGATTTAAAAACTATTTTGTTTCAATTTTGACACTATTTGATATATGATTTTTGTGAAAGTCATAACAGAGTTATATGTTCGAACCAATTTGATTCAATCAACACTAATATATCATAGTAACCTAGAAAATTAGTGTAATTCATAAAAAGTCTCAAATTACATTTATTTTGGTGTTTATAACATCAATTATGTCAATATATCATTAATAAGATAATTTCTGCATCATCGTTGTGTCATAAATAAATTAAATTATTTAATGTCTAAAAATTACAAATTAAATATCTTTATGTAGGAAATCTTTCTATCTTTCTAATTAATATTTATAGTCGAATTTATCTTATGTATAACCCCATATTAAAAATGTTTTAGTAAATAAACTTTGATTTTAACTCTTTTAACCCTTCTTTAAATAAATTAATAATAAATGTCCCAATCTAATCCAAGTGGGCCTAAAAGGTCATATTTTATTCCTAAGTTTGTTTTTGGTCGAATTACACTTTCCAATAGAATTAGGACATGTGTTAGGGTAATAATAATATCATCTTTACCCTTAATTACCCTTTTTACTTTTAACCGTGGAAAAAAAGTAAAAAGTTACTATTCACCAAAAATTATTTTCATCTCATTGAACCACATTTTAGTCCTTGATATTAACCGTGTCTCTCGGATTTTCTAAATTCCACTCACAGAAGAGGTAAAATTATGTTTTATGAACAATTCAGTTTTTTTAACTACCACTTAGTAGTTTCACTATTCATCGAAAATTGAAAGTTTTCAGAAAAATACCAAAAATTAGGCCTAAGCTATATTTGATATTATGAACTCAAAAATGATGTCTATTTTACCAAATTAAAAACATATCAGTTGCTTTAACTAATTTAAAAATTAATTCTCGTCGTCAAAACAAATAGCGTGTTTTTAAGAGATAATAACTATCAAAAGATTGACACTAGTTTATAATTGGTTTAAATGTGAAATTACATCCAATGACCAACATTGAATTAAATTGTAAAAATATATTCTAAATATACATTAAAACCAATCAAATTAATAATTTATCACTATTAATTATTTTGATTAAAAAAGTTGTTTTTAATTAAAATTTTGTAATTTTCACTATTCATCAAAATATGATAGTTATCTGAAAATTACCAAAATTACACCCTAAGATAATTTCGATATTCCAAATCCAAAAATGAAGTCCATTTTGAAAAATAAAATTTACAAAATTTCAAAAAGTGGTTATTACTATTCATAACGGCTAGTTTTAATAATATTTTAATAGCATATCGTTGTTTAGTGAAACTCGGTATTGCGTACTACACCCGCTATCGAGGAAGGTCGCGATTGCGTGTAATAAAAGGAAAGTCAAGGATGCATGTTGAGCAAGCTCCTTTTGGTGTAGCGTACAACACAAGACCTTAATGAAATTAAAATGTATATTTTTCATAAAGTCTCGGGGTGTTACATTCTACCCCCCCTAAAAACGAATTTCGCCCTCGAAATTCGTTGGGGTTATAAATTGTTTACTATTCGAAAGTTTCTTTAATCAAAACCCACATCGTAAAAAGTAATACCTAAACAAATCTTTAAAAACAAAAGTATGAAACGTCACGGTTACCCAAATAAACTAATCACTAGGTTTCCACATAGGTGAAATTATGGATACGGAAGAGAAATCTAACCATCATGTTCTGATGGAGAGTGGTAGAGAACATGGATATGGAAAAGATAGAAATCAAAAATCCATAAATTTGTGACCATCTAAGGTACCATCTGATTAATCGGATATAAGAGCACTAGGACAACATTTTTGGTTTTCAAGATCATTTCCCTAAAGTTGATGAAATTGGAATTAGAAGAAATACTTTCGTGATTTTGGTATAGTCTCACTATTTGTCGTTCTTTGGACAATTTCTACTTCATCTCTTAAAGAAATGAAGTTGAATTTGTCATTCGTGATGTGTTAACAGATCATGTGATAGAATGATGGGTCATTCCATCTGTCTCAAAAGGTTAGAAAAGTTATCAAAAAATACATAAGTCCATATATAGTGAGATTAATGATATATGGTTCCTAAAATAAACTTATATTTCATATATCATACCGCTTAATATAATAAAACTAGTTTCTACTAAACATGGACTTCCTGTAGGCCAGTGGTAGGCGATAAAGGCCAGTCGCACTTCGGTTGTGGGTTCGATTCCCACTGCCTTGTCCGAAGCGATGGGCTGTCGCCCGTCCTGCAGGTTGTCCTTTTTCTAAAAATACATTACTATAACATCCCATCAATAATATCGAAAATCTTCTATCCTTAAACAATACTAACTTATGTCCAACATAATCCATTCTAATATTTAGGATTATCCATAATACTACAGTCCACTCTCATAATATAGTGAAAACAATTACCAGAGATTTAATACTGTCGTTAATCCCCATATATCATAAGATATGTCTTGTTGGTCACATTCCAAACATTCAAAGGCCTTAATCGTGTATTCTCTTGAATACCTTAGTGAAAACATGAATGCAGTTAAATGTTAGCACTTTCCACATACCAAAATCCTAAGAATTCTATATACTCAAACCATGATATCACTTAGTCCTTATATCAATCATGATCTCATGAATACTGTCAAATATTTAATTTTCTCATTTTCCCTTCATTATGCCCATATCATTCTTTTTCCAAAAATATCTCAATCACTTTCCATGGTTACTGGTACCATAAAATTATTGAAAACCACAATAGACCAATACTTAAATATTCCAATACTTTATTATACAACATTATTTTGGAATCCCATTACATACACACATAATTATTCCACCACATCGTTATCATATTCAACATCTCCAATAGTGATCGCATGTAACTTCCCTTTGTCCTTTGCCTTAAGTGGTTGCTCATGTTGATCATCACTAACCCTTGGATTAGGGCATTTATTGTCATAATGTCCCATTTCCTTGCACTTGAAGCCTTGATGTGTTGGTGGTGCGTTCTCTGCAGTGTTTGCTTTATTCACATCATTAGAAACCCTTTTTCCATTACATCGACACTTAGCTGCTCGATGAACTTATTTTCCACACTTAAAACATTTTCTAGTCCCTTTAAGACAATCTCCACCATGCTTCTTTCCACACTTTGTGCATAAGGAAACATTCATCTTCTTTTCACCATTATTCTGAAATTTCTCCTTGAACTCCATCTTTCGTTTCTTGTCAAAACCATGAGATGGTTAAGTAACACCAACTTCCATTTCTACCATGATAGCACAATGTACAATTTCTTCATAACTACTGAAGTCTCTTATAGCTAATGCCCTTCGAAGACTTGGTTTTAAGCCACTGAAAAATCGATCAACTTTACTTTCAGGTTGGATGATAATACCAGAAGCGTACCTTGCAAGTCTTGTAAAATTTGCTTCATAGGTACCAACAGATTTATCATCCCTTTGCTTCAGTTCAAGAAACTCCTTCTCCATCTTTGTTCTAAGAATACGAGGGATGTACATACTGAAAAACAAGTTCTTGAACTCGTCCCATTCCATGGACTCAATTTCATATCTTGGCCTCGTATTCTTGATAAGATTCAACCATTGATCAGCTTCACCTTCCAAACGATATACTGCTAAGATGACTTTATCATGTTCAGAACATTGAAGAACTGAAAATATCTTTTCAGTAGTACTTATCCATTGTTCAACCACAAGTGGATTGGAAGTCCCACTGAAAGAAGGTGGACGTTGCCTCATGAAGGACTCAATAGAATATTGTTCCCTTCTCTGCTCATTTGGAAGTCCAGAATGATTCATAGCTTGTGTAAGTATAGCAATAAGATTTTTCACTCCATCTCCCATAACATTTGTTTGTTCAGGAGGGAAATCATTTCATTGTCCATTGCATTGATCAACACGGTTCCTTCGAGTTCCATCCATCGTCTAAAACCCAGAAAGAATAGTGTGAGAGGCAAAAATCATGCTAGGGAAAATAACATAATAAAGGGGGAGTACCCTCAATATCTAACATCTTAGGTTAAATTCTAAGATCGTTACCGTAGTTCTAGGACTATATCCTATATGTATATTTATCCTTAGGGATATCCCTAGACATACCTTAGAAATATCTCTAGGGATCTCACTAAAGTTCTCGCATCCTAGTTTCCAAAGGTTGACTAAACCTTACCTCTGAAACTAACTGTAGTGGTTTGGAATTACTTCCAGTGGACTACAATTGATACCTATCAGGGCACTCCATGGGCGGCTACACCCCCTGGGCGGGACACACCACCATCCCCAGTGGCAGCCATTTCCTCATGAAGCCCTTAGGCGGAGAGCCATGCTTCGTCCAACGCTCACATGTGAGAGTTCCCAAGGATCAGATACATTCCTACCTCCTTTGCCTCTGATACCAACTGTAGAGACCCAAATCTTGACGTACATGAACATTACATTAATTTTGCGGAATACTTAGTACATAACAAAAAATACACACACAAGGATCGTAATAGTTTTGTGTCTTTGGAAACTCGGAACGTAATCTTCTAATCGTGGTGAAAGATCTCCAATATCTCCCATAAAGATATTCCCTTTTTTTTACCTAAAACCTTTCTTTATATCCTGGGGAAAAGAAAACATAAAAGGGTGAGCTCAAATGCTCAGTAAGGGTAAACAAAAGAAATATAAATCTCATCGTATACACAAGCACATAACTTTTGGAAATCTTAACCTGCAAAAGAGATCATAATTTCATAACATGGGATAAATCATGGAAGTGAAATGTAATCATAACATAAAACATGAAACATTGTGGCATACACACATAATCATAGAGAATCATTTCTTGTTAGTCAAGACTCATTTCCAAGACTATCTTAGTGGACAAAGTCCCTTTCTGAACCGAGTCACCCTCGTTTCAGTCCTGTTTCACTGAACCGGTATAACCTACCATTCCAGCCCTGTCTATCTCATGAGATATAAAATCTTTACCCAATGAATTGTAGGGAGATATAGGTCCCACCCATCTTATAATGAATCCTTTCTTATGTGTGCCACATAATCATAAATCATAAATCATAGCGTAACCCATGTAATAAAAATGGGATTCTTAAACAACATGACATCATAAAACAATTCATATAAGATAAGGGAATTCATAAAAATATTTCCATCACAACATAATCAAATCCATGTAATAATAGGGATAAAAACAGAACCCTTTTATTATCTTAGATGGAAAATAATTTTGATAAAATACTTGAACTCCATTCTTGAGGAAAATATCCTTTCTACTTCAAAAACATTTTTCCTTTCTTAACATGTCATACAATTTTAAACTAAAAGAAGTTGATTAAAAATAAAGTTTAATACTTGTAAAGGAATCTTATTGGAAATAATGTTTTAATAATCCATTCATGCCGTATACGTTAAAAAAACATTCTTCGTACTTTTGTCGTAAAAGTCCAAAAGTACCTCGTACGAAAAAACGACAAAAGATTCCTTTCATATTCTTTACTAAAAACTCACTGAAGGGTAAAATTGGATTTAAACTATTGTAAGTGGATCGAAACAATATTACATATTTAGGGAACATGGATGTGGATGATAAAATACACCCCAGTAAATACTTACGAATAAACAATCTCGAATAAAAATGAGATTGTGATATTTCCCTTACCTTAGGTCCGATTTGCTTCGTAAGTGTCCGAAACTCCTATATAATGATTTAAATAATGTCATTGACTTATTACAGAATCATATTCATTGTTATTATATCATATATGGTTCACTTATGACTTTATATTACCCGTTCTTTTTTAAATTCATGTTAAAGTAGCGTTTTGGTTAAAATCGTCTCATTTGTCGTTCGTGTTTTAACTTGTAATTATTCATATGATTACTTAGATCATTATTAATTAATTATATAATATAAAACATGATTTATATATAATATATATTCAGAATATACATATATATAATGGATCGATAAATGGAAAGAAATACACCGTTCATGGAGACGGTAGGCCGTACGTACGCATTAACACTGTTTTCGTTTCCTTATTGAATTGAGTGGAATTAAGTAGATGACATAAATATATACACACATAAATCCAGTAGCTTATTAATGTCATATATTTCATTATTATTGCTTATATATACTTTATAATCATTCTTAAATGGTTAACATGGAGAATGAATCTCATCGCGTCGTGGAGAGGGTAGTCCGTAGATACGCACGAGCGATGATATCATTTCCATAATTATTTAATTGAATTGGAGTGGATGATACAATATATAAGAATCATTATGATGTTATAATAACTATGTATAGTTATTCTTTACACCATAATACCCATCCATGTAAGGTGTTGGTGGAAAAACAGATTACACCACGGCGTGGAGACGGTATTCCGTACGTACGCATGCGCGGTGATTTCGTTTTCCGTAGGATGGATAGATGGTGAATTAGGATTGTTTCATACATATAATAACATATCAGAATATTAGTGATACTGATGTTATTACTTCATATTGAAACAACCTTAGAAGAAGAAGTGGAAGAATAAATAAAGGTGAAAGAATTGGTAACGAAAATTACCTCTTCTTTGAAGCGCCTCTTTGAGATCTCCTCTTAGGGTACCAAACATGGTCTTTGAGGAAGACCAGAACCTCTAGGATGTTTCTAGGGAAGTGGAGAAGGGATTTTGGCCGGGGTTGGCCAAGCTTGAAGGCTCAAAGTTGTGTGAGGAAGAGAGGGAGGAGGTGCCCTTTTATAAGGGAGGAGAGGGGCACCTTAGGAATATCTCAAAATATTATTTTATATTAAAGTCAAAATCGGTTTATAATGGTTCCAAAGGGTCTTATTTCGAAGCTAAAGTGGGGATGGGTCGAAATCCTATCAACCAATAGGATTTAGACAAGTTTACGTTATTATTTTAACCTTATCAATTAGATTTAACTCTAAGTTAAATAATTTAACTTTTACCGTGTCTTTTTGTTTTCTTACACTATATGGTTAATACACTTACTATAACATGCCAAAAGAACCCCAAATTGTTTATTATTAATATACATATCCATATATAAGTCATTGGGCCGAACCTTAGATTTTTAGGATTAAAATAACAATTAATAATATAATATTTGATTTAAAAACTATTTTGTGTCAATTTTGACACTATTTGATATATGATTTTTGTGAAAGTCATAACGGAATTATATGTTCGAACCAAGTTGATTCAATCAACACTAATATATCATAGTAACCTATAAAATTAGTGTAATTCATAAAAAGTCTCAAATTACATTTATTTAGGTGTTTATAACATCAATTATGTCGAAATTTCATTAATAAGATAATTACTGCATCATCATTGTGTCATCAATAAATTAAATTATTTAATGTCTAAAAATTACAAATAAAATATCATTATGTAGGAAATCTTTTTATATTTCTAATTAATATTTATAGTCGAATTTATCTTATGTATAACCCCATATTAAAAATGTTTTAGTAAATAAACATTGATTTTAACTCTTTTAACCCTTCTTTAAATAAATTAATTATAAATGTCCTAATCTAATCCAAGTGGGCCTAAAAGGTCATATTTTATTTCTAAGGTTGTTTTTGGTCGAATTACACTTTCTAATAGAATTAGGACATGTGTTAGGGTAATAATAATAATATCATCTTTACCCTTAATTACCCTATTTACTTTTAACCGTGGTAAAAAAAAGTAAAAAGTTACTATTCACCAAAAATTATTTTCATCTCAGTGAACCACATTTTAGTCCTTGATATTAACCGTGTCTCTCAGATTTTCGAAATTCCACTCACAGAAGCGGTAAAATTAAGTTTTATGAACAATTCAGTTTTTTTTAACTACCACTTAGTAGTTTCACTATTCATCGAAAATTGAAAGTTTTCAGAAAAATACCAAAAATTAGGCCTAAGATATATTTGATATTATGAACTCAAAAATGATGTCTATTTTACCAAATTCAAAACATATCAGTTGCATTAACTAATTTAAAAAATAATTCTCGTCTTCAAAACAAATAGCGTGTTTTTAAGAGATAATAACTATCAAAAGATTGACACTAGTTTATAACTGGTTTAAATGTGAAATTACATCCAATGACTAACATTGTATTTAATTGTAAAAATATATTCTAAATATATATTAAAACCAATCAAATTAATAATTTATCACTATTAATTATTTTTATTAAAAAAGTTGTTTTTAATTAAAATTTAGTAATTTTCACTATTCATCAAAATATGAAAGTTATCCGAAAATTACCAAAATTTCACCCTAAGCTAATTTTGATATTCCAAATCCTAAAATGAAGTCCATTTTGAAAAATAAAATTAACAAAATTTCAAAAAGTGGTTATTACTATTCATAATGGCTAGCTTTAATAATATTTTAATAGCATATCGTTGTTTAGTGAAACTCGGTATTGCGTACTACACACGCTATCGAGGAAGGTCGCGATTGCGTGTAATACAAGGCAAGTCAAGGATGCGTGTTGAGCAAGCTCCTTTTGGTGTAGCGTACAACACAAAACAGTAATGAAATTAAAAAGAATATTTTTCATAAAATCTTGGGGTGTTACAATAATGATCTATGGGTCCTTTGCGAAATGTAAGAGCCACCCCCGCCTCAATCCTAGGCACGGTGTGTCCAGTACCACTCCAAGAGCCTCTCTTTTGTTTAAAATGGACAAATTTTTAAGTGAAAACAACAAATGACCTATAAAAATCTGATCAAACGCATTCAGATTATGTTGATCCTTTAATATAACAATCTATGGATGGGTTGGGGATGTTTATGAGTCATCCCCGCCTCGATATTAGGCATGGTATGGCCGATACCACTCAAAGGATCTCTCTTTCATTTAAAATGGATAGAATTTTAAGTGAAAACTACAACTGACCTATGGAAATCCGACCAAACACATTCTAATTGTATTGTTCTTTTTGGATAATTATCCGCAGATCTATTTTTATATGTACGAGTCATCCCCATCCCAATCCAAGGCATGGTGTTGCTGGTACCACTCAATGGTTCTCTCCTTTGTTTAAAATGGACAGATTTTTAAGTGAAAGAACAACTGACCAATAGAAATCTGAGAAAATGCATTTGGATTGTGTAGATAATTTAAGAGAACAATCCATGGGTGCATTGTGGATGTGTACGAGTCAAAACCTACTCAATCATAAGCACAATGTGCCTGGTACCAATCAGAGGGTCTCTCTTTTGTTTAAAATGGACACAATTTAAGTGAAAATAAAAACTGACCTACGGAAATCCAACCAAATGTATTAATATTGTGTTTATCCATTCATAGAATGATCCAAGGGTGCATTGGGGATGTGTACAAGTCATCCCCTATTCAATAAGAGGCACGGTGTGGCCGGTACCATTCAAAGGGTCTCTCTTTTGTTTAAAATTGATAGATTTTTATGTGAAAACAACAACTGACCTACAGAAATCCAATCAAACTCATTCAAATTGTGTGGATCCTTTAGTAGAACAATACAAGGGTCCTTTTAGATGTGTAACAGTCATTCCCGACTTAATCAGAGGCATGGTGTAGCTGGTAACACAGAAAGAGTCTCTCTTTTGTTTAAAATGGACAAATTTTTAAGTGAAAATAATAACTAACCTATATAGATATGACCAATTACATTTGGATTGTGTTGATAATTTATGATAATGATCCAAGGGTGCTCTGGGGATGTGTATGAGTCATCACCGCACCAATCCAAGGCATCGTGTGTCCAGTACCACTCAAAGGGTCTCTCATTTGTTTAAAATGGACACAATTTTAAGAGAAAACAACAACTGACCTATGAAAATATGACCAAACGCATTCATATTGTATTGATAATTTTGTAGAATGATCCAAAGGTCCTTTGTGACATGTATGATTCATCCATGTCTCAATATGAGGCATGGTGTGGCCGGTACCACTCAAAGGGTCTCACTTTTGATTAAAATAGACTGATTTTTAAGTGAAAACAACAACTTACCTAGGGAATCTAACCAAAATCATTATGATTGTATTTATTCATTAGTATAACGATTAAAAGGTCCTTTGGGGATGTGTAAGATTCAACCCCACCTCAATAAGAGGCTTGGTGTAGATAGTACCACTCAAAGGGTCGCTTTTTTTTTAAATGGACACAATTTTAATTTAAAACAACAACTGACCTACATAAATCTGACCAAATGCATTCAGATTGTGTTGATACTTTAGGATAATGATCCACAAGTCCGTTGAGGACATGTATTAGTCAACCCCACCTCAATATGAGGCACGGTGTGGCTGTTACCCTTCAAAGGGTCTCTCTTTTGTTTAAAATGGACACAACTTTAAGTGAAAACAAAAACTACCCTATGGAAATCAGACCAAAAGCTTTCAGACTGTGTTCATCCTATAGGATAACAATCCATGTGTCCTTTTTTATTCTATGAGTCATCCCTACATCAATACGAGTCACAGTGTGGCCGGTACCACTCAAAAAGTATCTCTTTTGATTAAAATGGACAAATTTTTAAGTGAAAACAACAACTGACCTATTGAAATCCAACCAAACACATTCGTATTTTTTTATCCTTTAAAAGAATGATACATGGGTCTGTTAGGGACGTGTACGAGTCATCCCCACCTCGATCTGAGGTACAATGTGGCCAGTACCACTCAAAGGGTCTCTCTTTTGTTTAAAATGGACATAATTTTTTAGTTAAAACAGCAACTAACCTACAAAAATCCATCCAAAAGCATTCGGATTGTGATTATCAATTAAGATAACTATCTAAGGGTGCATTATGGATGTGTATGAGTCAACCCTGCATCATTCTAAGGCACGGTCTGACCTTTACAACTCAAAGGGTCTGTCTTTTGTTTAAAATAGACACAATTTTAAATGAAAACAACAATTAACCAATATAAATTTGTTCAAACACATTTGGATTGTGTTGATATTTTAAGAGATCAAACCACAGCTGTGTTGGGTATGTTTTCGAGTCAAACCCACCTCAATCCAAGGAATGGTGTGGCTGTTACCACTCAAAGTGTCTAACTTTTGTTTAAAATGGACACAATTTTAAATGAAAAAAACAACTAACCTATGGAAATCTGACCAAATGAATTAAAAATGTGTTGACCTTTTAAGAGAATGAACCAAATGTGAGTTGGGGACATGAACAAGTCATCCCAGCATCAATCTCTGGGACACTGTGGCTGGCTCCACTCAAAGGGTCTCTCTTTTGTTTAAAATAGACAGATTTTTAAGTGAAAACAACAACTGACCTGTGGAAATCAATCCAAACTCATTCGGATTGTATTTACCCTTTAGGAGAATGATACACGGTTCCTTTGGGACGTGTATGAGTCATCCCCTTCTCAATACGAGGCACAGTGTGGCCGGTACCACTGAATGAGTCTCTCTTTTGTTTAAAATAGACAAATTTTTAAGTGAAAACAACAACTCACCTACGTAAATCCAACCAAACACATTCATATTGTGTTTATCTTTTAATATAATGATCAATGCGTGTGTTGGGGATGTGTATAAGTCATCATTGAATCCATCCGAGGCACGGTGTGGCCGGTACCACTCAAAGGGTCTCACTTTTGTTTTAAATGGACAAATTTTTCTGTGAAAACAACAACTGACCAACAGAAATACAACCAAACACATTCAGATTATGTTGATCCTTTAAGATAACATTCCACGGGTGCATTGGAGACATGTTCGATTCATCCCCTCCTCAATCCGAGGCACGGTGTGTTCGGTACCACTCAAAGGGTCTCTCTTTTGTTTAAAATGGACACAATATTAAGTGAAAACAACAACTGAAACACGAAAATCAGACCAAACACATTCATATTGTATTGATAATTTAGGAGAAAAATCCACCGGTCATTTGTGACTTTTATAAGTCATCCCCACCTCAATACGAGGAACGGTGTGGCTGGTACCACTAAAAGGGTCTCTCTTTTGTATAAAATGGACAGATTTTTATGTGAAAACAACAACTGACTTACTGAAATCTGACCAAAACCATTCAAATTTTATTTATCCATTAGGATAATGATACATGGGCCCTTTTTGACATGTACGAGTCATCCCTTCCTCTATATGAGGAACGGTGTGGCCGGTACCACTCAAAGAGTCTCTCTTCTATTTAAAATGGAAATATTTTTAAGTGAAAACAATAACTGACCTACAAAAATCTGACCAAACGCATTCTTATTGTGTTTATCCATTAATATAATTGTACATGGGTGCATTTGGGATGTGTATGAGTCATCCCTGACTTAATCTGAGGCACAGTGTGGCCGGTACCACTCAAAGGGTATCTCATTTGTTTAAAATAGACACAATTTTAAGTTAAAACAAAAAAAACATACAAAAATCTACCCAAACGTATTATAATTCTATTAATCTTTTAGTAGAATGATCCACAGGTCCTTTGGGATGTGCAGGAGTCATCCTCTCCTTAATCAGAGGCACGGAGTGGCCGGTACATTCCAAAGGGTCTCTCTTTTGTTTAAAATGGACAAATTTTTAAGTGAAAACAATAACTGACATACAGAAATCTGACAAAATGAATTCTAATTGTATTGATCCTTTAAGATAATGATAAAAAGGTCCTTTGGGGATGTTTACGAGTAAACCTTGCCTCAATAATAGGCACGGTGTGGACAGTACCACTCAAATGGTCCCTCTTTTGTTTAAAAAGGACACAATTTTATGTGAAAACAACAACTGACCTATGGGAATCCAACCAAACGCATTAGTATTGTGTTGATCCTTTGGTAGAACGATCCATAGGTGCATTGGGGATGTTTAAAAGTCATCACAGCCTCAATCCGAGGAACGGTGTGGCCAGTACCCTTCAAAGGGTCTCTCTTTTGTTTAAAATGGACAATTTTTTAAGTGAAAACAACAACTGACCTACAAAAATCCAAACAAACGCATTCATATTGTCTTGATCCTTTAGAATAATGACACACGGGTCCTTTTTGACATGTATGAGTCATCCCCGCCTCAATTTGAGGCACAATGTGTTTGGTACCACTAAAAGAGTCTCTATTTTTTTAAATGGACAAATTTTTAAGTGAGAACAACAACTGACCTACATAAATCTGGCCAAATGCATTAGTATTGTTTTAATCCTTTATGATAACAATCCATGGGTGCATTGGGGATGTGTAAAAGTTATTCTCACCACAATCTGAGGCACGGTGTGGCAGATACCACTCAAATGGTCTCTCTATTGTTTAAAATAGACACAATTTTAAGTGAAAACAAAAACTGACCTACGTAAATCTGACCAAAAAAAATTGGATTGTGTTTATACATTAACAAAATGATCCAAGTGTGTGTTAGGGATGTGTACGAGGAAACACTACCTCAATCTGAGGCATGGTGTGGCCGGTACAACTCAAAGGGTCTGTCTTTTGTTTAAAATGGACTCAATTTTAAGTGAAAACAACAACTGACCTACAGAAATCTGACCAAACAAATTCAGATTGTGTTAATCTATTAAGATAATGATACATGGGTATGTTTGGGACATGTACGAGTGATCCCTGCCTCAATCTGAGGCATGGTGTGGCCGGTACCACTTAAAGGGTCTCTCTTTTGTTTAAAATGAACACAATTTTAAGTTAAAACTACAACAGACCAAAGGAAATATGACCAAACGCATTCATATTGTGTCTATCCATTAATATAATGATCCACTGGTGAATTGGAGATGTGTATGAGTCATCCCCTCTTCAATCCAAGGTACGGTGTGCTTGGTACCACTCAAAGGGTCTTTTTTTAATGGACATATTTTTAAGTGAAAACAACAACTGACCTATGAAAATTGGACAAAATGCATTCATATTGCATTGATCATTTAGGAGAAAGATCCATGGGTACTTTTTGACATATACAAGCCATCCCCACCTCAATTAGAGGAACAATGTGGCCGGTAACACTCGAAGAGTCTCTCTTTTGTTTAAAATGGACATGTTTTTAAGTGAAAACAAAAACTAACCTACAGAATTCCAAAAAAAACACATTTATATTGTGTTAATCCTTTAAGATAATGATACAAGGGTTCTTTGGTGATGTTTGGGAGTCATCCCCGCCTCAATCCGAGGTAGAGTGTGGCTGGTACCACTCAAAGGGCCTCTCTTTTGTCTGAAATGGACAAATTGTTAAGTGAAAACAAAAACTAACCTACAGCAATCTGACAAATCACATTCATATTGTATTGACCCTTTATGATAATGATCCATGGGTGTTTTAGGGAAGTTTACAAGTCATCCCTGCCTCAATATGAGGCACAGTGTGGCCGGTACCACTCAAAGGGTCTCTCTTTTGTTTAAAATGGATACAATTTTAAGTGAAAACAACAACTGGCCTACAGAAATCCAACAAAACACTTTCATATTGTATTTATCCTTTAGAGTAATGATCCAAGGGTCCTTTTTGATGTCTAAGAGTCATCCCCCCTCAATCCGAGGCACGGTGTGGCCGGTACCACTCAAAGGGTCTCTCTTTTGTTTAAAATGGACATATTTTTAAGTGAAAACAACAGCTGACCCACATAAATCCAACCAAACACATTCGAATTGTATTGATCATTTAGGAGAATGATCCACAAGTCCTTTAGGAACGTTTATGAGTCAACCCCACCTCAATACAAGGCACGTTGTGGCTGGTACAACATAAATGGTCTCTCATTTGATTAAAATGGACACAATTTTAAGTGAAAACAACAACTGATCTACGAAAGTCCAACTAGACGCATTCAGATTGTGTTGATCATTTAGGAGAACGATCCATGGGTCCATTATGACATGTAAGAGTCATCCCCACCTCAATCTGAGGCACAATGTGTCTCATACCTCTCATAGAGTCTCTCTTTTGTTTAAAATGGACAAAATTTTAAGTGAAAACAAAAGCTGACCTATGGAAATCCAAAAACACACATTTAGATTGTGTTTATCCGTTAAGATAACAATCCAAGGGTGTTTTGGGGATATTTATGAGTCATCCACACCTCAATACAAGGCATGGTGTTGCCGGTAGCAGTCAAAGGGTCTCTCTTTTGTTTAAAATGGACACAATTTTTAGTGAAAACAACAACTGACCTACAGAAATCCGACCAAACGCATTCAGATTTTATTGATCCTTTAGTAGAAAGATCCACTGGTCCTTTGTGATGTGTATGAGTCATCCCTTCCCAAGTATGAGGCACGGTGCGGCCAGTATGTTTCAAAGGGTCTCTCTTTTGTTTAAAATTGACACAATTTTAAGTGAAAACAACAACTGACCAACAGAAATCCAAAAAAAAGCATTCGGATTGTATTTATTCTTTAGGAGAACGATCCAAGGGACCTTATTGACTCGTACGAGTCACCCCCGCCTCAATCCGCGGCACGGTGTGGCTGGTATCACACAAAGGGTCTATCTTTTGTTTAAAATGGACACAATTTTAAGTGAAAACAACTACTGACCTACAGAAATCTGACCAAACACATTCACATTGTCTTGATCCTTTATGGGAATGATCCATGTGTCCTTTGTGACATGTAAGAATTAACCCCACCAACCCCCTGGACCACCCCCACCCCCTGGACACCAACCCACCCCCTGGACACCCGCCAACCCTTTGGACACCACCCCCTGGAAAGCCACCTCAACCCCCAGGACACCCCGCCCCCTGGACACGTCCATTTGACACCCCCACCTTGGACAACCCCCTACCCCCCCTAACCCCACACCCCGGACACCCCCACCCCCTTGACAACCACCAACAACCTGTACGACACCCACACCTCTCCTTGACACCACCCCACCAACTGCATACCCCCACCCACTGGACTCCCCCACCCATGTACGACCACCCCCACCCTCCCAGACACCATCCCACCCCTTTGGACAGCCCTGCCAACACCCTGGACCCCCCTCCCTTGGACACCCCCACCCCTAGAAAGCCCCTCCGCCCGACACCCTGGACACCATCCCACTCCCATGGACACCCCATAGACATCCCCCCCACCTAGACACCACCCTCTTTAGACACCACCCTCCCCCCTTGGATAGCCTTACTAACCCCCTAGATTTCCCACCCTCATGGACACCCCTATCCTCCCTGGAAAGCCCCATCCCACCCTCCTGAACACCACCCCAC
This sequence comes from Viscum album, assembly GCA_963277665.1. NCBI lineage: Eukaryota > Viridiplantae > Streptophyta > Magnoliopsida > Santalales > Viscaceae > Viscum > Viscum album. The sequence goes on along the minus strand of OY728156.1, from coordinate 357,978,973 downwards.
CCCACTTAGACATCCCCACCAACACCCAGACCACCGCCAAACCATAGACACCCCACCCAACCCCTAGAACCCCCCCTCACCTGGACACCCCCTCATAGACACCACACCACCACCTAGACACCCCCTGGACACCACCACCCTCCTTGGACACCCCCCAACCTCATGAACCGACCCCACACCCCCTGAACACACCCTTCCCCTCGGACACCCCATACCTCCCCTTGGACAACCACTTGAAACCCTTGAACAACCCCCAACCCCATGAATTCTGAATAGAATTCTTTATGTATTTAATTAACTTATGAATTATGAGTTAATGGTGTGTGGGTATACTTGGTGTAATTAAATTCTTAGTTATGTGTTAATTTTGTATGGGTATAATTATTGAGATGCGGAATTATTTGCAAGTGCTGTTTGGGTGTGCTGTTGCAGATTTGTTTTTGCAGCAGACATGGCATTTTCAGCGCTAAAAAAGCGCTGTTAAAAGGGACACCCCTTTATCAGCACTGATCTTTACAACACTTTTTTAGCACTGATAAATCCCGTTTTGAGTAATGATAACCCCCGTTTTTTGTAGTAGTGAGTGTCGTCACGTTGTAATGGTCCAAACGATGTAAATGCCTCATCAAATGGTCAAACAAGTTAGAGATATGACTATTTGTGTAAAAAATTATGAACAAGGCATGGGTCTGACCAAACTGGACCCGTTTCGGTGTTGTCCAAACTAGCCTGGTCTGATAGGCCACATAAGTCAACTTAGCTCATCCCTATTAGGCACTAGTTCTAGACATTCAGGATACTAGTGTTTATCAAGTAATCTTTGGATACTCTCTAATGAGGGCTAGTTTGTTTATACTGGAAGTGGCCCTCCATCGTTGCATCCCTCCAGTCAATGCAGATCTGAGCCTTATTTCACAGGGTTGGCCAAACTCCTCTACCTAGTCCACAACCTCACAACCATTGTGCGTTCCATCTGATGTGGCACTGATTCACAAACCAAATCACTATTACGGTCTCATGTCATGGCAACTTGGTTAAAACTCTTCGCTGCCACCACTATGAGAAACCTCTGACTCAATCTTTCTAGGACCATGCCCTGATACGTCTACTATCCTGTTTTCAACTATCAACTGCCCTACAACCGTTGGTTACATACACATCTACCTATCCTTCCGTGCTTCGTCGATCCTGTTCTCCTTTGTCAGGCCACTACTGCTACCATCGTCGGCTGCCCCATGCATAGTCTCAAATACCTACCACACCATCTTCAAGGACTAGCATCACCCCACCATGTGATATTGTAGACTTTTCCTTTCATCACCCCTATATAGTGTCGACTCTATATTGGTTCTCGATTTGAATTTCACATTGGGTTTCAAAGGGAAAGTAGAAGGTGAATAACCTGTGAAGTACACAAGATATTGAGGGGTAAGTTTTAATGAAAATGAATACCCATAGAACAGATCTTGTCCTTCTTTGTGGTATACTTGATCCATTCATGTTTGACGAATGATGAAAAATATAAAAATACAAATCAATTTCCCAATCAATCCATTCATTCATTATACCCATCCTTGAAGCAATCGAAACGTGGAACTAACTAATAATTGGTTGGTCGAGGTTTTTCAATGGATCAAATAATGGAAATGGAAATCACAATGAATATCAACATCCTACCATGCATTTGGATCTATTTTTGAGGAAGAACGGAGGTTCCTCTCATCATATAACCTTGATCCTATAGTGTTCATTATTTAGAGAGTGTTCTTAGACACCTTATAGGAATAATAGGGTTGTGTTCAGAACCCACAATTCACTAAATAATGTTTTAAAAATACGAAAAACCCAATACATCAAATCAAATATTTTTATTTATATATTTTAATGAAATTTAAATCAAAATACTAGCATTCACCATCTATGCACATCATACGAGGTTAGGCCACACCCAAGGTAATTTAACTATTTTGAATTCTACAGTGCCCTTAGATTTCTGATATAAGAACATTTTTAGTTATTCATATTTTGAATAAAAACAACCCTGTTGCCTTATAAAATAATTATAAACTTTTGATGAATTTTTTCAGGAACATTGGGCCTCCGAATATCACAACGTCTTAGAAACTGGTTTAAATAATTCCAGGTCAATTTATAAAAATAAAGGCGGATAAAATAGAGATAATTAAAATAATGTAAAATGAGACATCATTATCCAGGGAGACTGTAAAATTCCATATTTTTGACAATTGTTTCATTTCATTATATAAGAGGACATGCGAAAAGTTGGGGTAAAATATATTACATTATAATTATAAATTAATGAATATATGTGATAATGGATTAATTATTATGTTATGGATGTAGTAGGGACAGATAATAGTGAAGAGGAAATGAAATTGAAATGAAATGTTTGAATAAAAACAACTCTTGAATTTCACATCCTTGAAGGACCCTTTAGGAAACTTTGAATTTCTAAATTGTTGATACGAGCTACACATTTCCATGAGGAGAGGCTGAGTAAGGGAATTATGAAGAATATTTCACTTAATCATGTTCTAGATGGTGTGAGGAGAAGGGTGGTACTTATAGGGGTAGGATAGGGATATGTTTTATTATTATATTCACTAGATTTTTATTTTGGATCCAGACTATCAATATATTTGATTCATACCACTAATTACAATATATAGTGAGATATAGAGTTATATAATTTTTTTCTTACATCATCCATACATCAAACATAACATAAAAAATTCAATTATTTATCATGTATAGTAAATTACAATATTTCACTATTCCAAAAAAAATTCATATACTCTAGATAAATACAAATAATTCAGACAAACTATTTAATGTAATGTAGATTTATAAAATAGACACCATTTAGTAAAGATATTTTTCAATTTATTATAAATTTTAATGCTTAATTAAAATAATCTTATATTTTAAAAAATCTGATTTTAATATTATAGTCGATATTAATAACTAATGGAAAAAAATTAATGTCATATAAATATATCAAATAATTATAATAACATTTTATATTAATTAAGTTAACATATTTTATGAATTTTTTTATTATAAAAATAGATCAATTATATATGTCAGGATAAAAATTTACATATTAGATAAATAAGAACATTATTAATAATTTTTATAAAAAATATTTACCTATATAATGATATAAATATATCATAACTTTATTTATATGATACCTAAAATTTATTGTTAAATTATTAGGATATTTTTGTATTCCATCATCTGGATTACTATTCCTAATAGTCATTTTACTATCTTGATGGTCATGTTACTATTAAGTTGGTTTAGGTTCTTTAATTTCTATAAATACAACAAAATTAATTTATTATAAATTCACATATATTTGTAACTAAATGTTTTGTATAAATTAATATTTAATAAAAATAATATACTATTAATATTATGTTTTATTTCTATACTTATGTTTCGAAGTGTATCCTTTCTAGTGGATCGATCTTATCAAAATTTTCAAATTCGATTTATCTTATTTCATATTTACTGTCCAATACTAATATTTGGATGAATTATTAGATTATTAGGTGACTAAGATATAATTACTCTTTTATTATAATAATATATTTTTTAGTGATATATGTGATATATTTGTTTTCTGACATAACAATTTAATTTTCATTCATTAAATTCTAGGTTAGTATATTTTTCAACATTATAAAATTTCACCATAAAATTTTAATTTTACATAAAATGGTGAAAAAGTGAGTTGATTTTCTTTCTCACTTCCTCATGTTCCCACAATGACTCTTCAAACTTATGGTACCACCATATTTCATAGAATAGGTGAGTATTCATTTAGGTAGATAATTATCTATATGATACTAGATCTTCATCGACTGTAACACAAAATAAGGACCATTTTCTAGCTCTACCACTTTGGATTTTCGTATATGTGAGAGATTGAATATGTACTGTCTTAAGAGGGATATGTAGAATACATCATGTAATTTTTAAATAGTTGGTATAATTTATATTTTATTGACCACCACTTGGAAATTAAAAAGAATCACAAGTGGTAGATACACTAAGAAAATATATTTCCTTTCTTTCCAAATTGCATGACTCTTTTCAAAAGAGATATGTGTAGGAATACCTTGTCAGCAATTTCAAACTCTATATCTTGTTTGTTATTATATTCATTTCACTTATGATTTCTATGGGAATGAATAATGTGTTGTGGGGTGGTTATCAACTTTGATACCTTTCCCTTACTATTTCAGGTCCTAGATACTAATGTTTTCCAAATTCATCCAAGCATGTAGTTTTTCTATATATCATAAACTCAAGGTCACCATATGAATCCATATGGATGCTTGAGAGAAAGATATTGATTCATGGGACTTAATGCAATGGATTATCATAATTTAATCATCCTTTTATGTCTATTGATCATTATGTTAACACGTAATCTAGTGCCAGAATTTTCCATTATTATTGTCCATCAGTTTAGAGAAGATAAGATACACTGTATTTTATCTCACATTTTTCCCGATGGAAAATTTTCAAGAACTCAGAGGTAAATCATATATCACAATCAGTTATAATTGATAATAGTACTCTTTACAGTCTCACGACATCCCTAATGTATATCAAAACAAGTAGTTCATGTTAACAGACATCTTGAATTGAAATAATTTTAGTAGTGACTATAATATGATTTACATTGACACATATTTAATTATTTATTATGTATCACTTTAACTATATACTATAAAATTCCATAGTCATTTTCTAATTTCCATGTTGTTTTAGATAATGGTTTCATCATCAACCTATAGTTTTTTCCTATCATCATTCAATTAAAAATATACTAGACATTTAAATTAATATTCAATAATATCTTTTATTGTATTTTATAAATGCTAATTCTCTCTAAGATATTGATACATATTTTTTCTCCCTTGGTGAATAGAGATTATTTATCTATGTGTATCATTAAAAATAATTTTTTTATCCCATGATTTGATGATACAAAGAATCATTATAAAATTGTATGACTACTTCCAAAATTATTTTGATTTATAAGGGTTTACAATTTTTTATGGATTTTCCTTTGTTCTGAATTTCCACATTATCTCTTTTTGTATCTCTTATCTTCCCCAGTAGGTATGGATGGTAAATTATTTATTAAAGGGATGAATATATTTTTTCATTTATTATTCCCATGTCCATCCATTTCAATTCTATGAATATTGGATCCTTCATAATTCCAATCATTGATAATGTTACAAGATACTTTCTTCTTATAGAATCTTTCACTTTATTTACTTTTCCAGGATGATTGTGGATTGAGAAATATTAATTATTAATGATTTTTAACCATATTTTCTAGCATGTATAAATCTCTTTATGGGATAAAATATAATTGATGCCATTCGGATCAATGATTAAGTCATACTTATCCCCACAGAATAATAATGCATTATTTTCAGCATAAATATCAAAAATACCAAATCATGATCATATGGGGGATAATTATCTCATGAACATTCAATTACCTCATGGAATATACTATTGCATTACGTTTTTCAATAAGTAATGATCCTAGTTCCTTTATTAAATAATTTCTTCATAAAAGAAAGAGTTACCTAATTGTTGGTACTAAATGTATTGGGGAATTTGTATGTTCGTTTGTCAAATCATTGTATAATTATTCATATTCACCGGTCAAGAAAAAATATACTCCCTTTATCATAATCATGATTAATGGGATTGAAAATAAAGATATGTTCATAAAAAACTGTCAAAAATAAATAGCTAAAACAATGAAACTATATATCTACATTACAAATGATAGTTTGTGATACAACTCAATTGCCTTAATTTCAGATAGGAATATACATATCACATTTTATGTGATAACATATCTAATTGATGATACTTCCTATAACTAGAACTCACTTTTTTATTTTATTTCTTGTAGTTTCTATTTCATAATGTGGTTAGCATGTTATTCTAATGGTCATCATAATCCTTTGTATTATTAGATTATAACAATAACGACCCACTCTTGACATACATAAACATTACAAAAAATTAGCGGAATTCTTAAAAAATTATATAAAAGACACCCAATGTCCATACTAGTGAAGTGTCATTTGAAACATAGAAACATAAATAGTAGTAAATAAGTTATATACATTATATAATTCTAGGTTCCCCTTTTCAATAACCCTTATTAGACACAAAAAAACATAATATGTACCTTCATAACCAAGGGAAATCGAAACATAAAAATTAGGCAACTCAGATTCTCATTAAGGGTAAACAATGGAAACATGTAATTATAATTACGTGCACAGGGGTATGATAACGTGATCATAACATTTAAAGATCATGCCTTGGATATCAATGATCATAAACATGAATCAGGGTATAAATCACGTAATCTAATAAGACACGAAACATAAGGAAATAATTTAATGAAACCATGAAATCATAACATAGGGATAAAACATTAAATTGTCAAAGACACATAAGAATATAATTATAAATCCATAGTTTCTAATGAATCTCTTCCATGACCATCATTGTAGTATGGGATCACTCCCCATAAAAACTTTTTTGTTGTTATTTTCTCCCAGTGCCATCTTAATAGCACGAGTTTACTCATCATACCATATGGGTAGTCATTGATCATTCCCTTGGCCATCTTAGTAGTGAAGGATTTAACCCAAGACTATCAAAGTCTATGTGATGTGATATTATTATTTAACCAATGCATTGTAAGTATATATTAGTACATCCAATCCACAAATGAAATCATACATATATGTTCTAAAAAATCCAAAATAACCATATTTTAACCCCTGAAATGAAATTGGTAACAAAAGCATTAAGTCATATCATATCATGTGGAAAATTATATTGGTTTCAAAATCAATAATATAACCCATGAAAAGAAGTGTTATTCAATAGAATTTAAAAATTTAATGAGAATCACGTTTCATGAAACAGATACTAGCAAAATATAATCCATTTAGTGAAATAATATAGATGATCTAATTGAATAATTTCCTAGAAAGTCATGAGTTAAACTAACAGATGTAATTTTTGATAGAAAATAACTTCACAAAATTTCATTTAAAAACATTTCTGGAGGAAAAATATATATCAACTGTAGAAATAATATTTTTAAAATAGAAAACATTTTAAAAATAATTTTCTTTTAAAATCGACTTGAAAACAAATAAAGAAAGCTTCCAAAAATATTGAAATCCACTTTACTTTTAATACTTATAAAGAATATTAGAAACAATTTTAAAACTACATTCCCTAAAAATAATTTGAAATCATATAAATAATGAAGGAAAACAATTTGAAACTCAATAATTTGGGAATTTGTTTTATGAAAAATTTATTTAACATTATAATATTAAACATGTAAAGGAAAATTCAATTAAATTAAAGTCAATAAATAAATACATTGTGAATGAGGTAAAGTGTATATTTTTTTTCATTGTAAATTGTTTTAAATGGTGAATAGATCGAAAGACAACAAAACCTTACATTAAAAAAATTAAAAACAAAAATTTTAGAAAACATTGCATTTATGGGTCATTGAATAATATTATAATATTCTTTGACACCTTTTTACGAAACATTTTTTTTATGGAACATATATTTCTAACCGAAGAGAGAGGTACAATAATATTTTCATCAAAACATATTTTTAATTATATTTGGTTCCAATTATATGAATAAATGTTACTAATACACGAATAAATCATGAAAAAATTTGGAGAAGATAATTAAATTGTGTTCTTGAAATAAAGATCATAATATTTCATCAATGAATATTTGATCATAAACAAACTCAATAAACAGTGATATTATTTAACTAAACTCATACCACATGGATGAATTGAATCATAATCCTCATGTAAAAAAAAATAAATTAAATGGAACATTAAAATATAATTACAATATAGAGATTAATTTTATAACAGGTAAAATGTACTTTATAAACCTTCTTTAGAAAAGCCGCATAACATTCCAAGTGTCCAAAAGTAGGTAAATTGAGAAAAATATTACATTACTGATTTGGTAACTTTTAAACGTAGAACCCATGATAGAAAAAACAATAAATGGATATGTAAATAACCATATAATTATTTATAAAAGTTGTAAAATATATTAATAGTAATTATATACACCACAAAAAAGTAATGTGTGGTGAATAAGGCATGTATCTCATAGAAAGATGTAGTGAGATGAAATTTCATTCACTTATATATTCACACTGATTGTACACCTTCAATCCTTATGAATAATAATTATAAATTTATTATAAATATATTAACGAACCATATTCAAAGATATTATACAATAAATGATATTATTAAGGATTTATATCTCCCACTTGTTAACAATTCTATGGAAGTGTTTTACTTCGGGTAATATATAGTTTGATTATTGCATGTGCATAAATTTGTTATATGATTTGTCCATATATTCATAAAAAGATTTAAATAATGTTAAAATTAATATAAATATAGTTTAAATTTACTATATTTGTATAATAATAATCCTTATTTATATAAGTATGATATATAATATATCGTTCTAAGAGATTCTAGTAGTACATATGCATAAACGCTAAATGTGTTGAATTATTGTATTGAATAAAATAAAGTAAAAGGCATATATTTATTTATATAAGAATTTATAAAAATAATTTTATTATTTCATATATATCATATATATTCACTAAATACATACATAATACATTCCATGTTGTCTATGAAAAAATAACATCACCTTGTGGGGGTGGTAGTCCACACATCCTCAAACAAGATTATTGTATAGTCATAGAATATAAATTATAAAAATATGTGTTTTAAATGATTTATAGAATAAAAAATATATAATAAATAGATTATATAAAATATATAAACCTATTTTACATTATAATATCTACAATCAAAATAAGTGATGTAAGAAATGAACAATCATCAATTAGTGAGGCTGTAATCCTCCACACACACACAAAATATGTTTGTTACCCATCAGATAGAAGTGTGTATAAGTGAGATTATAATAAGTAAAATAGAAAAATTATTTTATATTTATTATACTTGATTGGTTACAAAATTAAGGAAAAATAATATTTTATGGAGTGGATAATGAAAATAAAACAGTGGGTTTGCATTTTTATTGTGTAACTCTTTTTGGTTTGCACCAAATGAACATTCTTTTGTAGGATATATACACCTAAAAGTCTTCACAGAGTAATTTATGGATTTTTGGAGCTATGTTTCTATATTTTGGTCTATATTAAGTGTATTGGGAGGTGTGAGGAAGTTGGACGATAGGAGGCCATTTATAATAATAGAGGAATGGTACTCTTTTGATATTTTCAACAAAAGAAACCCCACTAATGCTTTTTTAATTCATGTTTATCAATAATTTCCATGGGAAAAAAACTAGGATATGGTCTATAATATGGCCATCAATTTTCTTTTTTACATGTGTATAAGTCATTTGGGGTCAAAATATTATTGTTTAGTCTTTTATTAAGATTAATTTTTCTTTAATGTTTATAATTAATTTTAATCACATCACTAATATTATCAATTAAAAACTATTTTTATATTATTATAATTTATAATTATTATTACATTAAATATGGAATAAATTCTTCTATATTATAATAACACAAGTAACAGAATTTAATTAAAATATAATCCCACTATTGGGTCGATAATACGAGTTTTTAAAGTAAAAATGTTCAAATCTTTGAAATGTTTATATATATAATTTTAATGTGAAATTTATTATAATGAACTAAATTGGATTATTTGATAATAATATTATTTAATTAAACTTATAATCATATTAATAATATAACTTAAAATTATTAATAAATTAGATGGAAATTCAGTTTTGAATTGAAATCCACTATTTTTTAACTATTCATCAAAAAATGAAACCCCATAGAATAAAATATATGATATTATAATTTTTATAATTTTCACATAAATATAGAGGCTATATTAAGATATTAAATCTATAAATGGTCAAAAAAATTTATTTAAATTGGGCTCTCCCTTAAAAGGCGTTAAAAAATTAATAAATTTTTTAGTTTTTATACGTTAAATTGGTTTTATTTTTATGTTATGATTATGAAATATATTATATGAATATATAAAATTTTAAATAATATAATAAAATATATATTAAACCAAAATTACATTATAATTTTAATTAATATAAATTAACAGGATTAAGACAACATTGTGAGGAAAATATTAATTTTATATAAAATAATTTATGTACAAATTGGTTCCTTTATTCATTTATATATAATATGTTACAAATTTATTTTTTTATATTTGTTGAAAGACATGTATTAAAATAAGTTAGTTAATAATATAAATTATATCATATTTAATGTATAGGTTATATATTATTATATTAAGTAATCATATTTGAATAACATATTTTTATTTGGTAAACTTTACTCATGCGTGTTATCCAAGCCATCGAGAAAAGTCATTATTGTGTGTAACTCAAGAAATCTTTTTTGTTCCATGTATAAAAAGCTAATATTTATGTTGGCTCTATTTCTCATAATACAATAATTTTAATTTGATAAAAAAATATATTATTTTTAGTGTAGTATAAAATATTGAATATCAAAAAATTAAATTAATTTTAAAAAAATAATCCATGTAAACTCAGGGTGTATCATTCTACCCACCCTAGAATGAATTTCTCATTTGAAATTAATTTGGGATGTCAATAGTTTTATAAATTATTGTTTCTTTTATAAAAAAACACATTGTAAAAAATTAATACTAAAACCCATTTTAAGGAGTAAAAGTTTGAATTTGAATAGTTATCCAAAGTAAAATATAACACAGTTTCAGTATAGAAGAATATATGCCGGGAATAAATATAAGACATGGAGGAAATGAAAATATATTAATAATATATGAGTGAGGTCATCAATAAAAAAAATATAATAATAAAATGAAACTATAGAGCCTTAAAGTCATAAGTCATTTATTATTTCAAAGTGCATCAGTTCGATAAAATTTCATCATATTTGTAAAAGATTTTTTGATCACTTTCATAATGTTGTGTAATTCATGAAAAACATCATACATTTATTTATCCATTACTATTTTACAGTATATTCTTTGTAAAAAATAATTAATGTCAATAAATTAACATTGATTCATAAAGCGAAAAAATATAATTTTACCTTATCAAAAAGACCATGAAATAATAAAATGTATAAAAATTTGTCTTCTAAAATATCAATTTAGATTGGTCTATAAACATAAAACGTAAGACTACTAATTCATAATTTATATTTATTCATAAAAAAAATTATACATTAACCTTGAAATAATATAATCTAGTGGTAAGCATGTGACCCTTATCATCCATCCAACATGGGTTCAAAAACAATAGCCTTGTCGGATATGGTTGGTTGTCACCCAGCATATGTGATTTTGTTTTCTAAAATCACACTAACTTATTTTCTAAAATAAATAATATGGATACTTATGATATAAGGTAAGTAAATAAATATCCTAATAACCAAGGTTTTCAATAGAACCTTAGTAGAGTAATAGTTTTTCTGTTGTTTAACATTAAATTTTCTTGAATGATTAACATTATAACTCTTATGAAAAAGGAAAATACAAAACAATATAAAGAAAGTCTAGAAATCAGCTTATCCTTGATCCCCCATATATCATTAAATATCCCTTTGTTTTTAGATTCCACAAATGTGAATACCCTAATCATATATTCTCTTAAAACATGTTTATAATGTGAATTTCAATAAATACTTTGGGAAAACATGTCTTATTACTTATTCATATGGTTACAGGATATATTCTATAAATATATTAATTAATAATCTTCATCTATTATAACATATACTAATTTGTCAAATGGTCCTTTATCGATTTTGAGGTAATAAATAGCTTATAATTTACATGTTCATGTATAGTATATCTTTATAGAATTAAAATTATCCTAATATATGTATCATATTAAGGGATATCATTCCCAAGTAAAAAATTCCCCTTGTAAATAAATCACTTTTCAATTCCATCACAAATATTCAACATATATACTATATCCATATTGAAGAATCTTCCGTATAAATTTCACAATTCATATAACATAATTCATTATAAATCCAAAAATATTAAAAACATTGATTACTCCACATCATCCATATTCTATTAACCAGGTTACTATATATTATTATATAATACCTCATTCCTTTCACATTTCATCTATAGTTTCTTCATTATCAATAATGTAACCACTACTCACATCACTATTCTGGTTTCCTTCATGAGTATTAATATTGAGACATTGAGTTTTAAAATATCTATTTATTCCACACTTAAAACACTTAAACTTCGATGATGATTCAGGGAGGCCAAATTCCCATCCATTTTATTAACTAAAATCATCATTTTTCCCATACAGTTAGTTGGTTTATGTGCTTCTTTCCCATTGAAAAAAACTTCTTATTCCTCTAATACATTGACTTATATGATTTGTTCCATGTTATTGACATAAATGACACCATATCTTATTTCATATATGGCCTCTATTACCCAAACAGTCAGAGAATTTATTTTTTATCATCCTTAGTATATCATAGAGTTGTATAAGGTACAAATTTTTAATAATGATCCACGAAAATTCCTTAGGTATGATCACAAAAAATATCACTCTAGTGATCACCCCACTTGAATAATCAATAAAATATTTTCCATGACATTCAATATTAATCTAGTTCCTTTCAGTTCTCACTATTGAATAAAACTAGATGTATAGTTAGAGCATTACTTATCATAGAATAAAATTACATAGTCATGAAAATTATTACTCCTGAAATGTATAAATACTTACACATTCTATAATCAATGACATAATGGGATTATTCTATGATATTAATAAAAAATTTCTATTAAAATCCTTTGTAATAGTTAATGAAGAGTTTGTGAAATCCCAAAGCATATCCCCCAAGATTGTCAAAACCAGGGTGACGCCATGCCATTTTTCCTATACTAGATTTCCTTAATTCAAACCCATAACATATTTTCAAAGTTGTTACTATGAGTTTCATCTATTCCCAATACAAATCCACATGTAGTATCCAGACATTTATATTATTATAAGAATCCAATCAAAAAATCCTATTTCGAAATTACATGATATTTTCCAATGCTTTTTGGCCTTAAACATATCCTTAGACATGTACATAGGGTCATAGCCATGGTTTTCTCAACCTAGTTTCTAGAGGTAAACAAAACATTCACTCTTATACCATGTGAAATTTCCCAAAATTTACATACATTGACAATAAATAAAATTTGAGGAATACTTAAAAAATTATACTGATAGACACCCAAATACCATATTATTATAGTCTTTTTGGAAACATATAAACATAAATAATCATAATTAAATTATCTACATTATCCCCTACTAGGTTTTTCCAATCTATAAAACTTTTTATTCACATAAAATATAATATGAATCTTCATAACATGTGGGAAATAAAACTTTAAAAAAGATGTTATGAGATGGCCATTAAAAGATAATAATTAAAACATGTAAACAAAGACATGATTATAGGGGTACTAGAACATGATCATAACATTTAAAGACCACATTATGCATATCAAATGTCATTAAAGGAATAATGGAATAAAGCATGAAAATTAATAAGACAATAATCATATGAAAATAAATAACATAATCCATTAAAGCATAAAATAGGAATAAAACATGGAATTTTGGCAGACACATAAGAATATAATGTTATTTTTTTAGTAGACATGTAATCACTTCCATGAACATTATAGTAGTATGGGTTCACTCCACATACAATCTTGTTTGTCCTCGTTCACACCCCTAGAAATTTTATTAGCAAGAGTTCACTCCTCATACAATCTAGGCGGTCATGGTTCACTCCCATGACCATCTTAGTAGTCACGATTCACTCCAAATACTATCATATCCTATCATATGGTATATAAATCTTCATAGAATGAATTGGAGAGCAATATAGGACTCATCCATCTCATAATTTAATCATAAATACATGTTCAAAAAAAGTATAAAAAATAATATCTTAACCCTTGAAATGTAATGTGTATCATAAATAAGTAATCATTTCATAAAATGTGAGAAATAAATTGATATCATAATCCAAATCATAACTCATGGAAATAAGTGAGATACAAAATAATACTACTTTGGAAGAGAAAATAGTTAAATAAAAAAGATTCCATCATAATAAAATCCATTTAGAAAAAGAATACACATAGTATCATTGAATCATTTCACCATAAAGAAGTGAGTAACACCAACATATGTAAAATTATATTAGAATTATTTTTAAAATAACATTTATAAACATTTCATTATGAAAATATCATTCATATCTAAAATTTTATTTATTAAAACAAAAAACATTTTGAAAACTATTCCCTTGGAAAATATACTTGAATAATTATAAATAAATCTTGATAAAATTTTGACATTTATTTTCCCTTTGAAAACATGTATAAGATCATGAAAACCATTTGAAAACCTCATTCATTGAAATATAAATTTAAAAAATATGAAGAATGATTGAAAATGATTTTAAAACCATTCCATTGAAAATATATTTTAATTTTTTTTCATAAAATTTATTGTTTCAAAATGAAATACAAAATTAAATGAAATTATTGTGTTTAAATATATACATCTTGTACTTGGTAAATAAAATATTGTATTTACACGAAAAAATGTTTAGAAATGTGCCTTGACAAAAAAAAATTATTATAGATTAAAAAAAATTAAACTTTGTTTAATATTTAATTCAAGAGAAACAATTCATTTAATGTTAATAAGTTAAAATTATAATAATCTTGGAATAATTTTTTTAAAACATGGTTTTGAAGGAACACAGATTTCTACCCGATGATATACGTAAGGTCATATTTTGTCCAAAAATTCTATTGTATTATGTAGCAATGATTGGAGAATGGTACTAATACATTAATATAGAAATACAAACCAGTGTAGAAGGAAATTCATGATTTCTCCGGTCGTATGGATCATAATATTTAATTTATGAAAAGATTATCATGAACAATCTCTATAAATATTGAGATAGATTCAATAAACTCATACGACTTGGTAGCTTCGAATCATACTCCTCATGTACAAGAATAATATTATATGGAACAATTAAATTTATTTATAAATATTTTATTCATACTATAACATGTAAATTTCATTTTATACTCCTTATATAAAAATGTAGATGTATAACATGGCGTGTGTCTCATAGAAGGCATATTTTGAATAAAATTAAATTTCCAATTTGGTAAATTTTGAAATATTAACTCCATGATATAAAATTCATAAAATTAATATCTAAATAACCATATATTTCAGTATAATATGAATATAATATATTAATTTTTAGTATATACACCGTACAAAAGTAGTGGGTGAGGAATGAGTCTTGTATCTCATGGAAATAAGGATTGAGATGAAATTCCCTTCACATCTATCCGGATTGTAGTTATAATCATTAAAAAATAATATATAATAAATATAACATTATTATAAATATTTCAATGAACCAAATTATTAATTATAATACCATATATGTTTTTATTATATCTTTAAATCGCCCTCTTGTTAGCAATTTTATGTTATGTTTTCACTTCAGGTAATATCCGATATTTTTAGCATGTGTGTTAATTTTTTATATATTTCTTCTATATATTTGTATCTTAATTTATAGAATGTAAACCACGAATTAAATATATTTTATATTCAGTATATTTTTATTATAATAATCAAATTAATATAGTAGTATGAATTGGAATACACCATTTGGGGTGATGGTAGGTCGTAGGTACAAATGCATGATATTTCTGTTTACATGTTGTTTTTAAAGAAAGAATGTAAAAGAAATATATATACATTGCTTTAAATAATAAATGAGGCTTCAGCCCCATCCTTTGAAAACACTAATGTTGTTGTATTATATCATATATATCCTACATATTCACTAAATATATACTTAACACATTCCATGAAGGGCATGAATGAATCATTTCTCTTTGAGGGGGAGGTAATCCACACTTCCTCAAAAAACATTATCGTATTATAAAAAAATTGAAAGTATAAAGATATTTTTAATAAAATAAATAATTATTATTAAAGATATAATAAATATAATAAATAACATATAAACATTTTTTCTATCATAATTTCCACCAAGAGAAGCTATAATGAAAAACTGCTCAATTATCATTTAATGAGGCCATAATCTCCCATACACATAAGCAATATGTCTATTAACTATTAGATGGAAGTGTGTTAAAGTGGTGGTGTAATCCTTATCATAACAAAGTCCGTTTTTTTGAGAATATTGTTATTAAATTAAATTAAGGAATATAAAATTATGTTGTAGTTAGGAAGTTACCTTTTAATCCTATGAATCTTTTTGGATTCCATAAAAGAGATTGATTGGAACGAATTCCTACCAAAATAGGATTTAAGAAGGAAGTATAAGATGTTGGGGATATATTTAATCATACATTTTCCAATATTTTGTTGCTTGAGAATTGTGAGAAATGGAGAGGAGAGTGAGCTGTTTATAATGTAGAGGAGTGGCACTCTTGAAATACTTAAAAATAATGGAACCCCAGTCATGTTTTTAATTGAATGTGGATAAATAATAGTTCAATGCTGATAAAAGGTAGGATTGAATGTAAAAAACGACTTCCAATGTATATTTGACAAGTGTGTTGGTCGTTTTGGGCCTTACAGTTATCGTTTATTTCCTTATTATGCTTAATTTATCCTTTAGCACTATAATTAATTTTAATGGATTCACTAATAATTTTTTAAATTTTTTAACTTATTATGAATTAGAAATTATTTTCATTCAAAATATAAATTCTATTTTTACAAATTTCAATCACAGAAGTTTTCAAAATTAATTGAAATTTAATCTCATATTTTGGTTGATAATTGATCATTTTAAACTAAAAAAACTCAAATTTTTTCTCTCTTTTTATATTCAACTACAAATTTAACATGATTATAATGACCTGAATTATATTAAATAACAAAAATATAATCTAATTTATCTTTTATATCCCTTTGAAATATAATTTATCCCTAAAAATAAATTGGATGAAATGGTTTTTTGAATTGAAATTTAGTATTTTTAAATATTCATTAAAAAATGAAACCTTACAAAATATCAAAAAATTATCCAGACCTAATATATATGTTTCTCATACAAATATGAATTTAAATTTTAAATATTAAATATATAAAAGTCCCAAAATTTGAATGAATATAAAAAATATTTACTTTAATATAAAACAAATATATTACATAAAAATTTCTTACTAGTTATAATTAAGAAAATTTACTCAGATTACAAAAACATTGTGAGAATAATAAAAGTTTTCTATAGAAATAAATTCATTATTTTCAATTTGGGACTTATTTTCATTTGAAAATAATTTTTATCTAATTAATTACATATGTATTTTTTTTAATTCATTAATTTAAACAAGTTAGTTAATACTAAAAATGACATATAATTTAATTTCTAGGTTATATCTTATTATATTTAATAATACCATTTCAATAAAATATTATTGTTTGGAAAACCTTATTTATGAGTGTTACACAAGCCGTCCGGGAAATTTATTGTTATGATTAACAGAATCTAACCATAGTGTTTCATGTCGAGGAAGCAAAAAAAATTTTGCGTGTAGTTATCATAATCCAAAGATAGTATATTAATATAAAATATATTATTTTAAATATTGAATGAAATGTAGAATATCAAAAAAATTAATTAATTAAAAAAAATTACAATATCTCAGGGTGTTATAGTATCATAATATCATCTAAAAAGGCTAAAATACATTTTTAGAGGTAGTATATAAATACACAATTGAATAAATCCATGAAAATTCAGGGAGAAATTGGGATTATGAAGGAAATTACTATAAACTCATAATGTCTGTAACTTATTCAATTATAATCCTTAGGAATATTTTTAATATTCACCTTTAATTGGTGATATTGTAACCTATGTTCCACCTTAGTGAAATAAATGGTGGAAAATAGATGATAAAACAAGAAATATTTTTGTGGTAGGGGATACATGTTATTAATCATGATTTTTTAACATGTGAAAATGAATTAAGAGGTTCATTAATCCATACATAATCTTAAAAAAGTGGACTAGCGCACCCCATGGTGAAGCACTCAAGCATCTAAAACCCTTTTGAAGTTTAACTATTAACTACATATTCAGTTCCACCAAATCAGTTTTTTCAATACTTTAATTGTCTTTGATATGTGATGAGATCCAGGAATAAGATCAATTTATTTCTTACCCCTCATTTAGGAGGAACACTAGGAAATATCCTTGGGAACACATCAGTGTAGTCCTTCAAAATGTGTTCGTTTTGGAACATGATGCTCTTATATATTTAGTCAATTGAGAATGATAATGATTCCCATAATGAATTTATATCGATATTAGAGATGATGATTCTTAAAATTAATCTTCATCCTCCTTACTCGTGTATATAAATTAGGGATGCCTCAAGATGGGAAGAGTGATCTCCCTTTTTGAACACTTGATGTTAGAATTTTATAATGATACAAAATACATGAAAAATATATAGTCAAACCCTAAAAAATTAAGTAAGATAATATTTTAATTGAGGTTCAATCCTCCAAAATTAACTATATAGAAGTTATATAATTTGGATGAAACAATTTCCCAATTTCATATTTTTCATAGATAACTCAACCTTGATATTTTGCAGTGCTATTGGAATTGTAAATATAAATTTAAATTTTTTGAAAGATTGTGTATAATAATAATCCAATAGTAATTTTTCTATTCTTTAGTGAATAACCATTATACTAGTCACCAAATTGTTTTCAGGTGTCACCTTGGTATTTGTGATACCATATTACCTTTCTTGATTCCATGGTGGATGATATTGTAGATTTTCCTCATAAACGCATGACTTTGGTTGTGGGATCACACTATTCCCATGTAATTTAAATTTTAAGAACTGCATAACATGCTTAGTATTTATCTGAACCTTTGATTATGGTTACTAATTTATGGTATTATTCAATTCAATTGGGAATTGATTGGTTTTGTTCCCCTCTGTTATAGACCTAAATCGTCTTCAGGTCCCAATATGTTAGTTTCAAGATTTCTTATTCCCACACTATTGAAAAGTTAGGTTCTGGGATTCATTCAACCATAATATTTATATATAACCCCTCCTAAATAAAATTATATATTACATTTATAATATTTAGTCCCTTGAGCCCATGTAGAATCACCATTGTCCATCTCAATGTTAAGGAAAAATCATGAATTTCCCAATAAGTATCAAAATTTCGATTCTCTAAAGAATTTCATAGAATTTGTTTCAACCCACTAAAGAATGTTTACACCTTAATGTTAATGATGAGGAAAAATCTTGATGAATACAATGAAATCCATCAGAAGTATACTTATATGCTCTGATAGGTTTATCTTGCTTTTTTTCTGATTGAGTAACCCCTGTCCATCTTAAAAATTAGTGTTTTGGGAATGTATTAATTCGAAAAGATTTTGTAAAATTCCTAACATTATAAGGAATCATTTTACTCCTTCTAAATTATTTTTTAGATCAATTTCTACATATTAATAACTTCGCATCACACAATACACTAATGACATGGCATTTTCCTCATATGAGAATTAAAGAATAAGGAATATCTCTTCAATAGAGATAATCAATTTTTCCATGTTGGGAAAATATGAACATACAAAAAATATAGGAGGTATTTTAACATAATTTATTCTAACAATACAGTAATTTTCTTAGTATAAGGAATGTGTTCCAAATGATTCAATTTATTATTAATAAATTTAGCCAGATCAGTTTATTAATTTCAAGATGTTCTGAGCCCTCATTCCCATTAGATATTGAATATCATTAGGGAAATAAAAAAAGTTCAAAATAGATTTGTTTGATGTACATGTTATCATATTTCACACCATTTATAAAATACATAGAAAAAATACACATTGGTTAATTATTTAGGTATATAAAAAGTAATAAATAATCTTGGAGGGAATAACTTATAAATGAAATGTATAACGTAACATATAGTTCCTTATATTTTGAAAATGATAATTCATGGGGATAATATTACCCAAATGGGTCTTACTAAATTTTTCTACTACTAATACACTAATATAATGGTACATTTCTATGATACCAACTATAGATGACCTATCCATTTACAGGTATTATTATATGATTTTTTGAATAAATATTTTTTAAATATGAAACATGTATTGAAAATTCTTCTGTCTTCTAAGTTATAAGTACAAAATCATTACAATAAAATTTAGAAAAAACTTGAATATTTATAATGAGCTTTTAATTCCCTTTAAGATCTTATTAATATATAAGATAACTTTGGGAATACATTGGGAAAATCGATGAAATAAAAACCTTGAAAGGGAATAAAAATAGTAATAAAGATTAACACATGTGTCAGATAATATAACATGATGAAATAAATAGGAATTTTACATTAATTCACATATAGAAAAATAATATATTTAAATTTTTGTCATAAGATCATGGTATAAAGAAATATGGATACATCATACATCATGAAATAAAAATGACTCAAGTCTAACTCGAAATATGTTATCACATGGTAGATGAATTCCCTAAATGGATTATAATAACTCCCTAATCCCAGACATGATGCCTCATGATACTAAACGTTACCCAATGAATTAGAAATGTATATAGGTGTGCACATCATAACACGTTCATTCATATCTTTTCCATTGAAAGAATCAGATATATGGAATAAACATTAGTGTATCGCATTTAATAAAAAAGTTTTATAATATTATCATATGAATAACTATCGGGAATATAACAATGGTATCCATGAAATAAGAGATTGACATTACTATTAAAGTTAATAAAGGAAAAATAATAATATATCCAGCATAATTAGGACTATCTCAAATGTAAACATGAAAAATAGAGGTTAGGTAACATTTTAAATTTCTCTCTTAAGTGTTGTTTTAGTTAAAAGAATAAAGATTCATTAAATAGGAAAAGAATTATTTTTTTATATAAAACTTAAAATGAACTAAATTTTTTAACTATTATATAAGATATTTTATAAAAATATACTTTGATTATAATAGATAATGGAGTGTATAGGAATATAGGCATGAAATGGGGAATTCCCTTTAAGAATTATTTCTTATCATGATGAATTGAGAATATAATATCATAAAACATGTTTTTACCCATCATAAAAATATTAAATTTTAGAGAAATATATTTTGGGACACTGAAATAGAATTAATGAGAATTATATATGAATAATAAAGAATTTTATTATGAAATAGAGATAAAAATATTAAGCTAAAGGAAAAAATGGAGGTTATCAGAGATCCCTTAACATACGAACAAATGTGTTATGATCAAGTATTTAATGTCATGTATAATCAGATTATACGGAATAATTAAAAAATTAAGTACATCTTATAAATTTATTTTTTTATAATTTTATTTTTATGCACTTATTGACATTTTGTTGAGTTTTAACGTTCAATTTCATTTTTTCAGGAGCGTTCATTTTCATGGTTTCATGATTAGTTACCTTATATTTAATTATGAATGTCCTTTTAAAATTGGAAATATTTGATAGTTATAAAATAATTTTTTTTAATTCTCTACATGAATTCTTAATTGTTCCATTTTCCTTGTCTTCAGGTATGATGATGATTCATTTGATAAAAGTTTAATGATAAATGTTTAGTTGATTATGGCTGGTTTTTAGACCAAAATTACTTAGATTTATTTATTTTATATAATTTATTTTTATTAGTTTAGATCATTAAACATGTGGTAATATATAATTAGATATTATTTAAACATAGTATTGTTTTAATGAGATTCCCTGATATAATTAATGTGAAATTGGAAATAATAATCAACAGAGACTATAATCTTCCATTATTTTGACGAATGATTAATTTATTTGAATAAGAGGATATAGGGAAATTAGTGGAAGTAACATACTCTATCGGAAAAAAATTATTGTATCTACATGATATTTATTTTATGATTTTATTTATGTAGGTGGAAAGGTAAATGAATAATAATAAATGATATTAAAATAGAATATTTGAGAATGGTACCCTTGAATATAACCTCCTTGATGGACCCCACAAGGAATATTTAATTTTTCCTATTTTGATTCTAAAATCACTTGGAAGTGGGGAAGAGGCAAGTAAAGGTAATTGAGAAGCATTTTTTCAAACTACAAGGAATATAAGGCATGAATAAATGAGGTGGTTAGGTATGGAATTTTATGGGGATGAGATGGGTAATATTGATTAATATATTAATTAATTATTAATTTTGGATCATGATTATCAATAGTGTTGTTTATTATCACTAAATACTATAAATAGTTAAGGGGAGATAGAAATAATTCATTCTTACATCTTCCGCAGATAATCCATGACTGAAAAAATAAATTATTTAGCTTCTACTATAAATTATTTTATTTGACTATCCACCAATAAATTGTTTTTTAAGAAAATGAAGAATGTAAAGCCTAACCAATTTTCAACACATATAATACAAAAATAGTCTCTATTTTATGAAAAGTAATTTTTTAAATATGAGAACATTATATTATAATGAAATCATCATTTATTAGAAAAATAACAAATTTATATTAAAATCAATTTTATCACCCATTTTAAAAATATTAATGTCACATAAAATTATTATATAATTATAACACAAATAAATTTAAATTTATGAATATTTTATTTGAAAATTAATTTTATTGTAAAAAATAATATTAATTATGAAATTGTAAGTAATCATTTAAATTATAAAAAATAAAACATAATATGTCATTTCTCAAATATATATTTATTTATAAAATTTTATTAATATGTCATACATTTTTATAAGATAAAATTTCTTTATATATTCAAAGTTTATTTTACAATTCTAATATTAAGATTACTATTCTTAACCATCAGTTTACAATTCCAATTGTATGCTTACTTTAAAATTGTTATAAATTCTATAATTTCCAAAATATAAATAATTTCACTAATTACTAATTCATATATATTTTATATTTGGGTTATATATTTTATTTCATAATTAAAATGAATATTATATTATTAATAACATTATATTGTGTTCTATAGGTTTTTTTGTGACTATAGTCATTCTAGTGGATCAGGATGACTCAAATATTTTGATTCTATTTATATTATTTTTCATATATTATCCTACTATAATATTTTGTCTTATTATTGGAATATTTTCTAACCAATGTGTCATTATTCATTTATGAAAATAATAATTTTAGTGGGTACTTTATGGGATGTGTGTATTTTAGGAAATAAGAAGAAAAATTTGATTTATAAGATTGTCTATCGTTATTAACTTTGGGAATGCATATTATGATTTTAATTATAAAATGTATTCTCAAATTTGTATAATCCAAAAATAAATTTTGTAATGTTTTAATACTCATTAAATAATATGGAAGGGAATAAGGAGTGAAACTAATCAAATATTGGACTCTATCCATAATGAATGGAAAAGGAATTGGAAGGGAACCCAATTCACTAGATGGTTCTATCCACCATGTTATGATTTTATTAATAGTGATCATTGTAACGCCCTGACCCCAGTTACCCAGAGTTGGTTCATTATTACATAACATTGGCATGATCACAAAAAAACAAATCTCGAAATATTGATCAGTTTAGTAGCCTTGGAAACACTAGATACATTCATAAATGTTACATTGCATCATAAAGTGAAAAACTATAATAACATATTGTCTCCACACTCATATCCCCTCATACTATCCCTGATGGTAATTCATCAAATACTTCTTCACATCCCAGGAAAAATAAAACATAGAAAGGGGTGAGATCAAAAGCTCAGTATGGGTAAAAAATATATCAAAAGATCACATTAATATTAAGCATGGTGAATAATTAAAACCACATGACTTAACCAATAATAAACATGAATAAATTTATGGTAGGAGTATGGGATGAGTAAATAATACCATAATAAAACATAATCATTGGTGTTATACTATTAGAATAACCACATGAACTATCCATATTATTTTTATAATGAGGAAATGTATAATGTCGGACATTCTAAAACATTTTGTCCAGGCCTCGGCCAAGAGGTCAAAAAATTAATAAGGCCTCGGCCAAAACCATATGTCAAAACTGAGAAAGGGCCTCGTCCAATTCCTTGTATTGTTGTATCATGAGACCTACCGATGCATCGAGGAGCTATAATGGGCTCCACATGTCACTCACTAAGTCTAATACATTCCTCATATGAAAAGGTTTAAACATATCATAAACATTCTTATTAAAAATAGAATACAAAATGTCAATACATTAACCATAAACAATGAATGGTATAAATATATCACCTCTAGTGTCAAACATATCACAAAACCTTCAATACAACATGGATGATTTGTATCATAACAAATCAACTTCAAATAAACTTAAAATCCATCAAAGGATGTTGTAATAGATGGAATCAAAACCCTTTTTAGAGAAATATCTTTTTCAATTTTGAAATAATTTAAGAGTCACATAATTATAATTGAAACATTTATTTTGAAAATATTCTTGTAAGATTTTAAGGGAAGCTTTGATGACGTTATGACGACAGAAAATCGCTACACCTGTCGTATAAGTTAAAAAACATTCTTACATTAAATTTGTCGAAAAGGTAAAAAAGTAGCATGTTTGGAAAATGATGGAAAGATTCCTTTAAAAACACATAAGTGTATAAATGATTTTAACCCATTGTCTAGTAAATAGTAATTTTTTTGGAATATATTTTTATGAAACATGGATGTGGATGATAAAGAGGTCATATTAGATTATTATGTATAAACAACCTCAGATAATATAGAGATTGTGAAATTAACCTTTACCAATTTGTTAACTTATGAAATGTACACCCCATGAAATAGGTATCATGCAATAAATTTTTAAATACACATAAATTAAATTTTATTAAACTAAGAATACAATTATGGGCAGTACATACACCACACAAAAGGTAATAGTGACAATATGACACGGATCTCATGAGAATAAAGAGTGAGATGAAAACCCCTTACCTGATACTTTTCCTTGGTCGAGGGTAGGTTAACCTCCTATATAATATTTAAATAATTTTTATTAAATTATAAAATAATAATATATATTAATATGATATCATATATGATCTTTTAATATTTCTTTGATAACATTATTTTAGTATTACCATCGTTTTGGCTGTTCACTTACTCGTTTCCTTATATATGTTTTGTTACATAAGCAGTATTTTCTATCCATAGGTTGTATATTATTCATATCCATAATGGTATCATGTAATCAAAGATTATTTTAAATCATCAAATTAAATTAGTATTGAATGGATACGATGGGGGAGTGAATCTCATCACGTTCATGGAGACGGTAGTCCGTACGTACGCACAGACGCTACTTCCATTTCATTTTTTATTTTAAAAGGAATCAAAACAAAATGATACATAGGTATATTATTATTCCAGTACAATATAATATCTTATATATGTTACTAAATTTCATTAACACCATCCTTTATACATTCCATGTATGTTATGAACGAGTCATATCACTTTGAGGGGGCGGTATTCCGCACTTCCTCAAATGAAATTATTGTATATATATATACAACATGAAAAGAATAATGGTATTCTATATAATGGAATTAAAGAAGCTTATATATAAAATAAATATCATTAATATCATATTGAATTATAGTTCCATATTAATGGCCACCATGAGAGGTGGTAGGAGATAATTGAACAATCGTCGTTTCGTGAGGCGTTTGGTGTCCATCCACAGAAACATTATGTTCTTCACTCATTATATGGAGGTGTGTGAAAGTTTAGTTCGAATACTTCTCATAAAAATAACATTGTATATTTAGTATACTGGTATCTTAACAAAATAATAGAATAATAAGAGTTTCGGGGTTGGGGACGTAAAATAAAAAAAAATCTAAGAGAACTCGTTACCTTTAATTTGTGTAACTCCATTTGGTTTGAACCAAAAAGGACTCTTAAAGAGACTTATTCCTAAATTAATTCATCTAGGAGGAGGAGAGGGATGTAGGGATCTTAATTGGGAAGAGGTTTAACAAACCAAAAGGCTTGAGAGGTGTCAGGAATTGTGTAGAAGTGGTGTCCTTTTATAAGGGGGGGAGGGTCTCTTTAGGAAAGATTGAAAATATTATTTTATTATATAAAGATATTCAGTTTATAAAGGTCAAAAACTCATTAAAGTATATGATAAGTTGAATCCTGATCGAAATGAAATCATCCAATAAAAATTGGACAGGTTTTGAGTATTATTTTAGTCATTATAATCTTATTTATTTAAATGATTTATTAATGAGATAACACTACATCATTATTGTGTAATAAATAATTTAGTATATTAGATGTCTAAAAATTATAAATAAAACCATTAAGTAGGAAATAGTTTTATCTTTTCAATGAATATATATAGTATAAAATATAACATATATAACCCTATTTAAAAATTGTTTTTCTAAAATATATATGCTTATGTTGTTTTTGTATTTACTTTAACTTAATTAATATAAAGTGTTGTTATCACTTAAAAGAGGATCCATGGGGTCCCAAAATCAACCCAAAGATTCCCATGGTCAGAAATGTATCAACCAATAAGGGAAGGTCATGTTTTAGGGTAATTTTGTATTATTATAAAATTATTTTTTTACTCTTATTTACAGGATTTACCCTTTAACCGTGGTAAATAAAATATTTACCGAAATATTTATTCAAAATGTCTAAATATAAAAGTTACGTATTTACACAATTTGGACCTCTTGATTCTATATATAGAAACCATTTTTCAAAATTCAAAACATAGAAGTCAAGAAATTAATTTAAAAATAATTTTTGTTTTCAAAAAAAAGTTTGTTTTAAAGAAATAATAACTATCAAAAGATTGACACTTGTTTATGTCTTGTTAAAATGTGAAATTATGTCCAATGACAAAAATTGGATTAAATGGTAAAAATATATTCTAACTCTTTTTTAAAACCACTCAATAGTATAATTTATCACTATAAATTATTTGGATTAAAAAATTTTGTTTTTAATTAACGTTTAGTATTTTTAACTATTTATCAAAAATTGGATGTCCTCAGAAAAATACAAAATAATCACCCTAGGATAATTTCGATATTCAGAATCCAAAAATGAAGTCCATTTTGAATGATAAAATTTATAAAATTTTAAAAATTTGGTATTACTATTCATAACGGCTAGTTTGATGGGTTGTGGTGTGTGTTAGAACTTGAAGTTGCATTCAACACGGGCTATTGTATTATTCAAAGAGAAGCATACCATAGAAGCTTGGTGTGTTACAATAATTTAATATTGAACTAATTTTAAATTATTATTAATTTTCTATTTAATCCTATTTAATTTAATTATTCTTTCAATTATGTCATATAGCACATTATTAATTATTAATGATACCTTATTGATATGGGTGAAATAGTTTTTATGACATAATATTCTTCCTAGGCTAATGATTTCGGGTCTATAACTTATTGGGTATGTTTTTGTATATTATTATCATGTTCTCATATGATATTTCTTATTTGATTATCATTTTGACTATTTATTGACATCTTCCATGTTTTACATTAATGAACATCTGAGCTCACCCTTTCTTAATTATCAATTTACCTATAATCTGAAAAATGATTTTATATAGGATATTTATATTAACGGAACAATGTGAGAAGAAAATAATGTTAGATGATAAATATTATTCATGAAGTAATACGATTAGGTTTATATTATTCAGATATTCCTATCCATTATAATGGTTGTTCATGAATTATAGTGTAACATTTTAAATTCGCTTCTAAAATTATAATATATATATCATTGTGATTCTTAAGTAACTCGAATTGGAATCTAGTTAGGTGTTTTTATTTAATTAAATTAGGTATTAAATTATATGAATGAAAAATTTAATAAAACATAGGATGAATTAAATGTGATATTGGGTGAACATAAAGTGAAAAAGTTTCTTAAGAATGTGTCTAAATTTATGAAAACATATATTTGATTTTACTAAATATTTCATTTCTCACATCGATTAATGAATCTTTTTTCTCACATTTTTCTTTTTTTATTTAAATCTATATTTATTAGATTTCATGATCTAAACAAATTTGGTGCGACCTTTCAGGTGTATGTAAAGAGTAACACACCAAGATAGTCTCTAATAGGCTACGATCAGTTGAAACACCCATATTGGAATATCACAAACAAGGGAGGCCTTAACCGATTGTACACACCCACACACATGCAGACACCCCTAAGAATTATTAAAATGTGGAATGTAATGACATAGTTGATTCCAAAATTACATCATATGATTAAATAAAACATCATAATACATAATAATTATGGGAACAAAAATAATAAATATAGGAATACCAAAATATTAAATGATTCCGACCTATTATAAAGGGAGTGAGTTATTTAAATATTAATCACCATTAAAAACAAATGGTCAACTTAGAATAAGTATTCTCCACTATATCTGGTTACTCATATGACCCCACTGAATATCCAGTCATATTCACAAGACACGACTTGTGTGGGATGATCCAATATTTGGGTGAGTATCTCATACCATATAGGGTACCTGAGAATCACTACACATAGATCATCAAATATATTTAAGTCCTAAGAAAGGATAAAATAAACATATATATATATTAAATATAGACACAAATTCTCATAGTATTGTTTTGACCACATTACCATCCATGTATTAGATATGAGGAATTGAGTTAATGCTAATCTCAGTGAACTCACTTATCAGGTCTTGCAAATAATGATGTCACTGATCTAATTTGTCATGCCCATCATTCCTCAAAATAAATAAGTACATTATGGAAGTCATAATTTTTTGATAAATAGATATGAGATCACACAATGGCCTTATAAGGGATACATACCACTACATAGAGTAACATAATAGGATGGGATTATTATTCCATTGAATTAAATAATAGGATACCTAGCCTAATCTCTAGATGAATGATGGTGGATCACAATATGGGCTTGGTGGACATGTATCTTATTAGATTAGGTGTCCTAGGACTAACTGTTTATATTTTGATTATAACGATATTCATTGATTTAAAAACTAATAATTTTTTTTAATACATATCATTCATTCCACTATATAACATTAATATAGTAATCTTGTAGAGTATATTCCACATTGATAAGGACAAATATTTTCCAAAATATAATGATAACCATGAATGTTTTGGATGATATTGAAAAATATAATTATATATATGGATAATGTTTTATTAGGAGACACATAGTATGTGACTACTAGGTGAGATTAATTTTTAGAGAATCGAGAATCATCTCATGAAGTTCTCACAAAATAATTACTGTGTTGTTAAATTATGAGAACATACCAATTAGTTGTAATTTTTTATATTTTGGTATTATCGTATGTTATTATTAGTGATGTTTTTTATATACTATAGAAATCATGAATATTATTAATGCATATTACAACTCATCAACCTATATATATTTTTTATACTGTGATGATGAAAATTATGTTGAAGTTATAAAAATTGGGTGAATCACTATTGATGTGATATAAATGAATATGGTGAGAATGGATTTCTCCCATAAAATATTATGGATATTAATATCTCAGCACATTTATTGGAATAGAATGGTGACATTAAATTCCATGTTTATGGTGTAAGGAAATGTTTATTTATTATATTCAATATCAGATATATCATACATAGAGTTTATTATAGTTTTTTGAGACCAACATGATTATATATATATGAAATGTTGTTATACTAAACAATGATAAATCTTAGGTTGTTTTATTATTTTAGTGTTATGTTATTTTCATGGGTGACTTGAACTATTTCCATATATTTGTCTAGAATTTTAGGAATTGTAGTAAAATGAAAATTAGAATGAATACAAGATGGTCCAATAGTATGTATATCGATTGACCTTGATTAATTTCAATTTCTATTCAATAACTAGAGAATATATTATTCCAATGAATGAGTAATAATTTTGATGAGGAACTTCAATATGAAACCAATATGAAGTCGACCAATTTGATTCACAACTAGATAGGTGGAATGATGAAACACATGACAGGATCAGTATGATGAGTCTACCCCTAGGATAAAGGTTGATATATTATACACTAAATAAAAAATCTTTTATAAATGTTCATAGTCATGATATTTATTTATTTATTGATTTCTCTATTATTAATTTTATATATAAAAAACAATGATGATAAAACTAAGTTAATAATTTTTAAATGATGGAGTATAAATATATTTATAGTTGTCAGTGTTTTTTCAAAACATGGGCAATCAGTTATTTAAATTCCATTTAAAATATAAAATACATATTATTGACAAACTAAGAAAAAACGTATGGATAATAAATAAAAAACGATCAATTAAATATTATTTTTTATGGCTTCCATCATCCCGATTAAAAAATATATTGTTAAAGTGTCAGATTGTCCTATGTTGGGGTCCCTATTAATTAAAATGAACTATTAACTATGATATTAAGGGAAACATAAGTTAAATTTTATTGGGTTTAATATCTTCTATATTTGAATTTAGAATTTGGTTTTAATGGTAAAGGGAATATGAGTTAGGGTTTTGGGATTGGAGAGTCTACTGATAAAATCACAATAATAATTTTTGATACTTTCTTTTGTTTAACCTCTTATGCTTGGGAACACCTATCATGAATCCATTATTTTCCTCTAAAATTAATGAATAACCATAATTTTAAAGGGTCCATGTTTCAAGACTGTTATATGATTTTCATTCTTTATCTGAGTATACAATGTGATATTTTAAAGAATAAGGGTTTTTTGAGACGTTTAATGGTATACAAGGGAATACATCCCTAAGAAGAATTTTTTTAGGTTTTACTATCATTTAAGTAATGTTATTGAATATTTAATCATACTTCACTACTCCACTATAAATTGAAAATTAATCATCCTAACCAAAATGAAATTAAATAATTGTTTATGTCTTGAGAGGATTTAGAACCATCATTCCCAGATTGTTGATCTTTTGATAATTTTTTGTCAGGTGGTAGATGTGGTATTTTTAAAAATATATCCTTAGAATAAAGGTAAATAAAAACAGAATGGAATTCAATGAAAAATATTGGGTGATTCATTTATCATGATTGATTTAATGATGATCCCACATTGGTATATTTAGGGGGAAATGATAGATGAAATCTGTATAAAGATATTTGTATTCATATTATATATAGATATCTTGCTTTATGATTTAGAGTCAGAATTTTTATTTTATATTTATATTTCACATCATTATGCACATACATTAATCGTGAAAATTGGGTTACGATGATAGTAAAAACACCCGGCCTTAACATGACCATCGAGTCCTGGACCAGGAGGCCCACCAGTTTCCCCACTGACACGTGGGCTCCACCCTAGGGCCCACCCACATGCCTGAATGGGTCATCTGACTAATGATAGTCCCCACATTCCATTACTTTTCCTTTTTTGTGTGCTTGTTTCTCACTTTCACCCACCTTGGGAAACAAACCAAAAGGTTACCCATCGAGATCACTACTCCAGGCCAGACACACTTAACTAAGGAGTTCAAATCAGGAAGGTTCCAAAAAATAAAGGTTCAACTTGTTGGAATGAGTCATATTATTTATTCATTTAACCCTTTATCATTTTAGGGTGTTACAATCACCCCACATTAGAGTAAAACATCCTCATTGTAGGCCTTACATCTCAACTCTGGCAATGTAGCACATTTATGGTTGGGTACCAGCTATGATACCAAATGTGAAAACTGGGTCCCAATGACAGCACATACACCCCACCTTAACATAACCATCGTGTCCTAGCCGGCTAGGGCCCACCAGTAGCCCCACAAACATGTGGTCTCTACCCCGGGTCCCACCCACATGCCCAAACAGGGCATCTGGCTAATGACATTCCCCACCTGCCAACACTTTTCTTTTCTAGTGTGCTTTGTCCTCAATCTCACAGACCCTAGGAAACGTTCTAGAAGGACACCCATCCTAATCACAACTCTAGTCCATGCACGCTTAACTGTGGAGTTCTAATCCAGTAGACTCATGAAAAAAAGGTTCACTTTACTGATACGAGACATATAATTTATTCATTTAACCCTATATCATTTGGGGGGTTACATTAATCCTATAACGTATTTGAACCATAATTAATATTCCCCATGATTATTGTTGATCTATATCTTTATGAGGTAGATATTCAAGTTTCATTGAAATCCTATATTAGTTGACATGTTTTTTAGGGTTGTTTTGATATTGTGTAATATTGTTTACCATGATGATGATTTAAAAATTAATGATATGTAATTAAAAATGGCATGTATATTAATATTGAATTTAAAAGTAAATATGGATTAATTGTAAGTTTATGTTTTTTCAAAATACTTATACTAAAATACGTTAATGATTAGTATCTATGAATAGTGAAACATTGATGATTATTCCAATATGATTTTGATGAATTTAATTCCCCTTCTAATAAATCTTTTATATTTACATTTATGCTAACGAATTATATGGTGATCAATCATTAAGCATAGATAATGTTTATACCTTGAGGAATTGTCAAAATTCATTTATGTGAATTTAATATGTACATTTCATCCATGATTTTAAATTTATAAAATTTATAAAAATTATTATTTATATGATTCAATATTTCACAGCTATTATATGGAATTGACCATTTTTTTCATGATATAATATTTCATGGTAATTGGGAAAAAATATCAAAAATATAATGATTTCTAAAAAATGAGTCTCCTTCATGACTAATGATGATAATAAGATAATTTTGACGGTGAATAACGAAGTATCCATATGAAAATA
Organism: Viscum album; assembly: GCA_963277665.1. Lineage (NCBI taxonomy): Eukaryota > Viridiplantae > Streptophyta > Magnoliopsida > Santalales > Viscaceae > Viscum > Viscum album. The sequence goes on along the minus strand of OY728156.1, from coordinate 357,945,736 downwards.
AGATAGGAATTCGAAGATCCAATTATCATGGTAGGCCCTTCTTAACATATAAATCACACTTTTCTTATTATCTAGTACCTTACAGAATTATAAAATTATGTTTTTTCTCTAACATTTTTAAACAATTTTTTGAATACTATTCAGTGATCATGATTTTTTTTGGAAAAATTAGTTACAGAATTGAAATATTTTTTTTAGATTCATCAATCAATTGTCATAACTACGTGGAAATCAATGGAATTGTAATTTACCATTATAAATTGTATTAACCCCCCATGAATAAAAAAAATAAAATATAATACAAAGTCACCATTATTATTATTTTTACAATTCCCAATCCCTGGGAATGGATTACACCTTCGTTATAGGAATGAGGGAGTAGGAGGGAAAGAGAAAAAAAATTAAATCATGAATTAATTTAGGGAGAATAATGGTCAATGAATCAATATTAGTGAATAAATTCTCTCCAATAATGGGTCTATGGATCCAATCTTACTAGAAACATCTTGGAACTCTGTATATAAATCTAAATGGGTTCTTGGGTTGAATTAAATTCACTTATAAAAGAATATAAAATTAATATTGGGACACTAATGGTTGACCCTTTCCTTTTTAGGATTTAATCGAATGTCAACCTTCATAAATTTGGTAATATCTAGAAACTTATGGACTAGTCATAACTTGTTACATTGTGGTAATAAATAATATCCTATAAGTTTTTTATGCATATTTACCCACATGAAAATTTATGATATAAATTCAAGTTATAAAATATTAATGGTGAATCATGGAATCACACATATGGATCATGCAATGTGAAATGGAATACTTTTTATATGTGATTATTCTCTTTATTCTATTGATTTATGCCTCAATTCCTAAAATTTTTACAATTCAAAATGGGAATTCATGATGTAAAATGATTTTTTTCATCCCTAAAAACACTATCTCATCGTGATCCTTCATTTATAAACATTGAAATCATCCATTGATCACCCATCATAAAAAATAGAATATTTTAATGTAAATCATTGTCATTTGGATCTTTTTTTGTCATTTCCACACAATTTTATGTACTATAAAATATGAGAAATTCTATTAAATATCCAACAATGATTCAAAAAATTATTTAATAAAAGAAATAAATATGTATATTAATATTTCTGTATTTCATGAACATATAATCTATAATTAATTAAAATAATATATAGAATATATATATCATATCATCATCCATCCATAGAGCCTACAGGTTATAAGACTCTGTATATTGTACCTTCCCATGTACACAATCACCTTGAGCAAGGTTGGGTGCACTTTTTGGTGGAGGTGTCAAATGAAAAATATGTCAATAACCATAACCTTCTATTCTATCCCATCATCCATATAGTCACCCTCAATACCTCACTGCATTATCCACTATCTTTATAATTTAATTCCATAAACTATACCCCTTTTAACCACATAGAGTGTCCAACAAACCAACATAACATGTCTTATCCCAATACATGCATAGCATTTCTTCACCCTCCACAAACTAGAACTATCTTGAGAGCCCCAAATTATAGACCCTTAATCATGATTCAACCCTTGGTTATGCTTAAATAGCATGTATCCAAGATTTATTGCTGAGTAATAGTTATTGGAGTATATTCTCTACAGTTCCCACTACTAGAAACAAATATCGACAACGACATAGTTTGAAATCACTCCCCTACCACAACATTACCTATTTTACTAGTATAAAAATGAGTGAAAATATTCATGAAAATATTATAAATATAAAAATAAAATCCATCCTATATATTTCATGATGTAATTCACATATCTAAAACCATGTCCATGAAATACCTTGAGTGCTTAATGAACCTCAATTAATATCCCTTCTTCGACATGATATCCTATTGAATACTGAGATGCTCCTAGATATATATTAAAAACGTAATAACATGGTAAAAATCCAATAAAAAGATATAAATTAACTCAATCTATGCCATATTCATCCAATCATGCAACTAAGTCACTAGGATCCACCATCACCATAATTATACATGGATGAGGATCATCTATAGGTCTACCATTTAATTGCGAGGGGTCATAAAAGGATGAAAAAATCACCCAATGTCCTTGAGAATTAACTCTACTATCAAGGGGTATTGATTACCATGATTCCTTAGGGACCTCTACCTATATAACTCATTAGTTGTGTCTAATATAAACACTATATCTATAAGTTATTATTGATAATCCAAATCACCAATACGTAGTAGTAATATTTGAATACCTCATTGTGGTAATAACTTCTATAATGTCCCCTAATCTAAAGTCTCATCAATTATAATATCATCATATTGGTCCCACAATAGATTCTGATCAGGTTATCATCATGTATATATCTTTACGAAATTACAATTTACTAAAAAATCAATTAGTGTATCTAGGGAGATGACCTAACAATGTTGTGTAAACCTAAATCAATTCCAATGTAATGTATGTGATAATTATTTCCTGTGAAAAATATCTTACATTTATTGAGTCAAAAATAATATTATTAGTTTCATAGAGAATATGTACATCAACTAAAACACCATCGTTGAGTTCCATGGCCTGAGAACCAACCATGAAACACATTAACACTTTTTCTATAGTTTCCAAAACAAAAAATCATATATAAAATATTTCAAATATGTTTCCCTAATATGTGCCTTCCATTTGATATATATCATTGAATACCATGCCTAGTAGGGTTGACGTAGCATATTGAAAGATGAGTGTGAAATCCCAAGGCTTTAATAAGTAGTCCTAGACAGTGGGTTTTCTTCAAGTGGTCATATAAATTTCATTATAGGGAAGATCCTATGTAATGACCCACCAATTCTCATTGTATTGAGAGTACAATGAATCATTACTATGCCTTATGTGACATCCCAAAGACACCCAAGGTTGGAAAGGAATACCTTAGGGTTTCAAATACAAGTGGGGTACAATTTTCCATTTATGAAATAAACCAATAAACCAACCAACTAAAATTCACTATATGATGCATGAACAAAAGAATTACAGGTAAACAACTTCATTTATGTCAAACCAAATCAATGTGAAAAAAATCGGAAGACCAAACCAAATATCAAAGTACACAGTGGATAAAAAAATCAAGACTCTCAAAAGACACCATGACTCCATACTCCCCGAGCTTCAAGATTTGCAATCACCGAATAGTCCCAATCATCACGAGGTAGTACTAAATACATGGGATATGTTACCTTTTCCCTTGTCCTAGAAAAAAGCATCTTCAAAGCACCAAAGTGAAAAAGAAGGTGTGATTATAAAAATCAGCAGGTTTTCTCTAATGACTTCCCTACTCATGCCACTAGGATAGAAAAGTTATCCACAAATATATAAAATATTATATATTAAAAATTTTCTCAAAATCATTTTAAAACAAAATATAAACATGTTTCCAAAAATATTTATACCAAAACCATACAAGTCCAATTTAAAAAAATTTCCCAGTAAGTTATTTTTTCAGAAAAATAACTAAACAACATTTAAAACAATTTCACAATGTCCCTCTTTGGTATACCCAACCATTTCAAAAACCCATGAAACCACTCATGAATGCAAGTTATGACAGTTCCATATTAATGAGTGGTTTCTCATCGATATACCAATTCATCACAAGGTAATTGTTTCCCATGTGCCATTACTTCATTGGAACCGAGCACAAGGTCATATTTCATCCAAGCCTCGTACATGCAACATGAACACACACAACATATCCCCAAAACTCATCCCAAAACAACCATTTCAATAAAACAAGATTTTATTAAAGACCATTTCCATCAAAACCATTTAAATTCCAAACCATTTCTATTCAAATCCATATCAATAAAACTCCATTATTTGTTGAAAACCAATTCCACCACAGTCATTTCAATACCAAACCATTTCAACAAAACAATCCTTTTATTGAAAGACTATTTTTCATCAATCAATTTTCAATTCCAGAAAATCATAAATTTAAAATCATCATTTTAAATTCAAGAAGCCAAATCAATTTTCACAACAAATCACCAAGATTTCACAATTTCATTAAAACCATAAATCATCACTAAATTAGATTTATTCCATGATTTTAAAAATTAATTTCATTCAAATATTCCAATTTTAATCTATGACAATCAATTCTAATAATTGGAGTCGAGAGTGAATCCTCCCACCTCCAAGGTTTTGATGAAAACCATAATGAGCAAAGAGCGTTCAGGAAAACTAGGTCGATTCTCCAAAACCCCACTATAGATATCTTATCCTAGCAAGTACAAGACCATATATTATCATATTTGGAATCCACACACCTAGATGTACCCATAACATGCATAGATCTATTAAAATGAGGGAATTGGAAAATTAGATCTAAGTAGATATATGAAACCAAATAAGAACAAAGAAAAATGTCTACATAACTCAAGAATACAGCTTTGTTTCGCCAAAAAAATCATTTAGATCACCTCTAGAATAATAGGAGAACCTCTTATGACCTTAGGAGAAAAAAAAATAACGATTTACGGATGCTTAGGAGGGAAAATGAGCCACTGAGAGGCAAAAAACGCATGAGATCAATCTTTATAGGATCTAATTTAAGTGGCCACAAGGTTTTCCGGCACGTTAGTCAAATCGTGCGCTAACCATGTGTTAGTCCATGCCTCCACAGACCCTACACACATTTCTTGGATGAATGGTTAGACAAACTGTGTGCCACCTGTGTGGAAGCTACCGCTTCCAAGACCAACTACACATGGTTTGGCCGCACGTTTTATACAAACTGTGTGTCGTCCGTGCAGCTTCACCTTTGCCTCAAAACATCAGTTAATGTCCTCCTCACCCTCCCATTCGTCACCCTAAACCATTATAACCATTAAAAGCATGAATTAAGGGTTACATACAAGAAAATGGGGGCACTGAATTCTCCCCAAAAATGGTCTTTCCATCCTCGTAAAGTAGAAATCCTTCACCCAACTGAAAGAGTTCTGGCCACAGCTCTTTCATTTCCTTTTCATATTCCCATGTCTTTTCTTGAATCTGTCCATGTTCCCATAAAACCCGCACTAGAATGATGCTTTTTCCAAGAAATAATTTCTATTACCTATCCACAATCTGTACTGGGATATGTATCAATGAAGAATCTGGCTCTAGGTCAACGTGATCCCATCTGACCACATGGTCTGGATTAGGCTGATAATTTGCCAAATGAGATACATGAAACACATTATACACCAAAATAAACCGTGGTGGAAATGCTAACCAATATTACACCTCTTAAAACCATTATAGTATCTCAAAAGAAACAATGTATCTAAGAGATAACTTGCCCTGCTTCCCAAAACGACGATGTCCAAGCCTTGGAGAGATTCTCAAGAAGACAGGATCACCCACAACGAACAAAAATGATCATTAATGGTGATTTGTGTAAGATTTATGATGAACATGAGATGTCTCCATCCTTTTTATAATCAATTGGATCTTCTCTACTGTTTCTTGTACAAGGAATGGCCCGACTATTGAAGTTTCACTCGTTTCCACCTAGCATAGTGAAGAATGACAAGGACGCCCATACAATGCTTCAAACGGATCCATGCGTATCGAGGCTTGATAGATGTTATTGTATGAGAACTCCACTAAGGATATATTATCCTCCCATGATCCACCTAAATCCATTACACATGCCCACAACATGTGTTCTAATTTTTGTATTGTCCGCTCGGATTGACCATCAATTTGAGGATGATATGATGTGCTCATAGTAAACAGAGTTCCAACGGCCTGTTATAATGATTTACAGAAATGGGATGTGATCCTCGGATCTCTATTAGAGACTATAGACACTAGTACCCCATGCCTCTTTCCCACCTCTCGGAAATATATTTTTAAAAGACCCTCCACCGTATGAGTTTCACGAATAAGGATGAAATGGGATGACTTGATTAGATGATCCACTATCACCCAAATGGCATCATGTTTCCAGACCATTCTTGGATGACATGTAACCAAATCCATTGTTATATGATCCCATTTACACACTGGGATGGATAATGACTGTAACATACCATCTGGTCCCTGATGCTCTGCTTTAACCTACAGACAATTTATGAACAGCATGATGAACTCAACCACCATCCATTTCATGCAGCTCTACCAAAACTATGCATTCAACTCCTTATACATCTTCAGGGTACTTGGATGTACAGCCTATCTTGAATGGTCGTAATCATGAAAGAGTTAATCCCGAAAAACCATAGGTACAACCATATGATCTCTAAAACCCAAAACTGAACCCCTATCAAGTTTCCAGCCATCAATGGTCTCTGCACCATTGAGTTTTGATCTTATAACCAGACATTATGTATTAGATGTCTGTGCTTATTTGATAATTTTTACTAGATCTGGAAAAAGTGTTGCTAAAAAGAAAACTACAACATCGCCTCATTCTTCACATTACACATGCATGTCGGATAAGACCGACATCAACTACCATTCATCTGAATCTTCATTCGCCAACTGAGCATATAAAATTCTACATAATGAATCTGCCACCAAATTTCCTTTCCCTAGTGTATACATCAAGTCAATGTCAAACATTTTGAGACAGTCCATACATCTCCTTTTCCTCAGATTAAAATCTCGCTCTGAGAATATGTGTTTCAAGCTTTTATGATTCATAAACATAGTAAATTTCTCACCAAATAGATAATGTCTCCGTGTTTTCAAAACATGGATGACTGCAGCTAACTCCCAATCATGTGTTTGGTAATTCTTCTCATACACCCTCAACTGCCTTGAACTATAAGCAACCACACGATCTCCTTGACTGAGAACATAGACCAATCCTAATCTCGAAGAATCACAACACACCACATACCACTGTCCTGATTCTGGTAAAATCAAGATAGGTGCTAATGTAAGCCAAAATTTTAGTATCATGAACGACGTCTTACATTATTATATCTATTGGAACAAATCATTTTTCTCTTTTCAGAGCACTCATTGGTAATGCTAGTTGTCAGAAATCACACAAAAGCATCGGTAGTAACCATCTATACCATGAAATATTTGTATCTCAAACACTTTCTTTGGTTGTTGCAAATAGATAACGGCTTCTATCTTTTTAGTATCAACATAAATGCCTTCCTTATAAATTACATGGCCAATGAAGCTTACATATTGTATCCAAAAATCACAATTTGATAATTTGGCATACAAGCAATGATCCATTGAGATTTTTAACACTGTTTCCATGTGCACCTCATGATCAACCTTTGTCTTTGAATAGACCAAAATGTCATCTACAAAGAGCACACCAAAAGAATCCAGATATTTGTTGAAATACCTTATTCATCAATGCCATGAATATTTCTGGTGTATTTGTTAGACTGAATAGAATAACCACATATTAATAATGGCCATATATACATATAAAATTATTTTTATGAATATCATCCTTCCTGTCCTAAAATTAATGATATCACGACCTCAGGTCCATCTTGGAGAACCACTAGGCTCCCCACAACTCGTCAAAAAAAACATCAATTCGAGGAAGTGGATATTGGTTCTTTATTTTAAAATGGTTTATATTTTGATAGTCAATACATGGCCAAAGAGTTATATCATCCTTCTTCACTTACAAAACCGGTGCTACCATGGAGATGTACTTGGCCGAATGAAACCCAGGCTTTCCAGATCCTCTAAATTCACTTTCAATTCTCATAATTTTGTAGGTTCCATTCGGTAACAAAGAAGTGAGATAAGACTGGTCCTTAGAAAGAGATCGATCGTAAAGTCCCCTTCTCTATTACGAGAGGTAACCTAGAGAATTATTCGTAAACAAAATCCATGAACTGATCCACCATTACCGGAAGAACACTCTTATCAACACCCTTTACCGATTCCAACGACAACACCACCATATGATATGATAATGTGCCGACTATTGGTGCCGATAAACCCGTTGCACCCTGAATATCCTTCCAATCTCCTATAAAGATATTTCTAATGCCATATTGTGTCCTATGATTCATTGTACACACATTACAGTCGATGTGGGCATTAAACTCAACCATCCATTCCATTGGCATGATTAACTCATACCCATTTATCTCAATCATGGAGAGATTCCACATTAGCTCAACCTCACCCACAATGATATCACATGATCTACACAAGAGGGCTCGACACTCTCTTAGACCTAGTGGAGTTTGATGTTTCAAAACCAAAGGCATCATTTATACCCATAAACACAGAAACTCAACCACACAAGCAACAATAAAAGAGTGTGAAGCACTCGTATTCCCCATGGGTACCACCATCCTTCCTTCTCCAAGAGATCCCAACAGATCCCGCTTATCTACTGATGCTCGATTTAACATCTCTGTTTAATCACTGACAAAAAATATTAATATTTTTGAACGGATCTCTTGCCTTAACCCTGTTTCGAGGATCCTTGCCTTCAATGACGTGCTACCCACCACCTCGGGTGTAAACCACTCTATGATCATAAACAGAACTGCATACTCCGTCACATACATATTTTCTTTCTTTAAACTGATGAAATCAGTTGTGCTCTGAATTATGAACGTATGTGTATAGAATTTTTTATTAAATAGTTTTTCAAAGTCTTCCCATGTCATACACTGGTTTGTTCCTTCTTAGACTACCAACTCCCACCACTGAAGAGCCAGATCCTCTAGCTTATACATTACTAGATTTACATTCATCTCTACCGGAATCCCCAAGAATTCAATAATTCTTTTCATTTCAGAGATCCATGCCTCTACCCTTTCCGGGTCTGAGTCACCCGAAAGATGGGTGGATCCAAATTTTGAAACATGGCCACATAATCAACATACTTTGTCTCTTCCTCTCTATTCACACTTCCCATAGCCTGGATAGTTTTCACTATTCTCTTTACTAACTTCTTCTTAACATGGGGCTCAGGTGCAACAACGTTCTCATCAGCCACTTACGGTTGGTCTCTACAATGCTTACCTAGTTCTATTTATAAACAAACAACAACCTTCAACGATCTCACTCTCTAGCTACTGATGGAGTAGTATTTTAAATTCTATCACATCATCCATCACAACATTGTTTTCCAAAAAATCCTTTTTCCATGTTAAACTATTTTTGAAAACATTACACATGCTTTTTGAAAATAAACCGATTTTTAAAATACACCAAATATCCAATTTTCAAAATCATCTACTTAAAAGCAATTTTTTCATTTTTTTTCAAAAATTCACAGCATGCATAAAATCATAAGTCATTCCTTAGAATGAGATATACATTACTAGTGGGAATTCATTATTCTACGATGCATGTCATGCTCGTCTCATTGGCTAAACCTATGATAATGAGATTTCCTAAATTCTAGAAGTGTATCCCAAACAATTATGTACCCAAAACCTTGGTAACTTGATGTTCAACATAAACCGTTTATCTACGTCCTTTTATGCTATAAATTTCCTGTTCTAAAAATCCTACCCCTGTATAAGATTTTGTCCCAATGAATAGACATGAATGAATTTGAACTCCAACACTAGGAACATTAATGACTACTTGTTAGGGAGGGACCAAATAAGCTGATACCATTTGTAATGACCTGCCAATTCTAATTGTATTGAGAGTACAACGAGTCATTAATAGGCCATAAGTGACATCCCCAAGATGCTAAAAGCTGGAAATAAATGCCGAAGGGTTTCAAATACAATTGGGGGTGATTTACTCTTTAAGAAATAAACCAATAAATCAACCAAATTACATTCACAATATGATACATGAAAAAAAGAAAGATAGCTAAACAACATCATTTATGTCAAACCACATCAAAGTTTACAATAGTAGAAGACCAAACCAAATAATAAACCACACAATGGATAAACAACTGAAGACTCTCAAATGGCACCATGACTCTATGCTCCACAAGATCCATTATCCACAAACACCGAACAACCCCAATAAACATGAGATAATACTAAGAACATGGGAAACATTACCTTTTCCCATGTCCTATAAAATAGCATTTGAAGAAGAAACAAAGTGCCAAAGTAAGGGTGAGTATAAAAATCAGTTGGTTTTCCCCAATGACTTCCCTACTCATGCCTCTAGGATAGAAAAGTTTTCCACAATTGTATAAAACAGTTTATATAAATCAATTTCTCAAAAAAAAAATATAACTAAATATAAACAAGATTCCAAACCATTTATACCAAATGCATACAAGTCCAATTTAAACAAAATTTCCCAGAATGTTATTTTTTCAGAAAAATAACTAAACAAACTTTAAAACCATTTCTTATTGTCCCTCTTTAGCATACCCAACCATTTCACAAACATATGAAATCATCCATGCATGCACATTATGACAGTTCCATACTCATGAGATGTTTCTTGTCGATCTACCAAGTCGTCCCTAGGTAATTGTTTCTCATGTTCTATTACTCCTTTGGCACTGAGCATAATGTCATATTTTAACCAATCCTCATACATATAGCTACTATGTGCCAAATATTGTTTATCACCGTCCACAATGTCATATTTCATCTATGCCTCATACATGAAACATGAACAAACACCACATATCCCCACAACTAATGCCAAAAAAACCCTTCAATATAACACCTTTTAATTGAAAACCATTTTCATCAAAACCATTTAAATGCCAAACCATTTCCATTCCATACCACTTCAATGAAACTCCATTTTTAAATTGAAAACCAATTCCATCACAGTCATTTCAATTCCAAACTGTTTCAATAAAAAATCCCTTTTATTGAAACCCTATTTTTCATTAAACCATTTACAATTCCTGAAAACCAGAAATTTACAATCAGCATTTTATTTTCAAGATGCCAAATCACATTGCACAAAAAATCACCAAGATTTCACAATTTCATTAAAAACATAAATCATCACTAATGAAGATTTATTCAATGCATTTCACAGTCCATTCCATTCAAAAAAACCGATTTGAATCTATGATAATCAATTCTTGCAATAAGAGTAATCAATGAAACCTCATAACTCCAATGTTTTGATGAAAACCACAATGAGCGAAGAGCGTTCAAGAAAATTGGGTCAATTCTCCAATACCCTGCCTCATATCTCTTCTCCTAGACAGACCAAGACCAAATCATATCATATTTGGCATCCAAACACCTGGATCTACCCATAACGGGCATAGATATAGGATACCAAAGGAAGAGGAGAAGTATATCTATGTAGATATAAGAAACCAAACAAGAACAAAGATGAACGTCTATGTAACTCAATAATTCGGTGTCGTTTCGCTAATAGAAGCCTTCAGATCGCCTCTGGAATGATGGGAGAACCTTCTTGGACCCTAGGAGAAGCAAAATACCGATTTAGGGCCTCTTAGGAAGAAAAAAAGCCACATAGAGTAAAAAATGCGTGAGATCCACCATTATAGGTTCTCATTTCAGTGTCCGCAAGGTTTTCCCGCATGGTTACATAAACCATGCACTAACTGTGCATTAGCCACTACCTCTGCAAACCCTCCATGCATGGCTTGGAAGCACGGTTAGATAAACTGTGTGCCACCCGTGAGAAAGCTACTGCATACAAGACCAACTACGTACATTTTTTCCTCACAGTTTATACAAACCGTGCGACGTCCATGCCACTTCCCCTTTGCCTCAAAACATCATTCAAAGTTCTCTATAATTTTCCATTCATCACCCTTAACCATCATAACCATTAAAAGAATTTATTAAGGGTTAAATACTGGAATTTTGGGGTACTAAATCTTAAGTCACATGCACACACACATGTGTATCTAAAAACTAATATCATGGATAACATAACGATACGACTAATCCATAAATTCATGAATATAAATAAATCCAATATATATGTGTGACACATATTCTTGAAATAGAATATCCTAATACAAATCCAAACTACTACAAAATAGTCCATCCTACTATTAATGGGGTGAATTATATCAAAAATCACATGTATAACTGACTATGGACATTCAAACACGACTAGGATACACCTACTTCTAGTCTTACCAAGGTTTAATTGAATGACATGTTTTATTTATAAGACATGACACCTGATGAAATATCCCAAATATTAGTGAGTGTAACATACCCATAAGGACATCATGAAATAACTACACACATGAAATCAATGTCAGTATATTTGAAAAAAATCACAACATAATGAAATATATACTCAAGATAGTCACAAAGTCTCATAGTATGGTCAAAACCAAATATATAGAAAAGGATTATCGTTTAGGATGAATGATAATTATTTTCAAAGGAAACTCATTCCCCCTGCCTTTCTAACATGGATGGTTCCCATCATTGAGGTCATTATGATTAGAACTACCAATGAAAAAGTAAATGATGGAACTCTAAATAAGTCTATAAAAAAATAATAGATCACAACTAATGTCTATTGGGGATACGTAATATAACATACAATAACTAAAAAGTATGGGGATTACACACCCATGATATTTGTATTGATATACGTGTACCATCCTTTGGAAGAATGATAGAGGATCACACCCTTGTCCATATGGTGGGTTACCAGAATATATTCCAGACTAACCTATAGAGGATATTTTTTATCCAATGGTTAGGATGTGATTATTATAAATAACATTATAAGTCTAAACTAATATAACATTATATACTAAAAAATATATATACATAAATGAATAGGGGTACAAAAATTCCATGAAAGAGTGCATGACATGTAGGTGGAATAAATATTTTTTTATATCAAGTATGTACATGCCTAATTATATTCTTGTTCATATTTCCTCTAGACCATTGACTTCTACTCTAGTCACACGAGTTTGAAATATTCATTCATGGGTACTTTAGTTATGCCCATAAACATTAGTCACGATATTGTGTAGTAATCATTTCTATACATGTGTCCATGTAATTCCTCAATTTCAATGTCGATATACTATATAGGGACACACCATGATATTAAAATTGGGTTAGATAGTGCGTTATATTTATCTTTTTACATAACTCCTGCTAATTTGAATAAAGGTACACATGAATTATTTCCTAATCAATTTAACAACATAGTGCTCAAATTTTCATAGATACTCAAATTGATTACACATGTTTCACCCACACCATGAACACATAAGGATATTCCACATATCATTAACAAAAAACATAGATATATGGTTATCCAAGATAATGCTATTACTGATGGAAATATTCAGGTCACCGATTTATTTTGAAATGCCTCCCATAAATGTGGATCAACATAATACCAAACATTTAAAAGGAAACTCATAATTAAACACTCAATTGTTTTTTTTCATCATTGTACTATGTAAATTACTAAAATCCAAAATGTAAAAAAATGAATATAATTTGTGGTTTGGTAGATTGGTTATACAAAAATAATTATTAGATATTTTTGATTCACTAGTAAATATAAATTATTATTATGGACATTTAATGAATTAGGGGAGAAAATAACACAGTATAAAAGAGAGAAAATGAATCTTGTGAATTGTTTATCTTTTCCTTTGTCCATTGATGGATAAAACAACAAATATATGAAATAATGGAAGGATTAAAAAATTATTTAAAACATCTATAAGAATATTATAAACCATAAATCAATCATTAATACATTAAATACTTTCCATAGATATTATATTTTGATTGACATAGGATAATAATGTATCGGAATTGAATGGAAAAAAAACAATTAATCTTACAATTGTATTGGTCACTAATGAAGAACAATTTTTTTTCATTATTGTAGGTGATATACAATAATTAAATTGATGGTGGAGAACTCTATAGATAATGTATCTTCAATCCATACTCTTATTATCATTTCCAATGATATCCTTGACTGTCCTCTCAAATCCAATCATTTATGCTGATAACTGTTTGATTTTATAAGAAAAAGTTTTAAATGATAATATATTAGGTCATAAAATTTTAGTAAAAAATAAATTGTTAAATAAATAAATGTGTTTCTTATTCCCCATATGACTAATACGATACCAAACACCACAAAAAACACATAGATTATGTTACACCTAGGGAAAAACCTATAATCTAGATGTAATGGTGATCATTTATTTTCATCCTGAAACTATATTTTTGAGATTTTTATACACTTCATAAAAATAAAATATACAGTATATAATATATTTATTATATTTGTTATATCCCCATTAATAGATGATGTGCCCCTAAAACCCACCCTGACTCTGTTACAATGTTTGAAAATGTACATTAAAATTTTCTATAGTGCTTCAAGGTGAAAATAGAGTTTTCATATAGGATTTATTGTCATATAATTTGGTTTCAATGATAATACAATGATTTCCCCATTTAACCACCAAGTTGCATATTATAAAGGGTGAATAAGATAATAGAAATACAAAGAAAATCCCATGTTATGAATTATAATGAGAACCATGTTTTAAAACAGTAATTAAGAAAGAATTTTTAATAAAATACTTATTCCATTCCATGACAAAGCCATACATCAATTACATGGTCCTCTAAACTATATTTTACAGAGTAGTGGAACTATTAAATAGTGAAAATATTTTATATTCACTAGTACTCAGATAGTGTTAATTTTTTTTTGAATATGTATTATTTTTTAGTGAAGTATATGAGTGGGATAATATTATCAAGAATAAGATAATAGGGGATGTAATTGAGTCCATGAAATGGTAATTTTATATGAATGTATAATTGTAATGGTATTCCTCCAAATACTTCACAAAAAATGAATAAGTAATTTCTAGATTGAATGTTGAAGGAAGATTAATCCATTAGTATCTCTAAGGTAAAATTCTCCAATAATGCAATCTATGTTTCTAGAATTACTATAATCCATAAAGGTATTTTTAATTATACATTAGCATACTAAGAACAAATATATTAATGTGAGTAGCTATAAGATTCATATATAGCTATAATGAAATCATTTTAAGTGACATTAAGGGAGAAATAGAAGACATAGACTCCCGTTTTCTTCATTTTTTTGGGTATATGATGAAAATTATGGAATTTTTGGTAAATTTTTGTAAAAAACACCTTGGTGGTTTATAAATTAATCTTTTAATAAGAAAAAGGATTAATTCTAAATGAAATAAATTTATTCATGGGGATAGGTAATGTATTCAAATATAGAAAAAAGGCCAGCATAAAAATGGATATTGAAGAGATAAAAAGTTAAATATTACTCATGGAACTAATGATAAACCGAATTAACAATTAAATATATAATGATATATCATTAACGAGTTCTGAAATTATAAAAATTATTTTATGTATATTATAGTTAATATTAATAATTTTCTTTTCCAATATCCTTTGAATAAGGGTAAATGGTTTTCCTATAGAATGCCAACTAATGAATTGGGTCATTAGAATTAATTTGGGGAATTTACAATAATCACCCACTCTAGAAACAAAAATGTATTATTTGATTAAATATCAACACAGTCATCTATATTTCAATAACTTCTTAGGAGTATCTCATCAGTAACTCAACAGTTAGATATGGATTTATAGGTGAGAACTCTAAATGGTATGCTTATTGAATCCCTATTATCTAAATCATAATTAATTAATATTAAAAGGAATGTTCTTCAGAAATATATTAAAAGTGTACTTATTTTTTAATTTTATGTGATATTGAAGAGGATTTCAATCTCATTATATAGTTACTAAACAATGTTTTTGCGAAAAACGTATGAAATTTAATATTAGAATTGACATATTACCACCAATCAGTGTGAGGATTAATAATAACATACTATGGATATTAATTTGATAATATTAGTTATATTTCAAATTCTGGAGTGATGTGTTTCATAAATGGTTATAGAGAAACTCAACATTTATCATATTCCTATAGTCTAGGAAAATATAGATCTATAGACTAACATATTTCTTACTCTTCCCATGAATCATGATTTTTTTTCAATAGAACTTAAAACATGTTCTACAACTATTTCAAAGGTTTATTATAGAATGAACTTAATTGATTTATAGTAATTTCAATGTTGACTCATGAAGAATAATGAATAGGTATTCATACACCCAAGTGCATCACCTGTAAAGACCCGGAAATTTCGACGAAATTTTATTCTTAAATTCTTTGGAATTTTACGAGTCCGAAGTTTTTGACGATGCCTGATTCCGAGGCTCGGTGTGCTTGAAATCAATTTCATAAGTTTTTTTCTGGTACATTCATTAAACATATGTGTGGGTTTTTCTGTCTTTTGAACTGGTTCTTGGAATTGAAAATCAAGGACACCAATGAACTCGTAGCACCGGTATTCTCCTAAGGGGTCCTTTACCGTAGTTGCGTTTGGTCGGGAGTGGAAGTTTTAATTTGGGGATTCATAATATATTAAATAAAATTGTTGTGTTACACAATTTTATTTTTAAGTGGTGGTTATTTATTTGAAATAGGAGTTGGAGGTGGGGCTCAAACCCCACATAACATCCCATGAGAGGATAATGTGTGGTGGGCCCACATGAGCCCTAAACCTTCAAATACCCCTTTAGCTCCCTTAAGCCCCTTAATCATATTTAACTTTTGAACTTCCCTTTTGATGTGCCAACTCATACATTAATTAAATTAGAGCCTCTTCATCTCATCCATTCCATTAAATGATCCAACCCATCTATTAAATTAATAGGATGTAACATAATGAATTAGAATCTTTTTGAATTCATTAAGATATCCTTTTAATAGGTGAGTTTTTTTCATTGATGTTGGTTGGAATAAACATGTTTCCATGGGACATGGGAGGATTTAGAGGATATCACCCTATCTAATGAAGAATACAACGAACTCTATCGTCTCCTCCGCTTTTCAACCTGGGTAAGAAATTGAGGTGATGCCACAAATAACGCCATCTGCTACCATCTTCCTCCGCGTCAAGGGAGAAGACACCACCGTCGTCAACGACAATGTTCTTTTTCCTCCGATGATGATGGAAAGATATCCATCTTACGCGACGTCATCATCCACAATGCCTGACTACAGCGATGCTCATCTTCCACGGCTCGTCGACGTACAACGTCAAATATGAGGTAGCAGTTTTTTTAAACATGTGATTTATACCCTCTTACTTGGTAAAATATATGTTGGATAATTTTTTGAGTCTCTAATGTGGATGGTATGGGATAACGAACAAGTATGGACCCTCCACCAGTTTTCTAATGATGCGCGGTTTGTTGGGTGATAGATGAAAAGAAGGGCAATGATGTTTTCAGGCTATCGAAATAATGAGTATGACCCGAGGAGGACCTAGGCGCAGACGGGAGGAAAAACGAACCACTGGAATGACTCTGGTAGTCCATGGAATAGCATGGCAGTGATGGCTACAAGAGGTGGAAACTGGTACTGGCCGGCCGCTTGGGTGCAGCGCCACCCCTTGCGCACCGCTGGTGGAAGACCGACGTGGCACCAACCGTGGTGGCTGTGCAGAACCCACAATAGTGGGTTCCGGGGAGCACAGGCGGTGCAATCTGGCACTGTCGTTTCAAGAAACTGGAGGGTCTCCCCCCCCACCCCCACTCCAAGCTTGGCTAGCTGACCATGTTGTGTCCGGCCACTAGGCTGAGCCACCAGCTACATGGGCTGAGCCACCTGCGAGGGGTCCAGGACGCCAGCCGCTGGATCGATCTGCCCGCCGTGCGTGTCTGGCAGCCTACACACGGGTCGGGCCGCCATCCGCGCGGGCCGGACAACCCACGAATGGGCTAGGCCACAGCCGCCGGCCCTGGGCGCGCCTTATCGGGCCGTACCCGGACCTGGGATTGGTCGAACCGGTTCGGGCGGACCCAGGGCAGGTTGGGCTGGGTCAGAGCGGACCTAGACCCCCTCTTTGGATTACTTTTGGGTTTTCACTCATAACATGAGCAACAGACCTCCGATCGACGCACAATTAGTTGCGTTGGATTCCATGGATTGGTATGGTCATTTTGGTATATCACACTCAACATTTTGGAAAATTTTGGGTACAGTTGGGTTGGTTCAATTCCAAAACCGACCGAGCCCTCAGAACAGAAAATCCAATAACTCTCAGACCTGGCATTTGATTGACACAGAGTCTATCACATTGGGTTCTTTTTTATGACATAGAACTTTAGAGTACATCAACACGGACTTTGTGATAGTTGATGTAATGACCCCTTTTCATGGGGAGAAGACCCTCCTAGAATTGAGCGTGCTGTGTGCGGGAAACCAGGAGCTAGATGCGACTATGACGACTGCTATACTAGGATCCAACATGGGTTCGACAGTGACGGCTTCTATACTAGGATCCTACATGGTTTCATTAGTGACAACTACTGTACTTAGATCCTACGTGGGTTTGACAGTGACGACTTCTATACTGGGATCCTACGTGGGTTGGGCAGTGATGACTACTGTACTGGGATCCTCCGTGGGTTTGGCAGTGACGACTACTGTACTGGGATCCTCCGTGGGTTAGACAACATAGATAAATCAGTGACTACATCTGATCATCTCTATCGCTATACGAAAGATGTATACCTATGTGAGATGAGTCTTGACTTTCAATAATTATCATCATTGTGATTGTTTTTACTTCCTGTGTGGTCGGGGGTGTGTTTGGTTTGGAGAGTTGGAGCTAGGATTTGGTTGAAAACATATGTTTATGTATGGGCATATACCGAAGTAGGGGTTGTTGATACTTCGTGATTGTATCCTTCCTTTTTTGGTATATCCTTTGTGTATTATGGGAGACCTTTGAGGGTCTCGGGGTCCCTATTGAGTATCGTTATACTCATCCCTGCACGAGTTATGCCCGCACTACATTGTATTGGATGTAAATGACGGACAGCGTTTACAGAGGCCGAGAGTGAGCCAGGACCGGACGATACCCGAAGGTGGACCACATAGAGAGAAGGTACACGGAGCAGACCAATAGATGTTGAGTGAGGAGGTGGACATCTGTACTTACCCTTCAGGTAGGATACTCGGCAGATGAACAAGGATCTTCCCTTTTCATCTTTTGTACCATTTTCATTTGTACTTGCCTTTCTGTCGTATCTGTACTTTACTGTTGGGCTTGTATTTCTGTCCCCTTTTACTTTCAGCACTACTTTTTTAAATGATATTCACTTAGTTCTTTGTTTCTAGCTTACTCTGTCTCTTTTTGTGTGTTAGAATTATAAATTAAATGCCTTCCATGCTTAGGGATTTATGTTGTTGGTGCTAGTCGCCAGCCCCTAGCCTATGGAAGGTGGGCATGGGGTAGTCACGACACATGCCACAAGGACGGGTCGTGAAAATTAGTATCAGAGGAGTCAGTTCTAATACAGAACCCAAGAATCTATTCATTAATTTTCTATGAAGCAATAGTGTTAAGAGTATTGAGTGTGGGTTTCAGTCCAGGGAATCCAGTGTTGGTGCGTCGGCTAATGTATCCATACACCAGGACCTTAACCTCTGATTCCTAACTCAGTGCACGAAAACACTGATTGCATGTGTGTTTCCTTTAGAAAAGTTTTCTTTGTGATTATTACGTGTCATCTCACTAGGTAAACTGTTTTAACCTTAGAGCACCTGTTAATTTTCAGGATGGACCCCATGAAGGCAACCAACTAGGGTTCCAAGTTATGAACGAGATGGTTGCCCACAGAGCGACGAGGCCTCGGTACATGGCCCCATCATAGCTATGGCACCACTGATACCACTAGCCCTAGCAGCCGAGAGTGCATGCCGCATGAGTGCGTTGAACGAGTTCCAGAAATAGAGGCCACCCAGTTTCCAGGGAGAGACGAACCCACAGGTAGGTGAGGATTGGCTGGAGGCTTTCTTGAGTGTTTTCAGATTGGTAGGGATGCTAACTGACCTTATGGTGATCCTTGTCATGAGTCTCCTACACCTAGTAGTAGGTAGATGGTGGATATTGATGCTCTAGGTGCATGACAAGGAATCATTGATCTCTATGGACTTCGAGAGTCTCTTATGCAAAGAGTTTGTTCCAGCCACCCTTTATGCGGTGTAGATTCAAGAGTTACTTCATCTGCATCAAAGAATCATGAATGTATCTTTTTACTCAGCGAGGTTCACTGACCTCTCACGCTACTCCACGGATATGGTACGGGACCCATTCTTTAGGGCTCCGACTATTGAGCAGTGACTCTGGAATGAGATCAGTGCTTCGATGATTCCCCCTAGAATGCTGACGCATGTGGGGGTGCTGGAGAGAGCCCATCTAATGGAGTGTTTTCTTGCTTAGCAGTCACAATTGGTGAGACCCACCGTAGGACGACTTGTGGTGGAGTCGTCTACAGCCGATAGTAGACAGTTGACGCATAGGTCCAAGAGGACCAGGCCATCCAGTGGGCGACCTCAGGATACAGGTTCAGTTGAGTAGGGCACCCAAAATAGAGCCATCCATACGAGGGGAATGTAGTGATATGCATGCGGCGGGCAAGGTCACATGGCTTGAGACATCCTGATTCGCCATGAGGACGTGCAACAGACAGTAGAGGGACCTCCTAGGAAGAGGCAGAGGTGTGACTGTGGTTGTCTGTCCGGAGCAGGCAGATGTGGAAGAGGAGATGGTCGAGTGGCAGGTGGTGGTCGACGTTTTGAGGCACTACAACCACCACCAGGAGGTCCACCCTGAATATAGGGATCTGTAGGCAGTCGACGCCTAAGAACATGGTGTACCTGAGATGATTCGAGGTATAATATGTGTCTACTCCACCCTTGCAGCAGTACTTATAGACACAGGTGTGTGTCATTATTTTACTGTCCCTACCCTTGTTCGGGGCTCGGAGATTCTGATGGAGTCGTTGGATCAATCCTTATGGCTAGAGACTCCTACAAGAGTAGACTCGATGATTACGCACTGGTGCCAGCAGTGTGAGCATAATCTAGGAGGCAAGAGCTTCAGCTGGGATCTTCTTGTAGAGGTGTCGAGGCCTTAAGACGCCATCTTGGGAATGGAATGATTATGTTTGATATTATTGACTTCTTTGAAACTAATTAATTGTTTTTTATTCCATTATTGTTGGATTATATAAAAATTTTAGATATAAAGAGTATATACCATGTTATATATGTAATATGGGAGCATGAATGTAGTAAATAAGGTTTTATGGTAATTCATGGTGTTACCATGTTTTAATAGAATACATGATCCTGATATTCACATGTTATTATGTGACAAATAAGATCATCATTGTGTTTACAATCCTTATAAATAATGTATTATTAGTTTGGACTAAAGTATTGTGGACATGATTAAAGGTTATAATTGATTAATATTGAAACTGTATAATATTATTAAGGTTAAATAATTTCTTATGATTATTTTTGGATTGCTATAAAATGGACAACCCTGAGGTCGTGCAACAACTTTTCGCGTCCGACAAGGCCGTGATACTTGAACCGGAAACCGAATGGTGACAAGGGTGCATCACCTACCATTGGCCTACATGTTTTCTTGGTTTTTATAATATATATTTTTTAAATATTCAAACAAATCAAGTATAAATTCATTATTTTGGGAGCCTTATACGATTATGATAAATAGAATATTTTTGAATTATATTATCTTTTAGAGAGAAAGATGAGTTTGTGGTAGGAATTAGTTTAAGTATGAAACTCATCTTGTCCCATGTATTTTTTCCTCTTATTCTATTAATAAATTAATTATTAAACTTCAGGGAAGGTATCATCTAACCAAAAATGTGTTATTATAATACCTTATGTTTTGTTGAGCCAAATATATTTTAAATCATTATAGATTGATGGCTTTGAGGTCCTCAATTTTTCACATGATTGGGATTGATGATTTCAATCACTCTCTATAAATACTTATATTTTCTTTCAATTATGTGTCTCTAATTTCCACCAATGTTCTCTTAATTGAGATCATAATTTGGTGGTGAAATTTTCATTTCCCATTCTCTCTTATTAAGACTAAATTATAATTACCCAATTTCTGATGTAGGTTTTCCAAAATGGTATTTTTCTATTTTAAACCTTTTATTTTCCAAGAAAATTTTATAATAGTGAGGAAATAATTTATTGATGTATGAGATAAAGTAACAATACCACATTTAAAAGTGTGTAATCTCTTCAAAGTAATTCAATTACTTTTGCTACACGCTACACCGAGTTCGAGCACACCATGACATAACAAACTAGCCATTCAAAAAGTGGTTATGAATAGTATTAACAGAAATTTTAATTTTATATGCTCAATATAATATTGGAATTAATTTTTTTTCTTAGACATAAAATAGGAAGAAATTAAATTTTTTAGATAAAAGATGTAATTTTTTAAAAAAATGAAATTTTATTTCCATTTAACGGAGAAGTATTTTCTAAACCGATATTTGACACATGTATATATTCAATACATTTAAATTAACTTCCAATTTATAATCAGAACATAAAAATTTACATTGGATAATTTTTTGGTACATTTCTGATAACTTTCATATTTTGATGATTAGTGAAAAATACAAAATTTTAATTCAAAAAAACATTTTTAATCGAAATACTTTATAGTGTTAAATTATGAATTTTTAATGGATTTGAAGTATTATAATATTATATATTTATAATTTAATACAATTTAAGTAATTATTTTTAATTTTACATTTATATATTAAATTAACACTTGTCAATATTTTGATATATTTTTTTTCTTTTTAAGAACACGCTATTTTTTTGACAATGTGAATTAATTTTTAATAAATAATACTACATATATGTTTTGAATTTTGTAAAATATAATTCATTTTTTATTTCGAAATATTAAAATTAGCTTTGGGTGATGTTTTAGGATTTCTATGAAAACGTTCAATTTTTTATAAATAGTGAAAAACACTGGTTATTATTTAAAATCGACTTTTTTATTGAATAATTAATTTTATATTTAAAATTTTTTAATGTAAAAATTATATATATAATACCTATAAAAGTTCAAATTAGTCAATTGGAGTCATTTTATAATAAAATTTGATGTATAAAAACTTATTGAACTATTTGATGTCATTTACCCACCTTCTAGGCACATGTGCATATTTTTATAAAACGTAATTTCTCCACATCTGTGAATTGAATTTCCAAAATCTAAGAAAACAATTCACATAATTATGTAAAAATATTTCCATAAGAAGAAACAAATTTTTTTATGAAAAGTAACTTTGAACATTTATTTATTTCAGTTAAAAGTATATATGATAATTAAAGGTAAAAGTGTTATTATAATTACATTAACACATGTACTAATTCTATTGGATATTTGTATTGTGACCAAAACCATCCTTAGTAATAAAATACGATCCTTTTGGTCCACATGGTTTTGATTAGAACCTTTATTATTATTTTATTTAAAGAATAGATAAAAGTGTTAAATTTAATGTTTAATAACTAAAACATTTTTAATTTTGGGTTATACATAAGATAAATATGACAATAAATATTATTTATAAAGCTAAAAATATTTCCCACATAATGGAATTTTATTCATTGTTTTTATATATTAAATAATTAATTTTAATTATGACACAATGATGATACAGTAATTACTTTATTAGTGAATAATTAAAATAATTGATATTATAAACATTACAATAAATGTAAATTGAAGATTTTGATGCCATAAACGAATTTTATAGGTTAATATAACATGTTAGGGTTAAATAAATTTTTTTAACTGAAACATTTTAAAGGCTTTAACGAAACAAAATACCAAATAGTTTCAATTACTATATTATGAATTGATATAATGTTTATAAAAATATATGGTTTGACAAAAGGACTTAGATAAGATAATATATAGAAATAATGAACCACTATGGGTTATCTTGGATTTTATAGTATGTTTATTAATCATTTAATATAATAATACCTGAAAAAATGGTAAAATTTATATTATTTAACTATGAGTTAAATATAAAAGATAGGGTTAATATAGTGACCTAAAGCTGTCTAAAATCTTCTGTTTGAGAGTATTTCAACTCATTTCCCACCATATCTTCTAAATATATCAATTTTGAGACATTATAAACCGAAAATGATTATATAATAAAATATTGTTTCAAATATTTTCTAAAGTGACCCACACCTCTCCAATAAAAGGGTACTTCATCTTCTATAAAAATAACACATCGAAAGCCATTTGGCTCAGCCAAACCCTGAAATATTCTCCCACAACTTCCCTAAATAAAAATTATTGGAAATACCTTGAGTATAAAGGAATCTTAAGGATATGTTTTATTTAAATCAATAAGGAACACCCAAGGAAGAGTTAATTATTTTATTGCCTATTTCAATGTTATTTTTTTCATGAACATTTTCATTCTTGGTTATTTACACAATAAAATAATAACACCTGTACCTTCAACATAATTTGATGTTTTTGTATATATTTTAAAACTATACTCATTATTCAATCCATTCTATGAATGATAATGTTTCCATGAACGTGTATGTACGGCTTACCATCTCCACGTTGTTGTGTAATTTTTTATTCAACACTATGTTATTTGGATGGATATAATGATGAGTAATATGTTTATAAATAATGAAAATAACATGCAAATTTCTCTATAAAATTATGATACCATCCAATTCCACATCTTTTAATCATTATGAAATCATATCGTCGCATGTGTGTACGTACGACTTACTGTCTCCACGACGCGATGAGATTCATTTCCAGGTTCACCATTCAATGATGATTACAAAAACATATATTATTAAAATTATCTAATATATGACATAATATTGATAATGGAGATATATATATATATATATATATATATGTATATGTGTGTGTGTGTGTGTGAACTTACTTATATCTTATTCACTGACATCTTTTCAATACGATATAAAAATAGAAACAACGTTTATGCGTACGTATGACCTACCGTCTCCATAAACGATGTCTTCCATTACATATATATTTCTATTTTAAATATTTATATTCTAAATATAAATTCTATATAAATAATTTTTTATATTCTAGAAGTATTTAAATTATTATCTAAATGATATGATCTTGAAAAACAAGTTAAAACATGTACAATAAAGAATGTGATTATTTCCCAAAATGTTAATTTAACATGGTAATCATTGTTAAATGGGTAATATAAAGTCATAATTGAATCATGTATTATATAATAAATTTAAATATGGTTCTTGTATAAATTAATAA
Source organism: Viscum album (assembly GCA_963277665.1). Classification (NCBI taxonomy): domain Eukaryota; kingdom Viridiplantae; phylum Streptophyta; class Magnoliopsida; order Santalales; family Viscaceae; genus Viscum; species Viscum album. Next base: position 357,920,475 of record OY728156.1, on the reverse strand, counting down.
CATACAATGGTAATTATAAAGGTGGTCAAACATAACCTTGACCAATGTAAATTGCAATGTATGGGTTAATTCATCAATCTCATTATTAACCGAGATTGTATATGGGTCAGTATTTTTTGGGATATATTTAATATCCATGTCAATGTTTGATAAAATAAATTTAAAATTATTTTTTTAAGGTAGTATTAGACTAGAACAACATTTTAAATGTTTTAAATATTTACTCTTCTAAATCATTCGAATTAATGTCCATGTTTCAAAATGGTTTTAAGGATTTATTTATATGTACATGATTGTTTTAAAATGATAATTATTTTAAAAATATTCAAAGTTGTATGGGAAAAATTTATAAAAAAATATTTTTTAAAGTAATTTATTTTTAAATATGTGACTTTTAATTGATTTCAGAAAAAGGGATATCTCTCTCAAAGAGATTTACTGGACATTTTCAACTATATTGAAAACCTTTAATGGATATTATTCATGATTTATGTTGATTTATTATCATACCATATTCTATATTGTATTGAATTAGTTATGATACTTTTCACTATGTATATTCTATTTTTATACACTTCATGGTTTATGGTTGAAGTATTGACAATTCGTATGCTAGTTTTGATATAAATGTTTATGTTATGTTTCAAAATTTTCATATGAGGAATGCAATGGACTTAGAAAATGATGGGTGGGGCCTGGTATAGCCCCTCGATGAATCAGTAGGTCTCATGAGATAAACTAGTTTCTTAGCACAAGTTCCTGAAAAAAATTTAGTTGTAGTCTTGGAATGATTCCTTGACTATATGTTAATGATTTTCAGTTTTAGGCATTTCCTCCTTGTGAAATTAATTATTACATGTGATTATTAAACAAGTAGAATATCCATGTGCATGTTTATATGGAAATGTTTGATTTATTTTCTTCATAAATTGTTCATGTTTATTTTTAAAAGGCTGTTGTTTTTATTACACATATTGCCTTAAAATTATATAGCTCATGAAAAATAATTTACCCTTAATGAGCATCTGTGCTCACCCCTTTCTAATGTTTTGTTTTTCCAAGATTCCAAGAAGTATATTTTGATTGATATATAGGGTTAATCTTGGGGAATAATGCAGTTATAAAAGGATTATTTGTGTTGTGATTTATGTTTTAATAAATAATGTATTGTTCAGGTATGTAATCTATTTTCCAAGACTACTAAACAGATCTTTCCATCAAGACATGATTCCTTATAATCATACCAATGTATTAAAATAATGCACCGGATCTAGGATTTCGGGGTCTGGACATTCTGTGCGGGACATTAATAATTTTTTTTATCCCAATATGTTAAAACTGGTGTAGGCTCATATATTTTTAACTTTAAAGGAAGGGAAATATTTAATTATAGAGTTTATTACTTGTTTCTATTAGTTATTTCACATATCAACAAAACATTTTCATAGTTACTACATTAAATACTAGTGGATTATGGCGGGTTTGAGGAATGAAGTGTTGATGATACTTATTATATTGTAATTTACATGTATTTCCACGTTGGTTAGGAAACAAGCTATGGACAAGGGAGACCCAATTATGAAAATTTGTCTACTTGGTTCTATAGTAGCAACAATTTGAATCCATGATATTTCTTATGGCTAGATATGGTTTTTGGGAGATCAACAATTGGTGTGTAAAGGAATTTTGATAAAAAAATTTGAACATATCTACTTGTGTGAATCCATTATGAGAGAAATGTCTACACCATGATTGATTGTAGAAAAAAACCAAAAGATTTCCACATAATGGAATCATCAATTCATCTCTAATGGTTGTGTGGAAATGAATGCCATGGAAGTAGAAAATTTTCTATGTTCTATTTTGATATAAAGGATATAGTTGGATATCATTCATTGAAAAATATAATATATAGTCTATAAAGGAAGAGAAACGTGGTGATGAGGTTGGTCATCATTACAAAGTTGACTACTCCCCAAAAGAATTTAAAGACATGCTACCTAATATTAGAGGTATAGTGCATATTTCTTCTTCAATAGATATGTAATTGGTTTATACTAGTTAATTTGATAAATTCATATAATCTATGATGATTTAAACACATGGTGTTTGGGTCAATCTTATTCAATTCATGATTTTTCTATCCACGCACTAGGGATAAAGGAAGGATAATTGTTTTAAATTCATAGATGTCAAGTAAATTTTGATGAACATAACATTGTGTATGATTTGATTGTTCATAATATAGATATATTAAATCATATTATTATTATGGAACAGGGCATTAATTTTATAGACCTACTCAATATTTATAATCACTTATTTCAAATTCATTTCTTCGAAAGAGTCCCCTATGTATTTTTGGTAGAGTGGTATCTAAGATAAAATATGTTGGGGCTTGTTGATTCTTTTCCTATAATGATATCACTAGTTTTTATATATATATTTTTTGACACATTCATCCAATGATTGATTATTCTATATCTTACTATGGTGAATGTTTACCCTACCATATTTCATTGGGTTTCCACCTCATAGATTGTTTTAGTTTACTATTGACATAATTATAGGGAGAAGACACATTCAATACCATTTTATCTTATGGAACCCAGTAAGGCATAATTATCATGATTAAAAGAGATTTATTCACAGTAGAATGTAAAAATAGAGTTCTGTAAAAAAAATTCACATATGGAAGATAAAATTATCTAATATTGTATTGATTACTGAGTGAAATATAATTGACTATTGAGAAAAAATGGAACTAACTTAGAGTAATCATATATCTAATTAAATAAATGCATACCAATGGTTTTATAATATCAACCTATTATCAGGGTACCAATAATTGTGGTTTTTGAGTTGAGAATATACCTATAAAAATTAATAGAATCCTATGTGTGCATTTCATTTTTGAAGTTATTTTGTTCGACCTTACTAATGATTCGATTTTAATTATGTGATGGAAAAACAAGATACACCATTGTTTTTTCGAATTTATTAGGGTTGTAAATATGGAGGATATTTCAATTTACACAATCATTTAGAATGACTAGATACTTTTTCCAAACACAGGGCCACTAACTCAGTAATGAGCAGTTCATTATATATTCTTATTATGAGATCCTAAAATACATGTTCACCTTGATAGACATTCACATACATAAAATATACTAGGTTTAATATCTTCATAAATCTAATTTCAATATTTAATATATAAATGGTAATGGGAATGCATTTTTTGATGCATTATGAAATATTTTGACGACTCAATCCTTAAAAAAATGGTGGAGTGGTCTCCCATGAGTCAGTTTGATGGGAAGATCTCATATGTGGAAGAGTATTTTGAAATGATATTATTATATTATGTCACAAATGACCCATGATATGATGTATGGATTCAGATTAAGAAATAATATAACATAAATTACAAGTGTATTACTAAAATACATTATGGTGAATAGATATTGGCGTATTGGTATGTATCTTCAATTAGTGTGTTCCATATCTGTGGCAGAGCAATTTTTTTTTGATATATATGAGGAAATAATTTATTGATTATTGACATCGACTATGTTGGTAAATGCATATAAGGACATTGAAAATGTATCACAACATTAGATGTAGATATTTGTCTCCCATTATGAGAGGGTCAGTTACATATTTTGGTTCCTCATTCCTTAATTTTTTGTATATTAGGGTGGATCACTAGTGACCTTCTATATTGTAGAATCCCTTTCCACACCCAGTTTTGAAATAACATGATATAACCTTTGACATAATGATTGGAAGATGTAAAACACCTAGTAAAATGCATTACATATTGGAGACCATTAATTAGATCATTTACATCAAAATTTAAGAGTTGGTGAATTTATAGTATATTTGGTACATGTATTTCTAAGTGATTATGAATAATAATTGGTTGACTAATGAAATTTTTTCTGATTGTTAAACATGATTTACCTCATAGTATTATTAGCGAATGCAAGATGTTATAGGTACCCAAATAAAGATAGTCATCGTTTATTTTCCTCATATAGATGTTTAGACTTATGTATCCATCTATATTGTAGATGATATTCTTCGAGAATGTATTATTGAATTTAGTGGGTTGTGGGAGAAGTATCTACATTTGATGGAAATTTCATATAATAGTAATTATCATAATTCAATTAAAATTGAGCCCAATGGATTATCATATTGAAATATATTTAAATATAAATTATGATAGGAGGATTTTAGTGATTCTTCACATATAGGACATAGTATTTTTCAAGAGAAGGTAAAGAATGTGATGATGATTCAAAAATTAATACAGAAATGTATGATTCATTAGAAATATAATTCTTGTCTCCATCATCATCCATTAAAATTTTTGGTTAACGATTTAGTTTTGACAGAGCATCTACAAATATGGGGAATCCTTAGATGATTTTTTTAAAAGCTAGCTTTCTATTATAGAAAATGCTTTCAATATCATTATGTGACATGGAAATATGGAATATTGGTTGAAATCCCCATCCACATTGATGATTATTCAAGAGTTGTTCCATATTTCAAAGATTAAAATTTAACAAACTTAACCTACCCATGTGATGGAATGAGAAGACATCAATATTTTACCTTATACATCATTTGTTGAATAACTAAGTAACATAATGGATTATAAAGATAAGGTGTTTTGGGATAAATTTATTCTCGTAGTCCATATATTATGGTAAAATGAATGAGACCCCAATGAGATGTTTGTGGGTAAAGAATTATATTTTAGTAGTAGACTTATCTATTTATGATTTGGAAATCATGGTACTTACTAAGGGCCACCAGATTCATGGTGGGAGAATTATTATGCAATCCAGTTCACATCTACATGGAAATTTGTGACAACTTCAAATCCTTTGAGGATATATATGTTTATGAGTGATTATGGATGAAAATATATTGTTTTAGAAAAAAACATGCATGGTATATCGTTGAGTAACATGATTTATAGTATCCATGGAGAAAGAATATGATATGTATCAATTGCTTCCATTGGGGATTTCATGGATATTTTCATGAATGGTATATCTTTTTTAGTCAACACAAAAACTATGCATATGTTTTAATTTTGGTTTAGTGGTTGTAGCGGTGCTTGAGTATTGTCAAATATTTTGGCATTTACAATGAAACAATACAATAACATTTTCATGGGATGGTATCTAGGAAAATTTCCTATCATATTTTATCTATTTATGTATCCTAAAATTGTAACCTCATATGAAAATCTTAAAATAGAAAATTAAAGTGGTTATCCGTGTCAAATTTCATTATAATATCCATCTAAACCCATAATATCTTGAACCATCCCATCCATTATGCTATATTGCCTATAATTTTTATCATGTGGTGCTCTCTAGTTGATTTGGGTGGAATCTTCAAGGTATATATATAAATTCTCTAATTTATACATATTTCTCAGTATTTATAATCCATCCATATTTACATTGATCATTTTAAATCCATTTAAGATATAATTTCTTGATATTGGGTTATGAGTGTATCAGTAATGATTTTCATATTATATCTATTATAGTGAGGAATTAATATCTTATTTCCTATCAATAAATTTGAATTTGTCAAAATTGAAACCATTATTGAGGTTGGTGTCCATATCTAATGGATTCTCTTTCCAAGAAAACAATAATGTTTCTGTGAAATATTTTTATGTTTGAATATATAAAATATTAGTTTCAAATTACCAATAGCTAAAATGAAAGACTTGATTATTACATGGTCATCAGAAGAGACAAGAAATATTTTAAATGGGGTTTTCTTTAATAATAAGATTTAGGATATATATATGACTGATTAAATTCTACAATGTTTTTCTCAAAATCAGATCTCAGATAATTTTTTCCATAATGGAAAATTTTTTTAACATGATAAATACCATGGTATATATGTGTTAATAGGAACCCATGATATACAATCATGTTACCTTAAATATATGTGAATATTAAGCCCCATCATGGTTCGAAGTGAATATGGTTAGTCGAAATTACATGAATATCTATGATTTACTTTCATGTTCTTTTAATCTGGTTACATATTATTAGTTTCAAATTATTTAAATGAATGTTTTATAATTCCATGTTTATAATTTTTCTGATATGATTTTTTTCAAATTTTAATCAAATGTATTTTTTAGGAAAAGGACACTTCATGTAATTTTTTTATCAAACTTTTTAAAAAAAGGTCTTATAGTTTCATGGTGGAATAAATGGTTTACATTAACACTTTTATAATACTACATGTTTATTCACACTATAGATATTCAATGGGGTGTATGTATACATGTGTTTTTTATAATCGAACAAGTAGATGGTTGTGATGATAATCATCTATTCCTATTATTCTATGTTTTATTCAGGATCTTCATGGTTGGTTTCGATATATTTTTCCAAAGATATGGACCCATATCTCAATGTTTATCATTTTTACTACACTTATTGGTTTTTTTTCTAATAATATACCATATATGTTTAGTCATCCTATTTTTACTCTATTATATATATATATATTTATATCCATTGGTTCATGAGACATATTTTTAGGGTAAAAGAAAACTAATTATAATATTTGTTTTAAACTATGATGATGTCATCACCTTGTTGTGATTATAAATACTATTCATTATTTTTGGTAGTCTATCTTGGCTAACAGTTCAGGTTGACCAAGGAGGGATCATTACAACTACCATGACCATTTTTGGTAGTTGTTATAGATGATATTATCATATGTACTATGTGGATGGAATAGAATGGAATCACTTGAGGATCATTATTAAATATATATAACCATATGTTTCAAATGTAAGTATTTCATTGTTAAAGATTAATATTCATAATATTTCACAATTTAAAGACTCTAGATCATAAATGGTTAGTGTTATTTTTTAATTGATAAAAAAATTATTATCAAATAATTTAACTTCAATATCTATTAAAACGATCTTCTCCTTTACTAATATTTATATACATTAGATTATGAAACCATAATTCAAATATTCAAGAATGGAATCATAAATAATGTTAATTTTATATGCTTAGTAGGGTTATTTGTGGGGGATATCAATCGATGATCATATGAAATAATAATGTTATAATAATTATATAATATCTTGAATATAACATAATTTTTTTAATAATCTATCATAGATCATAAATATCATTCATATAATATAACATTATCATTTGAAAATACATGTATCAAAGACTTGATAAATTATCATAAATAAATTTTGAAGGATAAGTTCATTTAAAAAATGTGTTACATAATTATAAGTATTGAAACTATATCATATTTAAATTTTTAATAAAATTTAAATAAATTAACAACAAATAATTAGTCAATGCATGTTTTTAATAGTATATTAATCACATTGACTTGTTTCCCATATTAGATCAAGAATATTGAGTGGTTTTATATAGGGTAAGAAGTGTGTTGACTTGATTCTTATTATTATTCCCTAATATATAATACCATACTCAATCTGTTGGATGACTATACAATTACAAACCCATCCATGATACTGTGAAATCCATACATATGTGTTCTGAAAAATAATAAAATGTTAATCATATCATCATATCATAACACATACAATGAAAATGGGTTTCATAAAAACATCATAATATAATCATATCATAGAAAATTAATGGTAAATAGATTTCATAAATATAAAATCATACTAATCATAAAATTATCTAGATAAATAATTAGGATGGTATAGTTGGATCATATCCCTATACAATCATAATTAATAAAAAGGATTTTATATTTGGTATTAATTCTATTAAAAAATGACTAGTATATTTCATGTGGATTGTAACATTATCTTTCCAAAATCACTTATTCAAAATATATATTATTTGAAAATATTATCAAAAAAATTATTTTAAAATAAAGATAAGAACATGTATAGGAGATATTAAGTCCTTGTTTAGTCATGTTAACGTGAAATTCCATTCATTCCATATATGTTAAAAGAAATCATTTCTTCGAATCATTTGTAAATAGTAAAATAGTTCTTTGATTGAAAAATAAAATAATGATTTATTTTATTTAACTTATTAATAAATAAATCATTGGTGAAAATGAATTTAACCAATTATATTATAATATTAAAATATTTTCTTAAAATATTCTTTAGTAAAACTAGTTATGGAAGGAAAAGAATATTCGATCGAAGAGAATACTAAAGTTTGATTACTTTAAAATAAACTATTTAAAATAATGTGTTCAAAATGTGAAAAATGATATTAAGAAATGTATTATTCATAAATAAACTATGTATAATATAATTAATGTAATTTAAAATATAGATATTAAATAATTACCTCTATGAAAATTCGGGAATAAACAATCCTAATTAAAATATAATCTTATCATTAATCCCAAACCTCATATCTCGTATTTATATAAAACAAATTGATCCTCCTTTATAATAAATATTTCCTTATTATATATTTATTCCATATACATAATAATATATATCATGAAATTTATTTATTACTTATGAAATACTAGTACTGGTTTATTAAAAATTATTACTAAATAATTGTTCTCAAAGATAACAACAATAGTTTTATTCATGTTCTAGTCTTCCAATATCATGAATTATATTTCTATAGCGGATAAATCATGAATATAATCTTATTATGGATATCAATGTAAGATATATTCATTTTTAATATTAGAGTTATCTATAATAGTTGGAGATAAAAAATGAATTACATCATTTATGGAGAAGATATTCCATAGATATGCATGAACGGTGTTTCAACCGTTGTAAGGATGGAATAAAATAAATGTATATAATAATTTAGCAGCATTGAATAATTATTATATCATATAAATAAAATATATTCATCAAATATATTCTTGTAAAATTTAAATTAAGAAAAAACTCATATCACATCATTGAGGTGGTATTCCATATTTACACAAGAACGACATTTTAATTTTCTGAAAAAAATTTAGTTACGAAGGTAGATGTTAAAATATAATATGATAAATATATTTACTTCATAAATATCATATATAAATATTATCCACATTATAATATACATCCAAAAAATATTTTAATAGATAATAAATTATATCTGAATGTGAATATTGTAATATGATGGTGTGCTTGAGTGTTTAATCAACATCCCATTTTGTGGATAAGACAAAGAAAATTAGATTTCATAAAATAATAAACATTATTTATATTTATGAGACCTATATTTTATAGTATATAAAATCATGGAAAAGTGAATGTGATCAATTAAGGTGATTACCCCTTCTCTAAAATTACACTTTTTGATATCTATATGAGGACCATTTGGTTGCCCGTTTTGGGAGAGTAGATCTTCAAAATTAAGGATAACGATTTTGAGAATAGAATAGTTCGTGGCCTATTAAATATAATAAGTTCAATGTGATAAAAATGAGTAAACAAAGGGTGTCTTATTTTAATGGAGTGAGATGAAAACATGGAATTTCTTAAAAGAAAAAAATATAATAGAGTAATTATTAATGAAAATTCATCCACATGTCCATAAATTAAAATTAACAAAGGATATGGTATAAATGAAACCACCAATGAAATTTAGATATATTATACTTCCATTTTTATCCATATATTATTGATTGACTGCTTCATTGAATGTTTTTTGCCATTAACCATGATAAAATCTCAGTCTATATTAAATTGATAAGAATGATAGGATAAATAGAAATGATAATAAAAAATGTTGATTGGTTGGTATTTTTTAACCATAATTTTTTTATGATTCTAATTTTTTCTGATATTTAAATCTTTTAATAAAATATAAATAATTATAAAATATAATTATTTTAAATTTTGGAACTATTCAGATAATTTTACGTGAAATCCATCAAAAAAAATTTGAATCTCGAATATATTATTTCCACACATCCCTAATATGTCAAATGTGTCTAATGATTTTGCGAAATAATAAAATTTTCTGAATTTTATTTAATTTGAGTAATTTTTAAATAATTTATAATCTTTATAATAATTTTAATAAAATGTTTTGGAATTAAATAAGTGTTTGAGGTAAATATTTAGTCACTAAAAATAAAATATAAATTATTATAATTAAAATATTATATTAAAAATAAAAATCATAACCAATATTTTCCAATCTCTATCATTTTGTAAAATATTTACCAAAATTTAGGTCAATGAACTCATATTTGGTATTTAAAAGTTTATTAAATTAATACTAAATATATATTTAAATAAATGTGAGACTATATGGCCATATATTTGATACATATATTTAAATGAGATATCACCGCTCATAGAATAGGATAATGGATAGTTTTTGATAAATTTTAAATCCTTAAGATAAAATTTTAACCATATATTACTCTTCTTATCCCTACCGTGGTGACAAATATTTACTATAGTTATTATTTATGTTTAAAAAAATCAATGGGAACAATTTTAAAAAAATTCCCCCCCATTAAAAATTGGTAATTGAATTTTAAAAGATAATTTCTATATGTTTACTAAATACATTATAATGTGACTTTGAAAAATGTGAAAAATATCTATTTTTTTAGAAATATACATTTTTAATCATAATAGTAGAACAATTTTTATACCATTCCTATGAAAAATATTCTGAAAATTTTAAAACTATTAATTTTATTTTTTATTTTAATTAATAAAATTCAACCATAATTGTGAACTTAATTTTATTATAATATTACACCTTGCACGCATAAAAACTATTTCCCAAAAAATACATCAAAGTTATCTTAATTTTTGATTTTTATTTATAATTAACTTAAAATAAATAAATTAATTATGTACATTTATAAAACATGTGTCCTTTATATTTGGTATGGACTTATTCAAACCATCCTGATAAACATCAATGTGATAATATAATATTTTATAATAATATGTAAGTAGTATATCGTGGTTTCATTATACTAATTATTGCATGAAAAACAGGATACTAATGAAATTAAATTTATTTTTGAAAAATAATTCATAAAATCTCTGGGTGTTACATTATACCCCATTCAGAAAGAATTTCCTCTATAAAATTATAGTTTATGATTCAAAAAGGTGATGATGTATCTATTTCATTACATTCTCAGGTTTCATAGTAGCATAATTGAATTTATGATTCCTCCGTAGATCATTAACTAGGTGAGTAATATTGTTTTGTAGATCATAATCTATATGAAAAAAATATTTTTACTTGTCATTCTTCATAAGAAATTTCATGTGCTTGTGGTATTTCATCTACGTTAAGAACATGTGATTCCTCAGGTATACACTTCTTTAATAGAGGTTCATTGACCATATCCTGAACTAGATAGAGGTTTTGTGGATGATCCAATTGTTAAGATACATTCCATATGTAATAAATAATGATTATGGGATAATATTCCAAGGGTTAAATTTTATTTAATTTTCCAATCTAAAAAATTCTCCAAGGGAGAGACTCACAAAAATGAATTTTCAGTAACATCTAAACCCATATTTTGTTGATGTCTACCAGAATTGGTTTTATATCAACTATGTGAGGCACATATGTGATACTAAATATCATTGATTTTATTTATTCCTTACTAATATATATTATTATCTAAAAAGATTATTTATCCACCATTGTCCCATCACATTTGATTACTATAGTTCCTACTATAGAGTTACTCATAAGGAGAAAGGAACATGTTTGAGTGAATGGTATAATTATATGAAATATATAATAAATGAAGGTATTTATCCCACCAAACTTTAAATTATAAATAAAATATCAAAATATATCCTCTAGGATTTGAATAGTTATTCCTATCTGACCAACAAATCATGAATTATATGTTGTGATGAAGCATAATTCAATATCTAGATCTTATTGTTGTCCTCACAAGAACATCAAGGTAAACCTAATATCCCAAATAAAATACAATATAATGTTGTACTTAATGAAAGAATACCACATTATTAATATATATTCTAGAAATATTATTAGAGAAGAAATATTCAATGATAGTAATTAAGGGGCTATATTTTTATGGGTATCGAAAACAATCCCAAAAGAAATATGGATACTATACATTATTGGGAGCTTTATGAAAAAATAAATGGTGTTATTTTTCCTTTGAAATTCTAGTTTGGGTAATATGTGTGATGTCATCTTATATATTTGTCTCCTAACAATAACATGTTGACGTACCTCACAGAAAAATAATTATTTTTCAATAACCATTTTCATGTTTCCCCATATTATATACTTCTTCATCATTCTATAAATATTAATACGTTAGTTATAAATATAAAATTATGGTCCACAAGAATAATTAAATTAATTCTTCATCATATATGGTATAAACCTCAAATATTATTTATTTATAATCCTTGTCATTTGATTATACTCAAACATGATCTTAGGGTAATTTAAACCACAATTGTTTACTCCAAATCAACCTTTTATAAATAGTTACCATTATAATGATATATAGTTTAAAATTTATATGACTAGGATAATATACCTCCCATTTATTCATGATTTCCAATTTCATTCATTCAAAATATAAAAATATTAGAGCATTTTTATTTGTATCTTAAATATGTTAATATGATACTGTCAACATAATTCTTATTATATAAAGATTATATTATGGGGGTGATAATATATTCTTTGTTGATAATCTGTTATAATATTTAACAACCTTTTATGTCACATATTCTTATGTATTTGATTTAATATAATAATTTAGATTTTTGGATTATTATATACGTCACATATTACTCTATAAATATAAATTATCTATATATTTAATGAAAAAATTACCATATCTATCTCTAAATAATTTATTGTAAATTTTTTTTCAAAGCCTTTAATTTATGTGCGGAATATTCAATAACAATATCATTCTGTGTGTTAATAAATACCAGTCTCATTTTTTATGTATCACTATAGACTAAAAAACATTCTCTAATAGATTTTATTGTAATCATAGATGCACAAACTAACCATCCCTTTATTCACATTAAATATTATTCACATTTATTGACCCGAGGAACTTGTATCCCATCCACTATAATTTGGTGAGTTCATAACATTCCCCAATTGAAATATCTAAAAAAATAATGATATTATATAGCCAAATAATTAATAATTCTAATCTCTGTAATTTTTTGTATTTTAAATTTCTCAAAAAAATCTATCTTAGAAATATATATTAAAATAACCATACATGAAATTATATATCCTATGAATGAAACATTAAAAATACAAATTTCACACTTGGTAAAATATGGATAATCATTCCATAGCATCTTCAACATAATATTCAGTTGATCATTATGATTTTCATTACCCACTGTATATATAAAAATTCATCTATAAAGACTAACAAAAACCGTACAATGTAATCTATAAAGAATCTATTCACAAAATCCATTAAGATATCATGTTAATTTTAATGAAAATATGGATTCAAAATTAATTTTTAGTGTCTATCCCTCATATAAAAGGACTTATTGGGTATGTCATTACATTTTAACCTCAAATGATTGTTCCTATATAGAATTATAATATTTTAACTGTATTTAGATCCTCATAATTAATCAATCAAATAATTTATAGATGCTATGCAATGTAGTTATTCCTAATAGTGACCCTATCATGCTCTCAATAATCATTGAAGAGTCGTAGATATTCATATTTCAACATAAAAAAGGCATAGTTCGCCAAAAGATGATGAAAATAGAAATAAAACCATATCAATAATCACATGATGTATCATTTTCCCTAAATTAAAATCAATTGGGTCATTGGATAATTTGAATTTGATTTATGTGTAACACCAAGATTGATTTCGATTGAAAATTCAAATTCATGACTCTAAGGAAGACAAATAAATTCATTATAAATGACCTAAAAAATAATAAAATATAGAAATATCTTCAATTACTAGTATTTATACAACCAACAATGATAAATAGACTTTATTTATATGAATTATTTACAACATTATATAAGTTATTACAATTTTTAGGGTTTTATTCATACTCACAGTGATGAATATTCACATGTTCATTTGGATATGAAATTTGTCTTCCATTTATTATAAATTAATTTGAGATCCATATAAAGAATTTATATCCATATATGGAATCACATTAAATTAATATAAATGTAGATTTATAATATTTGTTGGAGGTACTATTCCATAAACATCAACTAGAGGGGAACATTATATATGAGTTAAAGCTAGCATAAAATTAGAAATTTCCACCACTAACTCAATATCTAATAATTGAGATGATAATTTGATTCCACTTAAAAAATTTAATAGATATGAATAAGTAAAAAGATCTGAAATATAATAATGTAGTAGATGTTATAGATTTTATTATATGTGTACCTCTGTCCAAAAATTTTCAGAACCCACTTCATCCCTATGATTACATGATATATTGTATTATATTTGGCCATAATATGTTTATAATAATGATCATTATTATAAACATTCATATTCATTTTCTAGGTTAAATAATTTCTATATACATTGAATTTAAATCATTTTAGATTTATTGGTTGATTAGTTGCAATATACTTTTTCTTTATTACATTAACAAGCAAGGTCATTACATTTTGTCATTTATGGGATTTTTTTCCCAAAAGTGCTCATTTAATTCATATCCAAATTCTTTTATATAATTTTTCATAATGAATATTCTAATAATTAATGCATTTATTTGTATGGAATTTCATATCACTTTTTTATTTATATGATTTTTTATGAGAAACTGTTATTACTTTCATAGAAAATTCATTGTAATTGTGGGAATCTCCAATTTTTTATTCAATATTGAGTTCATGTCTAATGATTTAATGATTTTGAATGAAGTCTTTTATATCTGGTGTCATTTTCAAACAATATTTTAATCCACCAAAAAACTAAAAAAATTATATCTTATGGAAAATGATTAAACAATATGTTTACATTGCAAGATTAATGTTTTCCTTGTAAATACCAATTATTTCCTCTTCAATTTTTTAAGTAGATGAAATTCCTTCTCCATCATTTTATGTAGAATATAAGGAATGTAAGTACAAAAAATATATTCTCATAATATATTCCATTTTCATTTATTCAATTTATTACTCTAGTCTAACATTCGAAAAAATGTTGAATCATTGATAGGATTCAACTTCAATGTGATAAAATTTTATGAAAACATTATCATTTTTTGACCACTATATAATTAGAAATATCAATATATTGGTTCTAATAAATCACTCAACAACTTTTGGATTTGAAAAACCACTAAAACAAGGTGCATAATAAATCGTTAAGGATGGAATAATTTATTATGATATATTTTGATTGATTGAAATATTAGTGTGACTCATCCCCTTAGACATATTTTCAATAAAATAAATATGAATATAAATTCGGCCTCCCATATAATTTAAGTTCTAAGGTATTGAATCCTAGTGTTTTCCAATGCATGTTTTGTTAAATGGGTTTCTTTTGGATATATCCATTAATAAAACTTAAAAGAAATGTGTTATAAAAACTAATCTTCTTGGGAAATCACATAATCATGAAAACCAATTTATTGGATTTCTAAATCTTGCAATTGTTTGATGGAACATTTTGTTTAACTAAGGCCATACATGGTTATTATTTAATAAAATAATTCATAATTGTTCTTAAAAACTATCTTATTTAACCCAAATATATCTCTGAGAGTTTCAATATAGATACATTGTAGGGAAAACCACATTATGCACCTGAATGGTTTATGAGATAAATTTAAAAAATATTCTTGGGGTCAGAAACCAAATATTAATTTGTTCTGATTCTGATTCCAATTGTAATAACTAGACATAGATTTATTAATATTAAAAACACATAACATATTTTGTATCAAAACATTATTTTGTTATTCTACTCTTAAAATTAGCCCCATAATATCACATAAAGGATTTCAATCCCTAATATCCAAATATTGACTAAACCTATTATCTGAAAACAACAATAGATACACATAATTTTCATATAAAAACAGTACATATTTTTAGATTAATTTTCAATATATCTCCCATTTACATGAATAAGGTCCATTATTATTTAGTTCCATTCGAAATAAGATAAAAACTGTAATTATTTTATGAAATATTTTTAATATATCCATAAATATATTCCCATTTAGTACCCTTTGAATACATTCCCTAGATAAAAAATATATCAAATCCTGGTGAATAGAATCTTATGAGTGTTTTATCTTAGATTTTCGATCAGGGTAATCACGGGAGATTTGAGTTGGAGGTTATATGAATGAATATAATACATAATGGTATGATATCATTGATGTAACATAATATGTTCATATTAAATATATCATTTATTTTAAAAAGGATTCATGGAATAAATACATTCATTTCAAATTTCATATATAATATGAGTGTGAAATCATCATAAAACAATCTAGGCCCTAAAGTCGATTCCCACCAAATGATTACCCATCATAAGTAAAAAAAATCATATCTCAATGATAGTAATAAAGTCCATCAAATAATAATTAATTGGTAATTAACAATTTTTTCCATATTGGATCATGAATAATGGATCATTTCCTATAGCACATCAATTACATTGACTTATTATCTAGAAAAAATTAGGAACATCAGCTTCTTTCCCATAATCATATCCATTGATATAATTATTTTCCTAATAAATTAATGGAATTTATAATTTTAGGATCACCATTACTATATTGAACAGATATATATATTTTTTTCCATATGATCATAAAACATTTATCATATAAGTATATAATCACTCATTCAAATAATACTTGTTTTATATCTATTTCAAAAATCCATCTTATCATTAACCATGATAATTAAATGAATACAATATAAATATCATTATAATAATCATAAGTCATATAAAGAAATAATAAGCATGTTATAAAAGGATCATATCCATAATAAATCATAATTTACATCAAGGATTTTATGGATGATAATAATTCATTTAAAAAATAACTGGAATCTATCTTGACAAAAATACTAATTTTAATTTTGAATTCAAATATTTAAAACCCCAAAATTTCAAAAATATTAGTAAATATTTTTTTATGAAACCTTGGAATTATTTATTTTTAGCTTAATGCATCAGGAAATTATTTTTTGTTTAAATTTCAATCATTTTATCCACCTAAGAGGAAATAATTCCTTTTCCATGTTTGGAAAGGGTCAATAAACACCTCTTTAAAAATGATAATAATATTACTTTTATAATAAATTTTAAATAGGAAAAATCCAAAAATATGAAATTAGAAAATTCAACGTTGAATTTTAAAAAATTTCATGATATTTTTATATAAAATGAATAAGGAAGTAAAATGATTTTTGACCAAAGAGAAAAAAATGGGTTTTATAAAAATAATTTCTACAATATATTGTATAATTATTTTGTAATAAATGAATAAAAAATTAATATTCTAAAAATAACTATAGGATAACAATTTGGAATGGATTAGTTAGATATGAATCATATAATTTTCAAAATAGAAATTGAAGCAAAAAAACCTAAATTAAAATAGGATAAATAAAAAAATTCATTACCCAATGTATCATATTTCTTCATATAATTTCACACCAATGTTATGATAAATATAAAATTATTATTATATAAATCTATTCCTGAATCAGAATCATATCTATCTTACCATTTATTATTTAATATTAAATTCACATCACCTATTTATTAATAATTTGTTATTAACATCCATTTTCCGGTTGAAAATGGATTTTTTATTCCTTTTTTGATTTAAATATCATTTTCCTTGTACAAATAACACAGTTAAATTTATTTAATTGTTTTATTTATTATATTAATATAATATATATTTAATATATATTTATTTTTATTATTTAAGAGAATATATATATAGATTAATTACACTATTCATGTAGAAACTAGTCCATACATAAGCATTAACATTGTTTTCCCTTTATGATCTATATAAAAAAAGAATCGTAAAATTTCATTTAAATTTAAAAAATAATTAATATATAATATAAAATAAATATAATCATCAAATCCATCCTTATTACCATCAATTTAAATTATAAGAGAATAAGAAATCACATCGGATAGTTGACGTGGTAGTCCACATATACACAATAACGACATTAGGGTTATGATATGATTGGAGGGAAATATAGAATAAATTATATTAAAATTATATAAAAATAAATATTACAAAAATATAATATATATTAATATTAAACCCATATTTATTAATGTCTGTGAATAATGGTGATTTAAAATGCAATATATCACTAGGTGGATACAATATGCTGTATATATACATGAGGAAAACATCATATTTTTAAATAATAGAAAATATTTTAAATAAATTTGGTAACATAATAATAATAATAATTATTATTATATTTAGCATAATGAATTTATTTTCTAATGATAAATATCATTAATTTAGAGTGGATAAAATAATAAGTGAAGAAAATTAATCGATAAAGGTGATTACATATTCATTGAATGAACTCCATTGTATTTCCTCTTAATAACCATATGTTAATTTTTTTCAGAGAAAAATAGAACTATAATATGTTTAGGGATGTTTATAATATATTTTCATTGGGATTGGTCAATCAAGAGGTCTTAATGTGGTGTAATGATGTTAAAGGAAGGGTGTCTTTTTATAAGGGTGGAAAATGACTCATTAGGAATGTCATAAAAGATTAAAATATAATGACATAATTCCGATGAAAAATTACTCAACATGTTAATGATTTCAAATAATAATAGTATAAGGCAGATATAAAATAACAAAATAAAATTTAAATATGTTTTGGCATAATTTTAAACATTACATTTTTGATTGACACTTTTTTTAATAACATAATTCTTTATCATCACAAAAAACTATTTCAATATTATACGGTAAAAATGGTTATTATAAATGGAAAAAATGAATGAAAAATTTTCCATGGTTGATATGTTCA
Organism: Viscum album; assembly: GCA_963277665.1. NCBI lineage: Eukaryota > Viridiplantae > Streptophyta > Magnoliopsida > Santalales > Viscaceae > Viscum > Viscum album. The sequence goes on along the minus strand of OY728156.1, from coordinate 357,901,399 downwards.
ACCTTATTCCATTCCTTTATTTGAATATATCATTTTTTGGAATTTAAATCTTTTAATATAATATTATATATTAAATTATATCATTAAATTTAATTTTTGAAGTACCAATTTTATTTGACATTAAAATACCCTGAAAAAGAAGGAATTTGAATCCATTTAATTAAAAAAGTTAAATATTTTATATGTATATAAAGAAATTAGAGTATATACTAATTCAATTAACTTTATCACATTTTATATTATTAATTAATTTATTGAAACATTAAATTAAATTAAAATAATATAATTTTTTTATCACATAAGAATAGAAAATAATTATTCATTCACTAATATAAAGAAATAATTATTATGAAAAAGATAATAATTTATCTTTTTAGTAAATATTTACCTGTGAACCAATGATATTATTTTCCTTTAGTAAAAAATTAATTGTATTATAGTCAAAACAATTATATTTTGTACTTCTTGTTTTCATGAATTAATAAAAAGGAAATATTGGATGAAATATGTAATGATGATGGGGTAATTTTGAGGAATAGATATAAATTTAAAAAACTGCCCATCCAATTGGAAATATAAAATATTAGATAAATTTTAAATCCATATCAAAATGTTTTAACAATATTTGACATGTTTTACCCTTACTAAGGTGATAAAAATTTACTATGATTACAATTCATATTGACTAAAAATAAAAGGGACCTAATTTAAATAATTGTTCATTCTTATTGGAAATATAAAATTCAGTAATCATGATTTAGTTTCTTAATTATAATAAAAATGTTTCAAAATACGAGATTAAAACACACAAAAATATTTTTTTAGAATAATAAATTTTAGGGAAATACAATATATTTATTATTATTATATTCCTAGAACAAAATAATAGATGAATATTAATAAATAATCATTGAATAATTTTTTTTATTAAAGTCAATAAACAATTACATTTAATTTAATTTATCAAAATAAGCTGATATTAATTAGATAAAAAATTATTTTTTAAAAAAAACCCCCTTTATTTTCATATTTTTTTATTTTTAATTATAAATAATCAATAACTAATGAATTTAATTTATATACATTTATATCATATTTGTTTCATTATATAGTTATTCATATTCATAATTTATTATCCAATGTACTGTTGTAAAAGATCACATTAAATAATAATAATTTTATTATACATCGTAGTTCTTTTAAACTCATTGTTTTTCATAATAAATGTTTTCGAGGAAATTATATTTATTTGAAAAAAATTAAAAAACATGTATTGTTACAATGAATACAATAAATAATGACATATCATCTTTCATATTTATAAAGAGTAAATTGGGTTTAATGAAGTATTAATCTTGGGTTTATTAATTACTGAAGAGGGTATATTAGTGGATCTTTCAATGGTGTATGTTTATGAACAACGAGAAAAACAATGATGGTGAAAAATATTAAATATTGATAGAATTTATAACTATAATAAATTAATTTTGGTAAATTTCTCATTCAATCAAATCCATTTGCCAATTTTACATGGATGGGTGCCTTTTTTTAGAGAAATGAATGTGAATTAATTTAATGTAGTGTATTAAAGGATTGTAAAGTGATCCTATAATCAAACTTACCTATAAGAAAGAAGGTATTTTGATATAATGTTATGTATAAAAAGTTTAAATGGATTTTTTATCATGAATAATGACTTGGTAGTTTGATTATTCTAAATTCCAAATAAATATTTATGAAGAAAGTTACTGGCTTAGGATTTTGTTTTGGAATAGGAATTTTCATTTTAAATAATAAACTAATTACCATTATTAGTAGACATAATATATATATATATATATATATATACTAATCATAAATTCATGTTGGATATATGCACAAAGGGTAATATGATTATGTACCAAAAATTATCGTTCATTTTGATTAATTATTATGAATACTCAATAAATCACCACCATGTGATGGAAATTTATGGGGATGGTACTATGAGTTTGGGAGGTCATAGTAGATTATCCAGGAGGATTGAAAAAACATAAATTATTATTTATTTTTACTATATAGAAAATAAAATCATTATAAATTTAAATTAATCCATTAGTACATGAATTAATCATTGATTGTGTTTTAATGTGGCCTTTAATGAGGCACAGAAGAAAGATGAGGAACCACAAAATAATATTAGGATTATTCCAATGTTGAACCCTAAATATGATGGAATTATATTCTCACAAACTCAAATATGTGACAGTTAATAATAACATTTGTAGAAGGAGATGTTAGATGAAACAAAAATCTCATCATTCCCAGTCTTAATGAGAATCCAAAAATTTATAGTGACATGAATAATATTTAATAGTGGGGAAACATAAAAATGATTGATATGACATCAATATCTCAATCACTAGTATGTCATCTTTTCAATTTATAAAATCATTTGTCTATGTAGATGATGAAAAAACTACCCATAACTATATGGAAAGGATGTAAAATATTTCCTTGATTTTTTATATGACAAATTACTACATCTAATGGATATAAACCCATTTGGTTTATAGTTATTATAAATTTAATATATCCTCAATTTATTTATATTAGAGAATATATATCACTTTATCATCTTATAAGGAGATTCATTAAAGAGGTTGTATGGTTGTATAAAATATAATTCTAAATTGTTTCTAATCAAAAAATTAGGCTTAGCTCTATTTTATATATTTGTTTTCACTATAAATTAATTATAACGATGATCATTAAAAATACATATCATAATGAGATAGTTTCATGATTTTAAAAGAATATACAAATCCTAAAATATATATTAGTATATTTCATTATATATTTCTGAGGGGGAACATATCAACACCATTTTCAAGATGATGTTGAATACAATAAAATATTATATTCATCTATTAATATTGCCATATATGATACACACTCGATAATGATGCATAAAATTCCAAAATAGTTGTTTATAGATTGAGAAACTAATCAATTACACCGTAATATAGTTGAGAAAAATGTAGATAAATTAACAGATATAAAACATAATATTAATGAATTTTAGAGTAGTAGATGAGTGATGAAAAAACCATGGAAAATATCATGATATTTAATTTAGAGAGAAGGTATTATAATTGACATCTATTAATAATAATGTTATGTACTTTTTATTTAAGTGGAAGTTAACCCCTATATAATCTAGTATATTCATATTCTTGATTGAGTATGAATGATAGCTAATTTCTTGGTGCTTCTACTGAACCTCACAACATTTTATTATATGTTCCATGTATCTCTTTTGAGTGTATATATATTGGAACAATCATATGTAAATTTAAAAAAAGGCAGGACCACATGAGTTTGATAATTCATATGCATACAATTGTTAGTAAACATTGACTACAATGATAAATTTCTACGTAACCAGACCAATCACAGTGTTATGGATATCTTGGGTAGTAAAAAATTATATCTAGCTATGTGGTAATTGATAGAGGTAATTATATATATGATTCCCCATTTTTTAACATCATATTAATGGAATTTAATATTAGAAAATATTATATGGGAGAAATAATTTTACACAATGATATTTTCAAAATATATTACTCTTTATAAAATTCAATGTGTTTGATATCTTTTGATCCATAAAAAACATATGTGAAGAATGTATTACTAAAAAAATAAAAGAAATAAATTAATAAATAGAATATAAATTTGATAAAATAGCATATTTTTAAAAATTGGTAATGTCTATTAAGAAAATATATTTGATTATAGAAAAACATTAATGAATTGTTTTGTTCATATATGTATTATATTTCAAATTTAACAACTGTGAGGATTGATATCAATAAGCTACATGTATAAAATTCATCAAATAAAATAAAGTAATGAAACTCAAAAATTAATTGAGAAATGTTAAACAATATTTGGATATTAATTATTTTATAAATGGAAATATTTTTCTAATAAATATTGTTTTAGGGTATATGTTTTATTTGAAAATTTGTTTTATTTTATCTTGAGTGTTAATTTTCTTCCAATTTTTAACATATAGTGAAATTAGTGGGAAATATTACATTTTTTCCAATTAGTTTTAAATAAAGATAAAATAACCTTAAGGTAAAAATTTATATTTTTCTAAATTCTATTTTTTAGGAAATTTAATCATCATAATAAATTATATTTAAAATTATTGAATAAATATTTTGATGATTTATAATTATATTATATATAAAATTGAATTTTAGCATTCATGTAATGACTTGGAAATTTCAAATAATTTTTTTATAAATTATTTTGGATTATTACGAATTAGCGAAAATTGACGACACCTGATTCTATGGCCTGGAGTGGTCGGAATAGATTTTTTGGAATTTTTTAATGTCTATTCTGTAAACGTATGGGAAGAGTTTTCTATCATTTAGAACGAAGCATAGAATAAAAATCACAGGTCACCGTAAAATCTGTAATGTTGGGATTCACTTATGAAAATAATAACTGTGACCGGCTAGGGTCAGAAGAAAAAGTTTATTTGTTGGAATTTACAAAAGAATAATAAAATAACTAAAGGTTATTTTATTTTTATTTTTTCAACCATTGGATAAAAGGTCACGGGACCACAATGAAACATTAATCCATTTAATGGCATTAATCTTAAGTTGTGTAACTGCACTGTTAGGAGAAATAATGGGTTGTGTAACTGCACCATTGAGATAGTTAATAGGTTCATTAATTAAGCTCATTAATTGTGTGATGCATTAATGTCAACCTTCCCTTTATTTAATCTGAGATTGGGCTTGGTATTTAGTAGATATATGAGATGAAGCTCTGATTAAGCACTGGATTCTTTCTGTTTCAATGAAAAATGTAAGGAAGTTATGGTTTTTGGGGGAAATGGAGAGCAATGGTGAATGCCAACGAACACCTTCGAATATAGAATATCCTTCCTCTTCTGCAAAAAATTCCAAAAAAATTGTAGTAGGGGTTTCGTTTTTTAATTAAGAGTTGTATTGATTTTTCAATTTTGACCCTTGTTAATGCTAACATAGAGGGAACATTCCATACGAACAAGGCCTAAAACCTCACCCATTTTCGGAATTAGTTATATTTGTCATGGGATACAGGAAGGGTGGGAGGAACATGGTGGTGTAGACCGCATGCCCAGCAGAGAAGAGATGGATCATCGGTCCAGCTAGTGGCTGGAGGTGGAGGAGTTGCCATGGTAGCATGCCTGGGTGTCATAAGCGGCTAACACGACAAGACACGACAATGGAGGAGGCATGCCACGGCAGTACGCCTGGGTAGTGGAATCCACGAAAACGACAAGTTGTAGCGGTGATGAAGGAACACCCTAGTGGTGCGACTGGGAGATGGAAGTCACATTCTCTATGTGCTTAATTGCTAGAATCACATGGTGCCAGTGTTGCACTTCATAGAGAAGTTTTCCCACGGTGTGGTTTGACGTTGGTGAAGCACCCAGTGGACTCGATCGTGGGAGCAGGTGCTAGAGGCAGCTGTGCCGCGTTCATGGAGAAGGGAACTAGCATGAAACTATGGGCCGGGGTGATCCTAGCAGGCCATGTCGCCAGGCCGGCTAGCCCAGTGGCCCAGCGGGCTGGGTCGACCCGATTTGAGCCAGACCTGGTTCGAGTGGACCCAAATCAGATCCGGTCGACCTCCACCCCTTTTATCCCAATTATACTTAATTGGTCACATATCTTGAACCGAAATTCCATTCAACAAATATTCGGTGACGCCATAACCCTTAGGACGAGTCAGTCCTTTTGAGATTCTCTACTTGAGTTTCAGAGAATGTTGTGTTTAAAGCTTTATGACGTTGATTATCATTGAGTGACTTCATCATGGACTTTTTTCAGTTGAAATATGACTAATACCTTGATGACAAGTTCCTCTTAGAATCATGTGTTCTTTGTCTGGGAATATAGTGGCTAGCTGAGATGTGATAAATGAATAATGATGCAGTGTGGATCAGCACCAAGTGATCCGATGTGGATCAGCACCAAGCGATCCAATGTGGATCAGCACCGAGAAATCCTATGTATATAATCACCAAGAGATCCTATGTGGGTTAGTAGTAGAGCCTCAAGACAAAATTAGATGATATAGCTTCATGAAAAAACTTTTGTACCATTGTACATAAGTTAAACCTAGTGTGATCTGTATTTTCCAATTCACTTTGTGATAGATAAAATGATTTTATTTTTTCTTTTGTGGAATTCTGTGAGTCTTTCGGGGGCCTTGAGGTCCTTAATGGATATTATTATACTCACCCATTCATAGGCTTCACCCACACATTGTTGTGTCTTGTTCAGACGACAAGCAGCTTTGATGATGTATCGAGGATCTAGTACATGACAGGGTACAGTGGTGACCCGTTTATGTGGAGATCCATAATGATGATTTGTACCTATCTTTCTAGTAGGATCAATAGAAAATGACCTCAAGAGTTGTTTTCCATTTTTGTTCTATTTCTATTTTATTTGAGATTGTATTCTGGCCCCTTTATTTTAGTACATAATTTTACACACTGTGGTGTTTTTTAGTTGTGGTTGAACATTTATTCTTCCATTGTGATTTACATGTGTGATGTGTACCCTGTTTGTGTGTGTACATGTTTTGAGGCAATGCCTTACTATTTTAGGGAAATTCCTCTCTGGTGCTAGTCTCCAACACTATCACTTGGATGGCGGGCTTGGAGTAGTCACGACACAGTACCCAATTTATGATTTGTGAAATGGGGGTGTCAAAGGGATTCATTTCTACCAGCAGAACATAGAGTCTTTGTTTTCAAGGGTGAAATAGTTTTATGTGTATTTAATTCAGGTTTCAATTTGGGGACACTAGTGTTGGTGCAATAACTGACGTATCCATACAGTAAGAACCTAAATTCTGATTTCAGACTCTTACACAAGAACACCGATTGCATTTTTTTTGAAAATGTTGTGTTTCTTTTTGATCATTTTGATTTCACTCACTGGGTAAAACTTATTTACCGGGGAACATCTTTTTCTTTTAGGATGGCACCACGTAGAGAGACATCCAAGATTCCAAAGAGAGAACATGATGACGGACAACTGGGTGATTAGGTGTCAGTGTATGGCTCTCTTACAGTAATGGAACATTTGCGTGGTGTACCAATAGCACCACCACCCATGGGGAAGCAGTTTCCAATATCCCCACTAGTTGAATGTTCACTATTAATGAGTGTGTTTAAATTTTTTTAGTGAAAATGGACCTTGGTTTTTCAAGTGGAGATAGATCCCCAAGAAACAATGGACTGGATGGAGGCTGTGGAACACGTCTTTATCCTAGTTGAGACACCAACAAACCACATGGTGATCCATGCATTAAGCTTCTTTTAGGGAACATTAGGGAGTTTGTGGAACCAGATTCTCCAGACACCCGAGGAGGTGACACTATCTTAGTCGGACTTTGAGACCATATTTAGGGAAGAGTTTTTATCAGCGACTTTAGACTCAGTGTTTATCCAGCAGATGATGCACTTATAGCATGTCATCTTTATAGTGGCCTAGTAATCGGAGAAATCCACTGACCTCTCTCGATACTCCACTGACAAGCTATGTAACCTATTATTGAGGGTCTGGACCATTGAGTAGGTTCTCTGGTGGGAGATCATATCATTGATGTTATCATTCTATATCCCGAAACTGTCTAGAGTACTCGATTGAGTATTATTTGTTGAGAGATTCATAGATGACCAAGCACCGATGATGAGATAAACAACCACATGATAAGTATCCGACTCATCTTCCACATGCATTAGATAGATGAAGAAGTTATCCAAGCAGGCTAAACCATCAGGAGGATTACCCTAGCATGAAAGGTCGGAGGTGCGAAGCTCGCAAGGTAGAGTATGTATTCTATGTACTAATGTATGTTACTCTTACATTGGACAGGGAAACATGGCCCATGACTGTCCTACTCCATGCATGAATGAACAATAGATGATTAGTGGGCCACCAAAGTAGCATATGATGATTGAGTGATGAGGTCCATAGGGAGGAAGACATATAAGTAGTGAAGGTCATGAAGTAGGTGGTGGAAGACTATTTGATGTTCTACCAACAACACCCTTAGGTGGTTCTCCTCGATCATAGGGAGACGGTCGACATGGGAGAGCTCATCATCTGGCGACAGAGTGTAATGTTTTAAAAAATCTATAGTTTTTTACAAGAATGATCTGTGTCTATTCCTCCCTAGAAAAAGTTCTTATAGATACAAGTCCCAGTCACTCTTTCTTTGGCATAGAACCTGTTCGATGCTCGAAGATACCAATTAATTTGTTTTCTCAATCCATATGATTAGAGATTACAACGAGAGAGGATTAGACAATTACTCATTGTTGTAGGTAGTGTGAGTTCACTCTAGGATGTGATACTTTCAACAAGGATTTCTATGTAGCTGCATCGAGGCCTTATGATGTTTTCTTGGGTATGGATTGGATATCCACACTCAACACTCAGATCAATTCTTTTAGGTGTAGAGTGTGGTGTCTCTATAAAGATTAGATTAGGTTTTCCTTCATCAGATTGATGGAAACCGTTATAGCACTGGATGAACATTCTTGGATAAGGGTGATGAAAATCACTCACCACATGGCTAGCCTCTTCCTTGGTGTACTTGACAAGAGGAGTTTGAGCTATATTATAGTGCTGGACTAGTATGATGATGTCTTCCCTGATGATGTTCTGAGACAACCTTCTCTTAGATAGGTTTACATTAACATTTCCATGTACACTGGTATGACACTGTTATCTACACCAATATATTGAATAGCTCTTTTAGAACATTGGCAGTTTAGGGTACAGTTGGAATACTTGCAGAAGAAGGGGTTCATAAGGCGTATTGTTTCTCCATGGAAAGACCTTACTTTCTTCCCCATGAAGGAAGAAGATATTATGTGGCTTTGTTTATACTATTGGTGACTGAATCAAGGGACTATGAAGAGAACGTATCGTCTATCTAGGATTGATTATCTATTAGACCAGCTAATGAGAGAATGATGGTTTTCAATGATAGAACTTACATAAGGCTATCACCATCTCAAGGTACATGTGGAGGACATACAGAAGACAACCATTGGATGTCAGTATGGCCATTAAGAGTTCATGGGGTGTATTTGAGCATGACCAATTCTCTGAAATTATTTAAGGGACTCCTGAACATGATCATCTAGCCTTACCTCGATCACATTGTGGTGGTCTTCATTGATGTCAACTCCGTGTACTCGGCGATGGAGGAGGAGCAAACCACGCACCTAAAGATAGTTCTGGATACACTCATAGAGCACCAACTTTATTGAAAGCTCTCGATGTTCCAGTTCTGGTTATGGGAAGTCCACATCCTGGGGAATGTTATCTCAATGTCTAGAGTTTCATTGGATCTAGTGATGATAGAGGCAGTGCTTTCATGGGAACCACCCAAGAATGTGACCGAGGTAAAGTTTTGTCTAGGATTGGTTGGGTATTACTGGAGATTTTTACCTGACTTCTCCAGGGTAATGGAACACATGTTAGATTTGAAGAAGAATGGGTAGCCTTTAATGGGGATGGAAAAGTGAAATCAGAATTTCCAGGAGTCGATTCAATGACTGTCGAGTGCCCACATCTTAAGGCTACCAGAAGAGTCTAATAGTTTTGTTTTCTACTGAAACACATGAGGTACTGGACTAGGATGTTTTCTGATGTAGGAGAGAGTGGTGATCACTTACTGCTCGGGGTTGTTAGAACAACCTGATCATAAAAATGCTACCCATGTCCTAGAGTTAGAAGTAGTGGTTTTTTGCATTCAAGATGTGGTGGCACTGCTTGATGGGTGAAGGAATTACAATTTACTCTAATCAAAATATTCTTAAGTATATGTTCTTATAGAAGGTCCTAAACCTAATATAACGGTGATGGGTGGAGTTCGTCTAGAACTATGACTTTGAGATAGTCTACACTCTGGGGAAGGGGAACATAATAGTATATTTACTCACTATGAGGAATGGTCTACAGTTGTAGAGTGAGGAAATAATATAGATAGCTGCATTCATATATCCTTTTTGGATATAGATGGAGCATCGTACCTCTATTCTATGACTGTCACCCCCTAAATTAATTTTTTCTGGAGGCACAAATTGGGGATGTTTATGTGAGGCCTGAAGTGATCAGATATTCCCAGGGAAGTCTCCTGAATTATTTTATGATGGTGGAGAGCATGTTGTTCTCTTTAGAGGAAATTCTATGGTACCAGTGATCCTATGAGAGGATTTATTGAGGGAGTTCCACACATCCACATTGTCAGTACATCCTAGAGTGTTGAATATTTTCCAAGACCTGTGATATTATAATTGGTGGCCACGGGGGTTGAAAGCCATGGTATAGTTCATATCATGATGCTTCACATTGTTAGCAAGTGAAGGAGGTGAATTAGGTACCATAAGGATTATCTAAACCACACTATGTTCCATAATGTAAGTGGGATGGTTACTACAAGGATGTTGTGACAGTGATACCACATACTTCTAGGGGCCATGATTCCTTTTGGGTGATTGTTGACAGACTCACCAAGTTGTCCAACATCTTACCCAATAGAGGACAGTGATTAGTAAGGGGATTGGGACACCTCTATGTATAGAAGAATGTATGACATCACGAGGTGACATCAATGATCATCTCAAATCACGATGATAATTTTACATCCCACTTTTGGAAGGGATTACAGGATGGGTTCAAGACTCAGTTGCACTAGTGAACCTCCATTCATCCTAAAATAGATGGTTAGATATAGAGGACCATACAGACACTCGAGGACATGCTTCGTGGTTGTGTCCAAGATTTTGGCCACAGTTGGGAGGACCACCTCCCACTGGTGGAGTTTGCATCAAATAATAATTATCACTCAACCATTGAAATGGCTCTATTTGATGTAATGTATGAGAAACCATGCAATTCACCTCTATGCTGGAAAAACCCAGGGGAGTCAGCACTTATTGGCCGAAAATTGGTATGGGCTACCACTAAGAATATGAAGATCATACCCAAGCAGATGGAGACTTCACAAAGTCGGAAGAAGACTTATGCAGACATGAGATAGAAACCCTTGGAGTTCTAGGGGGAGATCATGTCTTCTTATGGGTCTCACCCTGAGGAGGATTATAGTGATTTGGTCGGGTTGGAAAGCTATCTCCAAACGTTTATTAGACAATTCTAGATCCTCAGAATAGTGGGCGAGGTGGGATACCATCTAGCTCTTCCCCAAAATATTCACTTTGTGCATAATGTTTCCCATGTGTCGTAGATGAGGAGGTATATGCATGATATATCACACCTCATTGACTAGTACGAGATAGACATCGATGATGGGGTGATGTTTGCAGAGTTCATGGTGGAGATATAGGATTGACCAGAGTGGGTCCTTTATGGGTAGTCAATTCCTCTAGTGCATGTTCAGTGGAATCACGAGAACCTCTAAGAATGAACATGGTAGAAGGAGGGTAAAATGCATGATTAGTACCCCCATTTTATTCCCTAGTATTTTGGTTGCTTTCTTGGAAGAAAATCCCTATGGTAGGGAAAATGTAAAGACTCGAATATTACATATAATTTTTTATAAATTATTTGGGATAATTATGAGTCTGTAAAAATTGACGACATTTGATTCCGAGGCCCAAAGAGCGTATAATATATTTTTTTTATTTTATTTAGATATGTTCAATAAATGTGTTGGCATAGTTTTCTATCTTTTTGACTAGTTATTGGAGTAAAAATCTAAAGGGACCATTGAATTTGTAGAGCTGGGATTCACATAAGGGATGATTATCCTTGATCGGAAAGGGTCATAGGAAAAAGTTAATTTCTAGGGATTTTTAAAAGAATATTAACATAACTAAAGTTTATTTTACTTTTATTTTTAAAAATTTTGGAAAATGGTTGTGGTAGTTCATTACAATGTCAATACATTTAATGGCATGATTCTTAAGTTGTTTAACCACATCATTAGGAGAAATAATGGGTTGTGTGACTTCACCATTGAGAGAGTTAAGTGGTTCATTAATTAAGTTCATTAATGAACCTCAATAATGGTGTGATGTGTAAACATCCACCTTCCCCTCTATTTAATTGATATCAGTATTATGTTTGGGTATATCTATGAGACGAAGCTCTCACAAAGCACCGACGAATTTCTTCTCTGACGAAGAATGTGATCGTTCAATAGTCATTTGGGGAAATGACGGGAAAAAACCAATGCCAATGAACACCTTATGAAGTGGAAAGTCCTAAATATTATGCAATGACTTCAAAGAAACTCAAGGTAGGGGGTTTTATTGTTTAATTAAGAGTTTTACTTTTCTTGAAATAATACCAATGTTAATGGTAATGTGGAGGGCGTGAAAAAAAAAACGGTCCGAACCCTCAGCTAATTTTTTATTTTTTTCCTTTCTCACCAGAAACCAGAAGGTAAGGTGGAATGTTGGGGTGTTCAATACGTGGAAAACAGAGAAGAGATGGGTCATCATCCCAGTCGACAACCAAAGGAGGAGGTACTCCCAGAAATCGTGCCTGAGCTGTAGCTGCCACAACCGCGATGGGAAGTGATGCTGGAGGAGGGGCGCCCTAGTGGCGTGCCTGAGAGGTGGAAGTCACAGCCATGACGAGCCACAACCCTGAAAGAGGTGTGCCCCAACGACTCTCTTGGGAAAAAGAAAGAGTGGCCATGACAGGTCGTAACTCTGGAATCTCAAGGTTCTTGTGTAGTGTCACGTGGATAAGTCATACTATCATGCGGGTTCATGCATTAGACCTGACCGATGCACTGGGACACATGACTAGGTGCCGAACGTGGATATTATGTGTCTATGAAGAGGGGATTCAGCCGACCACTGTGGGTAACAGTGATCCTGATGGGCCGCACCGCCAGGCTCACCGGACCAGCAGTTTGTTTCGGACCGAGCACGACCGGGATGGGCCCAGCGGGCTGTGTTAACCCAATTTCAGATAGACCTGTGTTGGTTCGACCCAAATTAGATTGGGGTGACCCAGATTAGGTTGGGTTGGATGTGTCTAACTAGGTCAAACTAAACCCGGACACCTTTAACCTAGTTTCACATAATTGGGCATTTCTCTTAAACCATACGTTTGTTCGATGAAATGTCTATGGTTCCTGAACCCTTAGGATGTGGTAGTCTTTTTGAGATACACCACGTGAGTTTTTGGGAATGTTGGATTATTTTTGGGTTGGATCGTACCTGAATACAACTGGGCCCTTGAAACTAAAATGACTATAACATACAGACTGGGCGTCATGTTGATGGACCATCTGTTAAGTTGGAACACTTATGACACGGTTGTTCATCAGGCTACATATTTATGGGAATTCATGCTTGTTGAAAAATACAACCAATTGTGTATAGAGTGGATCCTACCAGAATCATGGGTTCTTTGTAGGGGAATCTAGAGGTGGGATGTGTCGTGAAGAATGAATAGTTATCTTTAGGGTATAAGCACCCGGCAATCCTATGTGTATTTTCACCAAGAAAAACTATGTGGATCAACACTGAGCGATCCTATGTAGATCCGCACCAAGCAATCCTAAGTGGATTAGTAGCAGAGCCTCATGACTGAATATGATGATCTATTTTTATGACTAAATATATTTACTTCTTTACATATCTTAATACTTGTGTGAGATATATTTTTCATTGTTCTCTTTGATTGAGATCATAATTTTTGGTTTTTCCATTGTGAAATTCTAAGATAACTTTGGGAGTCTTGGGATATTTATCGGGTATTGTGATACATACCCCTTCATGGGCTTCACCCACACCTTGTTGAGTCTTGTGTAGATTACAAGCCACATTGACTGAGTCTTGAGAATTGTGGACTTGATGGTGTGCGATGTTTACCAGTTGACGTGGAGAGCCGCAGTGACAATCTGTATCTACCATTTAGGTAGGATCCTTGCAGGACGACCTCAAAATCCATTTTCCCTTTTTGTTGTATTATCATTTTAGTTGGACGTGTATTCTGGACACTTTACTCATGTACTAAATTTTACACTCATTGTTGGTTTTAGTTGTGGTATCACCTTTCTTTTTTCTGTTGTTTTTTTACTTCTGTGCAGTGTACCCTGTCTGTGTGAGTGCATGTTTTGATGCAGTGCCTTCCCATTTTAGAAAAATTATTTTTCAATGATAGTTTCCGGACCTTGGCCTATGGAAGGCAGTCTTGGGTTATTCATGACACGGGACCCTGGGGACATGTCATGACAATTCATTTAATTTTTTATTAGTAATTGAGTATTAATTATATTATTTTATTTCTTGAAGGATAAATTGATGAAAATATTGCTTTCTTTTTATGAAACAGTTTTAAAATAAAATTTTACTACATTTGAATGTATTATTTAATAAATTTCAAAAATATTTATAATTTGAATATATATATTTGGTTAATACATGAATTTTATTTTTGTTCATAATGAATACTTACCATTAAAAAATATAATCACCATGGTAAGAGTTAAATAGGTTAATGAGGGGATAAAACGAATATATAAGGATTTAAATTTATATAAAACATTCCCCGTGATTATTTTATGAGGTTACTTCAACTATTTATTAACCTTATTTTGAAGCATTGTTCTTTTGATACCACTTTCTCAAGAAAATTCCTTTGTATTATTCCGTAGTTCTTCATATTTATAAGGGTTCCACTAACCTAAAAATTTAAAATGGAACCCCCCATCCTAACCTATTCACAAAAATTGAGCACACATGAATATCCCTTAAATTATAAAATATCATTTTAAATAATCAGTTTTACAATAGCGATGTTTTAGTTTCTATAAAATTCCATCAAACTAATTATTGTTGTTTAAGATAATGGATGATACTAAAATAATTCATAATCATCTTAACTGTATTATTTGATGTTTGTTAATTATTCAAAATCCCTCAAATATGTTTTTCACATCTTTGTATAAGAGAATACATATAATATATATAATGAAGTTATATTAAATTTAAGGAAAAAATCATTTATTTATCATCTATATAATAGAAAATTAATGTCTAACACTCGTGAACATACTAAATTTCATCTACTTACAAAATTGTGTTTTTTTTCATCATCCCCTAAAATATTTATTAAAATTGTAAAATTTTTTTACAATATATTTTAGATGTTATATAGTTATGATTATGGGAGGGTAAATTTTTATTTTAATCCCTTTTATCACATTCAATAAAAATTGAAGGCATCAATATTTCATATGTGAAAACTATTGCCACCATGAATTGGTAAAATTCATTTTTCAACACTAAACCATACAAATTTTTATATTATTGTATTTAATGGATATATATTATATTAATTTTTGGGTAAATATTATTTATAATACAAATCTATGGTGTAGTTGGATAGAATCCAATTAATCAAATTAAATGTTTATGAATAGTGTAAGACTTAACACCATGAATATGGCTTTAAGTGGGGGATTATTTAAAAATAATTGATAAAATATATGAATGAATAATATATAGAAATAAATTTGATTGTTTTATTCCGATATATATATATATATTAAATTTAATATTATTATTAATGATGTTAGAAGTAATTCATGTCTTGAAATTAGGTTTTATTTTACAGTCTCACATTTACTGTGATTATTAATGTTTAAATATTTTTACGAAAATATATATTATATTTCCTTCATAAACCCATATATATTATTCCAATATATTTATTCTTATGTTTTTATGTATAATTTTAATTCACCCCTAATTGGGATTAAAAAAACAAAAAATAAATTTTTTAAAAAGAAAAACATATTTAAGATTTTTGGTAGAGAATACTTTTCATACAGGTCAATTTTTTTTAATATTATTCAATAATTATCCATTATATACTGCAATTAAATTTTAAATTAAATTTTAATTGTTTAAAAATTTATTCCCATTTTTTAAAATTTTATTCTTTACATCACTTTCTATATATATTATATTTTATATTTTATAAATGAATTAAATGAATCTTTTTTTAATATTTACTAAATGATTGGATTTTATTGGTGTCATTTACGTTATTGGTTTAAAATAATTAATTATATTTTAAATTTACTTTTATTAAACAAATTCTATCACCATTATTATATATTTTTTTCTTTCGAATAGTTACCAAAACTAATGGACATTTCACACGTTTTTCATAGAACATTGGTTATGATTTTATAAAATTATTTTTCATCAATATGAACATATATTATTGATGTTTTGGAACAATGTGGTTATGATATTATGAAACCACCAAAACTATTTCTCTAGATTTATTTTATTGATGTTTTTAATGATTATTTTTAAGATTCATTTTTATTTCCAATGAATTCATTTATTTGTGATGAATGAAATTTTATTATGATCATGTTGGAAAAACATGCATGGTTTTCAATATGTGATGGATTTTAAATAAGTAATATTTCTCAATATGGAATATAGTAAATTATGACATATCATTAAATAATTTTAAAGGTAATTGTGATTGAACCCAATTAGAGGATGGACTTTTTCGACTATGAATTGATTGGGAATGGTGACTGAATAAAATCTACTTGGATACATTTTAAAAAATTGTATAATTGTATTTGTAGTGGTACATAGCTAGTGAAATGATTTTTAACTCTTAAAATTATAAAAAAAACTACTTTTAAATATTCATATAATTATCATATGTTCTCATTGAACTAAATTTATTATACATTACATTTGGTTTTAAAGACTCATATATTTCAATATAAAATTATTTTTAATATTGATTTTAATTTATGGTCAATGAATTTTATGTATGTTTTTCTTATGTTAGGACCATTTTATAATAATCTTATTCATATCTTATTCTAACTTATGATCTTAGTTTAGGAAATGAATTATTCTGTATTTTTTAAATTTTTAACTAATATGATCAAATATTTATGTTTTTTATTATCATACCACATCATAGAATTTACTAAAAAAATAGTGTGACAAAATATATATAATGAAGAATGTTTTTTAACTTGTGCTTTTTCATGAAAAAAGTATAATTTAGGAGACCAAGGTAACAACATATGATGATATGTGTCTGTTAATTTCGTAACATTCCTTCCATATCCCAACCAACATAACACAATTCTCCAATATCTGATGTAGACCAAGAAAAGACCTAAATGGTGTCTTCAATCCCCATGGGCTGGATAGTAGAACAAGGTCAAAGAATAAAAACCATATGTAATGATTTTACCAGAAACAAATGCTATATATAATATAAATGAGATAGATTACCAAGTGTAAATATTCCATAATCATAATATTTAGAATGGTAATGATAGATTGAAAAGTAATATGATAAAAATCAATGTAAATGTCCAAAACATCCAATAAATAATACAGAGAATTACAACAACTATCCCATGTTACACATCTTCAATATCATAACATCTCACCTCTATCTACCTCTACATAGCTATCATAAACCTCACCACCTCACCACGATACACAGACATTACAACATAAAAAAGTTAAACACACATATTAGGGAGTGTATGGTGTGTGAGACAATAATGATCAGTAGCATCCCACCCAATTCTTTGACAACACGAATCTATAATGAAATTCCAATATTCTCAAATTTAAATAAACCACGTTCTTATAAATATTTTTTACATTTATATCAGAATAATAATAAAATAGTTCTTCTTTCTATATGGATCCCAAACAAGCCATAAAACATTGTTATGGCATACATAAAATAATCCATTTACGTATATCGAATCATGTATCCTATAATAGTATTTCAAATATAATACAATCTGAGAAAAGTTTTTACCAGTTCAAGGATAACATAGTCTAGGCTATCACTATGACTTAAACCACACTATAAATCGCTAATGTTGAGAACTATATAAGTTACATAGAATAATGAGTCATGGGTAATTGAAATACAACCATTAAGAAAACCCCTTTTTATATCAATAATGTTCATAGATCCAATTTAACAAAGATATTTAAATAGATTAACTCCAATGAAATTGAACCCTATATGTTGTCATGAGATAGGTTTTAATACTAAACCATTCATATAGTTACCTTAGTAACCTTTGTGATGCATTTATCATATCATTTTGTAGTCTTAAAAAATTTCATAATATAATTCCAATTTTTTTATTTAAAACCATTATTTGAAAACGCATTTCAAAACACATATGATAATAATTTAAAAAACATATATAATTAAACAAGTTATAGTGAAAAATATAATTTGAAAAAAACACATTTACAATAAAAGGAAAAAAAAGTATGAATCATTATAATTGTAATTTAGATAAAAAACTCAAATATCATGTGAATCAATGGTTTATGAAATATAGTAAAGGGAAAAAACAAACAATATAAAACTATGGTCACACGCTATCCATGTTGAGATACACAATCATGAAGAAATGTGAACTCTTGAAAAATCAAGAGGATGATAAAACAATAATTCCCCCCAAATATAATTATTTTTATATTAGTAAAATCATTCGATAATGAAGATAGAGAAACAAATTTCTCTAGAATCACACACATTACACTACAATGAACACAATATTCAACCTATAAGAGATGGAAAAGTGTAAACCTTATAAAAAATATTGATTGAACCACTACAAATTGATATATATGACTAAAAAACCATAATCAATTCCTATTCGAAAAATAAATAAACAATATTTGGAATAAAATTGATTAATCATACATATTCATTGATGAAAAATACTTCTATTATCAAAAAACCATTTGGATAATATTAATGTAGCTTAGAACACAATAGTAGATCCTATGTTGGAGGACTAGTTATATTATGGTTGAATAACAGTTATTTTCAGTTTAATTAATGGTTTTAGTTGATTAAATTTATTTTAACACCATAAATTAATTATCATATTCCATGGAAACAACTTGGTTAGTGGCCATTTTATCTAACTAGTTGATTCTTGTCATCCCATCGATATGTCGGTGGTGCTCAGATAAATTTCCATCAAGCATATAATGAATTATTTTATACTGTGAATCCCTACTGCCTGTAAAATTTGAAACGTATAAGAACACCTTACAATAAACATACCAATGACTAGCTAGTGGCATTTTGTAACAACCCAACAAGGTCAAGGAACATTGAAAACCAAACTAGATTCCTCTAATCCAACCTAAACAAAAAATATTCAATCCTAACCAGATTAGACGAAATGTCTGTAGAATATTATTTTAATATATTCCCATGTATTAGAGTTTTGATATGTATAAATACATGATGAAGAAGGGTGTTCCTAATATAAGATATTTAATTATTCCCTCTCCAAATATTAACACACTAAAGTCTCATGGGAATCCAATAAATGCTGCAACAAAACATTTTACAACTGAATTTATATCCCATTCATTGTATTTCTTAAAATAAAAATATGATAGTAGCTGGTTATTCCATAACATAAACAGCATACTTCAACTTAATCATCTCACAAAATTTTATATGGTAATGGTAAGTTAGATATTTCTGGAGATTATATATATTGAAAATATAATTAATACATTTCAACAAAGAAAAACATGTGAAATTATAAGAAACATGACCCATCTTCCAGGTGTTCTCAAATACTACAACATAACTCTTATCCACATTCCCTTCTTTTCCCATGATGATGGGGTCTCAAATTATGAGTCACATTCAAGAAGTCCTAGTCATTTAATGTAAAATGTAAAGGATAATGTTTTAAGATACAAAATATAAATCTTCCCACAATGACATATAACTAATCCTATATTTATATCATGAATCACCGATGATGTTAAATTAATGAGACTCTATTTTAGTTGAGAGACCTCACACACCTATAACAAGTAAACTGTTTACATGAATAGGCATACATACAAAATTTCAATGTGTTTCTTTCTGATTGATTACAATAAACTATTATTATTTTATAAATTAACTAGTACAAGATTGATATCCAAAAATATATAATAAATAAAGTGATAGACCTCGCTAAAACCCTCTATGATAAAAATTATTAGATTTATCTAACCATGCAAGTGTGGATGGTATGATATACACAAAATATTCTAATTACCCACCACCTCTTGGATAATTTTACCTAACAACATAGTGAACCTAGGAACTATAATATAGAAAAAAAGAAGAGGATAATCCATGAAAACTCATAGTATTAATCACATATAACATACCATGGTGGTATCCATGATTTAAATAATTTGGTAAAATTAACAGGACCAACCAATCACCCCATAGATGGAATTATTTCATTATTAATTCTATTATAGTTTAACTATAAATTCCTTGGTGAATTACTAAAATTTCCCCAATGAGATTAGAAAAGTATGTAAAAGAACACAAGGCTTTATGATCCCTATATTAATCAATTGGTAGGTGAAAAAATAGAACACAAAATCAAGAATTCCATACTTCATACATGAACAACCAAATGTTTCCTAGATTCATAATAGATAATCCATAATCTAGTGTGTACGACATATAATTATCATATATATCATTCAGTAAATATTTCATAGAATGAAATAGGATGATAGACCGATCCACAAAGAGAGTATTTTTATTGGTGGTGGGAGACCAACATGGAATAATCTACAAAAAATATAAGTTTTCACCATCAATTTTGTAATCTTAAACCAACACTAGTCTAATTGGATTTTATCAATGGCATATGATGACAACCATACATTAGTCAAAAAATACTAGAATCATCCCTATGTGGGTCTAGATTTAAATGAGAAAAAAACACTATTGGATCTCACTTAAAAATTTATTGAAATATTACAAAAGAAATTAATATTCTACTAAGTTAATTAGTAATTACATTTAATATCCACATGGAGTTGGTGAATCATAATCAAAATTTTAATGGTACTCCACACATTAAGCCATTTATAGGTTCAAGGAATTCTAATAAATTATATGACTCTAGATCTAATGATCCGAAATGATATTTACCCTATTCTAGAAAGGATAGTATTTCCGACACATAATTAGACTCATGAAAACACTTATTCTCCCAAAAGAATAAATATATAGAACATTACAACAGAAAATCATCATCCAATATAAGTACACAGTCCATGGATGAACTTAAAGAATTATAGTATTCCACATATCCCTTATTAATCTTTCAAAATAAAATAATGGTATTTGATGGAAGAAAACATGTAATCATGTAAAAATTGTCAGAAAAATTTTCTTCACAATAATATATCACTAATATATTGATAAGTGTAATACTCCACGATTTTGTTAATTGTTTTTCCAATTTAATTTAATCTATTTTATTTTTTCATCTCATGCCATAATAAAAATATATTATTTATATTAAAGAGACATGTATGTCTTGCATCATACACAATAAAAAGTTAATAATGCACTACAAGAAATAAATATATTATAATTCTATACAAGGAGCACCAAGGTTATCTTACATTACACAAAATACAGACATTCATCAATGGGTTACATAACATTCAAGACAGAGTGTTATTAAAAAAATTTAGTATTAAAATATAATTATTTCAAAAATATGACACGTAAAATAAATTTAATATTATATGATTAACTAACTATTGAATATATATATATATATATATACGAATTCATTGGTTACCTATTAAGATTAAATGAATATTGAAACCAAATTAATATAAAAAGAATTATTATATGAAATTATATTATATGGGAAAATATGATTTATATTAACAAGTTAAATTTATTACTAACAGTGAATGATATTGCTTAAATTTTAATTTTATACATTCTTAAAAATAATGTTGATAATAATCCAAAATATTATATATATATATATATATATGAAAATAACAAAGTGAATTTTATTATTACCAATATATATTTTTTAAAAAATAGTATTATGAAACTGTAATGGAGTAAAAATATTAATTCCTAATATTGAAAATTCATTAAGCTAAAATTTTAAAATAAACATAATAATTGAAAGTGATAATAAAAATTTGGTGTTGATAATTTTTTGGTATTTTTCTGTGAGGTTATATTTTTTATAAATAATTAAAAATACACCATTTTAATTCCAAATCGTTTTTCTTCTAATAAATTAATTTTTTTAAATTGGATGTAATTATTAATTAGAGAATAATTGTTTAAATTAATATAATATAGGTCATTTATATCAATTTCACATTTAAAATGGGTATAAAAAATTAGCAAATGTTTGGAAATTTAAGCTTCAAAAAACCTGTAGTGTTGTCCTGTCATTGGGATTAATATTAAATTATCTTCCAACACAATTGTCGTAATAATTTGGAAAAATAGATTACATATTTGGAATCACCCTAATTTATAAAGAATAAAATGTTCAATTTATTTTGACAAATATGATTACTGAAAGTGATTAAAATTAATTGCATCAATTAAGAGAAAAGATAGGTTAATAATATACAAAACAAAAATTTAAGACCCAAAACGACATATCATTTTTTTAAAAACATTGAAAGGTAATTATTCTTATATTAATTGAAATTATTATGTATTATGGGTTTTTTATTTCTTATTATATGTAAAAAATTTGGTAAACCTAAATTGTTTCAAAAAATTCCCAGTGCGTCCTTTCCCTTCGCTATAAAAGTCCCCCACCTCTCCCTATTCATCACACCAATCAAACAACATAGGTTTGGACATGGTCATCCAAGTACACATCCCAACATCCTTCCCCTACTCCTAGAATCATCCCATTATGTATAAGACAACCTACAAAATCCGATTTTCCTAAACCGTAAGGAGTTACTGGATTATGAGGTTTCAACTTCTATCAAGCTCTTTTTTAAAATTTTTTCTCCACCCCTCCACTATATTTTTTAATTATATTATAAAAAAATATTCTTTAATATACTATGATATGATAATTCTTTGGTTTTTATCTACACTTACTCACACCTCCATCTAATGGGTAACAAATACACTGTTTATGTGTACAGTGAACCACAATCTCACTAAATGATGATTGGCTATTTTTTACTTGACCACCTCCCATGGTAGAAATAGTGATTAAAAAACAATTTATAAATGTTATATTTTGTGTTTTGTTTTTCATGTCTTTAATAATAAGTAATTATTTTAAAAAAAATTCCTTTAGAATTCCATTTTGTGTTAATACGATAATTTCGTTCGAGGAAGTGTGGACTACCACCCCCTCAATGCGATGTTATTCTTTCAGACACTATATGGAATGTATTAACAATGGGTTTAGATAATAGATATGATATTTATTTTATATGATGAAGATAATAAAATAATTATATATTTAAATATATATACAAATATTTCTTTTACTATCTTTCATTCAAGACCCCAATTAAATGGAAGTAGCATTAATGCATACGTACAATGTACCGTCTCCATGATTAGTGTATTCAATTTCATACTAATATATTATATATATTATTATAATACATATATACTGATTATTAATTAGATTTAAATTATTTTTTATTTTATACAAAATAATATATAATTATAATGAAAAATGATATTGCAAGTTAAGACACAAGTGAAAAACCAAGTGGACATTACACTAAGTGAAACCATAACATAAAATTTTATCAAGTGGGTAACATAAATCAATAATAAAAAACTATATGGTATTAATAGTAATATTATATTACAATGATATATTTATAATAAAATTTTATTTATTATAATGTAGGTTTGGACATGTATGATTATAGTAAAGACGCATGTTAAGGGGATTCCATTTAACATTTTATTTCTATGAGATACGTACTTTATTCACCACTAATTATTTTTTATGTTTGGTGTTTGCATCCCATGGATTGAAATTATTATTCATTTGATTAAAATTATGGGTATTTAAAAATAGTTTTATGATCATTCAATCTTGGGGTTTAAGATTCATAATTTTCCAAATTGGTAAAATAATTTTTTCTCAATTTTCGTTCTTTAACACTCATGTATTGGTATACATAAATAATTTTTTTGAGGTGTAAATACTTCCATTTTACAAATTATGTCATGAATATACATATTTTCATGACATTTTATGACTCATTTAATATCATTTTATTACTAGTATAGTATGTTCTTAATTTACCACCTAGTATGTGTTTATCCAAAAAATCTCTTCATTTATTTAGATTGTTTACGTTTTTCCCATTAATGAAATACTACGATCAATATGTAGAGAAATACCATATATTTTATTCTCCTTTATTTATTGATGATATAATAATGGCTTAAAAAAATTTCTCATCTATTTGGTTGCTAAAATAATTAATTGATGTTGTATTAAAAAAAATATGACTTTATTTGTCTCCTCCGTAAGAAATAATGTTTTTTCAAAAACCATGTTTTCTAAAAGGGTATAAAATGATATTTTAAGATCATTTTCATAGAAAAATATATTTTAAAAATGTTTTATGGTTATAAATTATTCATATTAAATTTTTCAAATATATTTTTAATAAAAAAAATTGGTCTCTCTTAAATATTATTTTCAATGTTTGAACATTTTCATTATAATTTTAAATGTTTTTTAAATGAAAATAATATTCAAAATTATATCAATATTATCTAATAATTTTTAGACTAAATACATCTCAAAACGTTTTCAATCATTATTTATATGTTTTCAATGTATTTTATAGTGGAATGGTTTTTAATACATTTTCATGATCAT
This sequence comes from Viscum album, assembly GCA_963277665.1. Taxonomy (NCBI): domain Eukaryota; kingdom Viridiplantae; phylum Streptophyta; class Magnoliopsida; order Santalales; family Viscaceae; genus Viscum; species Viscum album. Next base: position 357,876,607 of record OY728156.1, on the reverse strand, counting down.
TTTATATGTGTCTAAGGAATATGGTTTTCCAAACATTTTCATAGTAAAATTACATGTTTTAAAAGGAAAACGTTTCCATTAATTTATTTATTATATTTCATGTTATTTTATTGGAAAAGTATTTCAAATGGTTCTTACCTTTTTAAGTGACATTTATGAAAGATAAAAAACTATTTTTGTCAAGAATATTTTGTAATGATATTTCAAAATTTATTTTATATCTAATATGATATACATCGATCTTCCAAATTTATTTTAATGATATGAATCATTGGTTCTATTTGTATTCTTTCTCTGAATAGATTAATCATAATTTCATGGTGTTTAGTAATCCCATTTATATTTTATGGGTAATATTAATTTGAAACAAGTTTCTCATTCGTACGTAATATTTTTATGAAATTATTTTATTTCTCATGGGTTATTATGTTTATTAAATGGTTATGAGTACTATATATTTTTTCCCATGTTATGATATGATTTCATGGTTCTGATACTGATTTCATTTCATGGGTTATGATATGACCTTTTATGAATTTTTATAAAATGTATGATTGATTTTATAATGATATTTCTAGGACCTATATGACATTATAATGCATTGGGAAACGAATTATATCTAATGACATTGAAAAATATTGTATTAGGAGTAAATATTGAACACTGATATGGCTATCGTAGAGAACCATGACTACCCAGATGGTATTGGGATTTAACTCAGGAAAATAATATGGTAATATAATTGATTCCTTTGATACTATGGAAATCATATTACATTCTTATGTGTTTCCATAATTATATGTATTATTTCTATATTTTTGTCACATGGATTATGGTATTTGTTTATTTATGATTCCATTATTATGAAATACCATGATTTCTTCCATGATTCATGTATATTAAATTTTATATGTTGGTTATCATATTTTATTTTATTTGACCATGTTCTCATACCCTTATGCTCATGTGTATGATTATATATCTTCCTTGTTTTCCCTTACTAATAATTTGAGATAATACATCTTTTTGTCTCATTCACCAGGTTATGAAGATATGTATTATTTTTTATGTTTAATAAGGGTTAAAATCTTGAAGAACCTAGAGGGAGACAGTGTAGCTCATTTATGTAATAGTGTTTATGTTTCCATGTTTCCAAAGGCACTTGACTAGTAAGGTCATTAGTCACTTGTATGTATAATTTCTATTTATTCTAAATATGTGATGAAATTTTTATTAAAAAATGTGATGTTTTCTATAGATGTTATTAGAGAAAATATTTATTTATCATTTTGTTGATAGTTTGAAAATCATTATTGATAACTATGTAAACATTTCTATGGAAAAATATAAATATAAGGAAAAGTATAGGAAAATGTACTGGGATTTTTTTAGAGGATTGGGTGACTATTTTCTTAACAACAAACTAGTATGCACATACTATTAGTGGATGTGGATCTGGAACATATGCACCAAGGTGTAACAACTTTTTCAAGATATCCCAAGCCTAACTTAGGATAATCTGGTACACAACAACAAGCCATTTTTTTCATCTAATTTGACCCTCTAATGAAATGTACATTTTGAATTCACAAACTAGATAAGAACCATCATGATGGATTTAAAATGAGTATTATTATGAATAAAATAGATTGAAACTATTTTTTCATAGATTATAGAAGTTATATCCATGATATAGTCACCCCATAAGTAATTTTTTAATGATTATATGTTATCCTAATATGATAAATGTTTCTCATAATAGGCATTATGGATTTATTTAATTGGGAGAACAAAAAATATCATCATTAAAATATAATTTTTTTAGATGTGGAATGTATGTGCAATATAAAAAGACATTTCCAAAGATTAAATCTCACAAAGATAATAAGGAATATGGTATGATTATTAGTTATAATTATAGACATATAACGACATAAAATGACATGTGAAAGGTAGTTTATGTTCTCCTGGTATTTTTTACATTAAATAGAATAAGTATGATGAGATTGTGGTTGAGTAACCTTAATAAATGATTCATATATCATTTTTTAATTTAGATGTCTTATTGAATAAGATGAAAAAGTATGAGTAAGGGTTTTATAATAAAGTGGGATGAATGATGTATTTATGTTTTTGAATAAATATATTATTTTACATGAATAATGATATATATATAATTATTTATTGAATAATATTTATTAATGATATAAAGGACATATAGAAAGGTGATAAATACATAGAAAATTGATTTCAAGGAAATTAAATATTTTTATTAGGGGAATATAACCCTCAATGAATGACTGAAATTGAGATAATGATGTTTGGATAATGATATAATGGATATAAATAAGTAAATTTGATGTTACAGATTACCTTGGAACAAATTGTTGACAATGTGTTCTATGTAATATTTGATGATGTTTAGAAATTATTAGATTTATTGAATTTATCCTCTATTCATTTGAATAAGGAATCATGCATGTTTTCCATAAGTATTTTTGGTAATTACTGTTATATATATTTTATTAAAGGATTTAAAATTATATTATTCACATGTTTGGAATGTGAAAATGAAGGAATACTTTGTGATATAGAGGTGATAAATGTTTATATGATATGGGTCATTATTTTTAAATCGTTTTTATTTTTATACTTGGAAATATTTTTTAGGTTATCCATTTTAGAAATGTTTGTGTTAAAATATATATGAATTATGTATGATTAATATGTCATATCTCTATATGAGGATGTATGCATGTTGTATTTCATATTCAAACTATATTTGGTTGATAATAACTGATTTAAAATGGAATGTAAGATCATGGATATCATGATCTACTAGTACATTAAGAATAAAAAAGTAAACATGCTTATTTGAGAATGAGATGATGTTTATTAATGAACAATAAAAGGAGAAATTATCTTGAAATCATGTTAATATATATTTTTATGAAAATTGTTCAACATTAGGAATAAAGATATTGAACCAAAAAGAATTTCTCTTGTACATTCATTTCCAATGAATCATATGGTCCATTTGGTCATCATAGATGTACATATTTTTTATTTTTAACTTTCTAGTAACCCTAATCCATTTCAATATTCATTAGAAAATGATGGTAATATTTCTCTTCCTTGTCTATGTTTTCACTACAGACCAATTTTATCTTATGTTGTAATCTTATTATGAGTTACTTTGGGTAACCATTGTGGTTCCAACATTCCCTTTTAAGGGAATTTTTAGTATTTATTTCTATGATGTCGGTTTCTATGAATGAAATTTTCACGTATTAATCATTGGATAACCCAAAAGAATTTATATTGCGAAATTTATTTTATGGGGCTAGAATGTAACAACCCAAGATAGTGTGAAATAGTTTTTTTCAAATTTATTTTATGCTTCTGATATATTTCATTTAATTACATAGAGTAAATAATTTGTTTCATATTAATGAACTATTTGATAATTTCATTATTTGAAAAATCATGTTAATAATTCACTACATGAATGATAAATTATATATTCCTCTAAACAGATCACCGATGTTAGTTTACATTACTCGTAAGACTAGCTTCTGTGATGAAATTTGTAACAAGCAAGACCGAGTGTTACTGAATGGTAGTTCGTTTTTGAAATATTATTATATAATAAAATATAACATTTCCATTAAATTTTTTATTATATTATCTAATAATATATGAATATATATAGGTGAATTCAATAGATACATATTAATTAGAATAGAATACAAAAACCAAATGAATATAAAGGGACTGATTTTATAAAAGTCAATTTTACGTGAAAAGATGATATGTTTTAATAAGTTATATTAATTACAAATATTTAATGATATTAATTAAATTTATTTTTTATATATTAATAAATTTTTTTTTGATAAGCATCCAATATATTAGATAGATAAAAATAGGAACGAAAACCATTTTTATGCTTAGAACATATATTTTTATAAATATAGTTTTACTGACATTAAATAGTGAACATATTTTAAATTAAAATTTATAAATTTTATAGGATTTAATATTTCAAAATAAACATCATAATTTTATGAAATAGAGAATAATTTCATTAGGATATGTTTTTTTAAATTTATGTAAGGTTCAATGTTTAATGAATACTAAATAATATAGAAATTTTATTCAAAACTATTATTTCTTATAATTAATTTATAAGGTTAAATTATATATTAAAAATATTTGTAACATATATTTATAATATATTTTTAGGAATTATTTTAATATAGTTCATTTTAATCAATTTCACATTGAAATTATGTAGAAAAAAACAATTGGACGATTTTACATTCAAACTATATAGTGGTGTCCCATCAGCGTGATTGATTTTAAATAAATTTTACCCATTATATGATTATAATTTAGAAAAAAACTATTTCTTATATCGAATCAACATAATTTATAATTTATAAACAATTCATTTTTTAATAAAAAAGATTAGTGAAGTTGATTAAAATTTATTACAATTGTTAAGGAAAATATAGCTTATTAATGTACTCAACATTAAATTTATGACACAAACCTGCCTATAAATTTTTACAACACCTACAGAATTTCTATTATTCTAAATGTTACCATCTGTTATTATTTTTGGATTTTTAGGTAATGAATTATTATGTAAAACAATAGGTATAACTAACATGATCCCAAAAGTTGGAAGTCTTTACATTCCCTTTGATGTAAAAGGACAACACTTTTCCAAATTATTCAAACCTATAAAACCACATATGTTCTACCAATATCAAGCCATCACATTTTTAGAGAGTTTCTCTCATACTATTATAATAATATCCTTTGTATAAAATCAATCCAATTAATTATTTTGGCACAATCGAAAAATAATTACTAGATTAAGAGGTAAAATATTTTCTCAATATCCTTAAATTTATATTCATTCTCCCCATACCAATCTATTTTCTCAATGAGTGTATAACATAAAGGGTACCTAATTTTTTTTAATGTTATGGTTTTCACCTACTCTTATAGATACCTCAATCTTATTGGTAATGAAAATAAAGTTTACTTGTATGATGAACCACTGCCTCACGAAATGATGATTGTTCATTTTTCTTTTAAAACATCTCATAGTGGAAATTATGAGGGAAACTATGTTTATATATGTTATATATTATATTTATTATGTTTTTAATCTTATATAATAATTTTATACGACATTTCTTTATATGTTCAATGTTGTGTTAATATAATAATTTTTTTGAGGATGTGTGGATTACCGCCAACTCAAAGTGATGTTATTCATTCATACACCGCAAGGAATGCATAAATGATGGGTTTAGTGATTATATATGATATATATTTTATTTAATAAATATAATTTTACAATTATATATATATATATATATATATATTTCTTTCATTTGTTCAACACGACAATAAAATATAAATATCATTCATGTGTACTTACAAGATATAACCTCCATGAATGTTGTATTATGTTCAATAATTTTATATTTTTGGATTATTATTATAACAAAATAGTGATTATAAACTATATTTAAATCATTTATTACATTTTTTAAATCTAATATAAGTATAACAACGACAAATTAAACAAATTAAGACACTTGTGATACACAATGCAGATATTACAAGAAGTGAAACATTAACATAGAATTTTTAACAAGAGGGTAATTTAATGCCATAATAAAATCCTATATAGTATAATACATTCTGTTTTATATCTTTTATATAATTATGGTCAATTTATATTTATTATATTGTTTTTTAATGAGTAATATGAAAGTCAAGATATCAGGTCTGGGTATTTTATCTCACTTTTTATTTCAGTGAGATGCATGCATTATTCAACACCCATTTATTATATGTGGGGATTATAATACCCATGAATGAATTATATGATAAATATAACTATATTTATTTGTATTTAGATATCCATTTTCTGATATTTCATTCAATTGAATTATGTTTCAAAATCAAACAAATCGGTAAACTAGTTTTGCATCAATTTTCCTTCATTGAGACTCATGTTTTATAATGACCCTAAATTCATTAATGAGGTGTATATACATAAATTAAACATATAATATAATCAATGTATTAATTTTAATCATATTTGTCTAATTTAATTTACTGTTATTATTTTTCGTGTATGATCTTAAGTAACATTATTGTTCCCCATAATTAATTCAAGATACAATCATGAATTATTATCTTTCATGACATTTTGGTACTTAAAATAATTAATAAATGTGGTTTTATGAAAAATTATCTCGTATCTCTCTTTAAGATAAAATATAATTTATTTAAAATCCATGATATCAAAAATGTTTACAAAATTTATAAAAATGATATTTGAATATCGTTTTCAAATAAAAAATATTTTTTTAGTTTTTAATTTGTCCATTAAATAATTTAAAAATATATTTTAATGAAAAAAAAATTAATATAGTTTTTTAATGTATTTTTATTTTTTTATTGATTTCATTAATATATTTAAAATTATTTTCAAAGAATACCATTTTAAAAAAAATTATTCTTATTTCATTGGTTTTAAATTAAAATGATTTCAAAACTGTTTAAAAATATTTTTTCAATGTATTTTTATTGAAATGGTTTTCAAAACGTTTTCAAGATCATTTTTTGAGTTTCAATGGAATATGATTTACAAAATGCTGTCATGATATTCTTATATGGTTTCAAAGAAATTGTTTTCTAAAAGGTTTCAAATATTTCATTATAATATTTCTGGTTTATCTTTAGGGAAATTTATTTCCAATGGTTTTTATTATTTTAAATATTATTTTTTCAAAGAAGAAATGATACTTTCCTCAGTAAATGTTTCTTAAATGTTATTTAAAAATTATTTTTCCTCTAAGATGAAATAATTATATATTAATGATTCCCTTATAGTAAATAAACTAATGGTTATAATCACGTTATTTATATGAATGAGTTACTCTTAATTTCATGGTCTTTATGAAACCTATTTCTCTTTCAGTGTTTTTTTAATCCATTTCACTTTCATAGGTTTTATTTTTATGAACTTTTTTATGTATAATAGGTTATGATTTAGATTAAATGATTATAAATCATGTATATTTATGCACTGGTTATGATATGATTATGGTTATCGGATACTCAATTCATTTCATAGGTTATGCTATGATTATATATGATTTTTTAGAATATGTATGTATGATTTCATTATAAGATGGGAGTGACATATACCCCCCCCTCCAATGCATTGGGTAATTATTTATATCACATTAGATAGACTATTATGGTCTTGATAGTAAAACATGACTACTAATTTTGCTATGGGAGTGAACCATGACTACCAAGATGGTCAGAGTGAACACATTCTACTAAGATGGCCATGGGAGTGAACCACAACTACCAAGATTGTAACGGGAAATAATCCATACTACTAATATACTTCTCATATTTATTACTTGGATATAAGGAAAATAATATTAAATACTTATGTGTATTCCACATTTCCATGTTTTATTCCTATGTTATGATTTCATGGATTGTGTTACTTATTTCCTCAGGATTTATGTCTTATAAACATCCATTCTTTGTTACATGATTCATTTATATGATCTTAGATGTATATTTTATGATCTTCAATTTTCGTGGTTATGTTTTCATACCATTATAATCATGATAATGATTATATATCTCCCTTGTTTTCCCTTACAATGAATTTGACCTCACCCCAATTTATATATTCTGCCCTAGGTTATGATGATATGTATTATTTGTTTTGTGTATAAGAATGGTTCTATTAATGAAGAATGTAGTGGGAGATAATGTATCTCATTTATGAACCAATGTTTATGATTCCACGTTTCCACAACACTAGACTATTAATATCATTGGGAATCTGTTTGTATAATGTTTTATGTATTCTAAAAAAATTATGAGATGTATATATTGGAAAATATAGGGTTTCTATAATAAGAGTATGCAAGATTGATGAATGATTTTTGAAACCTCGTTTGATGAAATGATTGTATCATGGTAGATCTATGTGGATCTCTATCATAATGGTGTTCCATGGTTCATTCCTTGAAACGAAAGCCTTCACATTTTCATGATCCAATGGGAATACATGATTTGAACTAAATTTCCCATGAAATTCACCTCTCAGATCAAGAATATTTTCTTTGATATCTTCCCATAATTTTGGTGACCCTTCAATTTTAACAAAACCACAATCATATTACACACATTTTAACACATATATCAATAATAATCCAATTTATTTTCCAAAAATAAAAACAATAAGATCTCTCTATACAAGTGTAATACAATGGTCATCAACGAAATAAAATCTATATAATTATTAGTTATTCCCAAATTTATCACATGATATTGATGATGGGAATTCATTCTATTTATAGTGTTCTTCGATAAATTTAATTATTTAACAACAAGATCATGATAACTAAAAAACTACTTTCAAAAAAGATCATTCCCCTTTAAATAATTATGGAAGTCAATAATATAGGTTAGGGTATACATTTTTTAACAATTAACCAATTCATATTTTTATAGTCTATGAATAAAAAAGGGAACGATTGGCCTTCAGGGAAATACTCTTAGGGGGAAGCCTATTGTTAAACATTGGGGAAAATCATTTCTCTAGTATATTTTCTATTTATTAATTATTTTCTTTCTTCTCCCCAATCACCATATGATAAGACGGTACTGGGTGTGGGTGATTACTTGACACTGAATCGATGGAAAATTATACAACAATCATTAGAGGAACATCAATGATGTTATCTTGGGATAACATTGGAATGTCCTGAGTGGCCATGTGAATATTATCACTTGTGGAATCATCATTTAGCAAAACCATAATGGAAGATGAAAAAGTAATAATCAATCATAATTTGGTACAGCATGACGAAACCAATAAAACTAATTACTATTGAACATATAAAAGTTTATATAAACCACAAAGTACTAAACATGTTAATGATAAAAAAAATATCAACATGGGGATAAATAGAGAAATCCATCATAAAAATGATGTTGAAATTATATGGATAATGGATATAGATTTCCATGTACAACTCAATTTGTGCTATTAAAAGAGACAATAATGAACAAAAAATCATATTCTATTTTATCTTAACTAAGATGAATTTCTAAATTTAAAACAAGAGACATGATAACTATTTGATGATTTGAAACATTAAATAAATTAGTAAACATCAAAAATTGGGATGAACCGATAAAAAATAAATAATTTACTATAAAAGAAAAATTATATTAACATCCCACTCTTAAAGGGACTATATCAACATTTTATGGAGAATCATGTAATACAAGTAATTGATTTACTCTTATGGTATGTGGCCAGATCCCTATTGATTTAGAAATGTAATACTACATCATAGTTTATTTTGGAATAGAACATATGTGGCCAAAATGGTGTATAAAAAGATCCTAAAACAATATACATTGATATCCTTAATGATATTAAGTGTTGTAGTTCTCTAGTGATATAAGGAAATATCATCATGTGATACCCACCATTACACCCTCGTAAAAATTCATTAATATATTTTTTTACACAACTAAATGAGTATACAACATTCAATTTAATGAAAATCATTAACCATTAAAGACTATATTTCCACTTTATCTCATTAAAATGTTATTTATAGGAATTTCCACATGGTGGATGGGGAGTACAAGGAAATCCTATATTACCCAACCTATGAATCTCTGGAATAATTTCCATGTAATATATCTCCATATAGTTGGTGAGATTAAAAATATTTAACAATAATTAGATAATTTTCTTCAAGCCTCATACATATTACTCTGATTTTAACTAATCATTCATCACCACATAGAGAGAAAAATGAACCAAATCCACAAGAAAATGTGTGTATTATGACACTAATCACTCACCATTTTGTAAAATGAGGATATCTAGCCACATTTATAACATCATATTTTTTGTGTAAAATTGTTTAATGAAGTGTGTGATTCTTTTATTCTACTCCAAACCCATCACATTTTTAAAGGACCCAAGAAAGTGACCATTTTCTACTATATTATAAAACATGACAATATCTATAGGTAAAAAAAATAATACATATTTTCTAATGATTCCCCTATATTGTAAGGTGAATTAACTCCCTTAAAAGATTGGTTCATCACATGTAGGGACTTCTATGTTTGATCCTTATCTCATATAGCTCCTAGTTTTTCCTTTAAAAATTATTTTTAATAAGTGATACATTATAGTCTATAACATGTTCTTCCCCAAAATAACATCCATATATTTTAGTAAAGAGGAGGATTCCCTTGAGGAAAATTGGTATTAGCACCATCCTGAGGAACCCAATGTAGAATCTTGGGAGGAATGATTCTCAACAGAACATATAATTATATTAATTTAAAAATGAATAACATCATTTTAGACTTAAAAGAACATAATAATATATTATGATCAATGTATAAAAATTGAGGGAGACTACATAATAACCTATTATGACTTTAGGATCTCTAGGAAAAGAGATGGCTAGGAACCCACAATGGACTAACTAATATGTCTTGAAAATCATATTTCTTATATATCAACTACAGATGGTTGAAAAACCCCATGCTTTGACACCATAAATATCATGACTCGACTTGTACAATCCATATATATGGGATCCAAACCATACCATGTAAAGACCCAATGTCCATTCCTGATCTATAGATGATATAAAAAAATATATAATGAATAAATAATAAGCACACAAATCTATTTTCCTAAGCACACGAAATTTACATGGAAGACAAAATTTAGTGAAAACACATAATATTTATAACATAGACAATAGAGTGAAAATGGTATTTAAAAATCCATTGTAAACCTGATAATGACCAAAGGAACATGACTAAATATATCGAAAAAGTGGAATAAAACATACAATAATTATTCTATGTGATACAAGGGAAACATCAAATCATCTCACCACCATCCAAACATACTCAATATATATAAACATCAACACCTCACTTTGAAAAAATTCAATTTATTACATTAAACAATTCTATGTATACCCACACTAAAAAATGTTCATGTTGTAATCTAAAAATGGTTTTTAGTATCCCACTATGGATTATAATGATTATTCTATATATAAAAATCCCAATTTGATCAATTTGAATGCAAACATGGCATGGTAACCAATTTTCACATTTATTCCAATATAATTTCTAAACACCTTTTCAAAGACCCAAATATATATATATATTGCACATTATAATAGAATATTCCAAATAAACCATTAACATATATGAGAGTTTGTGTTATATAAAATCAATGAAAAAGAAGTACAATCAAATAATAATATATATTACGATATTTATAACATATGTCAGCCTATATGGATCACTTTTTTCCAAAAAAAATAATTACTAATGAGAAATTTACACGTTACCTAGAAAAATAGGGTTACTTGAATATAAAAACACCGCTTGAGTAAACCCCCAACGATTTCGATCATGTTTTAGAGGTAATGGATATACAATATAAGATAAAGGGGGGAAATACCATAATGTGAACCCCCTATGGTTGTAATAGTCAATTAATAATAAAAAACCAACAACCTAGACACCCAAGGAACCCATGTTATTCATCTATCAGCACCATTTTTAATGATTTTATGATATTTATATTAAATTACAAAGAACAATTTTCTTCCAAAAACTTTTATTTGAAAAAAAATTTTAATAATATTTAACAATACTTTTAATAACATATTTCATATAAAAATAATAATGGGAAAATAATATTCTATAAGAAACACATTTACTAATAGATATCAAATAATTCAAGAGAAATGAAATTTTATTTTTAAAACGTTTCTTAAAATTCTGATCATCAAAATTTCATCAAATTTAAGATAGAGATGTAACAAAAATTAATGAATTGAGTCACACAAAAACCATGATTCAATCCACTTGAATAATAGAAAAATGAGAGAGAATATATATCCAAGTATTGGAAATTTAATTTCACTTCATGAAATCATGTTTCTATATGAAAAAGGGGTAAATGGAGAATATAGAGTTACATAAAACACAAGAATCACACATCCCACACCTTAACCAACATGAGATTCAACCTTTGAGAGTTGAAAAAAATTACGGAGATAAAATAAATAAGAATGTAATCATTAAATGATCTATTTATATGACTAACAATGAATAGATCCAATTCCAATTTGAGGAAACATTATTTAACAAGAAGATAATAGATTATAGGAAATGATTAATTTAGTTCTAATGCATCTAAGATTGAAATAGAACAGGGGGAAGATAAAATGATCATAGAATGGAAATAGAGAGCCTGTCCAGGTCTAATTGTTAGAATAGGTTCTAAAAAGTGAATATAATGTCAATTAAGAGGTTTGGTGGCTCAAAATTATGTTAATACTGTCACTAATATATATTATAATGAAGACATTGTCTTTAAAGTAGCCACAAAAACTATGAAGAGGTGTACAACCCCCTACTAGAAAAGAAGAGGCCCCTAGAAAAAATTTTATATTATAGTGATCGACACCCAATATCTAGTGGAATATCAATGGATTTTTAGAGTACTAATTCATCCACAGAAAATTATGTTGGTGTCCTATTACACAACTAAGGATACTCATATTAGACATAAGCCTGAAGGAAAGCAACATAAAAATTTGAAAGAGATATAAAATGGCTAGGATATTAAAATTCACAAGGGAATTTTGGTTGATATTTGGATATTGTTGGAGAAGTTAGGAAACATCATCACATGAGGGGCATATTATAAACATTGTTAAAAATCCCCTTAATCAAAATATTTGATATGGTAATAAAAATAAATTATTTAAACAATGAATCAGATGAAATTTTAGGAGGTTATTGATTAAAATTTCATAATTTCTATATGATAAACATTATAAAACACATTAAACTCACAATCCCGAGAATGTAAGGCTTAGTGTTTTTGATTTTCACCAATACGAGGACATTATTTTATGATCTATTGGAATATTTCTCCATAAATGAACTATACTATTATCTATTCTTGATTTATAATAATTTATACCAATATTTCTAACTGAGGGAATTTAAATACTAGAAATATTTTATCTTAAATACATATAAAGGGAAACATTATCAATATGTCATCAATATTATTATTAAAAGAAAATGAGAAAATATGAACGATGAAGAAATATCAGATTAAAATGATCATAGAAATACACTATTTTTCTCTAATACATGAAAAATAACATGCAATATAATGTTGTGAATCATATAAAATTGAAAATTAGTATTTAATTAGGGGATAAAATCTTTATCCCCAGTGAAAAAACTAAGGAATGTGGAGTAGAAATGTAAGAGGACCTTGAGACATATCAAAACACAAAAAATTGTCTAAGGCATAAAATAAGGAATCAAAATATTGTGTGAATATACCCTTGGTGAACCATTTATATTTTTTGGTGTAATTTATGAAGGTAAACCCTTTATGTGTTGAGGACAATCCATGAAAGAACACCCTTTTTATTATGAGTGTAATCCAAGAAGTCACACTCATTATGTTGTTAAAATTTGATGTATGTCTACACTATATTATCTAATGAAATATGATAAATTAAAAAATTCATTGGAGGAAGATAGAAGATCACATTAAAGAAATATCAATATATATATATATATGTTTACTATATACAATATATCATCATTATATCATAAATAACTCATGAAATTAAAATTGTTTTTAAAATCTCTTTATTGTGGAATCATATAATTAAAAAATTATATTTAGATCAATAAAAACATAAAAAAAAATTGAATGTATGTGTGTATCCAATGATACTAAAAAATAGTATAGGTATATATCATTCAAGTATTTATATTATTTTTAAACTATATAGATAAAGGTTGTAAAATACCATTTTATGGACTGGTTGAAATTTTTAGAGGAATTTGAGAATTTTGATTAGTGGGTGGGGTAAATATTAAATCGAGCATTTGAATGAATATCTAAAATTTGTAGAAATTAATGTTTTTATATGTGAAAGGATTATTAGAAGTTGGTTTAATGGTTTTTGGGATGTACATAGAGTTATTGACATAAAATAAACGTTTTAAAGAAATATGGTTGGTGAATTTTTGGCACACAGTTAGATCTAACAGTGTTGCACAACCTTGTTTTATATTTTCTGAAGGAGTTTAGTTTTTTTTAAAACAAAATGATGATCTAGTTAAAAATTAATGATGCTTTAAAACCATATGAGATTCCTCATAATTTGAACATTATTTTTCTAACAATTCAATGAAATTGTGCTAAGGAAGGGGTGTTTTATCATCTAAGGGTATGGTTGGTGCACAGATTATATGAACATCTACAAAAACCATGTGGGTGTAGATCTTAGGTTTTAGGAGCCACATATTTGGGACATAGTTTATAAAACAAATGTTTCCAAACCTTGTCTCTCGTTAAAGAGAATAATTTTACCATTTATCCCTCTATCCCTTTAAAAGATATAGTTTCATCTTCATCACCCATTTTGAACACATAGCTGATTGAGATACACTCACATTCTCCTCCTAGGCATGGTGAGATATCCCTTATCTGATCTCAAAATAATTTGTGGTCCATCACATTTCTCTATAATAGTTTGATATTCATTTATTTTATTTATTTTCCTTTTATATTTAGCCATATGGAATGAGAAATATGTGCTAGCAGATATGACCATTGGGGGGGGTTTATTTGTGAATTATTTAATCCCTTGTATATTGATTTTGAGTCTAATAATGGATAATGAATATTATATCAGTATTAAGAATATTTTAATAACCATTTCCATGAAATTTTTTATTTTTATCACTCGGTTAATAGTTCTACAAGATGGAATTTCGAGGAATTTCAATTAAAATTCATAGAACTATAATATAAATGTTTTAAATTATGTTTTGATGATCTATTTACCATTTAAAAGGTTACTGGTCAGTAAAATAAACTAGAAGAACCCCTTGAGGGATTTTTTTGTCTAATAATGACTTTTCCCCACATTTGGGAGTGTTGATATTTCCAACAATTAGTCGAATCCATGTGATAATTTTAATTGAGATATTTATGGTTTAATACCTCTTAGAACATGTTGATTTATTTGTTATATTGAATAAATAGCAATTTTAAATGAAGTTAATTATCTCTTGTATTAGGAATATTTATGTAAATGGTTGTTAAGATGGCATAGACACTAACATATCCCCTTTATAAATCAATTCTGAGTGAAAATATTTATAAAATAGATGTGATTTATTATATGATAGTGTAAAAAAACACATAAATTTCCCCTATACCTATTATGAAAAGTTTCAATGACGGACAAATTGGAATAGAACTAACCATTGGGTATTACACATAAATTACAGTATAGTATTTATTATAAAACTATATTGGATTCTATGTATTATTAATATAGATTCAGATTTATTAGAATCCCATAGACTAGATGATTGGGATATTACCAACTCTATACTCTGTATTCTGCGGATCAGTTATATGGGATCAAATAGAATTTATAAGCCATGGGCCCTAGGTTCCTCGCCCATATAGATCTATTTTATAATGTTTTTTTTATGGATGTGGATTTTGGACTCGAAGAGGACACCTTATTCAATAGCCCTATGTATTGATCCATGTGTGTATGTTACTTATGTTGTAATTAATGATTTACTGTTGTATCTGTTTTTTCATAATTAAAAGAATAATTGTTATATCATGTAAAATTTTACTTGGTTTTTTACATTCGATTTTATAGATTTATTACACTTATACCTTTACATCTCTATATCTTTATAAACAGACTACAAATGTTTTAGACACTATTGGTGGTTGGGTACTGAGTTTAGATCGCACACTATTTATGAAACCATTTGGTACACTAACATACCTTGTGGTTAAGGAAGTGGAAAAAATGAAATAATCCATATATGTATGATTGATATTTATATAATAGAATAGATTATGGTATATGTGGACTGGTCGTGATTTCATTATTATTTGAGAGACAACATTTTATAAATTTGGCCAATTTTTATAGCATTTTGTATATTCCAACTTCTCAATTACATTTATCTCTATTTTTTATAACATGACACGATCATTATATTTTTATTGGACATGGGATATGGTTCATCCTTTGATTATTCATATCTGTTTATTATATATGGATGGTTCCCTATATTAATTTTTGATTATTAATGCTTCTATTTTTAACTAATCATAATATTTCTCCATGAAACACTCTGAACAAAATGGTATTATATCCTCTCCATATGATCCAAGACCCTCAATGATAGTCGATAGCATATGGAAAATCGGTTGTCATGTTGTAGGGAATTTAGCCAACTAGATTATATTAATCATGAGTGAATTGGGTCTAAGATGTTAAAATGCTATATCATATGTTTCCTTTTAGATGTCTAACTATTATAGAATGGAATAAAAGACTAATAATGTGTAAGCATATATTAAATAGATAGTGTGTGGGTGAGGACAATAAACACATGGGTGAAATATCGAATTTTGTCACATGGGGATAACATTCATAATGGTTCATTATTATATCTAATTATTATTTAATATTTTGTTATTGTGGTATTTTCCTTATTTACTGATTTCTGATACATTTCACTTTATCTAGTATGGAATGTATTTATTTCTACAAGAATCATAATTGTATCATAGTTCTTCCCATTCGATGTAATGATGATTATATTTATTGGTAGCCTAATAATTATTAGATGCTCCTCAAAAAATTAGTGACATTGTTAACCCAAACAACCTTATTGTGTTATTTTTTCTATATTTACCTATTTTATATACTCAAGTAATAGATTGTCAGAAAAACCTTATAAATTTCTATTTTATAAAATACCTTCTAATAATAATGTTTTATAATTTATTATTGAACTATACGAATAAACTCAATTGTTTTATTCTTAGATAGAAGATTGTGTTTCCATATTTAACCAATTAACACATCTGTGAGTCGTGGATAATTGATTTTCTGAGATTAAACATTAGTAATTTCGATTAAATAATTTAAATTTACAAAATTTATAATGTTTAAGGGCCTTTATAAATTTGGTGATGGTTATCCATCTAATAAAACCATCATATATGTATTTTTTATGTTATGAGAACAAAGGTAAAAATTATGTTGTAGATACATGATTTCCAGTTATAACTTATTACAGATAGTACCCTTATAAGTTCTAAATAGTAATGGATCCATTAGAGACATTGTATATATAAATGGAATGACAAAATCTTATATAACATTGGAATGAATACCCATATAATGAATCCTTATATGCATTACTTGGACCATGTAGGTTATTTTTTTCTATTATTACTATGAGATAATCCCACAATAATTTTTTTGGTTCTTTTGAATTTAACTATATATGGTTTCAAATAAATTGAATACTATTTGTGATTTTTTGTGTACATATAAAATAAAATGGAAATGGATTCCCATATAACCTAACTCATAATGGCTTTATGGGACCCTAACAGGTCTCCATTATTCTTATATTAATTAGTACATAACCCCATGTGGGAATGTTGTATAACATAAGATGTTTATTTAAATTTAATAAGGCCACTTATATAGTTCCATATAAATTTATTATAGAATACTAGTATAAGAACTACCATTTGAAATGACAAAATAAAATTTATCCACTTTTGAGGATTATTATTTTTAGGTTTCATTTATTAATAGTTTTAATTGAATCCTAAATGTCCATTATATTTGACCTTTGTTAAATTTTTTAATAATGATAATTGTATAAATACAATAAAATCAAACACTTTCTAAATTGATTAAATATTGGAACCTATTATAAGGCTATGATATAGATGTCTCTTAAAACATTTACCTTGAATGTAAAGGTGTAAATTTTAATAAAATTAAATAAACTTTTTAAATGGTTTTTAATATAAGGGTTAGTTGGTCGTTATTAGAGACCCATTATACAATTACAATAGATATAATATTGACTAATTATGTAAATATTAGGGGATATGCTACTTTTGGTAACAATATTGGGAATATAAAGATGGTAGACTTTTGGTCATTTTTTTGGCTTTTTTAATAATGTTTTTTAACCGTTTATGTGATGTAGAATTATTAACTATTTAAATGACCCCACCAGTATGGAGGGTGGTTATTTGAAACAAGTTCATTGGTAGAATAATATTACCATATACAAATAACAAGTGATTTTACTTTCTTAATAATTTTTAAAATAATATGTTTATCCTTTGTGGAGAATATAGTAATGAAAATTAACAAAAAGAATATGGTAAATGTATCTCGATGCTTGGTAGGTGATATCATTACACATGTGTTTGATGTATTGGATCTTTTCAGAATGACAATATCATTTATATCCTCCAATTATAAATATTAATAGATATATTATAATCATGTATCATTCTTTGTAATGTATTCCCATAATTGTGATGTAATTTTTGTATGATTGATCTTTGGCCATGTGGGATATATGAAGTGGCCTTATTTTGTTATTTGAATAATGGAACTAGGGAAAGACCAAGATTCCAATTGTTTTCCCTTATCTCTTAGAATTTCAATTCTTTTTGAAATGATTAAGTGGACATAGAAAGATATTATGACTTTGGGTTTGATTGTTCCTTTAGAATAAATGATTTTAGTTATTTGTTCATTTTGATAATGATGCACCAGAATTAATCATGTTTTAAAATTTATTCAACATGATACATGCGGTTTATATATAAGTATATAGGATACTATTTTATCCTGAAACACTTATATTTGTAAAAATTTTAATGTTCATATCCATTTTGGATAGTGGTTTCATGTTAGTAATTTATTATCTAAAAGAAAACATTGGGACACAAGATTGTTCGACGAAGAATAGGACATTAATGGTGCTGATTTTGATGTGGAGATCTATGGGAGACCCTGGTGTATTAATACTAACAAGGAAAGTAGCACAATAAGATGGTATTATAGATGAATTTCATGAATTTAAATTAGTTGAGTCTTGAATCATTTCTTATAGTATGTAAACCCAAAATCAATGATTGTTTATTTTTTTTATTTCATGAGGGTGATTTTTTATGAAGAATGTTATTGAGATACAGGTTATGGCGCTATGTGTTAGGGTAATTTGTATTTAAACTGGGTGTATTTAGATGGGAGAAATGTGATTGAGAATCAATATGTATAATCGAGAAACAAGAATTTAAGAGTATATACAGAGAATGTGAGACCTCTTTAATGTGAGTGTTGCTTGGTTAGAGAAATTCATTGCAATTTATGAGATAGTACACTACTTATAGTATTAAAGTGATCATGAAAATGTTTAGAAAAAGGTATCAAGTACATCAGGAGAGTATCCTCTATAATTCAAGTTACATAAATTCCATTTATGTTTTGATATATGTACAATGCGGGATTTTCACTTGAGTAGTGGATTACTATAAACCATAGCATGTGGATTGAACCATTGGATTATTGAGGATGGTTACCCTTTAATATATTTTGAATCTTATTGAATTACATGTGATTATTTGTTGGAAATAAAAACATAATATGGGTGATTCCTATATTTTCACTTAATGTTGAGTGGAAATATTTACATGATCATCATTAGGTGTTGGGATATACAAGGCATGAGTTGTTTTAATAGAAAACTTATTTTTTGGTGTGATGAAAATAACTCTCCTATGATGGGGAGTGGAATGTTTGTCACCAATAGAAACCATCATAAGAAAGGGTAATGATACATTTATATCAGTTTTTTGATGGTCAATTACATCTCAAATGTCATTAGATCAATGAAAATGTGTACCGCTAGATTTCTCAAAAACGAGATGGTATGGGTTGGAGTATGGACCTAGTAATGATTGAGTATTATTGATGAGACATTAATATATTGAGATGATATAATGGACTGTATTAGGTATCTTATTGATTATTTTTCATATAATGATTATAGTATTATAAAAGGAATGGTTTGAATAAGTGATTTTTTAGATATCAATTATGTGTTTTAATGTGCATGATCAAAATAATCACTTTATTCCTTAGGATAAAATTATTTTGAATATGGACTTAAGGATGTGTCAGCTATTAACGATGATTATTTAAGATGGAAATCATCCGTGGGTGTCTTTTGTTGAATTTAATTTAGTAATTATGTGAACTTACTAAGGAAATTTATTTGGAATATCATTGAGAGTATAATGGTGAAGTTAATGGGTTGTACAAGGTATTTCTAGGAAAATACAAAGCATCTAGACTGGCTTGGGTGATTGTGGTTCGATTGTTCCAAAAATATCATAGACCTATGATACTGTTATCATTTGTGTTCTATTAATTATACTCGGATATTTTTTGTACTTCTTATAGCATTCTTGAATTATAAATTATGATGGTGTGATTAATATGATTCATAATATTTGTGTAAATGATATAAAAATTAGAGGGAAGCACTGTAGGGTATCATTAAAATATATGATTAAGTGATCATGTCCCTTGTTATATGGGAATATGTAGGCACCAAAATGGTTTTTTATTGGTTATTATGAAAATTGTATCATGTTCGGGTGAATTAAGTACCATATTGTCAATGCGAATCATTGAGGTATTTTGGGATTACATAAATGAAATTTGATCATTCAAACCAAAAATCATGAACTAAGTGGGTAAGGTGATGTTTTCTATTTCTCCATATTAATTCATTGATGCCATAATATCTATGTTGGGGAGGATATAAGATCATGTGTTTATAACAGGTTGAAAATTCAAGATGAATTTCATATTTTAATTTAGTGGTTATCCCAAATCATGAAATGATTTATAGAGTGTACCTATGATAGTTTTAATAATTAATGTAATGTTTTTGGATGATAAATGATCTCCAAAGGTGGTCTGGATGTTTTGGTATATTCTTTTTATTTTAAGACAAAAATGGTGTTTTTTTGGAAAATCATTTATGTGAACATGTTTTTCACATGGATATTTCAAACCATTATCAACTAATACATGACAGATTTTTTCAAGCTGCATTGCTTATTTAGCTAAAGTGATGGCTCTGGTGAATTTTTAATGATAGTTTATAATGACAAGGGATGGCTTGTTGTTAGCACATGATTTTCCTAAATATTCTCCAAAACATTGTGAGACCTAAGTTGATTAAGACCATTATAAGGACATGGTTGACACATAGTTTATTTAAGAATGAGTACAAACAATGTAGGTTATCACTCATAAGAAGTGAGAGCCTCAAAATTGGATCATATTTTTTAAAAATGTGTCGAAACAACATTAAACCCTCTAAAGAGAGTAGTATTACCATTTTTAACTCAATATCCTAAAGAATTAATTTTTTCTTTCATCCTACATCATTTCCAATTCACAACCACTTTATATACATTATTATTCTTCTATTTGGAGTACTGATATATCAAGTTTCAATGATCAAAATCAAGATTTATTTACCAAATTGGATCCAAATTGTTATGCTCATTAATCCCATTATTTATTTTTTTAGTTGTTTTTACTTATTGAATGATAATTCCATATAATATAATATTAACAGTTTTTATAGTATTCATATTTTTTCATCGATATTACCATTCAATCTTAAAATAGAGGATAAAAATGTATCAAGATTCATCTACATATATATATCAATACCTTTTCCATAAATATGTGGTGTTTTTAGATTACTCTATAGATCCATACACTGTACCATTCAATAAAATATTCCAAAATGAGTTGTATAAAATGTTTTGGTAATTTATTTCCTCATTAAAATTATTGGATTTCATGAACCTCTACCCAAACCATGAATTTTTAGGTGTTTTTATTATATATAATTATACCACACCTTTAATTGTATTTACCTTTCCACCCATGAGTGGAGAAAAAATAACAATTTAATTGAAATGTTAACGGTTGAATACATATTTTCACTAGTTTATTTATATGTGAAATTAAAAAAATGGAAATTGTAAATGGAATGGGAAATCTGTTGGCTTAGGAATATTAATGTCGATGGTTGGTAAGGTGTCACAGACTATAACATGACCCCTATATATGTTACATGTAAGTGAAATAATTTGTAAAAGGATATGATAAATTAAAATTATGGCTTAATTATCACTAATATAGACACTATACTACTTATATTAATGTACAATAATGGATATTTCTTTGTGGAATCGACCTCATATTAAAGAAA